>JAMXIJ010000016.1:0-688155 GCA_025742365.1 Coniothyrium glycines
ATTTAGTAAGTATAGTATACTTAATAAGCTAATATATTACGTCTATTAAGAGAGGGTAGCTAAGCTTAAGACTAGTAAGAATTAGGATATTAATACTTAAAGTAAGTTTAGTTTAAACCTTATTTTTATTTACTCTAATATAATATAGATAAGTAGTTAAAGTTTATAGAGGAGCTAGAGCCTAAGGAGTTAAAAATAGTTACTAATATAACTTAGGAGTAAGTTATTATAGCTTTTTATTATAGCTATATACTTATTTTAATAGACTATGTAAGCCTATACTACCCCCTAAGTTTATATATAAAGGTAATAATATCTTACTAGAAGCTAATTATCCTTATATAATAGGAGATACTAATAATAAGTATAAAAAGGAGGTAGATAATAATTCTAAGGTAGAGGAGTAGCTAAAGGAGTAGCCTAATAAGTATAAGACTAAAGAGTAGTATACTATAGCCTTAGTAGAGTCTAACTCTAAGTCTAATAAGATAGACTTCTATAGCTTTAGTAATATAGAGGAAAGTAGTAATCTAGAGGAAAGTAGAGATAAGGATTATCCTACTAAGGAGCTAGACTTAGGGGTAGTATCTCTAGCTAAGGAAAGCTCTAAAGATAATAATAATAAGATAATAGATAAGGTATAAGCCTAAGCGTTCTTAATATTAGTGCTATATACCTAACATTATACCCTTACTAGTTATACAGCTTTAAGTTATAATCTTCTACTATAAGTAGTTTTAAACTAAATAGTTACTTAGTAGCTACTAAGCTTATTATAATATCTTACCTTTATTCTCTTTATTATAGTATTTTATTATAGGATTTACTATAAAAAATAGCTTTAATAGACTTATATTTTTCTTTATTATTTATACTCTAGCTACTTCTATTTAAGGCTCTACAAATTATTTACAGCAGCCTAAAAGTAGTTCTTAGTCTTATTAAGTATCTACCTACTAACTTAAATAAAACTCTCTATACCTAGCCTATCCCTATAGTATAGATTAAGTAGTAGGGATTAATAGAATAGGCCTAGACTCTAGGAAATAAAAAGTTAAAGTAGGACTTCTTTAGCTGTTTTAGTAGTATATAGAGATAATTTAGTAAAATAGTACGTATTACAGATAGCTATCTATTTATATTTTACCTTAGGTATAATCTTACCCTCTAATATCTATTTATTAATAATATTAGGATAAAATATATAGCTAATTATCTTAAAATAATATAATATTAGTAAACTATTAACGTTACCTACATTCTATATACTTTATAAGTTAATTAGGCTAATTAATAGTATAAACCTTAGCTAAATTTAATCCCCTTATTTTCTTAATAGTAACTTAAGGAAGAGCTTATTTAGGTTATTGCTAATAATAATTAGTTATTTTAAATAGTTAAAAAGGAGTTATTTTACTACTTTATGTCTTTCCTACGTAATAGGACGTCTTTACCTAAATAGACAAAATTTACTTAGCTATTTAAAGCCTAGTTCTAGTCTACCCTAAATTTACTCCTAGTAGACCTAGGGAAGACTATAAAACTATCTATTACCTTAGATAGATAGTTAGTAAATAACTACTTAAGCTTTATTACTATTAAGGGTTACTATATTATAGAGAACTAGTAATATAAGGAAAAGTTACTAGATTTCCTCCTACTCTATAGTAGTTATACTAGGGCTTTAATAGTAAATAAGCTTATATAGGTTCTTTCTAGGATAGGTACTAAGAATTGTTTACTTACTATTATAGCTAATAATGTAGGTAATAATAGGATACTACGTTCTATAGTTTAGGGGCTTCTCCTTAATAAACATATTTACTAGGATACTAAGGAGCACACTATCCCCTACCTTACTTATATTATTAACCTTATTATTTAGAATATTATTAAGTACCTTAAGCTTTTATCCTTAGATAATAATAATAGTGCTTTTATCCTATAAAAGTAGTATGTATAAGATATTAAGACGTTTATATCTATTCTAAACTTCTTCTAAAAGGTAAGTCCTTATTATAATAGTTATTTATTACATAGTAACCGTAATTAAGCTTTATATAATTTATATTACTATTAACTAATTACCTTAGTAATATAAACAATTTAATATATTATAATATAGTCTTCCTCTACGTAAATAGCTTTTAGTAATATAAGATATAAAGACTTAATAGAACTCTATATTTAATATATATAAGCATATACTAAAGCTATAAGAGTTTATTAATTAGTAGCTAAATTAAGAGGTTACTTAAAAGATAATAGCTAATTTAAGTAGTCTATAATATAATAATAATAGTGCTAAGATTAATTTTTGTAATCTTAAATAGCTCTAGCTAAATTATAGTAAATAGTATTACCTTAAAGTAGTTACTAGTATACTTTAGTGCTTTAAGGATACTACTACTTAGATTAGTTAGTCCTAATAGCCTTAAATATAGTATATTTAGTTAATATATAATTAGCTATTTAACTATCTTAATACTATAATAGAAAAGCTAGAGAAAAGTATTAAGGATAAAAAAGAAGTATAGCTTAGTGTTATTTAAGAGGTAGTAGCTAAAGGTTATATAAAGCTAAGTAAGTACTATAAAGGAATAGGGGGTAAGCATAGCTTTCTATTTAATTATAGGACTATCTTAGATCTAATATAAAAGCTTACTACTTATAAGGTAAAGTTATTATAGATAGTTATAATAGTAGGATACTTACTTTTTATAGGATAATACGTAGGATACTTTAGATAAATTTCTTTATTATAAGTAGTTTTTTAATTACCTTAATTAATATAATAAAAAAAATAAAGAGCTTACGCCTAGACTAGCTAATAGTATACTACCTTATTATTTATAAGGTACTAAGTAGTTTTAGAAGCCTAGCTTAGTACTAACTTCTACTAATATCTTATTTACCTTATAGTCTAACTATAATTAAAGCTTTAACTCTATATCTTATAAAAGTAAACCTTATATAGGGGTAACCTAACTTAAAAGGGAATAATATCTTAGTATGCCTATTCTTAGGGGGCTAAAGATATTAATATCCTAATATAGTAGAAAGAGAATAAGGCTATATATCTATAGCTTATAGCTATAGCTAGGGATATATTAGTAATTCTAATTACTAGTATTAGGGTTAAGAGGGTCTTTAATATAGTAAAAGATATTATTAGTAATTAAAGGTATAGGCTTAAACCTAAATTAATTTATTAGCTATTAGTAGTTAAGTATAGGATAGGAGGTTTTAATAAAAGTATAGAGCTATTAGCTAATTAAGAGATTAAAGGTCTACTTAAGCTACCTTTGCTAGAATAGTTCTATAAAGATACCTTACCTAAGGTAGAATCTAAGATAGCTAATAGTAGAGAACCTATTATTATTTATAATAATAAGCTTTATAAAGTAGATATATATCCCTACTTAAGAAAGCGCCTATAAAAAAGTACCTAGTTTTAGCTCCTAATCTAATTTTACTATATTACTAATCTAATATTCTATAATAATAGTCTATAATAAAAATAGATAAACCCCTTAGGCTAAGATAACTAGTAGGCTATCTTTACTATTAATCTTACTAGTAGGCAATCTCTACTAGCAGGCAATCTCTAAACTCTATTTACCTTAGCTACCTAACCTAGTAACCTAACCCTAGACTAACCCTAACCTAAGCTCCTACTATATAAACCTAACTATAGGTAGTAGTCTATATAGCCTAAACCTAACCCTAACCTAGAGTCTATATAACCTAAAGGTAACCCTAACCTATAGTAAAGTAGGTTATTTAAGATAGCTATAGTATAGATAAAAGTTACTAAGCTTCTAGTAGTAGGATTATTTCTAAAGCTTATAACCTAATTAAGTTAGTAATATAGAGTTTAATAAATCTTAGTAGAAAGCTATTAGCTTATAGCTTATAGTACTATATATTTTTTTTTATATAGTTAAGTATTATAGTAGAATTTTATAAATAAATACCTATTATTTAAAAAACTAATTAGATAGTAATAGTCTTAAAGGATAACTACTAGGTAGCTATAAATAAAAGTAGAAAGTTATCTTTTAAGAATAAAACTATAGCCTAAGTTTTTTTTATAAATTATTATATATTATAAAAGTAAGCTAATATAAAAAGCTTAAATATTTCTATATTAAGTAGCTATAATATATATATACTATAAGGTAAAAGTTAAGCTATAATAATATATTAGTATATATAATACTCTAAAAAAAAAGGTATAAAATAAGATTTATAGTTATTAACTATTAGTAGCTACCTTAAATATCTAGCCTTTTTTTTTATAGTAGGATTAAATACCTTAGTAAGCTAGTATAGGCCTATTTTATTATTTATTTATTCTATTAGGCTACTTATAAGCCTTATATTATTATTAGGCTATAAGTAGGTAACTTATAAGCTTATAATATTATTAGCTAAGCTTTTATATATAAGAAAAAGTAAAGTAGCTATTTTATTAGTACTAATATAGGTAATATATATAATCTATATATAGCTACTATTCTATATAGCTTACTTAAGACCTCCTTCTTTATAAAGGTTTTATAAAAATATTTTTTTTTATTTTTTTATTATACTTAATATAAAGCTTTTCTTATCTATATTATATATATTATAAGGTTTAAACTCTTCTATATTAAATAATTAACTAAGAAAATTAAACTAAGCCTTATACTTAATATAACTATTAGCTTTAAAGTAGTTCTAATTAATACTTATAGTCTATTTAATTATAAAGTTAATATTATACTACTAAAGAAAATAATTAGCTTAGTAAACTTTAAAGGTATAGCTAGTTATATAAGAGCTATAATTATATAGTATATTTTATATAAAAGTAAGGCTAAAAGTAGTAAGTTATTTAATATACTATAAGAGGCCTTACTCTTACTTAGGGCTAAGTACTTATTATTTTAAGTATTACTATTTATATAAAGTAGAATTTTTTTTAATATAATTTATAAGTATTAATTATATAATACTATACCTTTTTAATATTTATAACTAAAAGATTTTATTTTTTTAAGTATATAAGTTTATCTTTATAATTATATTCTCTAATTTCTTTATAGCTATTAAGTTATTATATTATAAAGTTATAGTATTATTTTAGTGTTAGCACGCGTTAGGCTGTGGCGCGCGTCCCGGCGTTACCCACGGTACTTCGTACAGCATCGAGTAGTCTGAAAACTGACGTATCGTGCCAAGAGCGCTTCAATCTTATGATTCGTCTCAAATTTATTGCTCGTCCGACAGCAATTGGATCAATGGGGATATGCCCGTCAGGGGGAACAGTGATGCAGGTTCATTCCTCCTCTACCAGATGTACTTCAAGCAATGCCATGCTCCCCTCTCCATAAACTCGCACGATCTGCAGACGCGAATCTGCCTCATGTAACAGCAATTGGAAATCCCTTAAAGTCCGCTGCTTCGACCCCAGTGACACCATGACCAGCATGTCAACTTGTCTCATCATATGCTCTTCGTATCGACTCTTCTCCCCGGACTCGGGGAGTACCATTTCGTTAATAAGCAGCGGTGTTCCTGTACCACACTTTTTCAAAGCAGGTACAATATTCCTTAATATACGGATGCAGTCAGCGTCGTTCCAGTTGTGCACAACCTGCCGAATAAAGTAAGCACCAGCATCAAGATCTGGTTGCGGATCGAAGAAATCGTGGCTCATAAATTGAACTCTGCCATCAAGATCGTCTAGATTTTGGGCTTTGCCCTGGGCAAGGAGATTGTCCGAACCATCTTGCACGATGAACTCGAGATGCGGGTAAATCTGCACAAGATCAGCACGCCTGCCCATTGCAGATATGGCTATGAGGACTACTAAGTGCTTACTCGTGCAAGCCAGATACTAGCATGACCGCTTGCTCCACCGATGTCAACGATCTTACCTCCACGAAAGTTCTCCCATGCATAACCATCTTTCAGCTCATGCACCTGACGGTCGACTGTGAGAGAATGTCAGTTTCTGTGGGGCTTATGCATAAGCGGGCCGAGGGGACGGACGTTTTGCCACCCCTTTCAAAGCTCTACCAAATCGTGCAGCCAATGGGGGGTTTTGGCTGTAGTACTGAAATAATGGTACCCCGAAACGCTTCGTGAACGCCGAATGCAGGTGGTCAGACTGGTATGGGAAGCTACGCGTAGCTTCGCTTGCCTCTGCAGCTGCCTTGAAGAACTCATCTAATCTGCCCCAGCGCGTTAGTAAATGCATCTGATGCTGGTACCTTGGTCTGATGGATACTGCATACTGGTAATGTGCAGCTGCGAAAATTTCGGGGTCTTTCGCAAATATCGCAGAATATGGTGTGTGCATAAATGTCCCGCGCTCGGTCTCCGTGAAGACACGGTGGGTGCTCAGAAACCTGATGATCCTTTCCACGCGGTCTTGATCAAAGTTGACCCGCTGTGCAAGCTGCGCGGCGGAAATTGCACCTTGCAGAGGCACCTTGTTGAAAAAATCATGATCAAAGGCAATTTGAAAAGCTGCCAAGTCATGATGATAGCAGAATAACGATCGGAAATGCGCTCGTGGCCCATTCACGAGCAAGAGCAGATCATTTGCCGCATCGTTGAGGGATGCGCGCGCTACGCAATATTCGGAGCTGTCAGGACGTTCGCTAAAGTCGCTTGCGAGACTCGGACTCGGATAACCACTGAGTTCCAGTTGATTTTCAATTTGCTCGACACACCTTTTGATTTCAGCAACCAGTTGCTGTAGGCTTGATCCAGATTGAAAGTCACTCATTGTGAAATCCTAATTGACTTGAAAAAGAGATAATGAATATGAGAATGTTTAGTTCAACTTCCCTTCTGCTTTATAGTGTTCTTTAGGTTACCCAATAAGCACGGCAACGGAAATCAGGCGAGTCGGTGTCTGCCTTACGCAAGTTTGAATCAACGTTTGTAGCGCAGAAATACATGTCTCAGGTTGCTTGTCAAACGTCAGTGCATCATATTATCAAGAGAACATTTCAGAATTCTAGTCTTGTTCCAACTTTACAGTCATTTATAGCAAAAGAATCTGTGATCTATATGCAGACAACAATCGTGTCGACATAGATGTTAGCCAGAAACTGCCACAAGCACGAAATGTTTGACGACATAACGATAGAGAGAATCTGAATGACCGAACAATGATGCTATGCATACGATATAAATCTAAGAACTGTTGCTGTAGTCTCCATATTGTAATTGGTCCTTGGATCTACTTGTTCTATGTATTGCAAATTGTGCCCAAATCATTTCCTCGTGAAGAACCGCCCTTAGAGAGCTCTAATCAAGACTATGTAACAACTACAAATCAGACGTCCGATCGAGTTTCACTCTTGACGATCCACTCAGAATGACACTGAATGGTGTGCTCGTCAATTTCTGCTACATTCGATCTCTTCAGGGGACCAACTTCGACAACTGAATCTGGCCAAGACTTGAGCGCCATCTCCTCCCAAGTATCGAGCTGTGGTTGGGACTCGCCTTCGTCTTTCGGAAATGTGACAACATCCGAGCTACTCTCTGCGTAACCTGGCCTTCTTCGCCCAACGAAGGAAGAATATCCACTTTGTACCTTTTGACTGATTGCAAGCAACGGTGGTGAAATCAGTGGTAAGCAAGCTCCTATGATTCCTAGATATAATTCAAGCTGTGCCAAATGATCAGCCTCTTGTCTTTGATGTGGGGGTTTCCCATCGTTGTACGTACTTCGCCTGGTATACCAGCTACTTCGCCATCGTGGTTGAAATCGGCGATGTCGGTCGCAAGCACAAATTTGAACCGAAATCCCGCCAGGAAGCAAACTCTATCAATCCTTCTCAATGTTTCGTGCTAGAGCGATAGAAGGCATGACTCACATCAATCCGAGACTAAACATTGTAGTAATGCCAATTTTCTTCAACTGAGAAACATGTTGCATCTTCCAAACGACCTGGGTTGCGCGCGATGATAAGCAAATCGGTCAAAACTTTCGAGGTGTCGATACATACCGGTGCCGGCATGACCACCAATATCACATCCAAGACCAGGTTGACGGATCCAGATGTTAGAAAACCGCTTTTAGGGTTCAGGCATGTTCCCCCTGGGATTGTTTTGTCCCAATTAAACGCAACAGGTTTGCACTGGAATATGCTGCCGAGAGTGAAACCGATCCAATATAGAGCAACGATACTCATCATGATGTGGACAACCACAATGAAGCGTGTCATACATCGAAACAATGTACGGTACAAAAACAGTATCGACAGTTTCGTAAGACTCACAATCGCGAGCCACAAGAAGAATCCTGAGAAGGTGATCTGGATCCAGTGAGAAAATTCCGCTCCGATGAAAGCATATGTTTACCTTGTTGATGCGGGTCAACGTCGAGAATCCGATAGCAGCAACAAGCTCATCGAAATGTACTCCTACACCCCAACCCGCGGCAACGACCTTCCGGACCATGTCTGCAAGTGCAAGCAACTTTTTTTTTACGTTAGTCTACATTGTTGCATCAGCGATCGGTTGTTCTCACCCATGCCGCGACGATGAGGTAATCGCTTGCATCGAGCTTGACTATCTTCAATCGTCTCGCCCATAACCTCAAGGCGATAAAAACAAGATCAATAAAGGTAAAAGTCACCGCTATGATCACTACAGCTCTACCCACCGGGTTTGGCGGACTGGCCATCACGTGTTCTTTGTGGAACTTGATAGTAGTGCAGGCGGAAGAGGCAAAAGGTTCGCTAGAGGACCTGCACAGATAGTAAATAGACGGTGTCGCATACCATGAAAACTGTAAAGGTGAAATCGTGGTCCAGCTTTGGGCGGAGAGTTTGCCGAAGGCGGCTGATATGCTTCATCTGTGGTTCGGGGTCCGAACAGCAGTAATCAATGCCGTGGCATGGCCGCACCCAATGACATGGTCGTAAGTATTAAGACCGCCGTGAAAGATGTACGCAAGGTGCGACCACAATATGTCGTACCATAGAGCTGGAATTCTCAAGGTGTGCCTCACGCCAGTCGGCCCCCGCGCTAGTGATTTCTTTGGTATTATTTATGTGGACGGCTAAATAGTGCTTACGGCGGGCCTACGAAGTACGTTTCAGTGGCCGAGGAATGCAATCTACCCCGGATCCGCGTAGCGCTTACACTACCGGTAGCAACGACGGGCTTCCCGGACATGACATCGGAGATGTAATACCCACCTGATCAAATTGGATTACTGTTCATTGTAGCAGTGCAGTTGCGATTGAACCCGAGGTGTTATGAAACTAAGAATGTACGCGGAGGCAAAGGGATTATCTGATATGAGGCTCAAACAGCGAAGCTGACATTTGGACACTCCCGCTTAAGTATCAAAAGAGTCTCATCCCAAACCTTTCTTTGCGCCTCTTTGCCATCGGCCGAAAGCACGAATTTAGAAGGCCTGATCCTCATTAATATGACGTTCCTTTCCAATAGATGTTACTACTTACGGGGTGATCTTTTGCTCCTGGATGTACGCACCATGGGACTCGGCCTTTTTTGTGACAAGGGCGTCTGTCAAGAAATATGCGCCCTGCTCAGGTGTCCAAGCTAATAGCTTCGTGAGGACCTTGAAAAAGCCCGAAGTATCATGACGATGGAACTGGCTGTTTATGAAACCTGGATTTGGCCCATTGATAATGACTTCTTTCGCATCGACTTTGTTAGCGAGCTCGCGGAACCACAGAAGATTGAGCAACTTGGACGTATAGTACCGCTCTAAGCCTTCAACGAAACTATTCTTTTCGTTCATATGCTGGAGGATATGAGGCGCCTGCCGCTCCCGAAAGGGTGTCCAGAAATGCACCTCAGAAGAAGTGAAAGTGAGACGACTTGGCATGCCCGTTTGTCGTGCTGTAGCTTTCAGGATAGATAGAAGAACAATCGACAGGAGGGCTGTACCGAGATGATTCACTTGCAAATTCGTCTCAAATTCGTGAGATGTTGTTGTCCATTTCAGCTGCTTGACTCCAGCGTTGAGAACAGCAATGTCGAGCCGATCAAGTGTATTGGCGCGTTCCGCAAAGGCTAGGATACTATCGTAGGATTCAAGATCCAGCTGCCAGACTTGAAAGTCGCATTGTGGGCTGCTCTGGACGAGACTGTCTTTCGCAGTGTTGCCTTTGCTGACGTCGCGTACTCCCAGAATTACACGCGACACCCCATGTAAGGACAATTGGCGCGCGGTCTCAAGACCGATGCCCACATTTGCCCCAGTCACAAGCGCAACTTGGTTGTCGAGCCGCACGCTGGTCGGCAATGCTTTAGGCTTGAAGGCGATCTGGTTGTAGAGGAAGCCGAGCTGACCACCCATAGTTGGTCCAAGACTGTAATTGTAAGTTGAAAAGAATGACGATACTCCTCACAGCATCTATGACTAGGTGTCGGGTGGGCATTCGTCAAGGTAAAGCGTTGAATTATGGGCGCAGTGCTACCGCCAAGACACTAGCGAGGAGAGTGCCATCTGCTGCTGCTATCCCTTGCGGCGAGTGGATCGACCACGCCTGGGTCCCTTCACAGACGAGCTACGTACGCTATAGACTCACCGGTTGGGTCTGAAATGTACGTACCCCTGTAGATAGCCATCGTTGGAGTCACATACGGACCCATTCGGGAACCAAGGCAGTGGCTAGCAATGAGCTTTCCAACGACTAAGCTCATCCAGTTGACCAGCGCTTATATGGACAATTTTATCACAGTCGTACAAGGACATTCAACAAAAATCGTGTCGCGAATTCACAAGAGCATCGCATTAGCCTAACAGTAGATATACGTGCCGTCAAAATAAATTAAGCAATACATAAGTTTCACCCCGAACCGGATCGTACCTTGAAACCTCCTGGTACTCGAGTCTGGAAGATCCTGTCTGGATCGTATCTACATGGGTGAGACTTCTGTCAGTTTTTGCACAGCATCGTCAGCACAAAAGAGTTGGGAATTCTTACTTGTCAGCAGTGCCGCGCATCTTTCTTAACGTGTTCATGCCGTAGCTCCGAAGCGGATCTTGCGTGCGATACGCATCGTTGGAAAATATGAAAGGATCGTACAAGCCACGTTGCTTGGTCATGGTTTCAATGGCACCAATTATGTCCATGAGTACTTGCCCCACGGCTTCGTCATCGGCTTTGAAGTTCCAACCTACGTTGATGCAAAACCCTGCTGGAGCGTTAGTACATACGCTCACCAGGACGGACCATACGTACACATCTGCTCGCGGTCGTGGACTGCAAAGGGCGTTTCCCCATTTGCGCGAGACTTTTGCACCATTGAACGAGAGATTGGTTGAGGCATCAAGACAAGAGTTGCACCATTAACCGCTGAGAGCCTCTGAACAGCATCCTGTGCGATTTTAGCAGCGTCCATGTAGGTCTTCTCATCTAGGTAAAAAGTCGTGGCTCCAAATGTCCATCTGTCATTCATCTTCAGCGTATATCAAGTCATCCATGGAAATAATAGACATACCTTGGGACTACTCTATCAATATCTTGATCAAACAGACTACTGTAGTTGTCTTTGATGCCGGTGGTGTCTGCAACGATGGTTGCTCCACTAATATTGTAAAACGGAGCAAAGACCGCAGGACGTTCTACTGGAGCCGTATACGCTAGGCTCACATATGCGGTGGCATTGTTAATCGCAAGATAAGAAAGTACGGCGGAATTCTGATCAAGTTGTCCTTGTCGTTGATAGATTGCGAATGCTCTCATCAGCTCGTCCCTAAACGCTCCATAATACACGATAGTACCTCCCCACACTTTGCCCAGTGGGTATGTCTTAAGTGTGACATGCGTTACGATACCTCAAATCGTAAGATTCATGAAAATGTTATTCGGCTGATTGTGATACTTACCGAAATTGTTCGCTCCGGACTTAAGGGCATAGAACAGGTCCGGGTTTGTAGTTGCGCATACTGTGACCATTGTTGTATTGGCAAGCACGAGCTCATACGCAACAACATTATCAGATCCAAAGCCGTATTCGTTAGAAAGATGTGACAAGCCACCACCTAAAAGGTAGCCCATTCCGACGGTTGCTGCACGTCCGCCAACTGCAGTACGACCATGAATTTCGAGAAATTTGTACACTTCGTCCCAAGTGCTTCCGAATCCGATTTGAACTGTTTGAGAAGCCTCGGAATATACTTTTTCATTCATCCTTTTCAGTGAAATGAGAACTCCATCGTCAATATCAGCCCAGCCGGCTAGTGGAGAATGACCACCACTGCGAATGGCGAAGGTACTATTGGTTGCTCGCAATATCTTCAATGCTTTGACCACTTCGTTTGTGCTCCTGGGTGACACTATGCAAGTGGGATCCTTCCACGCTGTTTGAGACCTGTATATAATGAGCCATACTACCTATACAGGTGGAGACAGACAGGTAACCCTACCAATGTGCTCTTCTTTCTATGTTGTATGTCGCTATGTCTGTGGCAAGCACAGTGGCATTGCCAAGTTGGCTCTCAAGTTGTGAGCATGCGCTTGATGAACCATCAGGTAGTGCCTGTCGTTCTAGATACATGCATTGCGAAGAAAGCGGAAATAACAGCAGTACAACGAATGATTGAAAGTATAAGCCAACCATCATTATGTCGTTGGATGGGTTGTGTCAGATGGGACAACTCTGGGCGGCCGAACCAATACTTGATAGGATACCGGTATTTAACGAAGGACTGGAGCTACATCTTAAGCGGTTGTCGATAAATATCAAGCATCAATATCTAATTTTGCACGCATTCCAGTTGTATGCGCAATAGTATCAAATACCCCCTGGTCAGCCTGAGCCTCGTTTGCGGCACAATATCGTTCGCTCTAGTGGGGCCGGCTCACATAGTTCTATGGCAAGCAAAGACCCCAGAGTCTGCCTTGCTTGAATGGTAAGTCAAAATACAGTCATATGCCCCCAATTGTCTGATTGGTGCTACGAGAGCACAGTTCGGAACCCGAAAGTCGCACCCTGGTAGCACTGGTCGGTGCTTACGGTACTGCGGTTGTGCAAGACGTCGCGCTATTTCAACATGGCCCACCATGGGTGATCAAACATGGTCTAGAAATTCCTTTCCCAAGGGAGCTCGAGATTATTTCACACGGAGATGAGTATACTGCTTACCACAGGGTCATTGTTGATCGTCTACCTCGGCTACTGGACCACGAGAGCGGTGTACCGTATCTACTTCCATCCGTTGTCAGCATATCCAGGCTCGCGAATCGCTGCAGCGTCTGCAGCATGGTACGAGTGGTATTGGAACTTTCACAAGCCTGGCCAACTTCTCTTTGAAATTGCAAGACTTCATGAGCAGTACGGTCCAGTCGTGCGAATCGGTCCTAACGATCTCCACGTCAACGATCCAGAGGTGTTCCAAGATGTTACCAAGGTGGGATCGAGGTTCTCGAAGGATGCAAAGTTCTACAAGTTTATCACATTTCCAGGAACATCAATCGGGGAGACTGATCATGTTGCGCATCGAGTGCGGCGGCAGGTCCTGACGCCAGCCTTCTCTCCTCAGCGAGTCCGGGAGTTGGCTCCATTCATCAAGCAGCAAGCAGACAAACTTATGCTGCGCTTCGGAAGCTTCGCGAATTCGTCAAAACCTGTCAACATCAATGCAGCAACTAAGGCTTTCACCATGGATGTGATATCTAAAATACTCTTCGGTCAGCAGGTGGGCTGTCTCGACGACCCAGACTTTCGCAATGACTTTGTGAAATATATCCAAGAAGCTTTCGAGATGGGCTGGACAGCAACTGCGTTTCCTGAATTGACGAAAGTCATGCTGTCGGTCCCAGAATGGCTTATGAAGATGATCTTCCCCATTCCAATCCTGATATTCAAGGAGGTCCGTAGGTCACGATCCGTATGATTTAGTTGCTCAATGGCTGACAATGCGATACAGAAATGCACATCATTGGTACATAGCTACCTTGAACGTCAAAAGATAGGGGACTTGAAAGGGTCTGAAGATGTCAAATCAGTTGTTATTGACATGCTTATTGACCCAAGCTCTGCCAAAGGCCACAAGGTACCATCGCATGAGCAACTAACCGAGGAAATCATCATGCTACTCTCTGCAGGTAATGATACCACCTCAGATGCTTTGATAGTGGGAATATGGGAGATATGTCGTAATCCAGAAGTCCACAAGCGACTTGAGACAGAGCTAAGTGATGTTTTTCCGAGCGTTGACAACACCGACATCATCACGCTCGAAAATCTGAAAGATCTGCCTTATCTTGTAAGTATGGAGTTTGTTTCATGACATTTCTGAAGCAGCGGCTGACTTGATCAAGAACGCAGTGATCAAGGAGACTTTGCGCTTCAGCAATCCGCTGCCCGGCAGACTGCCGCGAGTCGTACCAAGTGAAGGCCATGCTCTCTATGGACGACAATTACCAGCTGGCGTAGGTTATGGCTTTTGATGACCTTCTCAGCAACTAAGATTGCTAGGTTGCACTGAATTTCTCCGCTCATCTTCTGAATCGACACCCTTCAGTTTGGGCAAACGGCAACACATTTGATCCAGATCGGTGGTTGAACGTAGACTCTGCGAAGCTTGATAAATATCTTGCAACTTTTCAAAATGGTACACGTCAGTGCCTAGGAAAGCAGTACGCTTCTCTTCCACGGTCTAGTAGTAATCAACTGACGAAGACAAAGCCTGGCCTGGTGCGAACTGTACATTCTGCTTGCGAATTTGTTTCGCAGATTTGAACTTACCATTCATGAGACGACCGATGCAGACATGGCATGGGTGGATTTACTCTTGATACAGTACGTCTCGAACTTTGATAGTCTTTGTCCATATTGACTTTGAGCGCAGCTTCAACGGACGACCGTTCCAGGTGCTCCTCAGACCAAAGACAGCCTGAAAGTCGAGGTACTGCAGATGAAGCGAAACAACTTATGCTGGTCCTAGAATCGCATGTAGCATCCCCATAAGGACGATGTTCGTATAAGTTAAAGTGGGAGCGACAGGATAAGACTGAATACAGGCGTTGATTGTTGCTTATCGATGAATAAAGATCATTGGCACTATGATGTGTCAGACAAGCTGATTCTACCACCCTATTGGCCCCATCAGAATCCGACTTCAGACAGCCTGTGCCAACGATACTCTGTCCAGAATGTATCACAATCTTCGCCTCAAGCGGGTCTCAGCGCGTTGCATCTAGACTTGAAGTACATGTATAGTGTCAATTATAAAAAATCCAGCCGCATCAATTTCTTCATACCTAGCTTTCATACAGTGAATTACGCAAAACCTCATATCTTCTTAGTCCTTGCACCCTCATCTTGAAGAATCTCTTCTACGCAATCTCCATGACTCGGTGAAGTCAGCTTCCGTCCTAGCTTCTTGCCTGCTCTTTGTGCCTTTCCACGACTGTCGAAGCCCCAGCTGACAGCCTTAAATCCCGCTTGCTTGACAGCCTCATCCTTGCCCAGATTCCGCTCTTCGAGATTTCCGTCCACGAGGCGGAGTTCGAAAGCTTTCTGACCCATAAGCTTGGCTAAATCTGTCCAAATATGCTGGCCATTCTCAACCAAGTAGTATCCTTGCTCGTTCCAAAGCTCGGAATCTATGCTGATGTTGACAGCAGCTTCTGTCAGTAGCACAAAAAGACGGGAGAGATCTGCCACCTGTATATTATTCCAGCGTGCTTTGCCCTGGCCGATCACGGGAACGTATTTGCCAGTCAGAATCAAATGAGCTAGTTCGTATGCTTGACGACCTCGATTGTGAAACGGGCCTCGTCGGCGTCCTAGACAGTCAGCAGTGTTTCCTAGCGAGTGTTGAGCCTAATAACTTCCCTGGATAGTAGGCGGACACAAGAATACCGTTTTGACTGATTCTGAACCAGCTGCTAAAACAACTTCATCTACATTATTGGGGAAAAAATCCGCAGGCAGCCCCGTAAGTTGTTGCACAGCTGTCCAGTCGTTGTACTCTCGCTCTGACCATTCCCCCAATTTCTTGTCATCGGGAATAATCTCCCAGCACGGGGTACCAGCGCCTCCAGTATGCAGCCAGAAACTGGGCTTCTCCTTGGAGTAACCATTGGCTAGCCCCTGTACAATCGCTTTTGCTGCCGCTTCATGGTCAGAAGCATCCGCAGTATCTAAAATTGTGCATTAGGTGGTGTTGTCAGAGCATGACAAGAGTAGTGGTAAGAAGCCCACGAATGACCACGTCTGCCCCAGCAGCCTCTTCTTCGAGGACCTGGGAATTGTCCAAATCACCAAGCACACCTCGTACACCTGGGGAAGAAGTTTGGGCTACTGCAAGCTTCTCTTCTAAGGGTCTGCGTCAGACACATCTAAGCCTCAAGGCTCCAGTGCGACACTCCAGCACATCCGTCCGTACGAGTACAGATATTCCATACTTGGTGTTTTTTTCGAGCATTGCAAACAAGATGGCATCTCCGATATAGCCTGTTGCACCCGTACTAAAGATGTCAGCACAAACTAGCATTGGCAGCAGTACCTTCGGTCTCACAGGAAGATTTTTGGCGTCATTGCATGCCAGCAACAAGATCTTCACTGTGAGTTTAATCGTGGAAACGGAGAGTAAATGATTCGCCTCCTTGTAATCGAATGGTAGGCAAGAAGACGTTGTACCATTGACGTCATTGCGAATCTGCTTGGGGATATCAGCTAAGGAAGATGTCTTCGTGTACTATACTCCACACCTAGAACGATGATCTGGGAGACAAGGTTGACAAGCATTGGCCATGTGGGTACAGATGACGCAGCGCAAGATAGTAATATGTAGTGGTTGACACTGGTAAGTGTTGTCATTTTGGGTTAGCACTACCATCAAGGTTAAGACTGTGTTCTACGAGGCGATTGTTCATACAATGTTGGTAGAAAACTTTGCAAACATCATTTTCGAGATATCTCCCGCTTTTAAGATCCAATGGCCTGTGCCACAATCACAATGTGACTGGAATATATATACAATCTTGCCGATCACGCTAGCCGGCATATGCTACAATACAATGCGCCTGCACGCATGGGAGTGGAACCAAGACCTATATCAACACCTCGCCTTTACATGCCCGTGAGTTGAACCTTACAATGCCGAAGAAGAAAACACAAGTGCGGTCAATGAGCCTCACCTCGGTGGCTGCTCCAAGTCCTTGAAAGTTGCTGGAGCTGGTGGCAGAAGTGGCCCTTTGACACCGTCGTCGCCTTTTGGCTCCATGAGTCCTGGAGCCTTGCCGTATTCACCAGAAAAGTACTTCTGGAAGTCACCTGCGTCTTCGAATGGGCGAGGCCCGAGCAGACGTATCATATCTTCACGCCCAATCATCTCCTTCTTCAGCAATTCCTCGGCCACGATGCCAACTTCGTGCTTCTTCTCGGTGAGCAAGTCCCTGCATTGTTTGTATGCTTCGTCAACAATGCGCTTCACTTCTGCATCGATGTTTTTGGCGGTCTCTTCGGAGAAAGGCTTGGTGAGTTGTTGCCCCTCCCCATCCTCAAAGTAGATGTAACCGATCTTCTTACTCATGCCCCACTTGCTAACCATAGCAGTAGCCATCTGTGTCACTTTCCGGAAGTCATCGGAAGCGCCAGACGTGACCGTTTCAAAATGTAATTCCTCAGACACGCGACCACCCAGAGTCATGGCCATTCGGTCCATGAGCTGGTTGACGTTCATGAGATATGTGTCGCCATTTGGAAGATACTGAGCATAACCAAGCGCACCTTGACCACGAGGGATGATGGAAACCTTGAGAAGTGGATCAGCCCATTTGAAGTACCAACCACAGATGGCATGGCCAGCTTCATGGTAGGCAACAGTCTTCTTCTCCTCTGGCTTGAGAACCAGCGACTTCTTTTCCAACCCACCGATGACACGCTCAATAGCTTGCTCAAAGTGGACCATGGTGACAGTGTCTGCATTGTGACGAGCAGCTGCATGATGTAAGCAATAGCTTTAGAAGACGCTATCATGAAGAACTTACCAATCAAGGCCGCCTCGTTGACACAGTTGGCAATGTCGGCACCAGCAAACCCTGGAGTCAACGCAGCTAACCTGCCCTTGAGGAATTCCATGTCCTCCTTCGTGGTGATCTTCTTCAGATGCACACCAAAGATCTGGGCGCGGCCCTCCGTGGTAGGCTTGTCGATATTGATGTGTCTGTCGAAACGCCCAGGTCGCATGAGAGCCTTGTCCAAAACATCTGGGCGATTAGTGCCAGCGAGGACAACGACTTGCTCTGTGGTGTTGAAGCCATCCATTTCCGTCAAGATCTGATTCAGCGTAGCCTCGCGTTCATCGTTGCCACCGCTAAAGTTGCCGGCCTTTGATCGTGCACGACCGATTGCGTCAATCTCATCGATGAAGATGATGCAAGGTGTGCTCTTGCGTGCATTGGCAAACAGATCACGCACACGAGAGGCACCCACGCCAACAAACATCTCTACGAATTCGGAGCCGCTGACACTGAAGAAAGGCACGCCAGACTCGCCAGCCGTGGCCTTTGCAAGGAGTGTCTTACCAGTACCCGGCGCGCCAGATAAAATGGCACCACGAGGAATTTTGGCGCCGAGTTTCTGGAATCGGCCGGGATCTTTCAAGAAGCCAACAAATTCCATTATCTCTGTCTTGGCCTCGTCCATACCGGCAACGTCAGCAAACTTGACCTTGACATCCGTCTCATGATTAAACTTCTTCGCACGACTCTTGCCCATGCCGAAAATGCCACTAGAGCCTCCGCCGCCACCGCCACCAGCTCGTCGGGTGAAGTAGAGGATGGAGCCAATGATGAGAAGAGTAGGCGCGAAAGAAAGGAACGTGCCGAACCAAGATATCTCGCTCGAGTATGCGACCGGGATGCGCTCCGAGCTGGGGATGCCGAGCTCATACTGAGCGTCATCCATCTTCCGCTCGAAAGCCTCGACGGAGCCGATTGTGAAATAGTAGTGGAAATTCTGGTTGACTGAGGGTGAGTCAGGGTACATTGATGCGACCGCCTCGCGATGCAGATACACCTTGGCTCTATTGCCATTGAGGATGACAATCTTCTCGACCAAGCCCTTGTCCAAGAAGGTTGTTCTGAATTCTTGCCATGTGATCTCCTTAGTGTTCTCGCCTGGGAAGATTAACTGATATGTGAGGTAGGACAGGAAGGCGGTAATGAGCACGGTGTTGGTGTCCATGGTGTTGGGCGAGCCGAACGGCGGTGATGGTGTCGAGCCGTGTTTGGATTCCTTGCCGTGATTCTGTGGACCTGGGTCGTGTGCGCCCGACTTCTGCTGCGGGTTCTCCGTGTTCTCCTTCTTGAAGCGTTGTTGCTCGGCTGCCTTACGTGCCATGTTGGTGGTCAAGCGCGAGATCTTGGCTACGGTCGCCAGGTCCAGCTTCTCGCCCCTGGCCAGCTTGTCCATCTCCTGCCGCAGCTCGGGCGGGATGCCGGTTTTCTTGATGTCCTCCATGGCGTCGTAGATGGCCTTCTTTTGCGACTTGGGCACACCAATAGACACGAACGAGACCAGCTGGTCCAGCATCTTCTCCTCTTCGGGCGTCAGCTTGGCCATGGGCGGGCCGGGTTCCTTGCCGCTCTCAGTGCCGTTGGCTTCGTCTGGTTTCTGCGCGTCCTCATTTTCCTTCTGATCTTTCTGGTCTTTCTGGCCCTGCTGGTCCTTCTGGTCCTTGGGGTCTTCGGGCGGGCCGGTCGCAAACCTCCTCGCGCGTTGCTGTGCGTACAGACATTGCGGCACGGGCACGCGCTGGCGGAGCGGGAGGGGTCGTCTCGACGAGGCGGCGATGCAGGACCTAGAAAGTCGCGCAAGGTTGGCTGACCGGCGGAGGAGCGTACTCATCTCGCTGGGCGTGTGCGGCGTGTGCGGCGGCGGGAGAGGGGGCGGAGATGGCAGACGGCTGGACGAGCGACAGCCACCATGCACGGGCGGAAAGAAGATGAAGGTGGTGGATTCGCGGCGGCGGCGACCAGTGCATGACAGTATCTCTGACCGATTGGGCCTGGTGGGGTTTTGCCCGACCTGACTCAGCCGGCCTCGCACATAAACATGTCATCGTTGCCGCTCGCACTCGCGCCGCATAGTCTGAACGTCACGCTGCGAAAGTGCTGCTGCTGCTGCTGCTGCTGCTCTTGCCTGGCACTGACTTATGCCAGCTTGTCTAGAGGCAGACAGCACGGGCGTGTAGTGTATCAATGGTAGCAACCCGGATATAGAATTGTCACTTCTCTGGGGGCATCCCCGCCAATGGTCCTCCGAGAATCCGACATGTCCGCCCAGCCACCGTTACCGGCTCACGGCTCTTCCAAGTACATACAAGCACATAGTCAACTTACATAGTATACATGTATGCATAGTCCCTTGATGCAACACACGTCGAGCATGTTCCCATGCATTCTTCTGCTCCTGGCCGGCCTCTCCGCCACCGCTGCCCAGAGCTCGTCCAACAGAACCCACCTAGTCGCACCAGCTCTGGTGACAGATGCAACAAACAATACCATCTTCCAATGCTGGAGGCTCAGGAATCCTTTCATAACCTCTTCTGTTCCTGGCGTGAGCGGCACACAGGTCGTCACTATCAGCAACAACACAAATCTTGGGTACACGGTATTGCCTCCAAGGTACGACGGTGGCATCCACACGGCGCCCGTGGCCCAGCTTGTACATTTCATCTCAGGCGCTGCCCATATCACGCTGCCGTTCAATGACACTGCTAGCCTTTGGCTAATGGGCGGAAAAGGTGGTCTTTTGTTCGCCGTGGATACAACAGGTTCAGGGCATATCACTCGCTATCCCTCGGACCAGGAGACACTGGCCATCACAGCACCCTTCGCCAACGGACTTGTCCCTGATCACGAAGTGGTTGCCAACGGCCCGTGTTTAGGACAGCAGACATTCGTTTGAGCTTGTCAGCACGGCAACGTCTACTCGCACACATTATGTACAGCTTAAATTCATTCTTCGCCGATGGTCTGTTTGCCCCAAAATCGGACGTGCAATCGGCGATTGTAATAATAGACTTCACTTTGCAACAACGACAATCCTTTGGATTACAAATTCTATGCATTGACTTGAGCCGGGACATTGATTTTGCTAGAATATCGCTCGTTCCTGGTGTTCACTATACAATGTGTTCTTGATCATCTTCCCGTGTACGTCGCGCTTATTCCTCTTCGCTGTAAAGAGCGCGGCCGGTCTTGGAGTTGAGGAACTCGTTCCTACGTGCGTCAGCTGCCGGATCCACACAATGCCATTGCTCGGCCTAGCCTTACCTCTCGATGGCCCATTCCATTGTTGCGTATCCGACGATGAGTGGGGGGATGAAGTAGAGCACTTGGTTCCTTGAGCGGCGCACAACGTTCCAGAAGCCCTTGTTGATGAAGGTGGCCATGGGGCGTTGTCGATTCGGGCTGAGAGCATACGTGATGACGCCCTTGCCGGGCCGGCCGCCGCCCTCGTAGGGGTTACCCCACGAGCCAATGTGCCATCTAGACGTCTACGTTAGTCCTATTGTATGCCGAGGGTGCTGAGAAGTTGGGCTGTGGGACTGCCGAGGGTGCGCATCGTGACCGGTGTCGCGACGCGCGGTTGAGAGGAGATTGGGCGGACACATACGTCGTCTTCGTCTTTGCGCCTTCGGGAGCGGGTCCGAGAGCCATTGTGAGATGAGTGGTGGGCAGTGGAGGGGGGTGCGATGGGGAGACTGAGGTTGTCGATGATGGAGACTTCCGGAGCTCCTTCGCGAGCCCAGCCTATCAGAGCGACGCGGATTATCCCGCCCAGTCATTGGTCGTCCGCCACAAGTTCAACCAACGTGCCAACAGATCCAGACATACAGATATCCTTCATCCACGCATTTCACAGATCCCGCAGTCCAAGACTCAACGAGGACTTTCAAATGTCATCTTGAACGTGAGGTGCGCTTTGGAGGTCTACAATCGGAGACTGTCTCCAGTACTTTATTGCAATGCAACGAAGGGAGCATAACCACACGCGCATCGTTGCTGACATTGTTATGATCTGTAGGCTCGCGGACTTGCAACTTAGCGAGGCCGCAGAGCCCGAGCGAATTTATTCATTTAATGATATCGGTAATGACAGCGAGGCTACAAGGGTTCGATGCAGAGCGACTCAGCACCGTCTGATAGCAATGCCAGCGATTCTCTCCACGACACTCGCACCACTTGGACATTCTCACTACTTGGACACTCTCGTTGCTTGATTCTCGCCAAACATCAACGCATACGAACCTTTACGCCTAGCTACGTACCAACCAGTCTCTTCAGCATATGAACGACCTGAGCGACTGGGACACCGTTTCCACACCGCTGTTCATTACCACCAATCGCACTTGCCTCACAACCATCTGGATAGAAAAAACTAGCCAAGGCGATGATAACATAAGCAGCGACAAGCAAGCTACCCTCCAAATAGTTACTTCTGCCGTCTAGCACGAGGAAGTTGACTACAAGAACTACATATTATGTTAGCAATCAATCAATCAAATCCCACGTGTAGGAACTTACCAGTAACGAACAGCGCTACTGTCTCGAAAATGTTGAAGTAGAGCGTCATTTCCTTGCCCATGATCCAACCAAGAATGACAATAACGGGTGTGATGAATATGGCAATTTGTATCGAGGATCCGACAGCGATGCCAATGGCTAGATCCATTTTGTTCTTCATAGCCACCGTAACTGCTGTGACGTGCTCTGCAGCATTGCCAACAATCGGAAGAATGATGAGACCAATGAAAGCCTGACTAATGCCCGAAGTCTCGACCATGGGTTCGATTGCATCACTCATAAAATCCGCGCATACAGCAACCAGACCTGTACTGATGAGCAACATGAAAATTGCTGCCTTGATAGACATGTTCGCAGGTTCCTCGTCCTCATCGTCATCATTTAGAGCCAGAGCTGCCTGCGGAGATACGGCGGGATTGCTAGCAGTGGATTGAGACTGTATGCGATCCATCTTCTCAGGCAGCGACTTGGAACGACGAAGAGGCGCAGATGCTGCCCGAGGGGCGGCCATACGAATGTTGGGGGCTGGCCCACTAGGAGCGGGATTCTGGGGATTGGAAAACACGTTGTTGGACAGGAGCGAGGGCAAAACCGGGCGATAACGCGTGGTTGTTGGCGCAACGCTTTCGCTTTGAGTCTGTGGTTCAAACGTCACCTTGGGGACGGGCCCGGGCTGGCGACTGTCGTCTAAGTCGGTCTTGAGCACAGTTTCGTCGTTGCGATTACGTCGATCCTTCTTTCTTTTGTGCTTACGCTTATCCTTTCTATCATGTTCATGGAAGTAGGACGTGTGGGAAGCCGCTTCGAAATCGCGCACAACTGGAGCATGTTGATCGTTGTCAGCCTCGTCCCCACTCATGACATCGAATGAGTGTCTGCGAGATGTGCCGACAGCTGGTGTTGTAGCAGTGACTACACTTGTATTGCGTTCAGGCTCGAAGGGACTGTTGTGTTCGATGGTGGGAGAGCTGACGGTGGAAAGCATGCCCATTTCCTTGGAGGTGCTGGAGCTCGACTTGCGTCGCAATCTCTTGACCATACGCTTAGCTTTTTTCTTCATGGTCCCATTGGACGAGTTACTTGAGCTGTCACTGTCATCGCTGCTTGAGCTGGACGAAGAGTCGGAGCTTGAATCGAAAGCACCGGCCAGAACACCCGGATGGGATTCCTCGTCGATGATGTGCTGTGGGGTTGACGCATACAGGTATCTATGACTCTTGAGTTGGAAGAGCAGATAGAGACCGTAGACAAGAAGCAGGATGACGCTTGTGCCACGACTCACCGCCAAAGTCTCATGGTCAGCAATGGCATTGTCATTGAAAGCAGCATGGAAGGCGGTAGGCAAGAGCAGGCTCATGACGGCGAGCGCCAGCATAACACCGCTCATTTGCGTGACGGTATTGTTGTAGACTTGCTCCTGGTACTTCAGACCTCCTAGGAGGAAGGCCATGCCCAAGATGAGCAGGAGGTTGGCCAGAATAGACCCCAGGAGCGATGCCTGTACGACCTCGATCTGGTCAGAGGCGAGCAGGATAATGAAGAGGATGAGCTCCACGGCGTTTCCGAAGGAGACATTGAGCAAAGCACCCAGGGCGTCTCCGACGCGAGCAGCGACAACTTCAGTCGCGTGGGCCAGCAGGCCGGCCAAGGGGATGATTGCAATGGCATTCATGGAGAAGACGACCTCGGGCTTCAATCCGGCGCACTTGACAGCGATGCCGGCGGGCACGAAGACGAGCAGGAGATTGATCCAGCTATGGGTGAGGGCATTCTTGGTGTGGGTGAGGAATCGCAGGGTGCCGTTCTTGACGCGTGTGGACGAGTAGAACGGCGGCTGCTCGGGCGCTATGGCGGCAGGTGTCTCTCCCTGTGCCGCGGTATTGTCGAGGCCATGGGGGGTGTCGCGATTGTGTGAGACATGGTCGTTGGGCGCCGACTTCTCCGTCGCCTCGGTGCTATCTACGCCAGGGCGGGAGATCGGGTGGCTGTGGGGCGTGGGGGGTGCTCGCGTCTTCTGCGTGGGTCGTCTCAAGTCGAGTGCAGATGCTGCCTTGGACTTGACACTGCGTAAAGACGGGTCGTCAGGTTCTCCCATCGATTTCGTGTGCTTGGAGGGCGGGGGGCGTGGGGAGTACGACAAGGAGTACTGGGCGCCGGGGATGCAGACAAGGCGATGCGGCGGTGCAGGCCAGCCTTTAAGTGAGGCTTGTGCCGACTAAGCGTCTCGGCGATGCTGGGCAATGACGCGCGCTGTGGCGTCGGGATCCGGCTTCGCTTGTTTGCGGACACGTACTGCGTACCCAAGGGAGATCAGCCGAGTCGGGGCGGCGGGGATGAGAGGTGCTAGCAGCTAGGGAGATGAATAGGATGAAAGCGTGCTTACTGCATGTTATTGCGTGCCTTGCTCTTGTATCTGCATATCCTCTCCGGGCCAGTAGACACTATGTAGGCAGGTACCTTATGTAGCAAGCGCTATCAGGCGTCTCCGCATCTCCAACACAACCCCGTCCGGCCCAGTGCGGTGCACATTGTTGCCTCACTATTGCGGGACCATTCACACTAGCAAGCACAACTCGTGACGAGTTCTGTCGGATACCATGCTGGTGCATAGAAATAAGCATTTGCAGATCGCAGCGTACCGTGGTTGCGATGAAGCTTGTAGTCCAGCCTGCCCACGGTTCTGCTGATCTGCAAGTACACGTATGTACACATACACTGGGAAGCACCAGCCTTGAACGCATTTAGAACTTCCATCCAGAACATACATTAGCTAGTGATGATGCAGACGTAGAGATAGACGATCTTCATACATATGCGAAAACTTTAGTCGCACGATCATCGGGATATTTTCCTTACGTGTTACCACATGAATCACTAAACTCGTGGACCACTGCACAATATCAAAAAGCATGCGCGGAACATTCTGCCTCCCCCATACATGCGCCGCATGTACCACGTGACACAACAATCGTCGTCTACTTCTCGTTGTTCTTTTCATCCAGAATGATGCAGAGTGCTGCAACCAGCGCCATGTCGACGCCAGGTGCGACAGATACGGCGTAAGTCTGCTGGCCAAAGAAGACGTCCTTTCCACTCAGCAGCTTCCTGTCAATGCGAGCAACGACAACTCCTGATACAGGGTCAGTATACATTCCAGCAGCCAAAACGGTCTTTCACTACGAGCTTGACTTACCACCTTGCGCTTCGTCCACAATGTCTGCCGTGGTGTCGAACCAGTTACCGCGCATGACCAAAGTTTCTGCTTTGCCGCTCTGCGACGTAAAGGTTGCTGAAGCCTTGCTTCCCAACACTCAAGGTAAGCAAACGCGTTAGCTGCAAGAGTATACTACTTTTCCAATGGGCTGTTTAGATTCATCCGCAAGACGTACATTTGAAACTGCTCTTGACCTCCATGACCTTCTCACCAGAAGCTTTCTCCACAGCAAACGTGGTATGGATGTGAAGATGCTCTTTCACGATGCTGAACAAATGGTTGCCTTGCATATCCGTCACCTTCTTCCGTCCCGATATGGACATGACCTTGCCCTCTACTTGCAGAATAGGCGTGCCATTGGCAAGCTTGACTACAGACACACTTTAGCACAACTCTGGGTCCAGTGGGAACACGAACACGCACCACTGAAGCTATCGCCCGTCAATGAAATTACCTTTTCCTTCAAGACAAGCGTTTCGGGACCAGTCGCGAAGAATTGGGGAAAGACGCCGATAGGCTGAGGGACGGGTGCTAACGCGGCCATCGCAAGAATAGCAGTCTCGAATTCGCTCTCAAGTATGAAACACAGTACCTTTGCGATGGCGGAAAGCTATTCCGCGAGCTCGGGGAGACAGGTGGTGGGGTAACAAGTCTCAAGTTGGCCAAGGTTTTGATTTATGAGGGCGGCTTGACTGCACAGCCTCGCTGATCGCAAGGCAATGCTGACCGTAAGGTTTGGGCGATGACCACTTGGGCAACCACACGCGATGCAATGCGTGCTTGTGCAAGTCAAGCAACAGAGATTGAAACACCGTGGTCTTGCAAAGCCAACGATAGCACAAAGAATGATGTTCATAAATGCAGCTTCCTTTGCTTCGGTCCAAATGTAAAATACACATTGTAGTATATACATCCTGAGCAACAGATCTATGGACGATTGGTGATGCACTATACTGAACATCTGGCGAATCGTACATCCAAGCACGCCTTGGTACAATGATGTCGGCCAACGTTCAAAATTAGGTTGCGCCTATATACAGACGATCGCGACTGGTAGAAAGCATTACGTCTGGCCGCAAATAGCGTCCGAATCAAGGACAGCATATTATGGAAATCCGACAAGTCAAACGGTGTCAGGGTATACAAAAGTCGAATGCCAATGAATGCTGAGGTCGCCAACGACGCGCATAAGTACAAACCACGTTCATACACGTCATGAGAGTGGGGAAAACTAGAGAGAAGCAGGAAAAGCACGATATTCGTTCAGACATTTTCGGTGAAGCGAGAACTTCTTGAACCATCAGCTGAAGGTAGACTGCGTCCCAAAGTGCCTCTTGCCGGAAAGTCAGGATTGGGCGACTGCGGTGGACTGAGATAGGATTGATCCGTGTCGAATGTTGGCGCCTCATCGGGGTGGCGTATCATGGGCGTCCTCGCGGGGCTAGGTCTGAAGTTCATATGTCCTGATTCACGAGTTGTGTGCGTGTCGCCAATCTCCTTGCCGAGCTCCTTGGAGAGTCCAGGCCCACCATATATTCCATGGTCATCTCGGTAGAAGGAAGATCCTGACATGGTTCCCCCTTGGGAAAACTGGTCCGACGTCATGCCCTCGCTGAATGCCGAGGGCAATTTACGACCCGAGATGCGCTGAAAGCTACGCTCGCCGCCACTAAGTTTGGTCTCCGCTGTTGATCTTGACATTCCCGAGAAGCGATGTAAGAAGGCTGAAGGGATAATGCTGCTCCTCGCCGGTGCTTGCCTCATAGGCTGATGACGATCCGTGTGGTCATCGCCAGTGAGTTGAAGAGCACCACCACGTCTACGCTTGTGCCGCCGGATCAAGAGAAGTATGATAGCAAGTATTAGTGCAGCTCCAGCAAGACTTCCGACCACGCTGCCAACAACTTGTGGGGTCTCGAGAGGCGCAGAAGAATCACTGTTGTCTGCATCTGCAGCAGGCGCAGGACTGGCAGCCGGAGCTGAACCTGGACTTCCGGGACCATTACCTCCACCACCATAGTATGACGTAGATGCTCCGCTCACGGAGCTGCTTACGGCAGAGCGGGTGGAACTTTGTGATATCGTCCCACTGGACAGTGTTGGAGTCTGGGAAACGGACAGCGGTAATATGCTAGACTGACTCGACGGCGAAAGTGACGAGTTTGGTGAGAAACCAGGTGTTCCGCTGGGCGGGGCAGAAACGGAGGCTAGACTGCTGGTAACAGGACTGAGATTTGTGGTGATTGCTGTCGCGCTTGGAGTAGCAACTGAGGGGATAGCCGCAGTGGTGGTTGCTACAGCTTGGGCGACAGCAGCGCCCGAAGAGAAGGGATACGCAGGAACTGATGGTACGACCAAGTCGCTTGGAAAAGGCGGCACGGAAGGGACAACAGGAAGTGACGGAGCCGCTACGATTGGAACCGGTGGTACTTGGGGTAAAGCTAGAGCGAGCACCGAGGCAATCGAGGGCGTCGAAGGTACGGCCTGGGGAGCTGGAGGGATTTGGAGCGCGGATGCTACAGGCGAGACAATCAGAGGGCCAGCAGAGGCGAGAGCGGGTACGGAAAAGGCTACTGGTAACTCGGCGGGTTTTGTCGAAGCCTGAGGCGCGATGGTCTCTTGCGCGATGAGATTGCCGTTGGTGTCGACCGTGGCGATCACTTGAACCACTTGGGTGACGACTTGGGTGGCAGCCTGCGCGGCACGGCGATGCAGGAGGCGATGGTTCTTGCCCATGGTATTCCGGCCTCTGCGCGGCTGCGGGTTTCCCTGGGGCGGCCACTGGTGCTGAGCGTTATGGAGGCTTGGAGAAGCGATTGGCGCTCGAGGGCGAAAACGGGAGTCGACTCGCGAGATTCTGGTTGGTGTTGCGGAAAGGTCCATATACCACAGGGTGGGCTGGAACTGCTTGGGCCCGGTGGAGGAGGATAGCTGATGGCCGAATATTGGGGGTAGTACTACAGTGTTCGCAGGACATGTGCGAAGGAGGGAGAGCGGTAGAGAACGGAGCCAGTTGGATGTGGTGGTCGCAGACGATGCAAAGGAGGGGACGTGACGGCGGCAGCCGATACGGGGGTTTCCAGTCAATGGATTGCGGTGGAGGGTGGAGGGTGGAGCGGAGGCGCGCACGTCGAGAAACGAAGGGACGCCGGCGGTCGGCGGTGGAAGGAGTGGAAGGAGTCGTCGAGGAGGGCGAGCGAGCACCGGGCGGCCGTGAAGCGACGAGAGAGAAGCAGCGAGAGATGTGTGTGGTCACGACTCACTGGTCGGCAGCAGGCAGAGGAGCCCAGGGCCCAGAGCCCAGAGGGCACACGGCACACCAGCCAAACGCTAATCTCGCGCCGGCCAACCACGCGCGGGCTCCCCACGGCTGGGGGGGCCATAAATAGCAAGGCTCTACGCCTTAATCAAACGGGCAGGCCCCATCTGGAGACTGTACCCACTGGAGACTGTGTGCGTGCAGCGTGCGCTCTGCAACTGTGCATAGGAGGGAGGTAGTGCGTACAAATTACAATGGCAGATGGGACCCGCTGGCTGTTGTACCACGTATCATAGTATGGGCCGCCCTGCCACGCTGCCTGGGCCACTTGCTCCTCCACACACAGCGCTGGACCGTCGCCTGCAGGCTGCCCTCACTGCTGCTCAGACGACCCGGTGGGCAGCCCTGGCCCCTCACTGCTGCTCAGACGATCCGGTAGAGCAGGCGGCCGTATTCGCTCGTCTAGCGTATTGAAATTGGAGAGAGGGCTCGACCTAGAGCGGCGAGCCTGCCACCCTGCCCTGTAGGCTGTCACCTGGTGACCTGGGCCAGCATCCCTGTCCCCGTGCGACGCCCGCAATAAGGCGTGTATGGTGTACCTATGTACATGTATGTATGTAGGTAGGTAGCCGTGGTGCCGTGTCAATCAAGCCCGCCTGGGCAAACTGTGCACACCCATCCATCGCCTGCCCATGACGTCGCTGCCAGATCAACCCCCGTCAAGCCCTCACGCCCTCAAGCCCTCAAGCCCCAAACCCTCAAACCACCAAACCACGACAGCAACCACCCCGCCACTCTCATGCATGCCAGTGATGCCCCTCCACCATACTCGCCCATGGATCTGACCTCGCAAGATCCTCGCTCTTCCTCGACACAGTCCCTCGTGCCCGACCCGGCCTCTGCTAGTGCTGGCCGCCGCCGCCTGTTGCTCGTCTACGTCCATGGCTTCATGGGCAACGAGACAAGTTTTCGGAGTTTCCCCGCCCATGTCCACAACCTCGTGACAATCACGCTGGCCGACTCTCATGTCGTACACACAAAGATCTATCCCAGGTACAGGTCGCGCAACGCACTAGAACTGGCCCGAGACGATTTCTCCAAATGGTAGGTAACTACATATACCTACCTGCCTACCTGCCTACCTGCCTACCCTACACAACGAGCCACATCCAAATCAACCCCTCCGCTAAACAAATCAGGCTAGCGCCTCACGAAGACGAATGGACCGACATCATCCTCCTCGGCCATTCAATGGGAGGCTTGCTCGCTGCAGATATAGCCCTGGTCTTTCGCCATCGTATCATCGGCATCGTCAATTTCGATGTTCCTTTCTTGGGCATGCATCCTGGCATAGTCAAGGCAGGATTAGGCTCCATCTTCAACCCTCCCCCCACGCCACAGGATGCCATTATATCCGATCCAGATGCGCCCAAAAAATCCAGCAGAATAGGTACCTTGTTCAACCCTAAGCCTCTGGATCCAAACTACAATCCCTCCTTCTCCAACGACGTCCAATTGCCTGTGCGAAAAGGGTGGGAGAACACCTTGCATTGGCTCACTAAGCATTACAGCGACGGACTTAGGCAGGCTACAAAAGGCCTAGTCAAGTCCCACTTCGAATTCGGCAGCGCCATGGCAGACTATCGAGAGCTCAAGGATCGCTATGCAAGAGTGCGGGCACTCGAGGAAGATGACGAGAGCAAGAGATTGTCGGCACTACCGCACGCACGTTCTGTGCCGCGTATACGCTTCGTCAATTACTACACGACAACCTACGGAAGGCCTAAAAAGCCCAAGCCGCCCAAGTCTCCTTCTCCAACGCGCCCGGGCAGCAGCAGATCGCGGACCCAGAGCTGCGATGCGGTTCCCAAGGAGGACCAATCCTCTCACCATGATATTGTCAGCACTCACGATGGCGAGCGCGACGAAACCGAACTATCGACAAGAGTAGGAGAGATCTCCATAAGCTCCGAGTCCGTCAGCGGCAGCCCCCGTCCATCAACCCATGTCAAAGAACGATCTGGCAATGAGGCTGTGTCCTTAGACCCAGAGGAACTGCCATCTGCCAAAAGTCCCACAAACACAGGAGCTTCTGTATCAAACAGGCCACCCAATCTGCCAGAGATCCCGCCTATCCCTCAAGAACCTCCTTTTGTGGACTTGATGCAGTTCAGTGAGAAAGCGCAACGTAAGACAGCGGAGAAGGAGCATGAAAGAGCCCTCAAAGAATATCAGAAAGCAGTCAAGATGCGTAACAAGATCATCAATGAGCGGACCAAGCTGGAAGAAAAGTGGGAAAGGCAACAGCAAGAGATGACAGCAGAGGCGAGGCAGCGGCAAGCTGAGGCAGAGCAAAGACAGGCCGAGGCGAGACAAAGGCAGGCAGAAGCAGAGCAAAGGCAGAGAGAAGCAGAAGAGAGGCAGACTGGTGCGACTCCTAAGACGCACAACACGAATGACACGCCCTCATCTACACAGGTGGGTGCGCCGGGGGAGCAAGACGCTACACCACAATTAAGACCTTTACAAGCCGCACCTCCCAGCACGAGCAGCCCCTACGGCCACTACGATTTCTCGCGCAGTGCCATCCTCCGCCAAGCACCGCCAGAAGACGTCGCAGGTTCAGCCACAGAGTCGAGCTACACCTTGTCCACCACGACCAGCCACAGCAGCCACCAGGTTACGTTGTCCTCGTCGTCGTGCTCTTCTTCTTCTCCTTCTCCTTCTTCTCCCCCACCACTATCGACGGACGCCGCGGCGGCAAAGCCCCGCAGACTGAAAAAGTTCTGCATGCTGCCGCCCAAGGATGCGCAGGGGCACAATGATCCCACGTGGGTACGCGTGTTGATGCAGGGCATGGACGAGGTTACAGCACATACCTCGTTGTTCTTTGTCAACGAAACGTACGAAAGGTTGGTCGGTGATGTCGGGGCAAGGGTGGAGGATTGGGTCCGCGAGGCGGATAGTGTGCGTGTGGTCAGGGAGATGGAGGGCTTGAAATGAACAGGACTTGTTACATGGTGCTTGGTGTATGGTGCTTGGTGTATGGTGTATGGTGCATGGTGGATGTCCGTGCACATGTTTCTTAATACCCAGAGGAGAAGAGATGAACAGGCCCTCAACTTGGCTCACGTGCATCATTCGTTTCACTCGGCCAGGTACCCATATGACGTGCTCTTGAACATCTAGTGAATGCAACAATATGATATCAGCCCATATTGACCGTGACAAGAATAAAAGAGGCATCCAGATCCGACCCAAAAAAAACAACATCTACCTATGTAAACCAGAAGAGCCCTTCTGGAAAGTCATCTAAATACGACATGATATATGTGAGAAGAACGTAATCGCTATGCAAGAGCGTGACGATGCTGGCCAACGCCTGGTACTCCAAATCCTTTCTTTTGTGGCAATATACAACACCAATAGTCGCGTGGACAGGTATACAGTGCTAATCGATGCGGTCATACACGGCTGAGGTATATCCGATGCGTCGCGAAAAGGGTCGTACCTAACGGAAATTCGCTTAGGTATGCGAAGCCGCACGGTGGACGAGGTCGGAGAAGCGAGGGCCGTGCCTAGAATCCCTCGTCCTTCTGGTTCTTGCCTTGATCTTTCATCGCAGCAATCTTTTCTTCCTCGGTGAGTTCAATGAGATCTGCACCCTCGAGACGGAAGCCCTTGGCGTCCACAATGTGCTCGTGCACGGTGCTGAGATAGAGCTGGTGCAACCTTGGCAGGAAGTATTGCATGACACTATCAGCCAGATTCTTGGCTACGAGACCCTTGTCGACCCAAAAGTGTCGTACGAAAACGCCTTTGCAGCCGCCGCGATTTGCGGCTTCAGGGGCGCCGTTGGCTTCGACGCAGGGAAGTACGCGGATGTCATCTGGCCGATCGTAGTCGTAGCGCAGGTAGTTGCCAAAAGCAGCCTGCTCGTGCGCCCAATCCAGCTTCCAGCGTGCGCAACCAGGGTATTTGGTTTCCGAGGGGCATTCGGCCCAGGCCTTGTACATTTCCTGCGTCCGCTTGCTCTGCCTCGCAATGACGAATCCGGTGTTGAGGTAACGGTTGCCCTTGGCGTCGTAGTTTTGCGGCTCGTTGGGGTCGATGGACATCATGGCTAGGGTGTCGTCGGTCATGTTCCAGTAGTTGAGGAGCCACTCGAGCGGAAGGTGCGGATAGTGAAACATGACATCCGAGTCCATGAAGACAATGTACTCGTGTGTCTTGAGGGCCTCCTTCATCATGGGGACCTTGACCCAGGTGCCCCAGCGGTCTGCGTAGTCGGGAGCGCGGATGAATTTGTAGTCGTAGCCGTGGATTTTGGCTGTGGCGATGTTAGTCCACGCATAGTCGAAGAGAGACTACGGCACAGGCATACCAAACATGTAGTGACTGAGCATGCCGGCAGAAAGCGGACGCATGCCCTTCCACTTGAGCTCCTTGTTCATGAGCTGGCCCTCGCCTGTGAGCGGCCTGCTGTCAATGTCCAGAATGAGCACCTTCTTGCCCAACTTGTCCTTGAAGCGGGGCTCGCCAGCCAGGCGATACACGTCTCCGTCCTCGTCGGTGAAGTTTGCAGCGTCGACAGGGTGTAATATGGGGCCGTACAGGGCTTTGATGATGGTGGGCATGGACATGTCGTCCTCGTCGAGGGTGACATTTTGGGTATGAGGATATCTGGGGTGTGCTGTCAGTGTCTGTCAGGCGATGCAGGGCTGCCGGAAGCGTACTGAGAGCCCGACGTCAGACCGGTAGATATGTAGTTGGACGGATAGCTGTAGTAGATGAAGGCGAGCGTCATGGGAAATAGGGAAAGTAGCAGAACGCGCCGCCACCGCGCCTGCGGGCCCATGTTGGCAAGCGACTGGAACGAGTATTCGGCCATGCCCATTGGTGTTGCGGCGGATGCCCAGGGGCGGGCAACCCAGAATGCCCTTGTGCAGCAGAGGTTTGCTGCGTACGAGGGCTGCCGACTGTTTAGGGGCAGTCGGGGCGGATGCTGCGGCGCTCGCTTCCGGGGCCGGCAGTGGTGCAGCAAGCAGCAAGAGTCAAGAGTCAAGACACGGCGAACAAAGGAATGCAGCGGACACAGGAGGGCAGGCCGGGACCAAAAAAAAGGAGGGCGACGAAGAGAAGGGAAAAGGGCACGGAACGGCGAGACTGGGAGCAGGAGAAGTCGGTACCTAGCGGGTAGCAGGCGTCGTGTCCGGTCTGGAAGGCCGTGCCAGCTCACCGCGAATGCGCCTGGCACGGGCAAGGGGGGAGAAGGGAGGGAGCTCCTAGGGCTGCCTGTAGCCTGTGGCGCTCTTGCGCGGGCAGCCAAACAGGCATGGCGCCCGCTCTTGGGTCGTGCATCGACGCCGAAGTGGCGCATTGCGCGCCTGGCAAGTTGCGATGTGCACCAGGGCCCAAGGCGCATCTGCCGAGCACCCTCTGCCCTGAGTCCTTGACACCCTCTGCCCTGAGTCCCTGACACCCTTGGTGCCTTGTCGCCTTGTCGCCTTGTCGCCTGTCACCTGTCACCCGGTCTTGACTCTTCACCTTGTCCCTGTGCTTTGTGGGCATCTCTCCGTGTCGTGCAGGCCGCTGTGACACGCGTGCCGAGAAGCAAACACCAGCGCAGCGCAGCGCAGCGCATCGTCGAGTGCAAGCATGCAGCATTCGATGAACACCGGTAGCCACCTCCCAGCCACTAGGCCGGGTCTGGGTCCCTCAGGCTGCCCGTCCGACAACGACCCTATGTGTCCAGCAGCCGAAGCAACTCAAAGTCCTTCGCGATCCCTGGACTACTCCTCCCGCACTTCTCAATCAGCTCCATCATGATCTGCACCCACTCCCGCCACTCCTCCGGCAGCGTCTCTCTCAACTTGGCGTCTGATGAACGAGCCACGGCGTAGAACAACAAGATTTGCCCGAAGCACTGACAGCACCACCCAAATTTGATAGGCAGCGCAGACAGCATTTGACTACACAGTCCCATCGTCGTTGGCCAGAACATCCCTCCTCTCAGCCCTTCTCGCACCTCGTTGTATTCGCCTGCGCTCGTGTACCCGGGCGCGTGGAGCGCTTTGTAGAGAAAAGGCCTACCAATGTGGAATTTCGCGACCAGGTATCGACTTCGCAGCATGGCTTTGGCAATGACATGCGCTGGGCTGGGCGAATCGTTCGCATTCTCGTGGTCCGAAAATTGAAGCACCGGTGGAAGATTGGCCCGCCACTGCTCTAGCTGGTGGTGCATCTCTGCTGTGAGGCTTGCGCTCGGATAGCTGTCTTTTTCGGCATAGTAGTAAAGGCTTTGCTTGATCCGTGTGAGGATGATGCGATGAGCTGCCTGAGCAAGGAAGTGAAAGTTGAAGAAGGAATCATCTTCATCTATAAGGAGGCCCGCAATCGACGTCTTCGGTTGTGGGCATTGCGTGAACTTTGGCAAGGGCGTGTCAGATTCATACGCCAAAAGCCCGCTATGCGGTAGTAGATCCAGTTCTTGTGTAATGACAGTTTCGTACATCAAAGTGCACCAGTAAAGCCGGGAGAACATGTCACCTTCCCAGTCGTCAAAATCGATCCCTTCAGTACGGCTCAAGATGCTGGTACAACAAAGCGCTGCACGATTGACTGTGGTCCAAGAGTCGAGAGGCCGCAGAATCTGAGCATAGTATAGCGTGCTCAACATGTAGAACTGGCCAGCCGGTAGGTCCGTCTGACACATCAAGAAGCCAAACCGCTTCCGAGCCTCGTTGAAGAATCTCACTCCAGGAGGATCGTCCGTCACCAGATCGTACCATTCAGGGCGAACGAAACCAGCATCAGATGTGGTATCCTGTGAGGCTAACGCAAATCCGCCTTCCTCATGCGCTCTTACTGCGAGGCATCCAAGTGCCAACACATTCAAGACCAGACATGTCTCAATGTCGAAGCCGAATCCATTCTCCATTGCAAGACCCAGAGTGCTGGTATAGAACTGGTGCTTGTCTATCATGGGCATGTTCCGATGAAAGACGGCGAAATAGGCGTCGGAGAGCCCTTTCACTGTACACTGAGGGAGATCTACCAACCAGTCATCTGAAGTAGGGCCGAAAAGCTGACTTCTATGCATGGGCATTGGCGCTCTTTGATTCTCCATCTCAACGATGTAGTCCTGAGGAAGCTCTGCACGTGTAGCGACGAATTCTGCAGGTAGAATAAGCTGTACAGCAGGCCATAGAGCAACACGATGCTGGCTGAAGGACAATGCCACTCTAGATCGTGATTCTGGTACGCTATATGGGCTCTTGACGGGAGTATCCACGATCGGTGGTGACAAGACCGGTTGAATGGTGCGCCGGTCATACTGTGAGAGCGCCGTTGCTGTGCCTTGTGCTGGACTAAGCTGTGGAAAAATAGTCGTAGGGGAGCGATGTTCTAAAGCGACCGGCTGCGCTGGAAGCGGCGATGGTACTGCTGACTGCACGACCTTGGAGGTAGTGAGAGCTGCAGTCAAATCCTCGATTTTCATCTCGAGCCGTCGGATGGCATTGATTGCGACCGCCATTGACTGGTCCTTCTTGGTAGCTCGGGGCGCTTGATATACGCAATCTAGGTTCATGCTACGACAATAGCCACACTGCGGACGGTCCTCATCACATCGAGTCTTCCTGGATCTGCATATATCGCAAGCTAATGTAGCCATAAAGGACCGCGGCTTCTTCAAGGACGACCCGTCCACATCTTCGTGACTACCGATGCCTTCAGCGTCATGCGAAACATGACTATCTGAAGGCTCTGCATACGACGACGCCGCAACATTTCCATAGGCCCTCTTGGTCATAGCACCTCACATCAATGGTGTCGAGGTTGCGCATCGGTGTAGTGAGTGAGAGAGTCGAACGCAAGTGAGATGAAGGAACAAGACTTTGTGGTGGCCCGAAGCGGCAACGCTAGTGCCAGTTTGGGCGGATGAACACCCACGCCTCGAAACACCACGCACGAGTCTGCATGCTTCGGCTTTCATTGCCATCCTCTTCTCCGGCTGAGGACAACCAAGACCGACTGCTCATGGCCTTGTGGGCAATGCTTGTGCGCGCTCACCGCCCGACCGAGTAAACCATTCACTCCTCGCTATCATGGGAACGAAATATAGCTGCAGATACCAACTCAAGCAGTGACATGATATGCGACGTTGGCTTCTCTCTTCTACCTTCCAAAGGTGCCACGGGGGCATACCCTCGCAATCATGACTAGATCTAGATGACAGAAACCACACAACGCGCGGCTATTAGCAAGGCGCGAATCTAGCAACAGGACATTGAAGCTTCAGACCCACACTCGTGGTTGGACATGCGTCAGATCGCAACGATCTTCGTTCTCCGCGATCCAAACAAGTTTCCACGAGGTTGACGGTAAGCGGCCATCCCTCTAATCTTGGCATACAGCCCATGTTCCAGACAATCATGCTGGCAGCAAAAGTGAGCAGACTGCAAGACCATAGGGCTTGCGCGTAGCGTTTGTGCCGAGCGACTGTTGTGCAGGCAATCGTCCGTGCACGACCTTAGCAAAAGTGCTCCGTGAACGGAAACGCCCTGATCTTGTGATTCACTTCTTCTCAAGCACTGGCCATTGCTCGTGGAAGGCATGAAGCTAGCCTCCATAGCTGATTCGACAGCTCGAGCCAGTGAAGTGAAAGGGAGCTGGAGTGAGGCTTTCCGGCCATGCGACAACGAACTCGACCACGGGAAATGTTCTTGCAGGTTCCTGGCATGAGCAGTTCTGTCCAAAGGGGAGGGTGAGTCTTCACTTGAAAAGTTCACCGTTCACTATGAGAAAGGTATCACACTCACACTCATGGAGCTGCCGAAGCATTCCCAGTCTCAGCTATATAATCCAGTCCCATCCTCCCGGGTTCCCTTTCTTCTTCTTCTTCATCAATTGCAGCAGCACAGCCGTGAACTCGTGAACTAACCCAACAACGAGTGTTGCTAATCACGCAAACAGACCTTCATCTCAGCAAGCGCGATCGATTCCTGCTCTCCAATTTGCTCACGATGTCTTCGGCAATCATTCCGGCCATGGTCACAGCGACCGGCCCCAAGTTCCAAACCCTTCCGAATGAGATCCTCCTGATGATCTTCAAGTACGTCTTCGTCATCTCCGACAGCTTGAACGAGCATGTATTGCGAGTCTTGGTCCTCCACGGTCGGTTCCCAAAGTGGCTTGCGATGTCAAAGAATATCTCTGGTCTCGTTCGAGAAGCTTTCTTCACCAACAACCTCTTCAAATTCACCGACAAGCACTATATATATCGCTCAGAGTCCTGGGGCTCTGACGAGCTCCCTCTGCTACCTCAGCCGCAATTCCGTCACCTGTTCCGGCGGATACAGATCAAGATCATACTGGTGGACTACTACTGGGCGGACGCCCCGGACTACGACAAGGCCACGAAGACCGGCGACAAGCATATCTTGACGCCCATCACCAATGTCGACCAGCTCTACCAGTACTGTGCCGGCGCGCGGAAACTGCGTGACCTTACCCACGCCACGACAGGCTTTGGTCGATTGGATGTGCTGGATCTTACCATAGAACCTCACTTCGACTTCTACGACGACGTTACCTTCGCAACGTACAAGGCGGCCGGTTTGTCCGTCCGTGCCGGCCAGGTCAACATCGAGATAGTTCCACAGTCTACTCGTGACCCTTGTTACATGTGGGCAGATCGATTGAAGGACACGATTGCAGTGGATTGAATGAAAGTGGTGAGGGTAGACGGGAGTTGAACACTGTTGCAACGGAAGCAATTTGAGAGTATTTGGGTTCTGGGAGGATACACAAGATCGCTTGAGAGCTGTTCTTGATGACGATGATGATGTTAACAAGCTATGAATGAAGGCTCTATCACGTGTCTGTACCATCATGAAGTGCCTTGCAGTGCCCCGCGGTTCACAACACTGCAGTCCGACATTGCCCTTGCGACCCTACACACTCATGATAGCTGTTCTGATATGCACATTGCCACTGTGATTGAGGTGCCGCTCATACTTGACACCGGTCTTGTCGCATGTTCTGGACGAGATGGCACACACATGACCAGCTGTGTATGCACGAAGTTTATCTCGAAACTGTTGTCGGACATGTCGGACTGAACGTTGTCAGGGTCCAGGCATGATTCGTGTGCATGTTCCCCACCACGCATCCACGCGCCATGCCACCCGGGAATCGCACCACCACTCTTTCCACCATGACTCCAGCCAAGCCTCGGGTGGGAATACCATTGCGGAAGAGTCTGCCAGGATGAGCACCACCAGCGGGCCACCGTCGCTGTCCTTGACACGCGCCAACGTGGAGGCGGCACACGCGCTCATCAAGCCCCACATCCACAGCACTCCAGTCTTGACGAGCACCACGCTGTCCACGCTCGCATCCGCGCCCCAGTCTGCGGCGGCACTCAAGGGCACGCAGTGGGAAGGCCACGAGCCCGCACGGCCAAGGGTCAGCCTCTTCTTCAAGTGCGAGAACTTGCAGAGGATTGGCGCGTTCAAGGTGCGCGGGGCTTTCCATGCCGTCCTTCGCCTGATTGAGCAGAAGGGGCTCGACGAGGTCCGCAAGAAGGGAGTTGTGACACACAGCAGTGGTAAGTCCGCGTGTGGACAGTCAGTACCAGATGACTGCAGCGCCATCCGCTTGAGGGCTTGGAGCAGTGCTGAGCGGTGAACAGGAAATCACGCGCAGGCACTTGCACTCGCCGCCAAGACGTTTGAGATTCCTGCCCATATTGTCATGCCCAAGATCAGCACGCCCTCCAAGATCGCCGGGACACAGGCCCAGGGCGCTATCGTGCACTTCAGCGGCTCAACCTCACAGGAGCGCGAGGCCGTCGTCGCCGAGGTCATAGCAAAGACAGACGCTACACTCATCCCTCCATACGACCATCCCAACATCATTCTGGGCCAAGGCACGATGGCTGTGGAACTACAACATGAGGCTGCCGAGCTGCTTGCACAGAGCCCTGACCTAGGCGTTCATAGCCATCATGTGCGAGCTCTGGATGCTATCATCGCTCCCTGCGGAGGAGGCGGTATGTTATCCGGCAACGCAGTCGCTTTACACGGCACGGGTATCAAAGTCTTTGGTGCAGAGCCTAGCTATCAGGGCGGCGACGATGCACGACGGGGCGTAGAAGCCGGCCAGCGCATCACCAGTGTGAAGACGCTCACCATAGCCGATGGCCTGCGTACGCCATTGGGAGACTACACTTGGAAGATAATCTCGGACCCGTCTTACGTTGCAGGCTTGTATGCAGTCACGGAGCAAAACATCAAGGACGCGATGAGGCTAGTGCTTGAGCGCATGAAGTGCTTTGTCGAACCGAGTGCAGTCGTGGGACTTGCCACAATATTATACAATGAAGACTTCAGAAAGATGGTGGAAACGGAGGCCGGCCCTCAAGGATGGAACATTGGCGTCGTTTTCAGTGGAGGCAACACCACAATCGAAGCCATCACGAAGATCTTTGCGGACGTACCCACCGCCAAGGCAGAAAGGGAAGAAGGCATCATAGGAATGGATGGGAGAAGGCTGGCCGAGAATATTGCGGGATGATCGTCGATACTGAACGCTGAAGCTACGTTCTGATTGTTGGAGACCTACCTACATAACTTTCAAGCACGCGACCCTTTTCTTTGGCAGAATAGGTAATTGCGGATGCCATGCACACAGTCCAATTTAAGTTTTCGGAGGACAGCCGATCCCAGTCGTGAGAACCCAACGCTGCTGCATACACCGGTAACCTCGCTACCACTTTTATTACAACGACTCTGGACTCTGGAGTCTGTCTGCTCTCTTGCCGAAGCGACGAGGTAAGCATCGCAATCTATGTACCCCACATGCACCATAATCAAAGCTCTGTTACCACATCTGCCACACCACCGTATACACATCACCTGCCACGTATCTGCCCCCAGCGCACCATGCCCTAGGATTACCAATCGCGGCCAAACATAGAAGCAGCGAGCAAGACAAAAAACTTGCTCGTACACAGTGCCGGTAGCTTGTGCAGCGGTTATATGTTGCAAAAAGGTCCGAAAGTATATATATACATATACCCATGCTAGCCCAGGTGGATCGCAGCGATCTAGACAATCGTCTCGGCTGACGTGGAAGAAAGCAGCAGGTGCATTTTCCACACCCACCTCCACCGAGTCGACGACAAAGAAGCACCGGATACGAGCGTCTCTGATCACGACGCAAAAATGCCTTGGGCTATTGCACCTGGTATGGTATTACAGGGAATCGCGTTGATGAGAGAAAGGTTGGGCAAGTGGTTAGAGGGATGGAAGGAAAGCACGAGAAAAGAGATAGGGGCATATGACGTGATAACAAGGTATATGCAGGAAAGGCTTCAATAGTAATTGGGCCCAGCATATCGAAGGAATGCATTCTGTGAGGAGGATTTCGTCCCAGACAGCTAAAGAAACACACGCTCGCTGAATGCCGGCTATGCGTATGCGCCATGGTGTCACGTCTTGCATTCTCCAGGGCTGAGCAAACACTGCCCCTCATCGCGGGAGCATTCTTCACAGCGCAGCACAGCGCAGTGCAGTGCAGTGCATCCCGCCAATTCAAACTTCAGCCATGTTCTGCAAGGTCTGCAGCTCGAATCGAGTCATGTGATCTTCACAGTGGGACTGCATACATGCAGTACAAGCATCCACAAGCGTAACAGAGTCTACCCCAGTGTCCGTTCCCCCTCGGATGGGTAAGATATCTATTCTGCATGCTGCTATCGAGTTGCAGATATCAAATGCAGCACCGGATCTCCTCTCCCATCCCGAAGCAACTCTGCTGGCTTCTCTGATAGGTGCTTCACACAGAAACAACGCCAACATCCACAGCCAGACAGGTGCGTGCTGTACTCATACATCGAGCTGCCTGTCGGTCGAGCAGTGGTGAATAGGAAAGAAAGTCCGGGCCCGTGAACGCCCGATGCGATGCGACTTGCAGCGGTCCATCTGCGATATTGCTTCGCTGTTGTGCAAGCTCAGGGTAGTTTCTCGTGCAAAGACGTGCGGCTACCTAAGGAATCTTTTCTTGGCTACTGTGACATGCTCGTTATCGCCTAAGTATCATGTGTTGAACACAGCTATCGATGGAGCAATCCATGTTCATGATTGGCCGGTGAAAAAGGACGATTGCTCCCATGTGCTGCTGGCTGCAATGTCTATACTTTCGTGTTCGGATACCTTGTTGCTTTCCGGTAGAACATGCTTACAGTGAGACTGAGTGTCACATTGAAACGCTTATAAGAAAGAGTGACAAGGATCGAACCACGGACGACGACCGTGATCGAATCATTCGTATTTTGGTGGAAATGGAGACAAGTGGAGATTTGCACGGTGATTGTTTCAGAGTTCCGCCATTGCATAGCCCACTACCTGCGACGCAGAATATTCTACTGCAAGATCATGAAAATAAAATCGCCGAAAAGCCGCCTGACGCAAATTAGCGCCGTACTTATAAACATCTTCATAGTGGACATGGTAGCATTTGAAACAAGACCAGTCATCGGCACTGCGTAAAGGTCCGTGTCCGTGTCCATGTCCGTTAACAGTTTTCATGCTTCTGTCTTGTAACAAGGGATAATGAGTGTGATAATATAGGACAGTGTCGAATTTTCGACACAGGAAGAAGCGAAGTAATTTGTACATTGAAGATGAGGCTGTGTTCTCATTAAGCCCAACGCTGCTGATTTTGAACATGATGACATATCGTTGAAAGTCAACTTGCGTGAGTTGTGGTGAATGTGTGTGACAGAACAGACAAGATCAAATGTGATAACGTTTACCAGGAGAAGGACTCCTCACGGAAATCGACGTTCCAATGAGACTCGCGATTGCGGACAGCACGACGAAGTTCATCGGCGAGGCCACCAGTACCGCATGTGCTGACACAGGCAGCACCAATACCCTCTTGCATTTCTTGGTCGACAAGGCTCTGAACATTTGGACGACCGGGGAACATCTGTACACTGGAAGATGGGGAGTGGATCTCCTTTGTGCTGCGTGGTCGGGTCACGAAAAGAAGAATCTTCAAGATCTCCCGACGGCGCGGCATAGAGAGTATTTGAGTCATCCATGTACGGATCCACTCAAGATGCTCGGGTGACTGGATAATCCAAACGAGTGTCAGGCGGCGAGTTGCGACTGTACCGTTTGCGTAACCGGCAACGATATCGCGGACGTGAGGAACCTGGTGAGTGATGCCAATACCAGCAGCCCACAGCATGACAGTACCATACGAACTGAGATCTTCGCCGCCTATGATATGACGTTAGCATGTGTCGTGACCTGCAATTTTAATCTAATACAAATAGATTGAGATCAGTGAAGGACAGGGTTCGGCACTTACCATAAGGTCCCTCAACAAATGCCGAGGTGGAGAATCTACCTGCTGCCGACAGGTCGGCTTTTTGGAAGAGCTTGTCAGTGAAACCAGTCCGTCGTCGAATGATGAAAGACATGGTGGTCTTGCGTTGTTCAAGTATGTCTTGGCGGTTCATGGGCAAGCCCTTCTCGTCTGTGAGTGAAGACTGGGTATTGAGATCCTCTTCCTCGTCACTCCAGGCTATGGAAAAGGGATGGTTGGTCCAGAGGCCGATGGAAGGCATGTAGAGATAGGCGTGTTGGCCTGGGCGGAAGCGCCAAGGTCGAGCCATGCGAACAGTGACGCGGAGAGCATCACCAGGAAGGACCTCGACGTCTGCACTGGTTCCACCTTTGCCAACATTGCAAATAAGCAGGCGAGCAAAACGAATGGAACGCTCCAATACCCAAAGCGCCACAACACCGTATAGCATCTGTTGCTGAGGTCGTTCTTTCAAGTGCACCCAAACGGCGCCGACAGCCAGGGCAGCGCCAGCAATATGACCGTGCAAAAACACCTCGTAAAAGGAATGTCGCACGGGCGAAGGTGATTGTATGAGGAGGAAGACGAAGGCCACGGTGCCGATGAAACCAGTCATGATGAACTCACTGCCGGTGATTGACTTCTGGACGGCGATCCATCCCTTGGTGTGCACTTTGTTGGCTATCCAGCAGACAGTGTGGGCGATTGCCTCGAGAATGACAATGCGTCCAAACCATCGATGGATGAGATTCATGGTGTCAAAGGAGATGCCTGTCAGCTTGATAATGGGATTGTTGCGGCCAGCCAAGAGGAAGAGAGGAATCATGTTGATCACAGACATGATTCCAGCGCGGCTGAGCAGCTCATTCGCACCAGCCGAGAAGCTGCTGTAGTCGATTCTCCAGACGCAAAAGCCGATATTCACGGCGAAGTAGCCGAGGAGAAAGAAGGTCTGTAGACGGCTTGGCAGGGTTCCAATTCCGATGGCAGAAGAGAGCTTGAACTCGCGGTGATGACGAGTGCGGAACAACGGGGCATCGAGACAGTGCTTTTTGAAGGTAGCATATGCGCTGTTGGGGATGGCGAAGTAGCGCTGCTTGTCGTTGTCCAGGCACGAAATGGTACGGACGTATCGGACAAGATAGAGGATGACTTGATAGGTGAAGAAGACAACAACAATGATCCACCAAATGTATCCCAGGTAGTGTTGGACATCGACATTCTCCAGGCCAGGGGTGGGATCTGCTTCATGACCTCCTCCTCCAGCACGCTTCAAGAGGCTTCCCAAGGCTTCAGGAGACGACATGGTGTGTGTTGATGCAGGTGAGGTTGGGAGGCAGTGGTCCCACAGGAATGGCGAAGGCTAGATTTAGGCGGCCTCTGGAACGAACGAGAGAGGCGGTCTAGATGAGGTTCTTAAGGACCAGGGAAGGTAAACGAGCTATGCCAAGCAGGGAGTGTGGGTGTGGAACGAGTGATGTCTGTCTTGGCCAGCAAACGACAGATATGGGATCGGGGACAGGCGCAGAAGGACAAATGCCCGCCGAAAAGCGGTCCAGACGGGGCCTTGGGATCGCCAGGGGTCAGATAAGAGTGTGTCGTGACCAGCCACCCAGCCTTCACTCTGGTAGAATTGGAGATGCTGGACGAGCAGGCTGCAGGAGCTGTGGGGGGCACACAAGGGAGCAAGGCAGGCGCAATGCAAGCTCAGTTGACGACGGAGCCACCGTGAAGAGCACGCACAATGGCCGGATCGGGAGGGGTTAATTTGGAAGGCGAAGCAAGGGCAGTGAATGCGCGTGTGACTTGGGTGCGGCCAGAGAGCGGATGAATTGGGCGGCGGTGATAGGCCGGGAGGCGTAGAAATCCGCGGCCAGGGGGATGGAGGAGAGAAGGCCGGCGGGGAGCAAGAGACGGGGACTGGCACGCGGGCACAGCTGGGGGGCAGACGAAGAAGAAGAAACAGAAGAAGAAGAGGACGAAGAGCAAAGAGGTATGTAAAGAGCGACAGGCGTGGGTGAGCGTCGACGACAGCCGGAGCGCCGTGGGTATGTAGGGGGACTCGGGAGCGGATTAAGATTGAGGCCAGCCAGGCGCCCATCGGCGGGCAACGCCATTGGCCGGCGGCGGCGCCCAGGTTGCGAGGATGTCGGCAGGGTTGGCAGGAACGGCAGGGATGCAGGCCTCAGCACACGGGCGCTGAAACGGGCAGTCACGGGGGGGCACACGGGGAAGGCACGCCAGTGACGCCACGCGTAGGCGTCACTAGCGGACATGTTGCGGGTGAAACAGCCCACTCCGCCGCCAATCCTCGCCGCTGCTCCACCACTGCTGGCGACGGCGCTGCGTCATCTGACATCGAGATTCGACACCCGCTGCTCTACACAGTACATACATGTAGCATGTACACACTCTGACGCTGCTCTGCCGCTGCTCTGCCGCTGCTGCTTCGCCGGGCGCCCGCCATCTGCTTGTGTGCGCCGCGAGTTGGCCGGCCACTGGTGGCCCTGGGATACCTATCCTTTGACAGAGCCTGCATTCCTGCTCCACGCCCGCCATCGCAGGCGGCCCTGGACTAATTTGCGGCTTCATCAATCTGCAGAGCGCCTCCGAACGGGCGTCTTCGCCTCGCTGTCGTACCCGCGCGTCCTTTGCGCCTGGCCCGAAGCTGATTGCGCGGAGACAGGCATTGCTTCCGTCCGCTCCAGTCTCCACGACATTCAATAGGTACTTACAAGTTGCTAGGTACCTATGTATGTACATCGACCTGCCGACTCGCTTTTCCGCAGACCTGGCTGCTGTTTGTCGTGGCGGCGCGCGCACCAAGCCCGGACGATGACGACTGCCTCTGAGCATGGGCCCGAAACAACGCCTGGGCTGTTTCCATCATGCCTTGAAGCCTTGACTCGTCGTCGCCAGCGTCCTCAATGCAAATCTCATCGTTGCCCGGTGGATCCGCCAGCTTGGTGCCCTCGCCCCAAGGAGAATGCCGCGCTGTCATGACAGCTTCTGGCCAGACATGTCTCAACCCCAGCCCTTTTGGCGAGATCCCGTGGTCGTGCGTGATCACGCTTGCTGGAGCAGTCGTCTCAGACACTCTACCTCAATTCTTCAAGTACTACATGTACACAGTGCCATATGTTGGCAGTGATCATAGCACGCGTGCTCCCCCACCACCCTTCTCTGGTGTGTCATGCAAATATTTGAGACGGGAGCACACAATGCATACTCGTCATTACCAGAAGAGATTTCCCACGATCCGATCTGGACGAGATCCGTGTAACCTAGAATGCTCCAGGCTCATCACACCTCGCATTACTGTGTAACAACAATCTACGTATTCCTTTATGCGATGCTCGCTGAAATCACCTGGGCATCACGACAGTACAGTAACTGTCATGTTTTTTGGGGTGTTCTTTGCGCCTGCAAGAGCACTAGAAATGATGCCATTTGGCCTCAGATCCAACAGCCCGGAGCCATTGGAGGCAAGTTCGCGACAAAGATTTTTACCCATGCCTATGATTGTCGATCCCCAGCTTCTTGGTTCTTAAAGATCAAGCCTTCCTCTACTTGGGAACATCAGGAACATGTAAAAAAGAACAAGCACGTTTCAAATTGAATCAGTGAGCCATGGCGAAAAAAGAAGCTATCTTTGGATCGAAACTTGGATCCATCTGACCTTGACGGGAAAAATGAATGCCTGGTGCAACGCACAGTCATGATGCCGCGATCACGGTGTGTGCCAAGTACACATGACAATAGAGTGCAGTGTGCCTTGCTGAGAACCTCTGTGAGAAAGAGTGGCCGAGCGAACGCCTGCCAATGTCAGAGTTACCGCTGTCAAAATTACTGTTGTTTCAAGCAGATGACGGGTTTCCGTCGCAGACCCACGACTTCGAAACGTGCTCGGGGGCTTTCTCGTTGGTCTTAGCCATCAGCAGTGTGAAGGCTTGAGTCATCGCTTCTTGGTGTGTCTCATAACTCGTTCGTTGTGAGTCTCTCCACATCGCAAGGTTTCATAGCATGAACGCGTAATCACTTGTGGTGGAGTAGGTAGCGTAAACGGCTAGGGGCTTATCGATAGAACCCCAGCCCCGGCAAATCCATCATGTGTCAGGTGACTCAGGTCCCGAGACTATGTAAAGCCCTGCCCGAGCACTGCCGGCAGCCCGCTAGCTACATGTATGTACATATATAACAAACATGGGCGACGCCCAGCAACAGGATCAGTCTGATCAATCTGATCTATCCTTGCATCATACCCACCAAGTCTGTGTGCTGCAATCTGACTTTCCCGTGTGTGTGATTTCCGATCTGCAGGAACAAATCTCCTCACGCTCCTCTAGATTTTCCGTGTTCCTCATCATCTCGCCTAATTATCCAGTGAGCATGGGGTGTGGCGCACTGCACGTCAAATGTGCCGCTCGGAACGATCCTCGACGCTTAGACCGAGATCTGCACCTGTGCAGCGCCATCACGTTAGATTCAGATTACGGTACAAGCTGATTGCAAAGTCTCTACCGGTGGCCAGCGTCCCGTGTTTCCAGCTGGAAAAATGGCGACTCTTCTTGAATACCTAGGTAGGTAGCTTTGTATCTATGTTCGACACATGCCCCAATCATGATAGCTCCTGTTCCATCGACTCGTTTGTTTGAAAAATGCTAGTATGTAGCCCGAAACCCACCTGATTATCCAGGAGATCCCATCAAAGACAGGATTATGATTTCATACTCCTACTTTAGGATGTAGTTTTGATACACTGGATCCATCGCCGTTATAGGCCTAGGCAGCCTGAGAAGACTATGATGCGATTCTCATAGATGGCAAGTCCATCACTCATGTGCTCGCACTTGCACTATATCCACCGCACACAATCAGGTGTCACCATTTTTTACGACCGAATGCATTCACCACGACGCGCAAATTGTCTTCAAATACTTGCTGGGCATTCTACCTATGCAACTGGGCATGAGGGATGGTCACAACTCAGGTACGGGCTGCTTATGGTTAGCGTGGTCGCGCCTAGCCAGTAGCCGCCGATCTCCGATGTTGGTCAACAAACATCCAACCTCACTCCCCACCACCACCACAACCTGTGAAGCCCCGGAGTGCATTAATTGCATAGCATCTACTACAATCAGTTCTATTACAATCAGACATACCGCGCATGAATTATCCTATATAACTACGCGCCATGTCAGCCGATGACGCGCTGCCCTGGACGACGTCGCGCTGCAACCGCCTACTCAGACCTCTCTCGTCCAAACTCTCAAAACTCCGGAAAGAGCTCGACAGGCCACACTCACCGGGCGGCGAAGCTCGCAATGCGTCATCGGCCTTTGCGACCAAGGGCTCGCCTGCCAAGACGACCAATTTCACTCGGCCTGCACACAAGCCCCGAGGCTTTGACAAGGCGAGAGATCCCGATTGGCAACCAGGCGCGAAGCCAGGAGCAAGCAAAAGGACTTACGGAGGGCGTGGAGGAAGGAGAGTCACCGCGCTGCATCGAGGGAAGTCGGATCCAAGCGATGTCTCGCGCCCGGGCGAGATTGCCATGACACCTTTCCTGGCGCGAAGAGGACTCGAATTGCACAGCAGTCCACTAGTGCAGGCCTCACCTCTAAAAAGGCTGGGAAAACATCGTGGACCCCTCACGGCGAGCGTGGACCAATTTGTGGCACCGCGCATGGCGGCTGATATCCAGAAACTTGTGCAAGGGATGTCGGAGGCCTACGCAAATCTTCTGCAAGCGACCACAATGGGCGGCGAGAAGAGGTGGAGGGGGACCCGATCCCTCATGGGGGCATGCCTAAGGAGGGTGCCTGCTTACATCGAGCTGGAGGAACATTTTGCGGAGATGGACAAACTACATGACGCAGAAGATGCGGACGACCGAGAAGTGGCCAATGAAGTCTACGAGCATTTGGAGTCTCGCTTCGAACAGCGGGCAGGACAGGGCTGGCGTCCTTTCCGCCAAGTTGTCCGTGCTCATGGGACTGCCTTGCTGTGCAATGCCATTACTGATGGCATTCTCGAATTGCAGACTCTTGCCCTACTAGTCACACACTGTGTAAACGTCTCCGCATGGGACGAGGGTGAACGACTTCTATTAGCCTATGTTTCTCGATTGGATTCGCTCCCATTCCCTGTCGGCATCAGAGCTGACCTATTCGACTACCACCGTCAACCCTATCTGTCAATGGTGAAGACGTTTGTCGATCGCACTGGCCGACTCAGACTGCTCTATGACATCCTCGAGCACATGATAGCACTCGAGCTCCTGCCGCTAGAGTGGCTCGCCACTGAGTGCATGCGCCCGATCTGGGATCGCCTAGTGCGAACACTCTCGGAGCACGACGTGCGCACATTTTTGAATGCTTACAGGTTCATGGAGACTGCCTCACTTGCTAGTATGGGTTTATCTGATGATCGACTCTTGCAGAGTGCGGGCCCAAATTTCGCCGCCCGACGATTGGTTCCCTCATCTCGAGACGAGCTTCGTACTGCGCTCAATACTACAATTTCGAGCCTGCTTACTATCCTTGTCAGCGTCGCGCTAGCCAATGGCAGTCGGATCGACACTACAGGTCAAGCAGATTCCCAACGAATCAATCGAATTCTAGATGCCATTTTGGTTGCCTTGGCTACTCGAAATGATCTCATAGTCGAGACCAGACTCCTCAACCTGGAGAAAGAGAACGCGCAAATCTTTTCTCAACGCATGATGTGGACAATATTTGCAGCTTTGATCCTGCGTCTCGAGACCTGTAAGCAGGACGAAGGAATTGTGGCTATAGATAAGTCTTGTATTATGCGTGTCATTCAAGGCACCACAGGGTGGTACATGTTCAAAAACACAGATCTTGCGTCCACAATTGCTACACTTCCATCCTTGGTGTCATCCATTGCGCGCGGAACCGGACGCATATGGCACGATGATGGTCTTGATCAGCTCCAACGTCTCATCGCTGCATTGATTAGCACCTCCGGTTGCCGACTTCCCCACAAACTCTGGACATTCAAACGCTTGGCGCTAGAAGCGACTATGGAATTTGCTGGCAGTACAGGAGATCCGGAGCACATGGCCTATTTCCGCAAGGTGGAGGATCAAATGCGAACCGAAGGGAAAATTGTCATCAACTACTCTCCGCAGAAGAACGACTCACCGACTGTGAGCGGAGGGTTCAGATGGGAAGAAGGGATTGGCGAATGGGTTACATGCACTCCTTTCGCCAAGCAAACAGTCAAGCGACAACCGAGACAGCCAATCCGAGTACTAGATTTACTTCCTACACCAGAACAGTCAGGGGCCGAGGATTCTGGCTTCCTTCCCTCTGTTGAAATCGACAATTGGTTTCCGATTGATGACAGCGGACTCGTATGGGATGGTGAGGACGATGATACACCACAACAATCATCCCCGATCAAGAAAGCTCAATGCATACCAGCATGGCCGAGTCCTCAACGTATACGTGCACCGTCACCTTTGGTCAGAATCCCAGCAAGGTCACAAGAAATGTCATCAGACTCAACACACATCACATTCTACCCTGATCTGCCGGAGGAAAGAGCTGTAGTCGACGGGAAGAGACGCTCTGTTCGAATGAAACGTGAGCTCAAGGCTTTATCGTCTCAGTCGCGCACACAACGCTCCCGAAGTTCGATTGGAAGCGGACTCCGGCTGGTGAAGCGACCTTTGTACACGGAGCTAAATATAGAAGATGGACGTGATGAGGCAGATACAGCCACGTCCGGCTCTTCTGAGGACGAGACCGATGCCACCTCTGTTTCAGTAACAAGCGCCCGTGGTAGGTCAGTATCGCGTGTTCTTACAACGCTTGGGAAGCGGACGCGTGGCTCTCTACCTACCATAGGGCTTCCTGGAGACGAGCCTGAGCAGGATGAGCTCGGCCGAACACCTGGTCGGCCTCGAGTCCCGAAGAGGAGGAGAAGAAGAAGAAGCAGTGAACAGCCTGTTGAGAAGCCGAACTCATGGTGGAAAGTCAAAGGAAACGTCATCGATGACAGCGAGGCAAGTGAGGACGAGCTGAGCTTCCATTAGTCATGGGGGTCAGAGCACAATCCGATGTCTGAAACGTATATCCTGAGCGATCAGGCTGAGTTGTAGAAATTTGGCGTTATGTTTTAAGCATACTTAAGATACCCCATTGTTGAAAACATTTCTTTTCGATCCCAGATCCAACATGCCTTTCACTGTGATGTCAACCTCCGTGACTAATTGGAGGACACTTGAACACCGCGCATTTCAAGCGCAAGTTCGACAAGGCTAGAGACTACACAGCTTCGCCAAGACAATTGGAATCATGATGGTAGAGCAAGAATTCAACGAAGGCGCTGTTTCTCCCATAAATGGTTTCAAGCACAATGGACTAATCATGCTGTATGGCAATTGAACCCACCTTTGTGACCTTCTGGAGTGTGAATCAACCAATTCTCCATGAGCCTCCTTGACCTGTTGTCATCTGTGGCCGCTTTTGCCCGCTTCTAGACTCTCCCGTGTGGCGTATTTATGCATGTCCTACATATGCCATTGATCCCAAGCTCGCTGTCACTCATATCTCCTACATGACACCACATTGACCCAGTGTGTGCACTCCTTACACGTGAGACCCCCGCGGTATCTCACAGCGATGGCTTACCACAGAAATTAGCTCGGATATGCATCAAGGGTAGGAGATGGATATGCGTCTCGGCGGCCATCGGCGAAAGCAAGAAATGACATACTATCAGCATCCGGTTCTGGTGAATCATATGAACGAAAGCAGTAACTGAACCCCCTTCACTTACCGCCTCGTTTAGCCATAAGTACCTGAGCACCTCCGTGCCACTCTTGCGTGCATTCAGACCCCTTCGGCACACTGAACTGCTTTGTGTTCTTTTGCTGACATGACAGAGTTAAGGACTGTGATACAACATACTCACTGCATGAGCAGGGAGAAGGCCATGGCTGCAAACAATAACGTAACCTCATCGGCTACGAAGGTACGGAAGCAGGTCCTTCGAACACTTACATTGCTTACCTCGTTGCAGTCGACTGGCTCTTCTTCTCATATCGCAATTTGCCGCTATGACGTTGCGTGTAACATCGCACTAGCAGTTCCGGCTCCTCATAAGGCGCGATTCACATCTTGCGCATCCCGGAGTGTCTACCGCAAGACATGTATCAACTGCTAGATCGCTCTTGGACAGAAACCTCGGATCCGCTGTAGGTATCAACGAATGGCGACGGTACAACTTCTTGATTGCAAAGCTACTGCCAGCGTCTTGCAACTCCGAGGAAGAAGACGTCCGTCGAGTAATATTGCGTTTGCTCTTTTTCACCACCCGCAAGCGTGCATGAGTTCATCCGCAGATAATATTTGACATGCTGTATTGCCATCGATCGTGTGAGTCCCACTTCTAAGCAGTAGCTTCACCATCGTACAATCATAGCGATCAGACCACAACATGTCCACGACAACGTATTTTCGGCCCCGTCCTCGAACCTCGCATTCCACGAGCCCCGTCCGCACAAGTACTACACGTTCCACGGTTCGCGCCATCCCGCCTTCGCCACCACTCAGCCTCAGCTCAGCTTTGCTGCTCGAGTGTGCCTGCTCTGCCCCTCCGAGAAAACCTATCCTACAGCACAGCTTACCGCTTGACGATTTACAGCCATTTGCGCACTACGTCTTTGATGGCCGCAGCAAAAGTGTACCAGTGTCGCCTTTACCGCGTTCGGCAATCGACTTGGACCGAGCTATAGTCAACGACGATAGCTCATCTACTTGCGACTTCAATCCTGAATGTCCTTCGCCATTTGGAAGTCCTTCTCCACTTGCTTTGGAAGATCGCCCTTGTTGCCCTGATCCAAAGCAAGGAGAATCTCCTACTCTACACAACGAACACAGCGCAACTGAAGACAGCAGCACCTCTGATGAGGACGAAAACCATGATGAAGAGCACGATCACGGCGACGAGCAAGGCTGTCCACTTACGCCCACGCCGATGACACGCGCACAGAAACAGCAAGCTTACGAGCCGATGGGCATCTCGTCTCCGCTACCCCAGCACAAGGGGAGACCGAAGGACACTTTGAGGAATCTACATGCGCAGTCCAAGTCCGCAGGTGAGATTATGACAGGCAGAGCATACGCTGAATCGATCCCATCGTTACCAAGAACACCCCCTTTACCAGCATACCTACAGCCTTCAATGCCGAGGAGTCGTCCATGCAAAGCTTCACGGGCGCAGTCCTCGGAATCATCCTCGATAGATGCACCCATACCAGCTCACTTCACCACCCACCGACCAGCAAATTCCCGCGCAAGCTCAAGCCGCCATGTCCCACATCGCCCAACACGAAGCCATCGAAAAATAAGCCGCCACATCTCAAGCGGCGCGCGCTCCAACGACTCCGCCGTCACCTCTCGCTCGGTCTTCAGCACCCCCGGCCGCGACGAAATGGAGCGCAAAAAAGTCTCCGTGGAGCCCGATCAGGGCCCCTTTGGGCGCGTGCTCAGCATCCAGGAGCTCGAGGCGCAGAGACGCAACGTCGCCGTCAAGCATCGCGACGAGGGACTCAGCACACATGGACATGGGAATAACGCAGTCAAGGCCGCCAAGAAGAAAGGCAGCAGATGCTGTACCTGCTTCTGCAAGCGATGGCTCAAGGGCCTCGCGTTCGCCTGAAGTGTGTTTTTTTTCTATTCTCTTACCTACTCCTTCAAGTTCAGCGTCACACGAGATTTATGAGATGAATTCATGTCTGGAATGCCCCCCCCCCTCCTTTCCCCCGGGGTTCACGATAATCTGTATTAACAGCAAATCTTTTTTTGTTTATTTGTTTGTTTGTGTGAGGAGTTAAGGAGAAAGCAAGCAATAGAATTTACAAAAGTGAATGCAAGTTACACCTTTCCCCCCCCGTTTACCAGAACTTTTTGGACTCCATTACTACTGCGCATCGCTTCTACAAGCCTTGTCCAACCGGTTCCTCAACAGACACACACACACACACACACACACACACACACACCATTCAACGTAGACAAAGCGGAAGCCGACACAGCAGTCCCGAAGAAGCTCTGCACAAGCAAAGCGGCGCGATCAAAATATGAGCGAGGCGCCTAGAGTGCCACACCCGCGATACATGCTCGAGGATCTGATCACGAATATGCAACATCTGTCGCGTGACCTGCCAGCTGATGACTGGACTTTGTTTGCGCGTGCTGTTACACTACAAAGGCTAGACAGCGGGATGCTGGATATTGTGGAAAGAGCGGATGCAGATCGACGCGGGATTAGTATATATTGGAGTGACGAGAGTCTTGAAACGATGAGGAATATAAGAAGAACGACTGAAAAAACTTTGCGGAGAAGGAAAGACCAGCGGAGGTGGTTGAAAAGGCTCTGGGAAAAGATCAAGGGATGGCTGAGGGTCTCAAGAGTAGACGAAGAAGAATGGTTCAGGGGAGTGGAAGAAACAACAGACGTCCCAGAAGGTACTAAACCATGTCTTGAGTAGGTTTATTCTTTGCGTCAACTTAGTATTTTCTCTTAGAACCAGATTCAACAGCGACGTCAAGCGCCTGGAGCAGATCGGTACCAAAGGTGATTGTCATGTACGCTGGAAAGATGACCCAGAGTGAGCTGAAAGGAAGGTTAGCGTACTACCCCGAGGATTCTAGACTAAAGCGTAAACTCACTTCATGACTCCGTAGAAAAGAAAGAGCGTTAGCCAATCGTTGTGGCGCACATTCGCGAAATCAGAAAAGTATTCGTTGAAATCTGATGCCGTTAGCACTGCACTTCACCGTGATCAGGCGCTTGCACTCACAGTACAGCACAGTCTTGCTGAGCGTCATAACTGCAGCCGCAAAGCCAATAAGCAATGCACGATTGCCAGCCTTCCCTCTGACTTTCCGTCCACCAGCAAACCACCCACTCACCCCGGATCCAATCTGAACTCCTGCTCCGCCAACAGTCGGCACGCCATGGTTGTATACGATCATAGCATAAAGCCCGTACATGACGGTCTCCACCGCGTTAAGCACACCCTGCGCACCCCCGAATCCGACTTTATCGTCCCATCCCGGCTGGCCGTACAAGTGATCAATCGCAGCATAAACCTCATATGGCTTCCAGAGTGGCCACTGCAGTGCACCGCCCGCCATGGTATGCGGGCGCAGGAGAATGTACAGGATGTCCCAGAGCACCAAGGGGAATGAGACGGCGATCCACAGCACAGTCAAATTGGACACGGTATGGCACCATCCATCCTCGCCGATTTCCTCGGGCGCAGGTGGTGATATCACATGCATCGTGTCGCTCTTGACCTTGGCAATGGCACGACGCGCCAACTCGCTTGGATTCGCAGTTGGCGACGTGCTGAAAGTCGGCGAAGTGGTGAGGTCTGGTGAGGTCGAGCCAGGTGCGGGGGTCGATGTTCGCGATCGCGTCGAAGGACGTTTGGTGGGCGACGGCTCTGTGATGGGAAAGTCACCGCGCGGATGTTGGCGGGTGGCTACCATTGTGTCAATGCTGCAATGCGCCCAGTACAGGATCGATGGATGCCAAAGTAGAAGAAGGGATGCAAAGGACGCAATGGGCTTTAAGTGTAACGTGTTGTTGTGATGATGTATCCGGTGGAGATGGATCACCCGGGGACCTGCTTAGCCGGCCGGTCCGGTCTAACTTGAGATGGAAGGAAGTGGCGTCCGCAGGCAGCCGATCACGATTGTAATTTGATACATACGTGCCTAGCCTAGATCATTCTCATAGGTCGAAATTGCGGTTGCGAACACGCAAGAAAGATGAATGCTTTCTTCAATTTTCGTGAGGTCGAATTTAAACAATGAAATCCTGCACGAATTAGAAAATAGTATATTGGAAATCGTGTCTAGAGACGGCTGTTCATTGGGGTTACATTTTGCAAGGTACAGCACTCTCAAGCTCAAAATTCGAAATAATGCGTTTCGTTCCCGCGTGCTCTTGAGCCACAAAAGCCCACTCACGCGACCCTACGACTTTCACTAAATGCCAATTGACCAATCATGAAAACACCAGACATAATACATCATACACCAACTGCAGACCAGATTAAGGGACATCATACAAATTCATATAAATGCGAACACCTCCTTGATGTAATTGCTTCACATGACCGCGCAGTAGCAGCAACAGCTCCTATTACCCTTTCCAGCACTTCCATCAAATACGATGTCCGGGTATACGCTCAGCACCTGTTCTCTATACTCGTCCACTTCTCTTCGCCTTGCGTCATCACCAGAGTCATTCGTTACTCGAGATTCTGTGAGAAGTGATGTGGAAGAATCCAGCTTCTTGGCGTATAAAGATACCTCTGCGTGTCGTGCAGCATTGCGTTGTCTGCGCTGAAGTTCCAGACCTCTGAGCGACTCCCATGGTGGTGGACGAGGTCCAAGCTGAAACTCGTTTGGCATGGGTGAAACACACGTGATAGTTGCGTCGAGCGTGACAAGCGATGACTGCTGTTCTTTTGCATCGGTGTATGGATGCAATTGCGTTGGAGCCCGCTTGGGTGTAGTAGAGACTGTGAGATTATCGAGGGATCGCTCATTCTTTACATTTCGTAAATGTATGTCTCGAGCCCCTGTGGCAACATTGTGTTGTAGCGAATCCCCTTTATATAGTGACTTTAGCACTGCTAACGGAAGCTCTTGTCTCCTATAACGTGGAGTATCGACGATGAATGCAGTATCTGCACCCTGTGGCTGTACACCTTGAATATGCAAAGTAGACTTCGGACCACGCATATCCGGCGCAAAAGACGTCGCTGAACTCCGGAGATCAATGCCGCTACCGCGTTCCGAGACGACCCGCCGCGCAGTCTGCAATACTGGTTGGACCGTAATGGAGTGCTTCTCTTCTTCTAAGCTCCGTTCGGGCCTTTCTTGTCGCGCTTTATGAGCCGGGAGAACAACATTGTATACTATTCTTCCATCAATCTCACGAACATAGGCTGGCAGTGGTGGCAGCGGGCGACGTGGGATACTTTGTGGAAGACTTGAGAGATTTTGATTCAGGTCTTGAAGTTGTCTTCGAAGAACAAAGGTTGACCGACCTCTGCGTGGGTGCCCAAGTAATTGTGATCGTGTTCCGTCACACCCCGCAACATCAAATGGCCCTAATCGATGGCTGCCACGTGGGGTGACAGCTTGTGTGATGTGATTGACATAAGCCGTGGTGATATCGTTCGAGGTTGTCTTTTCACTGGACGGGATTGTCTTTCTTTTGCATTGCCCGTCTGCCATAGGTGATTCTTCCCGGCTGTTGCGCTGTGCTCGAGTTCCCGCCAGCAAATTCTGCGTTTCATTAGATTTTGCCCTCTCAACACATCTTCTTTTTTGACGCGGGTGTTCGGGGAATGAGGATGATGAGTCAAGGTATGGTGGACTGCACGGCCGTGAAGACGCAGCCTCAGTGACGCAGTAAGCTTGGTAAGGTCGCCTTCCATGGTTTGGTGCGTGCAACGAGATCAGGTCGCTGGGTAGCTCGTGTGTGTTGTCTGAGGGCATAAGGTGGATTCATTCCGGTCGTGAGTCAAGGCGGTCAGTGTGGGTGGTGCTTGCTTGAGATGATCGTTGTTAAAAAGGTTGCGTGGGACGCTGGTAATTTGTATCGGATCGTGCTGTAGTACCATTGTGGCCACTGCGCGAGTGTTTGCTAGAAATCGGACGTACATGATTGTCGCTCCTCACTGGACATCAGGAGACTGAGTGTTTTGATGAGGTCATTGAGCGAGGAATGCTGTCTCACGTGCCTCGCAAGCATTGTTACGCCGCACAAATGTAGGACTTTAGATAGCGCCTCACACACCCACAACGGCATAGAAATCCTGAATCCCTTTTCTCAGACCTTGCTCAAAAAGCCAGGTAAATCCACCACGGAAGCCGCTTTCTCGTATCCTCTTGAGGATCCACACTTCCAACATACCAATCTTATCGCTTTGTTGACCTCGACCGTCGAAGAAGGCGAGTGCATCACTATATCCCACACCCCAGCCTTCAATGAACTTTTCGTGTTCGTAATGTCCATTAGGGTCGGTACGATTCCAGTAGTCGATATGCTGTTTGACTGAGTCATGCATTCGACTTTCCCGTTCACTTCTGCCTTTCTCGACCAAACTTGCCTTCTCCTCTCTGGAGGAGTGTGCGAAGCAAGGAGGGATTATATTATTTGCTTCGACTTGGGCTTTGAAGCCCCATTCGCCCCCTGGCATCCAATCCATCTTCCAGGTCCAGAAGAAACTTCCGCCAGCTCGCTGCTGCCATCTCTGACTCTGTGTCTGTCCGAATTGTCTGACGAGTTCCTCCTTCGGCACACCGTCGGATTTTGCCCAGGAGTCCTCGGTGAGCACACAAGAGTACTCGCCAACAATGACCTGAACTGCACCTCGATCTATGACAGACCCTTCTTTGCCATTGAGCTTGTCCAGCTTAGTCCACACTTCTCCAATGATCTGTTGTGGTGACTTCTGTTTGTCTTCATCTGAGAATGCCCAGTAATAGTGCGTGTCGATGACGATAGGGTTATGTGGACTGCCGACAAGGTTCTTTTGAAGCGTCCAGTCAATGGCTTTATCGAGGTTCCATCCATCTGAGATAATGATAGGAATGCCGGAGTCGATGCTAGAAATTACGCCAACACACTCATCATACCATTCGTACATACCCGGAGCGTCCCATTCTGCTTCATTAACCAACTGAATGCCTGCCACATCAAATCCGTTCCTGGTTTCTTGGGCAAGAAATTGGCAACACTTGACACCAAGTGCACGATTTGTGGAATTCGTCCAAAGCTCTGTACGCCCACTGTTTGTGCCTGAATGTTCTTGGCTATTGGCGCCTCCTGGAAGGGCATGAAGATCTACAAGAACGCCAATTGAATGTGCTTGTAGCCGAGATACCAAATTTCGGATACTCTGCCATGCACCGCTGTACACGTAGGCGTATGGCTCGAAAGGTGTTCCACGCGTGAAGTCGGGCAAAGGCAGGTTATAGTAGCCGATAGGCAAGCGAATAGTAGTAGCTTTTGCGACATTGATAAGCCACCGTATATCTTCTTCTGACACGGCATCACGCCATTTTCCTTCAAATTTCTGCTTGGTTGCTTCAAGGCCAATTCGGTCGACCCACGCTTTCACAGATGCTAGCTCACTTGAGCCTTCCGAGCCATCCGGAAAGCGTGAAGGCTGCAGCCAACGCTCTACGACAAAGATGGACCCCAAATTAGTTGCATGGTGATAGCGATACCGGATGACATCTAAAGGTGTCGGCCCAGCAATACCCTGAGATGAAGTATGTTGCGCATCCCCGCCAGGGTATTCATGCCCTGGGTGTTGCGCTTGTAGGCCATACTTATGTCCCAACCTAGCCCCTGGATGGCCAGCGTTGTCACGCTGTGCGAAACCTTTGAGATCAGCTTTGGCTTTCTGGAAGAAGCCCTTCATGGCGCTCAAACTGCAGAGGATCAGCACAATGAACAATGGACGCATAGCTAGAACGTACTTTGTGGGTTGTCCCGGCTACGTTGAAGGCGGTATACCTGGTTTTCCTTCTGTGCCACCTCTGCCTGAGCCTAGCATGCAGGAGGCTGAGATTGTGGAATGTGAGTATCTGGTTTTGTTGAGCGGCCGAGTACTCGATGATATGGTGGAGCGGCCAAGTACCCGTGCCTGCAACATCTGCGAGATGACGTAGCACTATTCTTAGCCAGACTGGTCATTCACTGTGAATCCAGCAGTTGCATGGTCACGGCTGGGGGTCATGTGAAGAATGCCTCAGCCATAGAGGGCGTTTTGAGCATGCATGGCGAGTGGCCGGTGAGAGGAGCGTGATTCGAGCATGTACAGCAGCTCGACACCATGCTTCGGCGCGCGATGCTGGACGGCGCTCACACGCTCGATGGTGCAATCTGCAATCTGCAATCTGCAATCTGCAATCTGCAATCTGCAATCTGCAATCTGCAATCTGCAATCTGCAATGGTGCGTGCAGCATGTGCACAGGTGACAGGAGGTGGGAGCAGCGGGACGGGGTGGCGGGATGGCAGATGCAGGATGCGCGGTGGTCCAGGGCCCGCGCAGGCACTGGCAGACCCTGAAGGAGCCCCACCCAGTCGCGTCGGTAGTGCCAGACTGCCCGTTGCGTCGAGGGTGCCGCTTCCCCAACCCTCCAGAGTCAAGGCGCGCCCGACCATATCCACCACAACATCCCGCCGCCATTCTTCCTCGCGCCCTGTCTCACTCGACGCCGCGCACGCTCTGAGCATTCTTGGCCCGCTCCGCGCCTGCTCTGCCACAACAAAGAAACAAAGGCGTGCAGCCCCCCGCGTCTATTCGTCTCGTCTCAACGCGTCTTGAGTCGTGGCATCGCAACAACATGAGCGGCGCGACACCACACAGCCGTGACATGACGGCGCCATACAGCCCGGCAAAGACACCGTCGCGGCGCGTGCTGGGCCATCTCAACCTAAATACACCGCCGGCCCAGACAATGCGAGTCCAATCGTCCGAACTCGGTCGAGCTCAAAGCCCGCTGAAGCACACAACACACTACATGCCAGCCGGGCTCGTCAACAAGGAAAACTTCACCGCCCCCGACGCCGCCTCCAGAGGCAAGAAGCGCGGTATCGACAAGGTTGAGGCTGTCGAACTTGCAGAGAACCTCAAGATGCTCGCCCGTGGACGCGATGCCGACACACTAGACTCGAGGACGCGACTGACCACCGATGCCATGCAACGACACACGGTAGCCGCGACCCCAAGTCGGACGCATCCTCTCGGAACTGACACATCCCAGGCCAACAATCCGATTAGCCTTGCACATCCGGGCTCCCCCACCGAACGCGCCACACCCTCGCCCGAGCCGGAGCTCATACAAGATTCTCAAAGGAGCAACCAGTCCTTCTCCGACTTCCTGAACTACGACCAATGCGCCAGTCAGAAGAGCGAGCATGCCGCACCCGCAGAGCCCGCACCAACGTCAATACCAGTCCTCGCACCCGCACCCGTCATCGTCGAGGAGAAGAAGAGGTCTAGAGCGGAACTCTTGCGCACACGCCTCAACTTCGGACTGTACAAGGTCAAAACAAATCAAGTCAACAAACGCGATGTCGACATAATCACCAACTATGAAGCTCGCGTCTCCTACTCCTCGGACGCGCGCAACGCGTCTCGCTCGACAGCCATGACCTCATCTGCCGAATCGCTAGCCACACCCCGCGTACCAAACATCACCATTTCCTCACCACGACGCGAACAAAGGCCAAACTTTGTGCAAGCGAATCTCGATCCCTTCCGCCCCATTGGCAAGCTCGGCGCAGCTCCAGTGCTTTTTGCCCCTCCGCAAGCCGCCAGCCCAGTCCCGTCGTACGCGATGAATAAATACAACCTTACGTCTTCACCACCAGACGTCGCACTTCCACAATCAGTCTCACCAAATCAGCTCATGTCGCCGGCGCAGACTCCTTTGAACCAGTCCGCCAGTAGGATACGCATGGGCGAGCACGATGATGCAGACATCACAGGTGGAACGGTCACAGCGCACCAACGGTTACAGCGTCTAAAGGAGCAACAATATCGGGAAAGTGAATTGTCGAGCAATGTCGTCAAGGGCAATGCGGCAGCTGGCTTACTTGAGCTCATGAATAGGCAGAGGTAGTGCGTGAGACAGGGATACCCTAGATATGAGTAATGATCATCAATGCATTTATATCGCGCTTCAGCATCTTTGCCGTGGAGTAAAGTGCAGTGTAGTGTAGTGGAGAGGATTGCATTCAAGTTGTGAAGTCGATGATCTTTAGACTAGCAGACCACCTCTTTCCATCTTCCCATCAGGCATTCGAGGCTCACCGTCTTCACGGTCATCATGCCCCAATATATCTGACAAAATCGTGTCGTCCACACCCTGCGCGGCAGCATGTTGAGCATCGCCACCCCGCGTGCTCGCCCCGTCATCTTCCGTCGTGCCTTGGACAAGCTTCCCACCATCCTCGTTTCGCGCCGCCCTCGTATTCTTCCTAGCGCTCTGCTCCTTCCTCGGATGAACAAGCCTGCTCACCGGCCTTGTGTTCGCCGCACCCTTGGTAATCTGATCCACCATATCCAGCACGCGGCCCACGAATCCTCTGACCTTGTCTTCGTTCTGCAGCTCAGCGTTGCTGGCGCTGGTATCCGGATTGGAGGCGAAGTGTGCGGACAAAACACCGCCTCGTGCGCCCAGCTTGCCGCTCTGAACCGTCTGGTAACTCACGGGCGTGTCGACGAAGCGTCCGCTCACGCTTTGGCGGAACTGTAAGCCGGTGAATAGATAGGGTATGCTGTACATGCCCTTCACGTCGGGCTTTTCACCACCAATTGTCCATCTCGGAATGTCGAGGGTCAAATCAGGTGCGCACAAGCGGTCACCACTGTCTATGTTTTCGATCACGGCGGCCACCCAGGCTTCTACATTCTCGTCGTTGTGGGCCTTGCTGAAGCGCAGCCGTTGGTACCGCGAAAAGCGAACATCTGTTGCTTTCCCAGGGAGTAACACATCGTGGGTGCGCTCTTGGACGCCGAGACTGAGCCTGTGCAAAGTAGCTTTACCTCCATTGCGTCCACTGCGCATTTGTATTGAAAGGGAAGGTAAGATTTGGCCGGGCCGAAAACGGGGTTGCGTAGGACTGGGCACGAAATTGTAGACTAGAGACGGTGTCTGCAAGCGTGCAGTGGCTGAAAAAGAGGACGAGACCAGCAAGCTGGCTAGACCTGGGAACCTTGGGGAGAAAACCGCCGGCGAAGCCTGAAATGTGCCAGACCTGGACGATGCATTGTCTGGGAATGAGTAGAGAGCTTGACCAATCTCGGCTGATAGCTTTTGCTCAGGCTCCAGCGTCCAGTTACCGATTTCCCCTACGGACTTGTTCACCGCTTGCTCAAGCTGGAGATTCTTGAGGACGCGGTCGACCATTCCAACGTCATTTTGATTGGCGCGTATAGATGTCTCTCCCTGAGCTTTTGCATCGTCCGCAGATGCGAGCTCTGACAAGCGGGTGACGGGCAATACGTAACGGCCGTACTGCTTCCCACGATATTTCTGTTCTAGAGAAGTATCGCCAAGAGCCACCGGAGACAGATAGCTTGTGTTCGGAGCAGCGCTTACAGCAAGAATATCGGATGAGCGTGTCGCAGAGTCGGGCAATGGAACCAATACCCGCATGAGTCGTTCGGCCTCAGCGACAGCATTTGCTTCAAGTCCGATGATAGAATACTGGATTAGTCAGTGTTACTCTAGCTTAGTCCAACCATCATACATACTTGATTGCTATGCCAGGAGATATGAGTGCGAGTGATCTTCGACACAATGTCGAGGTCCTCCTGCGCAATTAAAGCCCGCACATCATCATGTGACATTTTCTTCGTCCTATCAAGACCCAGTAAAGGCAACCAAGATCGAATGTTGAATTGTTTTGTTTCAGTATGTTTTAGAGCTTCCTCGACGTCAGTAGCTGCGTATTCGGCTGTGGTCTTGTCCGCTGTAATGCGAAGCACATTATGGGGCTTGTAGACTTCAAGTTTGGCTCTTCGCTCATTCTTAATCTGGTCGAAGATGGTCTCTCCATCTATTATCACGTCAGTCGGTTGTCTCAAACACGTCTAGACTCCACATACCTCCAGCTCCAAGCAGAGCAACCTGCCACGGCAATAGAGCTAATTCAAGCTCGCCTGGTGCTTCAATCTCTTCTAGGAGAACCAAGTGCCAGACGTCCCTTAGGATGCGATCGACCAATAACCGCTTACTGACAATTCTTACCGACTTCAAGCTGGATATGTCCAGTCCAGGCAGACGTTTTGAGATGCTCGTTGTACCTGGCTGCCAATCTGTCCGCTTTACAGGCTGTTTTCGGGAGCCAGTTTTGCCTCTTAGATCCTTGATAATTTCCGTGTACAACTTCTCCTTTTTCATATTCCTTGCATTCGAATAAAAGGTGGATAGTTGCACTTGCGTAAAACCGGAGATCAGGAGTCTGACAAGCTTTTTGAAGGCCGCCTGCGTGACATAGTGCGGCTCGTTGGGGTCGCCATCATGCTTCGGGCGGAGAGTCTCGATTTGCTGGATTATCTCCTCAGGCGCAAGTTTTCTGCCCTCCTGTTGCAACGATGCGAGTATATCTGGAACTTGGACAGGCTCAGCAGCTTCAGAAGTGGCGGCTCGCTCGTCTGTGTCCTTCTCCTCAATCTCCTTCAGAACCAGAACATCCGCGTCCTCGCCTAGACGCTTTAGACCTCTCAGATTGGCCGAGGTCTCTCGTATTGCCTTGCCTCTTCGGCGCCTGATTCGATTGAGCGGCTGGACTTCTCTGGTTATTTTCAGCTTGGACGGCTGTCCTTGCGACAGTGTGTCGAGCTGTTCTACGCCATGACGGCGGCTCGAGGTGGTCGAAAAGTTTACTCGTCGAGGATATGTTGACAGTCGCGGTCGTGAGAGTCGAGCTTCACATCGCAGACATATGAATGCATTGGAAGTGCGAGGTGCAAGCATGAAGAAGGAGCGATGCAGTTATCAACGTGCGACATCAACGGTCCGTGTCGTCTTGCATGTCCGCTGAGAAAGTTGCAAACTGACGGTCACCGCCTTCGAATTCTGCCGCAACCGCGCTCTCACGTGCCATGCGCGTCATAGTCCAAGTCTCCGCAAATTGGTCAATGTCACTCCATGACAGGGGTGGTTGCTAAAAGTAATGCTATGATTATATAGGACGGCGCCAACTACATAAGTCTTCTCGCAAGTCAAATTCGTCAACCTCATGATGTGAACGATGCCATTTACGTGCTGCTGCCTCTGCCTTTATTTGTGCTGCTTGGACCTCTAAGCTGTTCCTCCCGCGCACCTTGGAGGACTTGGAGTTCAAGTCGCCTGGTCGCAATGTTTCGTGAGACTTGCGGAATGCACTGCTGCTTCCCTGCATATGACCGGGCTCGCTCTCACTGACCGAGCTGCTGCTGTCACCAGCTGTGAACCGCATCAGCTGTGTCCGTGGCTGTTGTGTATACGGCTTGTCTCGATCACCCCAGCCATCTCCGCCTGCGAATATGTCTTCGATACATTCGTCTGCCTTGAGTTCGCCTGGTTGCGCCGACCAGTATGCCGCCAGCGTCCGTCTGTACATATCTTGCAATTCTCCGGCTTCACGCGATTTGCTTGTCAACGACGATGCAGCTACTACTGATCAGACTTGCTTCGGGAGCATTCCTTTATTTTCTTACCTCCAGACTCTTCCAATTCTGCTTGTTCCCCGGCCATGATGCCTGCAATGCCACTGAACACCTGGGCTGTCTTCAGCGCAGGCGCAATGTAGTTCTTGTCTCCCTCTATCTGCTTCATGTAGATGCCAAGCTTGAGCGTGCTGTTGATTTTGCTGTCCTGCATGAGGTATCTCCGGGTGACGCCAGGACCCTCGCCTCCCACAGCGCCCATCTCGCTGGACTCGACATATTCTGCGAGATTCAGCTTGACGTGGCCAAGCGTGATGCGGTCGCCTCTGCCTGAGCCGCCGCCGTACTCTTGTATGACCTCGAACTCGATGATGTTTTCCTGCAGCATGCCCGTCTTGTCCACGGTGAGGCGCACGGGCATCGAGATGTCATAGTCGTAGACGACTTTATGGTCGCGGACCGGACAGCTGTCGGTGCGACCACGGTGCTCGGCAGCTGTAGAATGGGAGAGATGCCATTTTATAAAAGAGGATCCGGACACGAGGGGGACATTGTTCAGGTCTATGATCTGCTCGAGGTCACCATGGCTGTCCTGCGCGAACGTGGGAAGGGCAAGGGGAACGCAGTGGCTTACTCGGAGGTGCAGGTCAAACTTGGGCTGGTCGGTTGTCAGTCAGCGCAGGCCACGTCTGGGGCACTCAATACACCTTACCCGTCGGTTCTTGGGCACTGCGATGGTGAGCGTTTGCGAGGCGAATGCGACCGAGCGGCGCAGCGTGGCCATGGCTCACCAAAGGCTTGCATGATGAGAGCGAAGAACAGCGGCGCACATGTAAGACGCTGCGATGGGGCGTGCCGACGGCGCTGAGCAGGCGACAGGGGCAGAGGGGCAGTTACGAGAGAGTGTGGCCGGGCAGTGTGCTCTGCGACAGAGCGACAGCGTGAAGACACCGAGACTCGAGTGCGAGGCTTCGTCCGCATCCCGATCCTTCCGTGCTCGCTTGCTCCGACACCAGACTCGGCGCCGCATCCATCCACAATCACACCAGCACCATGACACCGCACCCCGATGCCATTGCAGACTGCGTCCTCAACACCTTCGCGCAGTTGCCCGACAGGCGAAAGCCCCGCCCTCGCCATGACGGCTCGCGGGAGTGGGTGCCGCTTGCGGGCATTGTCTTGTCTCGAGGTAATCCTCCCCTTGCATGCGGACGATGCTGTGCTGTATACACTTGTGCTCACGTCCCAGAGAAGGCGATAAGCTATCATGCGTTTCCCTGGGGTAAGCCACAGGCAGGCGTCCGCTGTGACGGATGACGGAGCATCTGGGTGAAAACACTCAAGACACGAGCGATGTGCTTCCCCAAATAGCTCATGGCTTGTGCGCATATACCCTCCATACCGGTACCGTAGTACTTCGTACACGGGAGTGCGCGTCCCATACGGCACCTGTCATCGGGTACGCGTCTATCCAACATCACACTAACGCAAGCGTAGCACTGGCATGAAATGTCTCCCGGCCAGCAAGCTTCCAGCCGCTCAAGGAAACATACTACACGATTGGCACGCCGAGGTCCTGGCTATTCGAGCATTCAATCGCTTCCTACTGGATGAATGCCTTTTGATATCGACCCCCCCGTTTGCGGTGTCAGACTTTGTGCGATCACAATCAGTTGTGGAGCAGTCCGACGGAGAGCACCAGCCCTTCACCATTCGTGAAGATGCCACCATCCACATGTACTGCTCTGAAGCACCTTGTGGTGATGCAAGCATGGAGCTAGTCATGGATGCTCAGGAAGATGCGACACCGTGGACTAGCGCACCACCCATCATGGGCAGGGATACTGATAACAACGGGACTGATGGGGGTGCTTCAGGGGCCCTTCGAGGCCGCTCCAACTTCTCACTACTTGGTGCGGTACGCTGTAAACCCTCACGGCCTGATGCACCACCGACCCTGAGCAAGTCGTGCACTGACAAACTTACGCTGAAGCAAGCCACCTCACTGCTCTCTTCTACCACTGCTACTCTCATCTCTGCACACAACGCATACCTAGACTCTCTTGTTCTTCCATCTTCACAGTACGTTCCTGCAGCATGTGAACGGGCATTTTCCCGATCCGGTCGCCTGTCCTCCCTCGATGACTCGAGCTGGACAGCTGGTCACCGTTTCCAGCCATTCATCGTACGTCCTACCTCGCGTGAATTCACATGGGGCAGACGCAACGTCCCTTCCTCAAAGAAAGCAGTGGCCAGCAACCTGAGCGCGGTATGGACATCGTCATGGCAGGAAACATTGATTGGCGGCGTACTTCAAGGCAGGAAGCAGTTGGATCCAAGAGGAGCAAGTCGCATTAGCCGTAGAAGTATGTGGAATATTGCTTTACAGATAGCTGGAGTCGCCGGTCTGTCGTTGTTGAAAGAGATTCTCGACAAGGAGAGTTACGATGCGGTCAAAAAGTCAGAGCTGCTAAAGCATCGGCAAATGGTAAAGTCGGACATGAAGACGGCGCTGAAGGGCTGGGCTCCAAATACTGGAGACGAGACATTTCGTCTCGACCCCGGTCCTTTGTAGACTGTAGGATAAGGCATCTTTCGCTCATCCAGTCATCCATCCATCCACACATGTCCTCGTCTCAACCCATTTCAATCCAAGCTCTTCAGCCCTTCTTTCCCAACCATGAAAGCCCCCCAGGCTCCAACCCTTCTTTCCCACCGATCACTCAGCACCTCCACCACACTCACCAACTCCACACCCCTCTTCTTCCCTCCACTGCTACCCGCCCCTCCAGCATCGCTGTAGTGTACTTTGGCATCCATTCTCCGCTTGGGCACCCTCGTCACCAACACACACATATCCACGTACCTAGCCAGCAAATTCGTCAAACTAGGCACAGCGGTACTGCTCGCGAAGATGGACGGCGCAGGCGGGGGACCGTGCCGTTGATTTGCTGCAGTGGCTGACTGGCGGGCCGGCGAGGAAACGCGGGGTGTTGTTGTGGGATTGGTGAGCAGGGTGTGCAGGGTATGTGTTGCGGTCAGATTGTGGAGGCTATGGAGAAATGTGGATGCCAGGGCTGTAGTAGAGATATAGTCCTTCTTTAGCATAGGGGAGAGGACGTGGGCGAGGTTGTCGATGAGAATGAATTTGACTTTGCCGTGGGTACTGCTTCTATCATCGTTGTTATCCATCGCTGGTGGTATGGGCTGGGCAGTCGACGGGTGTGGAGGTTCTGATGCATGAAGTTGTGGTGCTGGAATGGGCTCATCCGGTATTGGTTGTAGATCAAACAGCATATCTTCGTCGTCGTCGTCGTCGTCCTCGCCTTCGTCCTCGCTGTCTGCAACCATTGTCCTTTTCGGCGGCGTGATAACAGTCTGAGTCTCCTTGGCTACCTCAGGCTCAGACACCCTGACCTCCCTTGTCGGCGCCGTGCCTGTTCTATCCTCAAGCTCATCTCTAATCTCCCCAACCGCTTCCCTGACTCCGACAAAGTCAAAGACTCTCATGATTTTGACCCGGTCAAGAAGCCGCGCTGCTACATTCTCGGGCGACTCTTCTACCCCAGAAAGTGAACGGATCGACTCGAGAAGCCTCGCATCCCGTTGCAGCTTCGCAAGGATGAATGTGTAAAGACGCAAGATGTCAAAGTTGCCCGTAGTATCAACAACCGCAGCCGTCGAATCGCCGTGCGTGAACAACGCACTCACAAGCCACATCTGACACAACTAACGCTCGTCAGCACTCTCTCCTCCCTCAATCCCGCCTCAATTTTGCCTCAGCAAAGTAAGGGCTTGCAAGATAGGTAGACGTGTAGGTAGGTAGTCCTACGTACCTCACTCCCCCCAGCTCCAGGCTCAGCCCCCAGACTCACCACCCGCGCGCCCTCCAGCCCTCCCGCAAACACCTCGTCCACGCTCTCCACACCCGTGCCCAGCACCGCCGTCTCCGTCTGCTGCGTCCTCGCCCCATCGGCCCCGCCGCCACAAACACCCGCAATCAAACTCTCCACCTCTTCTCCCCGCATCATCCGCGACGCAAGCAGCGCCTCCGCCGGCCTGGCCTGCATGTCCGTGCTCTCCCTCGGCGTGTGCATCCCGGCTTATTTCATAATCCCATGCCGCGGCCCTCGCATCGTGCGTTCGGGTGGGAGAGGGGGAGCTACCACGAGAAAAGTGCTTATCGATAGCGTTTGCAATGTTTATTCCTGCAGGGACCCGGATGCAGAGATGCAGCGCCTGTGCGCTTCCTGGTTATGTACCTAGGTAGGTAGATATCTAGGCACGGTAGGTAAGTTCGCGCAGGGGGGGGGGGGACCTATCGGCGCTAACTTTACCGCCTAGCGCGAACCACCTTCCTACTCAGTACACAGGGTGACAGGTAGCCTACCACCTACCTACATCAGGTACCCAACACACATACTCAGCACGAGAAACACAGAGCGAACATGAAAACCGGGCAGACGAAACGCACATACATCCACGTCCACCTAAACACTCCCCCCCCTACCCCAAGCAGCCCTGTGTCTCTCGCCACGCATCGCGTGCGGCGCTCACTCAGGAGTCAGGACGAGTGTTCTTCCGGGAGATTCTTCTTCGTACATACATACATACATGTAGTACTGTGTAGCCAGGGCAGGGCAGGGCAGGGTAGGGTAGTAGGGTACACAGTATTCGGCATTGTAGTGCGAGTGTAGTTATTAGTACTATCATGTAACCTACATGTACCTAATAAGTACTTACATACATACCCAGCGCATATCGTCCTCACGCTTAGTCCATGCGTGGGGGGAGAGTGCCAGTGTCGTAGGTAGGTATTTCGCTCTTCTGGTCCACACACCCATCCCGTCCATCCATCCCGTCCATCCATCCCAAAGCAGTAATCAACACATCCACACACCTACATAGCTATCCGCCCGCCGAAAGAATACCTAGGCAGGGCAGGGCAGTGCTGTAGGGTTGTGTCGCGGAGATCCGGACCTCGAAGGGAAATACTTTGTACATGTAGGTACCTCCCATGTGGCAATGCCGCATGTGGCATGTAGATTCTAAGCAGAGAACCCCCTGTGCAAGTGTGTGTGTGTGTGTGTGTGTGTGCTGTTTGTTAGCCCTCTGTGGAATTAAGGTTTTCGGGGGGAGGGGGTGTTTTTTTTTTTTTTAGGGTTGGCGCTGCAGGATGCAGGATGCGAGGTACCTACATGTACATTAACATAACAGTGCAGGACGCGAGAAAAAACACACGGGGGATGGTTCCGACCAAGGAGATTGGCACTTTGGGTGGGGACTTGGGCGCAAGTGGCTGTGTCTGCAAGACATCGACCGGGGCAATGGGGCACGCCATCCCTAAACACTCACACTAAGATAGGAGAATTGGCGAGCACAGCGTCTGGGATAATTCTCCTATCAATGAGGCGCTGCCGCCGAGGTGTGATGAAATGCATAGAGCTTGTGCGTGATTTCAATGTTTTCATTGCACTACCTAAACACTCGCCACGCCATAGAATCACATATTGTGCCGGACTGTACACGCGCCCGATTGTACTCATTGAGAGATATGCAAAGTGAGGATGGCGTTATGGCGATCTCGAGGCATCCTGTCTAGCCCGGATCATCAACCCAATATGCACAAGCATTATCCAGACCCGTTGCCCGATGTCAATACGCCAGCGCTCAACGTAGGAAATGTATATTCCGGAGGAATGTGCGTGACGATAGGAGAAATAGGCCTTTGAGTGCAATGGCACCATTAGCTATACTGCTTGCTGTGATATTGGCCAGTCTTTGCCCAGTCCTGCACGAACACGCTCTGAGTCGAGGATGTGTATAAACTTGCTTGCCATGTATAGTGACTTCAAGCAGCTGGCCGACGTCGCCCACCCTTCAAACTCTTCACTCTGTTCAAAAACCCGCCACTAGGCTTGGCTTCGCCGGTGGGCGAGCCGATGCTCTCTGTCGTGATGGCTCGAGTCAAAGCATTGCGACCTGGTGGGGATGAGCCGTCCTTGCTATCAGTATCGGAGGTTTTGATTGCAGCGCTCTTAGCCTCGTAAGCCTTGTCGTAGTCGTCCGCGAAGAAGGGGTTTCTCTCTGTTGCCTTGGTCTGTGAGAGAGCGCCTGCACTGTAAGATCCATTCTGTCCATTTGGACTGGTAGCACCATAACGAGCATCGGGCGAAAGGATGCGTGGTCCGTCGCCATATCGATTCTGGCGTGGCTGAGAAATGCCACGGAAGCGTTGAGCGATCGATTTCTTCCGTCCCAGGCCGTTGATCTCTGCTAGCTGCTTTGCTCTTTGCGCTTCAGACTCCTGCTCGATGGCCTTTCGAGACGCAGGGGCACCTTCTAAGAAAGTAGAGGTACCGAGGCCGTGGCTGGCGCTGCCGTGTACGATATCTTCACGTCCTTTGGCGCTGAATTCGGTTGTCTGGCCTACTGGTTTCTTCCACTCCGTCTCAGCTGCTGCACCTGCAAAGTCTGTAAATCCTTCCGCGCCTCTGCCATGAATCCTGTCGAGATCAATCTTGCTGTTAAGAGGGCCCGAACCACCCAAGGAGTTGTTCGCAGAGCCCGCTGGGAACGCATGCATGGGCGCGCGCTGGTCTTTTTTGCGGTTGCGGTGGGGCTGGACGGCATCATAAGGACCGTCGTGGTGAATCATGCTGGGGCCATAAATGCCAGTAACGTCCAGCTTGTCAATCAGATCAAGACCCATGGGTTTGCGGGTGCGTCGCGAAGTGGACTTGGCATCCTTGCTCCGCTGCTCACGTTCCTTGCGGCGTTCTCGGCGTCTGCGCTCCTCGTCCGGATCGAGGGAGCCCTTGTCGATCATGGAAGATTCGGAGTTTCGTCGTGGGCGGCGGGTCTCTCGTCGCTCGGGACTGCTTGGATGCTGCGGGCGCGTACCTGGCGGACCTCGCGGGCGTGGAGGGCCGCGTGGATGACCGCGCAACCTCTCCCTTTCTTCCTCTGAGCGCGACGGACGGTGCCCACCGCGGGGATCGGTATCGCTCCGATTGGCGGTGGGTCGCGGCGGAGCGCGCTTCTTGTCGTCATTGAGCGTCAGATTGTTCTGTAGCAGAGCAGGATAGTCAGCAAACAGTTGGACAAAGCAATGGAAACGATCCATGTCACGGAGTCGAGGGCCGTTGTGGGCGCGCAGAACAGACTTTGTCGGGCACGCGAAAAGTGTGCAGGCTTTGTGTAACGTGACTGGGTCAGGGGAGGCGGACGTACAAAGAGGTCTTGGGCAGTAGTGCCAAAAGTGGCCTTTTTGGGCGAGTCCTTCATGGTGGCCGACATATCAACGAGGTCCTTGGAGGCCTCCTTGTTAAATTCGGCCTCAAAGGTGCTCAGAAACGGATTGCGCGACATTGGCCTGGTGTCCGAGGTGGAGTGGTTGGCGGGGGAGGGGAAACCCGGTGAAGCTGCACGGTTGCGGAATGGGTTGTTGGAGGAGAGGTTGAGTGAGAGGCCAGGCGAGGGCCGCCGTTCTGCAGATAAGAAAGATTATCAGCGGCGCTCCGGTTTCGTCACAGCGCAGAGCTCAGTGAAACAAGCGAGCAGAGGACTCCTTACCTGGCATTGACGGCTCTGCAAACATGATGCCGTGTGGTGCCCGCAACCCTGGTGAGGCGCCCAATCAAACACTGGCGCCACGAGAGCCGGCAGGTGTGTGTGCGCGAGTATTGGCTGGTGACGCACGTGTGGGGATCCTGTTCCTGCGCGCGCCCGGTGCTGATGAAAAGGGCGCAATTAGGACTGGCGAAGGCAACTCTGATGAGTGTTTCTTATGCGCATGGGAGGGCCTTGGCGATGGCGGAGGGTGCTGGCCAGTAGGCGGGGGGGGATTGGCGGAGGACTCGTGTTTGGAGACCCCGTTAATAGTAGGTACCGGTAAGCCTATGCAATTGTGTAGAGAATACAAGCACCAGGCCAGAGACGCAGTGCGGGCGGGAGAGAAGGGAGACACGGACTGGGGCGTGGGAGGTAGAGTGTGAGACGGTGACGGTGACGGTGACGGCGACGGCGACGGAGAGCAGTGAACAGAGAGCAGAGAGCAGAGAGTGGGGAGTGGAGAGTGGAGAGTGGAGAGTGGAGAGAGTAGAGGGAGGGCGAAAGGGGCAAGGGGGGCAGCAGGGCAACCAAATCGGCGTCTGGCGCCTTGTCGGCAGAGCAGGCGCGGGTCGCAGGCTTTTGAGCAAATGTCTGGGTGGCACACGGTCACGAGCGGTGGACCGTGGTTGCGCGCGCACGCCAGACTCGTAACGACGGTGCCAATGAGATTTCGGGATCAGGATGCTAGCCCGCTGCACTGGCTGCACATTGTATGGGGTCAACTCATTGGGGGGTGGCATGCAAGACTCAAGAGGCAGCAGGCCCAGGCTGGCCAAGCTGCACGACTCCCGCAGGCGACCTCGGGGCGTGTTGCAGCGGGACCGTGGCCCATTCACTGCATTGTCCTCACCCAGACACCCACGGGCCACGGCTGCATTCGTGCTCTGCAGTGCCGCCCGGCCGCGACTCGCGACTCGCAGGGCGCTCCCTGGGCCTCGTCGATCGCGCCGATGCATCGCGACTGCGCAAGTCGGCCCTTGATCGAGCGGCACCGCTGCCCATACAAAGGGTAATATACTAATATACCAATAGGTATACCTACTTGGTAACTTGGGTCGCGACTCGCCAGTGGCAGGCTGCAGCGCCCGCCCGCTCTGCTGCTCGGTGGCGCGCCTCGGTGCGTATGTACTGTGTACATGTAATCACTGACCACTGGGCGGCCGACCAGCCTCGCAAGCGGAATAGCTGCCGAGCCCTGGACAATTGCGGGGAAGACCCTGACACGCTCTTGTTCTCAGCCTCAGGCGAACCGCGAGTCCTCTGCCGCCCAGAGCTGTGCAGTCAGTACCTAGTGGGCGTGGGAGTAGCAGCAGCAGCAGCAGCACAGCACAGCACAGCAGCAACGACATCAACTGCACGGGAACCCTCTCCCACCAACCTCAGCACGACCGCGCCAGAGCCAGATTCCTCGCCCCCTCCCCAATGGCCGCAGACTTAGCAGCCCATGGCGGCTACACACGCTTCGAGCTGGAGCTGGAGGTCCGCCAGTCCCCCCTTCGCCCCGGCCTCCTCTGCCCCTGACTTGGTTCATTAACGCGCACCCAGTTTGTGCAGTGCCTTGCCAATCCCCAGTACCTCAACTACCTTGCACAGCAAAAGACGTTGGAGAAGCCCGAGTTCGTCGCCTACCTCGCCTACCTGCAGTACTTCAAGCACCCAAACTACGCCAGGTTCCTCCAGTATGTCCAGACTCCACCGCGGGCGGAACACCCTCCTCACCGCCTTGCTTAGGTACCTACCTATATACATGTACTGATGATATGAGCAGCCATCCCGGCCCCACGCTCCGCGCACTCGAGCTTCTGCAGCAAGAGCGATTCCGGCAAGACATTCTGACCCCTGCTGTCATGGACAGACTCATTATTGACGGCCAGCGAAATGCGGTGCCCTCATTGAGAGATTGACGTGCAACACCAAGACTCTTCGGAAGCGAAGCCGAGCGTCGTGATCGCCAGGGGGCGTGCCTGGCGGGGCAACAAGATCGTACCTATGCCCACAACGCCCTGACACTGTGCGTTCGCGGGCGTGCTCCGCGTGAACCTAGTCGAGTATGTACCTAGAGCGACGTAGGAAACAATTTCTCGTCGGACCTTTATGGCGTAGCAAAAAGCATATACTAGTATTATAGACCAGGTGATGGAACTGTGACAAGCACGTGGTTCTGGCCGGCGGACGATTCTCCGATGTGGTTATGCTCGCCTAGTTGGCCCGGACTATTCACATACATGAAAGGAAGCTTCCGATTTCTCCGAGCCGGAATAATTCCATGTACGGTTTGATTTGATGGTTATCGACTGTGATGTGGCTCTGCGCAAACATACAATGGTACTGCCCTGGCCACCAAATATGACAGCAATTTGCGACCCAACACGCTAGCTTTGAGACCCGAGGCCAATGGATTTTCCAATCTACACAGGCTGCACAAATTGCATGCCACGTCTTATAAACAACTCCCCAGCTATACACCCTTGTGTACTGGTACCAGTACAGTACCTGGCAATGGGCATCCATGATTCCATGTGCACCAGGGATAACGTGAGTCGGGACAGCCTCGGCACGCTTTGGCCCGCCCGCCCCACGTTCCTGCGCTATCGCAGCGTCGCGGCATGGTTGTGAACGAAGTAGTGTGAGTGCCTATCGAGCCTCCGACTAAGCTGCCATCACGGTGCCTAACCCACCATAGTCATCACTTGTCCCCAGCTTCCGGCCGTCCAACGTTATGCGAACTGTGTCTGAAGCAGAGTGTGTTCCTTGCCCAGACTACCCCCAAGCATAATTGACACTGCGGAAGGAAATACTGGCGCCAGCTGGATCACTTTCACTCTTTGACCGACTTGAAGATCCATGTCTCTTCGCACAAGGAGCCGCAGATCACTGCAGGCCTTCGTTCTGTTTGCTGGAAGGTGTGCTATACATGCAGATTCACTAGATATGTCTGACAATGCCCAGATCTTCCTTGTTTTCAAGACGCTCGACCGCTCCTCATGGCCTACCCACCTCGTGCACTCACGCAAGACCTACGAGTCCCTCCGCACACATTATCTGAGTGCCATTCAACACCCTGACGAGCTCGAGTCCTCCTTTGATCCATTGAGCGATACCACCGAGGTACTTACATCTGCCCCTCGATCGCGCCCATCTGAGCATGCTCAGTGTTGACCAGTACTAAGCCGTGAAAGTCACCATGGGTAGCCCTCCGCGCCGACGAAGATCTCCGTGCCGAAATCTTCCAGGACATTGAGCGATGCATGCCCGACAATGTCTACTTCAGACAGCCTGCTACTCAAAACATAATGCTGGATATACTGTTCGTGTGGTGCAAGATGCACCCGAGCATCGGTTATCGTCAGGGTATGCATGAGATTCTGGCGCCTATCCTTTGGGTAGTGGAACGCGATGCCATCAAAGAAGCCGCTTCGACTCCCCCGGCCTCGGACAATACGCTTGCGGACATGCTGGACCTGCGATACATTGAACATGATACCCACACCTTGTTCTCGCTGATCATGCACACGGCAAAATCATTCTATGCCCCTGCCGACTCTGGCTCGACCACCAAGGACACCCCCATGCTTGCCCGCAGTGCAAGAATATTCGAAAAGCATCTGCCCAAAGTCGATCCAGAACTCCATGCACATCTTGTCAAGCTAGAAATTGTGCCTCAAATATTCCTTTTGTGGGTCGAAAACCCCCTGTTAATAACTTTACTGACAACAAAAACAGGCGCTGGATCCGCTTGCTGTTTGGGCGTGAATTCGTGCTAGATGCTGTGTTCGAGGTATGGGATGCACTGTTCGCAATCGACTCAACCCTGGAGCTGGTCGATATGATTTCGATTGCCATGCTACTGCGTATTCGATGGAAGCTTTTAGCTGCCGATACAAATGAGGCCTTTGCCCTGCTCTTGCGTTATCCCGAGCCGGCAGTTCCTGCATTCACCTTCATTAAGGACGCTTTGTACCTTCGAGACCATCTCTCAACACAGGGCGGGGCAGAGATCATCACAAGATATGGTGAGCCTGCCCCCATCATTAACCTCGATACTTCACCACCTCGCGCTGTCTCGCCATCTCCTCTTGCCGCACATGCTCGCAACAAGAACAGCCTAGGATCACCAAGAAGCTTCGTTAATCAGCAGGGAGCTGGAATTGAAGCATTACTTCAAGGAGCTGCGAAAAATGTCATGGAACGTGGATCGCAATGGGGCGTGGGCAAGGCATTACGAGACGCGGTAGGCGAAGTACGAAAGAATGTGGAGGCATATCAGTCGGCGACGAACTCTGGTCAGAGTACACCTCGATCCGGAGGAAGAGAATTTAGAAAACCTGCACAACTTGGTGTTGCTGCAAACAACACACGGCCCACACTCGGGCGGACGCTTTCGGCTAATAGTTTGAAGATGGAAGAGTTGGACAGACGGAATAAGGGCTTGGCGAAAATGCTAGAAGTCGCCGTAGGCGATCTCTGGGAATACCACAGAGAGCGTACAGAAGAGCAAAAGACACGGCAGAGCGATGAACAGCATAGCAAGGCCGTCGAAGCACTCAGTCTGGCAATTGCCAAGGTACAGTTTGTTCAGGTTTACCTTGAGGATACTTCCATACCACTGCCGATCGAGGAAGTCACTGAGCAAGCAGCGACGGCCAAAGCCGCAATTGCTCTGGCAGGTTCACCGTCAGAACCAATCTCAAGCACTCCGTCAATATCGATCTCCGCTGGATCTTCGTCGACACAGGCAGCGCCGGAAAGCATCATGACTCCGATGTCCACGACATCACGAAAGACGCCATCCCCATTGCAGAATCTACCCGCTCAACTTTCATCGAACCTTTCCCCTCGATCTCGACCACATCTCACGTCGTCCAATTTCTCGTGGATGCTTGGTGAGGACTCTGCATCTTCGAATTTCGCAACAGGCACAGCACATTCGACATTCTCCTCTGATGAGAAACGTCGCATGAAGGGGAAAGGCTTTCTGTTCGGCGACGATGACGATGATGATACACATGCTACAGAAGGAAAGAGAGGGAGCGTAAGCGGCAAAGCTGGAGCCAAAAGCGGGAAGTCCAATAAGCATAAGCATGTACCCGACACCGAGGTGGAAGAAGAGGTCATTGACCTGGACAACATGGGCCAGAGAGGCGTGCTCTGAAACGCTCAACATTGATGGCGAGCAATGGCGCTGTGGCAACGCAGCAGCATCATACTGGACCCCACACCACCGACGTCAGAGGCTGCCTTCAGGGCCAGATGCACTATCCTTTTCTGGTCACAACACGGGCGACAATCCGAACATGTAGGATACTAGTGTTAGACGCCCAGCGATGTGCAAGGCGGTTGACAGCTACGGAGGGCATTCCTATGCAGTCTGCAGAAGTTCGGATACGCGGAACACTCAGCACGTCATTTCAAGGTTTATTGTGAATGAGCAAAACAAAGTTGAGCATGCAGCGGAGTCTGTAGACCTCAAGCTCGGCCTTCGGATTCTTGTCTTCGCCCGCTGTATGTACTTTCTTCGTCTTGCCAGTTCAGCAAGCCCACTGTTCCATGCTCGATGCAGTAAGTCGCCTACCTCGACTCACACACCCGGTCCCACGAAACTTGCTCAAACAGGGGATAATGCGTCCAGCTACGACATGTCAAAGGCCGTCCCATCCGCCTGGCTGGTACGGCAGGCCCTACAAGCGCCAGAGCTCGGAACATGATTTGCTCGATGCTGCAACCTGGTCCGCCTAAATCGCTGCGAGCTGGCTTCGTCGCGCAGCCAATGCGGCTTCTCGGCGGTGCATGTTGCGCAGACCGGAAACGGTAGGTCATAGGTGGTTTTCTGTGAGATAAAAGGCCTGCCCCGCTCTGCCCCTCTTCCACTCTCCCATCAGCAACGAGACACAGCAACCACAAGTCAACCACCACAACTTCCTCTCAACCAACTTCCTCTCAAGCAAATCTATCAACATGGGCGGCTGCGGAAACTCTGGATGCACCTGCGCCGACTGCGGCTGCGCACCCGGCCAGTGCACCTGCAAATGTACGTCTAGCCAACCCCTCGCGCCAAGTAATGCCTCCCCAGTACGCGCTAATGTCGTGCAGAGATTCACACATGGAACAATCCTGCAGCGTCCTCGGTCTCTTTTGATATCATATTTCACAGACTGTCTTTACTAGCCCTTCAGTTCCCAACGGTATCAATGGAACATTTGTTGGAACGGTACATTACGAACTTCCAACCGAAACACCCGAGCTCAGGATCATACATAACGACAATCAAATACAGATAGATCGTGTGGCACAAAAACACCATTGGACCCAATTACTATGTCATGTGCAGATGATCACCTGTGCCGACCATATATGTGCTTTCGGGCTCCTTACTTACTACAACGTTTAGTCACAGCGTGTCCAACCCAGTACTCCTTCTTGCACTGCAACTAATAGCAGCAGAGTGAGAACTCGAACAATGCTCATCCTTAGGCCCCTATAAGCTTGCTAATGCCACACGCTCCCCCCCCCCCCTTTTTTTGAGGTTCTCGAGCATCCGTATCCCAACCCCCCTCTTGAGCTTGAAAACTTGAATACTTACTTGAGCACCACTTCCCCCGGCCACAGCTACATCCTGCGGATTGCCATTGCGATTTATTCGCGAATCGACATTGATTATCTTGATGCTGGATACACACACACACACACACACACACACACACACGCCTCGGTTTTCTACCGGTCAGCGAGAGAGCTGTTTTATTTTTTTTAATTTTTTAATTTGTTTTTTCATCGTGTGCTGCATGCACCTCATGTTTTTCAGCTCCCTCCCTCCCTTCCTACCTTGTTTACCTACTCCATTCTACGCATTCTTGACCCGTTGCGTTATATACTTCGATGGAACGCATTTTGTAAAAAAAAAAAAAAAAGTTTGTAAAAAAAAGTCCCGGGCGTTGCGAACCAAGAAGTTGAATTTTTTTGTTTGGGGAGGGGAGGAGGGAGGAAAGAGTGATAACGAGGACTAAACTAGTAAAAAAAAAGGTCCTTACGCTGCATCACACGGGCGACGACAACGTCTATCTGCACGGGAGAAGGGGATCATGTTGCTCCACTGTTGGCTGCGCGGTAAAGTAGCAAGGCCGTGGGCGTGTGTGTGTGTGGCAAGGCAAGTTACGGACCAATAAGCGAGAATTTCCCTCGATGCTGGGTTTCATTCCTTGCTTATCCCGAATTTTTGTAGTAGTCCTGGTGCGTTTGCCGCGGAGTTGGACATGAGGTCGGGAGATGGATTGTGTGGTGTGTGGGTTGTGGATGCGAGGATGTAGATCTTTAGGTTTTGACGTCGTGCGCGCTGCGCGACATATGTAAAGGGGCAGATGGAGGTATCTGACGATGATCAGAAGACTAGGTGAATTGCTTCTCCCGTTGTGCCTTCGTTCGAAACACATCGCACAAGTCCTTGCAACCCATCTTTGCACCGTCTCCTTTGAGTTCAATGGACCCAAGCACTTTTCCCTGCCGCCCGCCTAGACCTTAATCTTCTCGAAGATGGATCATACTACGGATCATATCGCTGAAGATCTCTCTATAGCCTTGCTCAACTGCACAACATAGGTTCGAAACAAACTCAATCTCAACTCTCCTTGGTTGGAGATGTATCATGCTATGCGATGACAGTTTCTGACACAGTTCCGCGAACGGTGAATGATTTCTAGACCAGCTGAACCGGCTCCATTTCAAGACCAAGAATTCCACTTTTTCAAGCCTGGGGAAGTGATCATGCCAGTCCGGTCTCGGGACGTTGGCGTTGCGTGTAGAATACACTTTTCGCGGCCGCAGGAGCCTACACCAGTCCTTCACGTAGGGAACGCCGTATCGATTGTACACATTTGCTGTGTAAAGCTTCGTCACTGTCTCCAAAGCAGGGCCGATTTCGACTTCGAGCCTCAGGGTGCGCACCAAGTGCCCGTACGCATAAGGGGGATAGCGGAAGCCGACTTTATTGTCGCAAGATGTGCTAGATTGCTGTAACAAATCGCCGCATGTCCATCGGATCACGAATGTATTCGAGCCGTAATAGACTTCCGCGGCGAGACCGTGCAGAGCTTTGCATGTGAGGAGTACAGAAATGAACGTAGGTGAAATTGCACTATGGCAGACAGGCGCTCTCACGGGCTCGTGTTCGACGAGTACGAACTTGAGGATGATGATTTTGAGCTCGTCGGGAAGATCGCTGAGGCTGTCGTGTATAGATTTCGCTCGATTGGCCATGATGATTGCGTGAATCTCAACAGGATAAGTGTAGGAGGAATGAGGATCGTGTCGTTGGTGGCGCGCAGTAAAGGTATTGTGGGAGCGGGGCAAGCACTTATATATATACTTCTAGATAGAGAAGGCAGAACCCTGTTTCGCAGGTGAGCGCGACTAATACATGACCCTGTATTTCAGAGGGGGGCCTGCCTTATCAAATACATGACAAGTCCCTTTCACTCGAGCGGGTCGTCAGTAGCGCATGTGCCGACTCAGATACTATGAGTACTCCATTAATTCACAACAGCAATTATCTCGTGACCTGTATGAAGTGTCCTTTTTGTTGTTCATCAGATTCGCTCAGGTTGATTGATCGCGGCTGGTGCCCGAGCATTCGAGAGTTGGTACAATGGCTAGATCGACGCATGCTCAAGTCTGGTCCACTTCTTTGGCTGGAAATACAGGACTCTTTGGCTGATGGTGTGTATACTAAAACGAGTTCGTAGAGCATTATGATAAGCGGTCGTAGCCAGAAGGTTTAGCCGTTGAGATATTGTGCAACAGTGACAAGGATATCTGATATCCGGTCCAAGCAGGCTACTGCAACGCTCCTGTCGTCTTTTTCGAAGTACACTAATGATGCTATATCGCTGATTGTGTATCATTGTAATGATGTGAAATATTCTTCTTCCCTCAGCGTCCCGTCAGTTCGAATTTCAGAGATTTGTGTGTCCAAGCAGTCTTAAAGATGTGATAGGGCGATCGAGGTTCACGTGTATACAAAGTAGCATTTGACAAATCTCTCTTGTACCAGGCTATGCGAGCTTTCAAGACCTCTTGGATGTATTACGAGTTTTTGTCTTTGCACAGCTCTGACATCGAGGGCTTCGGCTGTCTTATGTCAGCGCATATCCTTACACCGTTGCGACCGGCTTCTAGATGCGTGCCGAGATTATGACATGCTGAGCCGCGCGATAGCGTGCCAACAAAGCGAAGACCAGATCTCGGGTCTCCACGAGCCTTCCGGCTCGTTTTGTAACCCCAGATCGCCCGAGATAGGGCGTGTGAGTCGCACGAGCAGATCATGGGGCTTGACACGTCGAAGATTGACCGTTTAACCTGAGCCACAGTCAGCGCAGCAGCTGAGGAATAAGCTTCGCCAAACCTGTCAAGTAACACCCCCTGCATCAGCCACTACATACCGTACCTACCTGTGTCTATGTGTGATAATGTCCAACAAAGTTCTCCAATGCTTTGGCTGTCGCGTAGCACCGGTGGAGTTGGCGGCACGCCAAGCCGACTGTTTACTAATATCTTGTCAGATTATGCCTGTGTAGTATCTATTTAGTGGGTACGAAATGTAGTGTCGCTGAGACTATCGGATATGCGGTGGGCGTAAAAGTCGTGCGCTATACCAAGAGGTGGTGTTACGGTCAACGTGGACGTGTATAAATGTGCTGAGCTCCATAATGTGTGATCAGAATAGTATTACTTACCATTCATTCCCCCCTCGCTGACATCTGGGGTCGTGGAGGATTTTCCTTAGTTGACATTCATCGCGAGAATAGAATTCCATCGTCAAGGTTAAGACGTGCATAATGTTTCTCCTGACACTTACCCTCTATCTTCTCGTAGCATCTACATCAGCTGCCCTTACCCTTAGACCTAGACAATCGAACTGTCCTGCAGTATGGACAGATGTAGCCAAAGAGCTCCAGTCAACCTTTGCTGGCTGCGGAGCTGACGCACACGGAGCCATCCGAGCACCCTTCCATGACTGCATAAACAATGGCTGTGATGGTAGTCTCATTCTCAGCGATGAGTGCAGTCGTACAGAGAACGCTGGATTATCAACAATCTGCGGAAAGCTGAAAGACTGGTCATCGAAATACAACGTCAGTGCAGCAGACATGATCCAATTCGCCGCTGCAACCGCAATCTCAATCTGCCCTCTCGGACCCAAGGTGCGTGCACTAGTGGGAAGGAAAGACAACTTCGACGCTGCACCGGTTGGCTCCGTACCCAGTAGCCGCGACCCCGTCGACACCATTCTCGCGGCATTCAGTGCTAAAGGCTTCTCGGCGGATGATGTAGTAGCACTCATGGGCACACACTCAGTCGCGCTCCAGTTCAACGACGACCCATCGCAGGCGGGCAAGAGTCTCGACTCCACACCTAGCACATATGACACCACTTTCTACAAAGAGACCAAGGAAGGCACCGCGCCATATAGTCTGCAAAGCGATAGACTCCTATCAAACGACTCGCAAACAGCGGAGACATGGTCCTCTTTTGCCGATTCGGCAGATGCCTGGAGTTCAGCTTTTGTGAGTGCTTGGGACAGATTCGCGGTTGTAGGGAACGATGAAGGAAGTTTACAAGATTGCTCGAATTTGATTCCTATCAGCTCGACGTCGAGGGTCAGGAGGGAGGCAAACGCTGCATTCACGATGAGAATGTCTGCCAAATTCGCCAAGTATCGCTCGTGACTACCACTCATGCTTCATAGGCGTTCTAGAGTTTGAGGAAATCGGTGTTTAACTACTATAGCCAATGTAACATACTTTACACGGTGGTGGAATCATTGCTTGGCGCGTGGATTCGATAATATCCGCAAAGAGGAATACAGCAATTTAATCGTCGAATACCGTATCTAGTATATTCTAGAGGAGTTCAACGGTAATGTCTTATTTACTGCATCAATGATATTTGCTAAGCTTTCTTGTCCTTGGACTGCTCTTTCCAACCATTCAAAGTCTCTCCATCACAATTCTCACCGTGCCGGCTCCGGAGTCCTAAGTGAAGTTTCTCCATTCATCGGAATGCCACTCGCAGAATTTCAGCCACGCGTGTTTGTGGAGAGTTTTCGGCAACATCAAGGCCATACCAGTAGAGTCCCACCTAACAGCCATCGCACCCAGTCCGTGTATTTCACCGGCATAAAGGAAGTCTTGCTTGCTCACGCCCAAGAGTTCAAGGTGTACGGCGTTATCAATGGTCTCCTCCCATGTGTTGTGAAAATGACGCGCTATTTCCTCTCCACTCATTACCACGATTCTTGAGACTCGGTGATTCTTCTCCGTGTGCTCAGAATGGTAATCCTGATATAGGATCTGTAGGACTCTTGCAGGATCAAACGAGAAAGAAACAGAGTAAGAGCTCGCCAGTTCCACTTCAGCTTGATGCATGCAGACGAATAGAGGCAGTACGTCTATACCCTCGATAGGGATATTGCCTCTGAGTACATTTGCTGCGATATCACAGGTGTCTTGCGTCATATTTCCAGGCCTACAGACGTTCAAGTAGTGTAGAAGATTTTCGACAGTGATCTGGTATCCCTTGGGGGAGCGAAACATAGGTCGATATTCGGCGCGGATGAGGCGGGAAACTTGTGTGAGACCGAGAAACGAAGTGAAGTCCTCATCGCGTGCGAAAGAGTAGATCCGGTTGCGAATCTCTGCAAGAACATTAGCGAGGACATGTTGTTTCGGTACATTTTGTTTGCTTACCACCAGGGAGGTCTTCGAACGGGAAGTAGTCGTGGTTGCGGGCTTGGACTGGCATGTTTTGCTGATCTTGTGTGGACGGCGTGGAATTTTGCATTCAGTATTGCGATCGAGGAAGTGTAGTGGCTTAAGTGCTCGCGGAACGGCTCGTCAGCTAAGCGCACTAGCCAGGTGAAGGTGAATTTGCATGGCCACGGCTCGTAATACCCAGGTGAGTTTTCACCATGTAGAGCGGTGATAGACATCATGTCGTGGATGAGCCAAGACAAGTGAAGGAGCAAGAGATCCAGTTCAGCATTTGATTAATCGCACATCAGAACATCGGATAGTCGAGACGTACATGCTCTCAGATGTGACAAGTAGTAGATAACCTCTATCTTAATTCGTCGTGGAGCCGGCGTAATCACAAAGGTCTGCTGGTAGACACTCTGCAATTCGCCAGGGCTGCACCTTGACTAACATTATACCGATGGTGCAAAATATTCATTGCACGCTGGTTGTGCTGCGATCATGCTTGTTAGAAGGTATCAAATTGTAGACCGCCAATGTTAACAATTTCCAAAAGACAGAAATCCTCACAAAAGAGCGAATATGGGATAGTGACGGAAGACAAGTGTGATGTGGTGGTTATGAATAAAGCGAGCAGGTATGTGACCTGCAGCATACACTATAAAAGAAAAGTGAAAGAATGACCAATCCCCAATCCCTCAATATGCGGGTGGGGAACTCCAGTGTCCTGGAATAATATTTTTCATCATGACATGGGTCGTGAAGCCGTAGATCTATACCGATTACCAACACAGACTGGCAGCAGTTGAATTATTCTTCAGACCTTTCCAAAGGGTATTTGGGTGCCGACAATTGATGTATGAGTGCAATGGGTGTCTGATTTCGCACGAGCCGGGCACCTTGGTGCCTATTACCGGCGTGCGCTTATCATAGTGGGTCGCTGTGTGTCTACGAACGACAGAGCACAGCCGAAGTCGCTGAAAGATAGATCATTTGATGCGAAATCCGATGATGTGTTTCTCAAACCACGTCAACGTGGACGACGTATACGACTTTTGCAACTCTTCCTTTGGCGCTGGAGAAACGTCGTCTGTGCCGTGGAATGAAAGATTGTTGCCATGAAGACGTTCTTCGCGACCTGATCCCAGATTACAAATAGGGCAATAAAGCGTCTCGGGCCTTGAACCCGGGCTAGAACGTAGGCTGAAAGTAGAACCATGCTCGAGCCTTCGGCGTTTTGTGGCAACGGGAGATAGAAAGCGCTCGTGGGTTGTGCTGAAATTCGGAGAAGAGTCATAAGCAGTCGTCAACGTCATCGGCCAGCCACTGTTCTCGGAGGATCTCCCGAGTTTGCTTGTATATTGAGGTCAAGGAGACTTCACCTTTGTGATGGGAAGATCGTCCAGTGCAATGCAGACCGCCCCATCGGCCGTGCATGAGGCTCCTGGACTGTCACATTTCGTGAAAAGCTGCATACGAATCTCTTGCACCTAGTCGGTCTGTCGATGAGACGCATCGAGTGTGCCCTAATGGAAACGTGAGTTTGAAGATGAGTACGTACATACCTACCTAGGTAGGCATCCGGTGGTAGGGAAGGGATCCAGCATCAACAGACAACCACAAATCGATCCCAGACAACCACAGTGCGATCCCAGCCAGTCGATGCAAGACCCCCCCCCCCTCCGATTCCAAGTCCCCAAAACTTTCCCAGAAGGTACGCCTCATCGTGAAACCCCACTGAAAAAGACCCTCTGGCTAGAGAGCTAACAAGAGTTAGTTAACACTTTGCCTACCCACACCACCATTCTCCCAAACATATATTTCAAATGTTTGTTTCCGTTCTCGTGATATACTAGACTTTGGTAGAACACTAAGATGTAACACTCCGTATACCGGTAGTATTCGGACGAGCTAGTCATACCGTTTCTATAAAGGGTACAACGCACAGAACACCATACACAAAACGGGTTCCGAGTATAAAAGTAACGGAGTATGGAATGCGTAGCGCCACAAGCTACCCTGCCGCGCTTATCGTCCCCCCCTTTTTTTTGAGCCAAAAACAAATAAATGAATATATTTATCCAGTGTGTATATGTATAAATACATGTATTCGGGGGGGTATCTTTTGTCTTGAATTTTTTTTCCACATTACTACCATTGACCAAAAAAAATGACAAGGAGAAAAAAAAGAAAACAATAACAACGTAGCGCTACATTATGCTATGCCACGCCATGCAATGCTATGTATACGCTTCTAAAAAAGGATGGAAAACCCCTTCTAAACACGGACAGCGGGACGGCCGGTAGGACCGCCTTCTGTATCACCCTCTGCTTTCTGTCTAGTGGTGGGCCAATCAGCGGGTTCGGTTTCGACTTTAGTGTCTTCTGAGTTGGCATCTGCCGAGACGCGTCTGTCGTCGTTGATGTGCTGGTGTACAGACAATTGCTGTTGGTCTTGTTCGTGGTTGAGGCTGACGAGTTCAGGGTCTGACTTGTTTCGTGTACCTGCCACAGCTTGCAAGTCGCCTAGATCTTTGGTGTCCCTGGCATTGGGCTTAGATGTCTCGGAAGGCTCATGTCTCTCAGCTGCTTGAGGGATCGAGAGCGCTTCGCGGCTTCCGTTCTTGTTTTGCTCTAAGGTCGTGATAGGCGCAGTAGTGCTGCGATTCAAAAGACGAGCATCAACGCTTGCCCGAGATTTGTCGCCGTCCAGGCCTTTCTTGGCTTTCTTGCTTGTTCCAGATTTCTTCTCAAACTCGGCGATTGGCACGGTCTTCGATTTGGGAACTGCGGCTTTGGTGTCCCTCTTTGCTACCTCTGTGCTTTTTCTGCCAACTCGCTGACCCTCTTTCTTCTCACCCTGACCAGTAATGGCAGCGATAGCGCCACTCTTGTGGGTCTTCTTGTCTTCCGTGATGATCTTTTGCAAAGCTTGCCATCTCATGCTGACGTTCTCCTCCACCTGATCCCGTTTCATCGGACTCTTTTTCTCTTTCCCTTGCTCGTTTTCAGCAATACGCACTGCTCGTGAGCCTATCTCGAGACTTTGAAGTTCTTTTTGTCCCTGAGCGATACGGGCGCGTCGAATGTAATGTGTCGGTTGATATCGTTTCATATACTCCGCATTGAGACCTTTCATTGTGTATGCCATGGGCCCAAGCAACGCCGCAATGTCTTTGAGCACGAAACCTCCCAGACCAAAGCCTATCCCCTTGACAGCACCAATGACCCCATGATTCTTAGCACCATGATAGGGTTGTGTGACTATGCCTGTCACCCCATCCATCACGCCGTAAAGAAGCTCGTCGCGGCCCGCACGGAGCCCTGAGTGAACACCTGTGACTCTTGGCGGGCGTCTCACAGTCTCGTCGCCATATAACCGTGGTGCGTTATGGAAGCCTTGAGTAATCGCGAGAGTAAGATTCATGGGCAGACGAGCAAGGGCCCCGCCAGTTTTCCTAAATCCGAAGGCAGCTTCATGGCCAAGCTCCTGCGCCAAGTCCGTCTCCGGTTCTGTGATCTTTGACAGTGTTGATTCTTCGCGACTTGCCTGTGGTCTGCTACCATTACCCTGCTTACTTTGGTGGCCCGGCCCAAGTTTCGAGTCCTTTTGAGAAACCTTACCATTATCGGAAATGGTGCTTGGATCCGACGTTGCGAGTTTCTTCTGCTCGTTCCGCCTCTGGATTCGACGCTTCTTCTCGCGCATTTTCTCTCGTTTTCTAATGCTCTTGGTCATTTCTAGGGGCACACCACCAACACCCGTAGCAGCATCGGTCATTGAGCTCATTAGCGATCCCCAAACGCCAGTGATGGGCTCGCCAGGACCTCCGAAGTCATTCCATTCGTAGTGGCGAATCAAACGCAGCTCATTCCACTTCAACTTCTTCCGTTCGACCAAGATATCGGCAGCCAGAGCTGAGAGTTTGACATTGGTATTTTTTATTTTCCAAACGGCGGTTCGATCATCCAATAAATCACAGCGCATACTGCCCTCTCCTTGGAGCGGCAGTGATCTGTGAAATGAGCGAACGGCGTTCAGTGCACCGTCACCCTCCTTCTCGATACTTTGTGCGATTTTCTTGACGTTCTTCTTGGCCTCGTCAGTCAAGCATTGTTGGATGCCTTCAGCGAGACGCTCAGCATTCAGTTTCTTGTATGGTATGCATTCGTGTGCGCCAGCCTTGGCTTTGCTTACCATTGCTCCCCAGAATGGCTGATCACCAAAGAATGGCACGATCATTGTTGGTTTGGCACATTTGAGACCGATTGCAGTCGTTCCGGCGCCGCCGTGGTGGACGACTGCGCTACAGCGAGGAAATAGCCAATCGTGAGGGGTATTCTCGAGCATGAATATATTGTCAGGACAGTCGGCATTCGAACCAAAACCACCCCATCCTTTCGAAACAAGAGCGCGGCACCCGACAATTTTGATTGCTTCAAAGATGAGCTTTGTAAACTCATCGGGATCATCAACGACAATGGAGCCGAAGCCAATATAGACCGGAGGATCGCCGCCATCAAGGAATTGCTTCAGGTCGTCCGGAGGTGTGAAAGAGGAGGCGAGATCCAAGAAAACAAAGCCAGAGATATCGATTTCTGGGCCCCAATCCTTGGGCTTGGGAATGAGGCCAGGTGACCACATGTAGGTATATGGTACTTTCATGCGGTATAGCTGCCCAGGGGCCCAGAGCGTGCTGATTCCCTCCATATGCAAAATCTCGGTGCGGAAACGGTTGATGAGGTCGCCCAATCCCTGCCACATCATCATCTCCACGAGTGGATATGACATAAAATTGCTATAAGTCGCTTCGACGTTACTGACCTTGATATTTGCGAGAGGATGCGGAAATTGAGAGGTTGGCGTATAAGGGAATCTGGGAGATATTAGCCGACTGTGGTTCATTAGGGTACAACGACATACGTGAACATCATATGCAGCGGGATGCCTAATTTTTCAGCAATATGCTGCGGAGCGAAGCTTGGAGGATTAGCAATGATGGCATCTGCGACAAATGGCTCCTTCTCTCCCACTTGGCAAGGTTAGCTGGGAATTGTCGCAGTGAGATTCTATACTTACTCATCTTCGCATTGGTTTCGTCGGTCTCATCATCCGTGGCATTGATACAAGCTCGCCACATGCCTTGAAACATCTCGTACATCTGCGCTCTACGTCGGCCGATCTCGCCGTCCTTTATAGTGTCAATGTTGGGGATCAACCCAGGGTTCTTTACCATGAATGCCATCAATTCTGCAGGATTGCCACCGACGGAGAAGAATTCAAGCCCGCAGTCATTCTCGACGAAGTCCTTGAAAGCCGGATGCGTGGCAAGCCTGACTCTGTGTCCGTAGTCTTCTTGCAGAATCTTGCCAATGCGGATGAATGGCTGAATGTCTCCGCGCGAACCGATGATGATAATCACAATGTTCAATCGTATTCGCTTGCCCGAGTCATTCTCCATCTCGTCATCTTCGGGCGCAATCTTTGCTCTTCTCATGGCTGATTCGTCATAGCTTCGCACACTTTGTTCGTCGCCCTTTGGGTGCTTCTTCAGTACCGCGCCGAGCGCTTTCGCAATATAACCACTGTCAATGTCTTTCTCGAGAATGCTAAGCTTGAGCCGTCCGTCAGCCTTGGACACCCTTCCTTGTGTCCTGAAGTGCTCGTTTGCAACTTTGAAGCGTGAAAAGGGGCCTGCAGTGCTGCGGCGGCGCTTCTGCTTCTCTTGTCGTGTGACCTCGTCCCCATGGCCCAGAGTTTGCTTCGGGAAGCGTTTCTCATCGCTGGAGGAGTCGGAATCGGAATCCGACGCGGAAGAGTATGGATCAAATGTGACGGTAGCTGCCCGCTCGGGCGGTGCTGGGCGCTTCTCCCCTTGATATGGCTGTGCTCTTCCGAGCAGCGAATGCCGCACAGACGGCTTTGGTCGCTCTGTTGCCCATCTCTGCTGCATTGGTCGAGTCAAGTCGGAACGGCTCTCTTTTCCATGTGAGTGTGATGTATTTTTGGGCGAACGTGGGTCGTATGCGTCTGTCTGCGGAGACATGGTGGACGGAGACTCTACCGCCAAGGTTCGCGACAGTCCTTCCGGCTTGTGTGCGATGGGTTCTGATGGATCGCCTCCAATATTCGGGAAGTTTGGCTCATGAAGAACCAACCCCGTGGGCGATACCACGCCGGCGCCTTTCTGGCTATGGCCCTCCATTGTGGATGCAGGACGATCGTGGCCGGGCAGGGACTGCGCTGGTGCCAATGCTTGTCACCAGCAGCGGTGACGATTGAATGATGGTATCAGGTAGGTATTGGCGGTAGTAGAGTGCTAAGAACGGACCGCGCGCGAGGGGAAAGAGTCAAGACGCTGGCGTGAACGGTCAAGGCGACTAGGACAGTGCAGGAAGCAGAATTGGACCCGTTTGCTGGCACGAGATGTGACCGCGTCGCGCGTGGCAGCGTCGATCCCTGTGGCATCTGGCGTCACTGCAGGCGCTAGGGACGCCCAGGCACCGAACATGTTCACTGTTGGCGCTGCGAAGCCTCCCGCTTTGCGCCTATGATGTCATGCCGCACTCGCCTGCATAGCCAGCTTGGCGCCATGGGGCTCCCGGCTCGAACGGGACCTCTGGAGCATACTTGTGGCGGCGCTGGCAGCCTTGCATCCATATGTCTCTGAGCCTCGTCATCCGGTGTCGCATGCTTCAAATCGTAAGCTACATGCACCTACATATCCAACATCACGACATCTGCTCGTCACATCTGTCACTCCCCGAATACACCCGCCCAGAAGGCTTAGCAGAGCCCTTACCGACCGATGCCGACACCGTACAATGCAGTCTTCACGATATCATGCGCCCATCCGATCCAGCCCCTTGTCTTCTGCACTGTGTTGAGTAAGGCCACGAAGTTGCGGTTCCAGGCGTCCTGGTCCGCCCAATCGTCCGCATATGGCTCGAACACTGCGGCCTCCGTGCTACCCTGCGTGTCCGACGTGACGATTTCCCATTCTCCCGTACTTTTCTGCCGAACATGCATCTTGGGCCCGATAGCAAGCGCCCTGCCCAATATGCGGGCGTCTGACACAAAGCGTGTCGCCGCATCAACAACGTCTTCAACTTTGCCCATGGCGCCGCCCGCAAGCATCAGTCGCGCGCCTGTCGGCACGATAGGGGTGTCAATGAAGTAAGGACATAGAAGGTTGATGCGCACGCCCTGGATAGCGCTCGTGGCCCTGAGACTCCTGAACAACCCCAAGACAGCATGCTTTGAGGCGCAATACTGCGGCTGTATGGCTACTGGAGACAAAGATGCCACAGACCCGAGAAGCAGTAAGTGACGATCGCGGGGAGAGTCGGACGGTTTCGCGTCGATGCTGCTGAATGTCGAGCCAGGATTCTTCGGCAACCAGAAGTAGGCCAGATGCGTCGTGTACATGACACCCATGATGTTAACATCAATGATCTTGAAAATCGGCGGCGGTGGTTCCGCAGTATCTAGATTTGCACCTTCTTGCAATATATCCCTCCCTGCGATTCCGGCATTGGCAACCACAGTATCAATACCTCCATGGGGACTGAGCCTGACGGCCTCTTTGAACAGGTTCACCTGGGATTGCCAATTGGTCACGTCGCACTGAACAAAATGTGCCTTGTTGTTGCCTTTGACCTGCTTGTTGATGTCACGGCATAGCGCGTCGCCTTTCTGTACATTAATGTCTCCAACAATGACTGTGGCGCCGTGCTGGACCCAATGGCGCACAAACGCAGCGCCGAAGCCGCTCGCCCCTCCCGTGATCAGAATGACCTTGTCCTTCACCCAGGCTGCGTCGTATGTAGTGTGCACATCGATTGGCGGAGACTGGAGAGCGTGCGCTGGCTGAGGCTTGTACGACTCCATGCTGAATTTGCAGACTTGTTCACGCTTCCCTGGCAATGGTCGTAACTTGTGGTAGGTGTTGCCAACAAGCTGTCGACGTAGATGAAGAGGTTGGAGTGCAAGGCACAGAGGTAGGATTATGTCTAATTCTGGACCGAGGCCCATCGAAGCAACTTGCGGACGTGATTCGCTGTACTAGACAAAAGCCATGATGTCAAGACGTATGTAAGACAGTAGCTGGACTGAAGCAACAGGCCTCCGGGTCGGTCGGGTCGGTCTGAAGCTGGAAGGATTCTCGAGAGACACGACATGTGACACGTGCCTGGGCTGTGTGCAACCCTGGAGGTACATACATAATACTAAGTACACACCTAGAGAATACCTTCAGGGCAAGTGGGGCATGTCGACTAGCGTGAGCCCTGCTCAAGCTTTGTGGGTAGACTTCCGTCCCATGCCTCGACCCCGCGCGCCCGCCGACATGTCTCCAGCACAAACTTCCCAAGGACAGGCATTCTCACTCCCATCATTATCTACACACGTCGCACGTGGTGCGCACTGAGCGACGCGGCTACCACCATGGCTGCCAAGCCGCCCGCGCTCGACGTCTCCTCCGCCCACGTCGTTGCAACGCTGTTCTACAAGTCTGATACCCCCCACTTCTTCCCACATCCCGATGTATCACCGCGTAGCCCGCACGATCCAATCGCGACCGCCTCCCTCGACTCGCTCAAAGATGGTGCAGTCCCCACGGAGAACATTGACGCCTATCCCCTCGAACCGCCGACCCCGGGCCCCAATCCGCTAGACAACCTCTACGGCAGTTACATCAGCCAGAGCTGCTCTACAGACTTCTTTATAACACTTGCCAACATCGTTCCCGGCCTTGAACAGAGCAACATCGTCAGCAAGAGATTGGAAACGGCTAAGCTCTGCAGAGTGGTTGAAGTCACGTTCCCGCTGCCTGTTGCATCCCCAGTCACGCTCGAGACACTGAGGCGGCATGAAGCCATTTCTCGATTCGAGCGCGAATGGAATGTCGAATGCGTCTTCCAAGCCGACACGGTATACAGACGGTACAAGAGACTCGCAGTCTTCGACATGGACAGCACTCTCATACAGCAGGAGGTCATCGATGAGATTGCTTCGATTATCGGCGTGGAGAAGGAAGTCTCAGCAATCACTGCTGCCGCCATGAACGGCGAATTAGACTTCGAGGCGAGTCTTCGCGCAAGATGCAAGCTCCTTAAAGGTGTACCAAGCACTGTATTCGAAACACTCAAAACCAGAATCACTTTGAATGAAGGCGTAAAGGAGCTGATTATCGCGCTGCAGAGACTAGGCTTCAAGACGGCTGTTTTGAGTGGTGGGTTCACGCCATTGACAGGCTGGATGGCTCAGCGACTCGGTCTCGACTACGCTTTCGCCAACCATCTCGTTATCTCCGAGGACGGCGCTACTCTTACAGGCGAGCTTACAGGGGAAATAGTTCATGCTCAGAAGAAGCGTCAGCACGTATTAGAAATTGCTCAAAAGGAAGGCATTCCTCTCGAACAGGTCATCTGTATTGGTGATGGCGCAAATGATCTGCCCATGATGGGCGTAGCAGGCCTCGGCGTAGCATTCCACGCGAAGCCAAAGGTACAAATGCAGGCACCAGCACGCTTGAACTCCAGAAGTATGCTCGATGTGCTATATCTGTTTGGAATTACAAAAGAAGAGCAAGAAGACCTGCTAAGGTAACATCGACCACACGGTCAGGAAACATAAGGTCGGAAAATACCCACGGCAGGTGATACCCAATATACAATCAAAGAGCAAACCCACCCGAAATTTTGTGACTGAAAGCGTACTCTACCTGTTAATTCTTACACGCTGATACTAAGTGGTCGAAGATCGGCATATCACAAACTCAGGCCACAGTGTGAGATCCACTTCGAGTCGTTCTCCATCGATGGCAGAAACTAGCCTTGTCAGTATACATGCAGCCTTAGCGCGTGGCGCTGTACTCATGCTTGATGTCAAGTCTTGGCTTCAGCTCCTCGTCATTGCAGCCTAATCACCTTCAGCCTGCTCGGTCATCACAATCATATACATTTAGATCACTATAGCCATTTCGAGTACTCCAATGAAGACGCTGCATCCATGTCTAAATCTGAGCCCAGCCAAAACGACGCCGACGACAGCCTGTGCCAACGATGCAGAACACTTGGTATAGAGCAACAAATCCGGAATTGGTCTCAGAGTCAAGCGGTGTCCACATACGACATCGTTGTTCCTCCACGTTCGTGTCACCTGAGTTGCTCCCTCTGCACGGTCTTCTATTCGATATGGACAAGCTGCAAGGATTTCGGATGGCGCCCACGTAATTACATGCACTTCTATGACATTCCTAGAGGCGCAAAGGCGTATGATATTGACCTTCCTGGTCTAATTGACGGCAAAATCGGCGATCGTTGCATAAATACGCTCCAGATCATACTTCATCAAGAACGGCCAGATGCACATGAAGAGAATGTACAGTCAGGATCAGAAGCACAGGAAACTACATATCAAGCTGTCGCTACACCGCAAATCACCATCGTCAGTGTACGCTTTTGTGGTCAGGGAGCATTTCTTCGAAACGTGGGCGTTCTGCGTAGCAGTAGTCTTACGAAGCGTGAGAATTCGGTAAACATCAATCGGGCAGTCCAGTGGCTGAAGACTTGTAAGGATGCTTCTCAGGTACATCACCGACTATGCCGACCTTCAGCGAGTATAAAAGCAGCTCGGATCAAAATAATTGACTGCTTGAGCCGACAGGTGCGGTCCTTGCGGGCAAAGGAGCCATATCTTTGCTTGAGCTACGTATGGGGCACGTCCAAAGTTTTCAAAGATTCTGGCAGTGATCGGATTCTAAAAGCCCTACCTAAAACAATCGAAGACTCAATATATTTAGCTATAGAACTAGGCGTTCCCCAATTATGGGTCGATCAGTAAGAACTCTACCCGGTGCACAAAGCTCGAGTACTGAGACAGATGCTCACTTCTCCCTAGGTACTGTATCGATCAGGCTAATTTTCTCGAGAGACATAATACCATTGCAGCCATGAATTTGATTTACGGAGGCGCTGAGCTTACAATCGTTGCTTCATCTGGCTCAAACGCAGACAGTGGTCTGGCAGGCGTCTGCGGAACTCCCTTGGACGATCGGAACTACGTCGACATTGGTGAATATAAATATAGCTGGTCGAGCGGAACACGTGTTCAGGTAGCACAATCTCGATGGAATTCGCGAGGGTGGACCTTTCAGGAAGCTCTCCTCTCACCACGTCGACTTGTGTTCACGGGAGCCGCTATGTATTTTCAGTGTAGAGTTCATCACTGTCCGGACGACTTAGAAACGCCCGTACCCAATTCTCAGATGATCTACAGCCGTTCCTTGCAGATATTCCCCATCAACGGCGTTCCCAAAGCCAGCGACTGCCTCGACGCTATTTGCGAATACTATACCAAACACCTGTCCTTTGCCTCAGACAGGCTTTATGCTGCTGAGGGATTTCTCCAGGCATTTGGCACGTCAAGCTACTCGAGTGAGACTGTGAAACATTTCTACGGCATTCCAATCTTCTGCGGGACATCCGAATACATCACGGTTAGAGTGGGACCTGGCTTAGCATGGCGAGCTTCGCGACCCATTTCTCGAGACGAAGTCATACCTGCTGGCACAGAGGACGCCGAGCTTCCATCATGGACATGGGCTGCCCGCAAGACAGCATCTCCCGGCCCCAACGACCGCATCCGCTTTGTAACCGAGGAAGTCGACGGTTTCATCCAGGCCATGTCATGCACGCTCACGCACCGAGACGGCCGGGTCCTCAAAATCTGGGACTACATGAAGAACACCCCATCCATCGACTACACCGACGTCAATCCATGGATCAACACCAGGACATACATCCTCAGATGCAAAAAAGCCTCCTCCGACACAGAAACCTCCTACATCCTCGACGTCATCGGCGGCGAAGCAGAAGGCGTCTACCTGGACTACACCGAAACGGGCCCCGAGTCCTCCGTGGCAATCTACCTCGGAATCTCGCTGCGTCCGCGCTACCGAGATCGCCACGTGCTGCTGGTCGCGCGAGAAGTGTCGCCGGGCCAGTACTCGCGCCTTGGCCTGTGGTGCCCTCAGTCCGAGAGCACGTCGTTTTCGGACATCCATCAGCGGAGGAGCGAGCTGTTTGAACAGCTTGCCAAGAGGGCACACAGGACAAAGCATAAAGCGAGTATTGAGCCGAAGGAGGATATGCGGCTTGTGTGAAGATTTCAAGTTCGGGACTATGAAAGGAGGTCCCTGGGAATGCAGCGCTATGATGGTGTTCTTTGGGAAAGCTTGCGGAGTATGCGACTCTGTGGGACCTTCTAATAAAGCCTTAAAACGCTAGATATAATTTCTTGGGGGTGTTGGAAAATGTAGATGAATGTACCTACTGCTTGTACAATCTCCCGATTACACACAACCACCGTTCTTCCAATAAATTCAAAATACGCCATATCCTACTCAAGTCAGCAGTAAACCACAGGTTGTGCAGATGAAGACAGCCAAGGTTGGGAACTCAGCTTGTCCATGTGGACTGTTGCATACAAGAAGGGTATTCTTCCTGAACTCGATAGGAGGGGAGCGTGCTGAGCGGCACAGCAGGCGCGTGAATCTCCACCGCCTACACGCACTCTCTCTCTCTTCCCGGCAATTCTACCTACGTGGACAGTGACAGGCGCCACAGCATCGCAAGCATCCCCTTATGATCTCCCGTCGGATCCTCCCCCTCGTCATGCAGACCCCACGCCAAAAATTCATTCGTGTAGTCGGGCACAAAATGCCTCCCAGCACGCCCAACCGCTTGCCATAGCGCGTCACATTTCTCCAACCACACCCCACATTCTGCAAGTCTGGGCTCAAGTACGCGAAACCGCGTTCAGAGACCGATTCCACCGGAGCCGATGATCTCAGTGACATCCTGTACAATCTTGGGGTATACCCTAGTGGCCATGTAGTTGAGTACATGCGCTGTTATCACCGGTCTCAAAGAAGCGCCACTTTGCTGCCTATGTCGTTGACGCATCCCTTGCGCCGCGCAAGGTACAACGGGGCATGGTAATAGCGTCGCGTGGCTGTTCAGTGTACATCTTTTACTTTTGCTCTCCCACGAGTCCATCAAATAACAGTTGGTCAAGGAGGTGATCTTGTCAGTGGACATGGTGGGTGTAATGCTGCGCTAGTCAGCATGCTGACCGGCGAGGGGAACATGTTACATGGGTCATCGAGACGCAGCAGTAGTCCTTGACGCAGGAATTCTCCTGGGCAGGTTTGAACGGTGTCATCTTGGAACAAGGTATCGGTGTGACAAGGCAAGATCTTGCTCATCGAGGAAATCTGAACGTGAACACTCGCCATGCTTTGCTTCCAAGGGTTGAGATGGGTCCCTGGTGATGACATGATGGCATCTTTATACTTGACTCGACTGGGTCTGATGGAGCGAAAAGGCTGGCCATGTTGGCCCTGTTGTGCTGCTTCGGTGGTGGCATCGTACCGAATCGTCGTGCGTCTTGGTGGCGGAGTCTTTGTTCGTGAGAGGACATCGAGTTGGTCGACTGCCGGAGGATACAAGATTCGTTTGACGGACACGGGAGAGATTCAGTATTTCTACGTGATCCCTTCACACTCATGACAGTGCTGCTAGACGTGTCTGTCAACAGTGAGGCATTGGGGAGGAGAGAGACAAGACAACGCCAGTAGGTATTGCTTGTCCCGTGTCAAAAGATTTCCAATTCGAGTATCTCGGACTATCAAAGTATCTTGGAAGATTCCTGGAAGTTTACAAGTACTGGTACCCTGGCAGCCTGTGACGAAATTGCGTGGAGAGGATTGCTGAGAATTACTTGTTACATAACTGGCATCATCAACTGCTCGGCGTCTGTTTGGCAGATCGACTACACATGATCAGAAGATCTATGGTTGTTGCAGCCCTTAGAACCTACAATATGAAACCACAAAGCCACGCATCAGACCATGTAAGCATAATCTAGTCGAGTGGGAAGCCTAGACTATGAAAGTGAGAGCAATAGAGCATGCCAAGGGATCCTGTGATGTTCATGCTTGGGTATCAAAACACTAGTTGTATCTGCTGGATATTGAGCTTTCAACCTAGATTCGCTCGATAATCTTCACATCGCTCATTGTAGCAAATGGTGTTTGCTCGCCTTGCGTAGCAGTAGCACGGTCACGAAGAGCCCAAAGAACAGTCTTTTCTAGAACACGTCGTCCGGTCGGCTCCAGAGGTAGCCTGTAGGGGTCAGAACAGACGAGAAACAGTCGCGTCGTATGTACGTACCAATGTCCAGCATCCTTCACCATCAAGACCTGACTGCCCTTGGCTAAATAGTCGCGTGCGTTGTCCAGAGCGAGTCTTTTATCGAAAGCTGGATCATGCTCTCCCAGAATGAACGTTGCGGGCGCTTTGAGCGAGCCCTTTGGCGCTGTGTGACTGAGAAATGAGTCTGTCGTTGTTGAAGACAGCTCGTACAGCGCCGCCGTAATCTCGAGTGACTTCTGCCATTCGCCTAAAAATAATCCTTCCCGATATAAGCGTATCTTCTCAGACATGCCTCGATCTCCGAGCCTCTTCCTCACTGATTCACCATATTTCAAATCACCGTACTGCTGTAGTTGTGCAAGCCCAGGGCCTGTAGATATGGCCATGAATTCACCAGCTTCCTTGATACTAAGCCTTGAGACAGCCTTGCCCTGGTTGTCGCTTCTGCTACGTGGACCTTTGCCCAGATCGTGCAGAACGCGCAGAAACCAGTAATTGCCGAATGTAGCGAAGGTGTTCGTCAACGGCCAGGGAAGGTTGAAGCAGAAAATGTAGAATGAGCGTTTGAATTGTCCAATGACGGGCTTGAGCGCATTCAACCCATTTTTGAGAAGCCCAATGCTTAATGGGGAGCTCTTCCAAGTACGCAGCATCTGCTTCGCAAGGAGAAACTTGGACTGCGCATTTGATGCGGTGAGTGGCGGAATGATGCCGCTTGTAATGACCCAATGATCAGCCAGACCTCTCGCCTCTGCCGCAAGCCTGGCACCGATGAGTGCACCCCAGTCATGTGTCACCACGACCACTCTCTTGTTCTCCTGCAGGAACTGCGCTCTGATACCAAGTATGAACTCGGTAAGCGTCTCCAGCACTTCATAGGGGCCATAGGCGGGAAGACTGTCGGATCCACCATACCCGGGAAGGTCGACGGCCACGATGACATGGTGTCGTAACAGCTCGGAGGACTGGAGAACATGGCGCCACAAGACGAAAGAATCAGGAAAGCCTGTTTGAAGATCAGATAATATTTGTCTGTACTCGTAGCAGGTACATACCATGAATGAAGACGGCTATATTCTTTGGCATTGCGGAGCTTCCACTTCTGCTGTTGACGACATAGTGCAGACTGATCCCCGTGCGAGTCTTGAAGAAGGCATGCTGAAAGCCTGGCAGCGGCTCGCGATCGAGGCTCCAGAACTTCTTCTGGGCTTGACTGAATTAGTTGGCTTGACGAGTAGAGTTTCTGAATACAGCATACCAGCTGCGAGCTCTTGTTTCTCTTCTTCGGTGTCGCGCGCTCGCAGTTCTCCGTTCTTGACCGCGACAGACAGCCAAAGGCCAAGGAGGCTGAAGAGACCGAAGCCGAGCCTAAAGATATACCAGGCGGTGCTCGCCAGCGAACCCTTCCTATTGCTGGGATCAATTGAAGATGCCATGTTGGTTTTCATGCTGCAGTCAGTCAAGGTCGCACGAGCCTCGGCATGTGACAAGCGAAGTGCGCGAGGCGAAAGAAGAAGTGCGAAGAGCTTCGGAGGGGTTGCCAGCGCAGAAGCATGCATATAGACGACCGCTAAGGCCGTCTCCACCTGCGCGGTCCTTTGTGGTCGTCCATTGCGATCGGCGAGGAAGGATGTACACCAGATGACCATCCACGCGGCAAGGTAATCAAGGGTCCAGCATGTCCAGCAGCTGCAACGACGATCACACAAGTACGGTATGACGAAGGCTGGTCAAAGCTCCCCACTGTCTACCGCCACCAAGCAGTCCAACCACAAGACATACTATTCCTTTCTCAAAGCAACACTTTTTCTACTACTACTGCTACTCGATTCATCAATCGACGAACAAATTCTTGGAACAGGAATATCTCTGGCAGAGGCAACGAGCACAATCACCGCCCACTTGTTTGCGAACTTGGACGAGACAGCTAACGCCAATGTGAAGAGACACTGCAATGTCTGAGTGCTGATGTGGCAATGGCCAACTCTACCGGCTGCATTTGAAAGTCCCTTTCCGTCCATCGAATGCTCGAATCGAGAATCTGGAAAGTGATAACAGCAATCACACCGATCCTTAGTATGCATCTTCCGTGAAATGCACCAGCACTAACATGTGAAGTTGTGGAGTTGAGTTGATAGCCGTTCAGATTGCTGCGATGATCAGAAAGGCATCCACTTCTTTCGTGCTGTGCTTGATGTCTGAATAGTCCGCTATCTCATGTGTAGCCTTGAACAAGTGCCTAATCAGTATAGCTGATCCGTAGAGCTTTCAGAGACCGCTCGATACTGCTGTGCATATTCTTTGCGCTGTTGCCATTAAGGTTGCCTTTATGAAGCTTGGCTCCTGTGTCCTTCTTAAGCTCGGTGATTTGCATGCCAGTAAAAATCGTCGCAATCGCCATCTCATCTTGTCTGCCTCTCTCCTCCATCCATTCCCCCAGCCATTGTTCACTTTCTCCGAACTGATGATTGACCGCTGTGTCAATGAGATTTCCACCCTACTCGTAAAAGTAGTCCAGCATAGCAAAGGCTGTCTCCTTGTTGCATTCGCAAAGTATCTGTTTCTAAGCATTTCCAAAGTTCAGAGCACCTAGAGAAAGTGGCGGGACACGTATACCTGCGGAAGAGCTGAGTGTCCGATGTCTGCCCAGTAGAGACACTTGTGGCGGAGGATTGAGCAGAAAGAACATGTTACCAAGCTATGATGCGAAGGGAACTCAAGTGACAGGTTCACTGAGAGCAGAAGCATTGAAGCCATTCCGGATAGCATTCTTATATTCTTCATCATTTTCTCCCCGAGACTATCATGTTGGATTCGCGAAATCCGTACGGGACGAGAGACTACAGAAGGACAGCTAGAGATTGGCCACCCAGTCTTATACACACCAATACAGCTTCAGGTGATATTAACCTGAACCAATCAAAATGATCGTCTGGAACAATCTGACAGCTGCTATGCATGCTTAAATCAGTAATTGCCGATGCGACCAAGATGGCATTGAGTATGTATGGAAGAAAACAGCCCATCTGCTGGAAGGTATCGCATCGCAGTTGTTAAGTGCAGAAATATGTCGATATGATGTATGGGCGCTGCTGCCACGAGATCATCCCCATGTGGTTCTAGTCTATTTCCAGAACCATTCCACGAGACAATGCAGTTCGAGCAGTCAGCTGCCAGATGCGACCGCCAACGCCAATGCTGAACATTCGAAATGGAATTGAAGTGACGACTACAAGATTTATAGTGTGGCCGCAGCTTCGATGGCGCCAGCTGCCTTGAACAGCTTAGGATTCGATATAACGATCTCGACCGGGTATTTCCATTCCATGAATTTCGCCCAACCTGTAGTTTTTAGTTCCAAGACGGCAATAAGACTCTGAAATTTTCTATTTTAACGAACCCCAGTATGCGGCTTTCCTGCCAAAGTATTTCCCCAGGTATGGCACCATGACCATGGTTAACAGCAGCTCCAACTGCTGCAGCGACTCCCTCCACTCTCTTTCAGCATCTGACACATATTCGTCTTCGTCCAACGATGAGCTTGTGGACGATGATGGTAGAGAATCGATCTCGTCGGCTTCCGAGGAGCTTGAATGTGGCTCAATGAAGCTTTCGCTATTGCTTCTCGACATTGCACAGTCTGGAGTCTCAGCTGTCGAATCTGCCGTGGCTACCTCGCGTGCATTGAGGTCGTGGTTGCGATGAGCATGAATGTGCTGATTGTGTTGTTGGTGGACAAGTACATCGATGTCGTAGGCGGGTTGACATCGTCAAGTGGCAGCCAATGAGGTATGGCGGGGCTCGACGCACAGCCACGCGCACGTGATTCGAATTCTTAGCTGACTGTGCGTTCGACTCACACATGCTATGCGGCAAAGAACTCAAAGCGAACCACCAACGTTGCTGATTCTCCACAATCACCAACATACCACTCAGACTCACAAATCCCATACGACCTCGGCGCGACTATCACTGCATATACAGCACAAGTAATTCCACGCGCAGTCGCAATCATGGCTGATACCGTACGTCATGTCCTACCCCACGTTCGCGTCGAAATCAGCTGTTCCTCTCATTGCGACATTCCCACGCAATCTCGACTGCTCGCCACCAGCCGAAAGTTTGATTTGAACACCGAATATTGTACTAATACCACCACGATGCAGGCCGAATCCCCCGAGCGCAAGCCTCGCAAGTCCGTCGCCTTCTCCGAGGGCACCACAATCGTTGACAGCAATGGCGATGTCACCGAGTCGAAAGAGGTGAACGGCGGTAAGTCATCCGCCGAGAGCCATGCGACGAGTGCGTCAACCCCACAAACTCGACCAGAGTGGATCGCTGACAGATGGAACAACAGGCGAGGACAAGGAGGTCGATGAAGTCACCGACATGTTCGCTGATCTTGCGAAAAAGGCTAGTCTTCACCGTAGGACAGAGACGATTTCAGGACTAACCAAAGTACAGAAGAAGAAGAAATCGAGCAAGAAGAAGGAAGATGAGGACGGCGAGGATGCGGGCGAGGGCGAGTTTGCTGCGCTCAAGAAAAAGAAGAAGTCCAGCAAGAAGAAGGTCGAGGACGACTTCGAGGCCAAGCTTGCTGCTGCCGGAGGCGACAAGGCTGAGGGTGAGGACGAGCCCGCTGCTCCCGAGCCAGAAGTGCAAGAGGGAGACATGATGAAGGGCACGGGCATCTGGCAACACGATGCCACCACTCCGATCACATACAGTCTTCTGCTCAGTCGCTTCTTCACGCTCCTCCACTCGCAACATCCGGACCTTGCCAGCTCCGGCACCAAGAGCTACAAGATCCCGCCGCCACAATGCATGCGTGAAGGAAATAAGAAGACCATCTTTGCCAATCTTGCAGAGATTTGTAAGAGGATGAAGCGTACCGAAGAGCATGTCACACAATTTTTGTTCGCTGAGTTGGGTACCAGCGGTTCTGTTGCTGATGGCAGACGTCTGGTCATCAAAGGTCGTTTCCAGCAGAAGCAACTTGAGAATGTCTTGAGGCGGTACATTGTCGAATACGTGACGTGCAAGACTTGCCGCTCTCCGGATACAGAGTAAGTGATCCGAAAATCAATGCCTGCAATATATGCTAATTTCTCCCAGTCTGTCCAAAGGTGAGAATCGTCTCAACTTTGTCACTTGCAACAGTTGCGGATCTCGTCGTTCAGTACAAGCCATCAAGACGGGTTTCTCTGCCCAAATTGGAAAGAGAAGGAGAATGGTTGGTTGAAAAAAATCATGTTATGTGCTTCACGATGTTCATGGCGGAAATGGCATGCATTGCTCGGTGGGGATTTCTAGGCGGGCGTATTCACTGATTCCATGGCACTATATGTTATGCCGGGAATGACTTATGACAAGTCGCATGGGTTACATAGGGATTGTGTACATTCGGTAGTCGTCAAGAAAAGTTTACGCGATCCGATCTGCTGCGCGCTTGTGGTGTAGATTTTGTCACATGGTCTTGAGTACAGAGTAGGTACATGTTTGTAGGAAGGTACATAGCTTGGCTAATATTCTCAAGGAGCGAATCAGAAGGCGGCATAGCTGTGTAGGCGCTTCGGTTGTATTGGCCTGGACCCTGGAATCCGAGATGTTGTTTTGGAAGCAGCGGGCTCAGAGTGGTCTTTCTGGTCGTGTCTCTCTATGTATACGATGCATCTATTTCTGAACCCCATTCTAATCATATGATGAGAAGTAAATGTGCTGGACGTACCGTGCAACGGTCAGCGCATGCTCACAAGCTTCAGGTTGCCCTTGTATGCGAGTGCGGGGGGCTGATTCGGCGGCTCGAGTTACCCCGCTAGTCAGACAGCTCCAATGGTGGCTGAGCAGCTTGACACGATACAACGAATGAGGCGTGGGCGAGGGCGCGCGGTTAAAGCCATACATATGCTGAGGACTTCCCGTCTTACTGTGGACTGCTTCCACTCTTCTTCAAACCTATCGCCGTCGTTGTCACTGGATCGGCTACTCGACGGTCAGCTTTCCCTGCGGCCAGAACATCAAAAGGATCACACACCTTGGAGCCATAGCAACACCCAGAATGTCGGGTCACCCAGGAGGACAGCCTCCGAGCGGGAATTTCTATCCTCGTGAGTCGCTCAGTAGAAGAAGTTTGTGAGGACGACATGCTGAAATGACGAAGCACCACCTGAGAAGTCTGGCTACGGTGTGTCCCTTTCCGCTCCTTCCTGCAGCAGCGACTCTGCTTTGTGATAGCCTACAACCTAACACGACATACAGATCAACTCGGCCTGCAACAAGGTCAACAGCAATACTTTTCACCTCCACCAGGCGGTCAATCCTATCCTCCACCGCCGTCATCGCCCTCAGCGCATCAACAACAGCACTATCCACCGCCCCCCCGGCGGCGCTCCACAGCAGTATGCGCCGCCGCCAGATCATGGTCAGCAACAACATTTCCCCCCCCTCCTGGAGGTGCAGCACAACAGGCTCCTGCACAGCCGCAGTCGCAGCCACAACAACTGCCTATAAGCCCCTATGGCGCACCGAGCGCCAGTCCACATCCCGTCGATGCACGCGCTGGTGGACATCCGGGACTGGGACAACCGCAGCTGAGCCAGCAGCAGATACCACAACAACCTCAATTTGCGGGCGCCACAGCAAATGCAGGACCTCAGACCATAACAGCAGACGATGTTGGCACTTTCAATGGCGGAAGCTATCGCGTCAGCCATCGCGACACGAACACGATTCTGACAGTGCAGTTGGCAATGGGTTGTCCGTTTACTGCGAAGCCGGGTACGTCAATTCTAAAGTCTGAATTTGGGGTGCAGAATAGCGCCTTGGGTCCCTTCTCCCACACGAGCTGACCTCAATCTAGGTGCTATGATCGCAATGTCTCCTACCATGACCCTGAAAGGCACCATGAAATTTTCTCTCAAGAAAGCTCTCATTGGCGGCGACATGTCCAAGTCGACTTACACTGGCCCTGGCGAGTTGCTTCTTGCGCCTGCCTGCATTGGTGACATTACCATCATCAAGCTTGGAGGCAACGAGCAGTGGAGTGTGGGCAAAGACGCCTTCTTAGCGTGTACCCAGGGCATCGTGACCGAGTACAAGAGCCAGGGCATCGGCAAGGCCATGTTCTCCGGAGAAGGCATGTTCGTATACAAGATTTCTGGCCAGGGCATTCTGTGGTGTACGAGTTTCGGCGCGATTATCAGGAAGGACGTATGTTCTAGCTGCCCTAACAAAAACCATTTCTCATAGATAATTACTGACATTCATAACAGCTGCAAAAAGATGAAAAGTACATTATCGACAACGGCCACCTCGTCGCGTGGAACTGCAAATACGTACTCGAGCGTGTGGCGTCCGGTGGAATCGTTAGCAACATGATGGCAGGTGAGGGACTGGTGTGTAAGTTCACGGGCCCAGGCACAGTATTCATGCAAACCAGGAACGCACAAGCGTTCGCTACATGGTTGGCTGGGAATTCCGCGAGTGCCGCATAATCTGCCAATTCAGGGAAACTATGAAATTTGTCTCACGGTGAAGCATATCAAAGTCAAGTCGTTCAAAGTCCAACTCAAAGTTCAAGCGCAGCGTTGTGGTTTCAAATCTCATCATTACTATGCAATAGTCATATCTATCCTACAATCATATCCTACACTACACATACACCAACACTCTTCATCATCCAAACCACCTACTTAGTTCCTACTCTTTCCCAACTCACTCTGCGCCTTGCTCGTCGGCCCGCCCTTGACCCTCTCTCCCCCCCGTGATCTTCTTCTCCCCCCTCGGTAATGTCATGCAGCACCTGGCTCGTAATCGGCTCGTTGGCATGCTGCTGCGCCCGCGCTGTTGGTCCGCCTTGCACCGGATCATCCTGGCCTGTGAGGTTCTTCTCCGCGTCTGTGATTGCAGAGAGGGTGGCGGAGTCGAGGCGGCCGTTGTGCTGCTGGGTAGAAGATGCGGTGTTTGTGTTGGTGGTAGGTGATCTGGGCTGGCTAGAAGACAACGACGAAGACGACGACGACGCCGCCGACGGCGAGTTTGCGTTTTGAGCATTGGCAGCGGCTTTTTGCGCGGTTGATGTCGGCCCGCCTGGCATCTTGTCCCCGTTGTCTACGATTGTCGCTTCGCCGCGATTCATCTCGCTAACCACCTCGCTGGTGATCTTCTCGCCCGAGTGCTGCTGCGCGACTGCAGCGGGTCCGCCACGGACAGGACCGTCCTGGCCAGTAATCTTCGTCTCCGCCTCGGTGATGTTCTGTATGGTTTGGCTGTCCAGAATACCGGAACCCGCGGCTGGGCCATTGTTGTTGGTAGTGTTGCGTCCCGCCGACGAGCTTCCCAACGAGGTCAGGAGGCGCTGAGCAACGCTGGTAGGTCCGCCGCGGACAGGCCCGTCAGAATGGGTGATTACTTTCTCGCCGACGGCGATGTCGTGGATGACTTGCGCCGTGAGCTCCTGGCCTACGTGCGCCTGCGCTTGGGCGGTTGGCCCGCCGCGGACGGGCTCGTCGCTGTTGGTCAATGTCTTCTCCGCCGCGGTGATTTGGGATACAAATTGTGAATCGACTTTGATGCCGAGCACACGAGATGTTGTGAACTGTCGGATTTGGGGCACTTGTCGCGGTACGACGCGTGTTGTGCGAAGGAGGAAGGACATGTTTGCAATACTGTGCCTGGTCTCAACTGGTATGTATGAAAGTGGTTGCAGGGTATCTGCTGTACAATACCGAATGGAGAGGAATTTTGTTCTTCCCCAAAAAAAAAACACGGTATGGCAGAGGTTTATGGGAATTCAGAAATCCCCACATGCACGTCCCCCCTTGTAAATTCCGATGACCCTGACATGCAGGTATCCCCCCCCCCCCCCTCCCCCCCGATTGCTGCGGCTCTTTGCGATGCTTGACCGTCCGATGATGTCAAGAGTGGAAAAGTCGCTAGCGCGGCACGACTACGTGATGGATCCACCTCCGATGATGGGTGACATCGTCACGTTCAAAGTACCGTACTTATGATGAAAACCTTGCACTGACTGACTTCCACCATGAATATGAGTGCAAGCGGTAAGGTCTTGAAATGTATATCCAACAGCTGCTCTGCATAACTATAGCTGGAAAATTCTATATACATGGACCTTCAAAAGTAGTAGTAGTCTCCTAAGTCAAATTTCCAGGGATTGAACAGTATTTCTTGTAGTGGTGTGGTAAATCCATAGAATTGGTGCTCTTGGCCCAGTAATACGGAAAAAACGAGGTTCATCGTACTGCGCCAAACTTTCTACGACGGAACATTACAAGGGTATCTGAAGAAATGACGAACGAATTGTAGGTGAGAGTAGCTCTAGAGACAGGATTTGATTCGTTCGTCATTTTATCAAACACCCCTGCATGTTCCGTCGTAGAAGACAAGACGCGGTATCAAAGCCTAGATGTGATGGATCTCTGGCGTTTGGCATCCGCAGGTCGTCACATCGGAGGTACCTACCCAAATGACGTCACGCAGCGATCTACCTACGCGGCATGTTTTCACTTCATGATCTCGGCTGCATGAACGAGCCTCATGATCACAGGCCTCTCTGTGTTTCCCGCGGCAAGCGTATTATTCTGCAAAGATACCTCACTTGTTGAATGGTAAGGAGCATACTCAGGAGCACCATCGCGGTCGTCCCACTTTCTCAATGGATGAAGATATCTTGAACCACGAAGGAAAGACCATCAGGCGTATAACTCTTCGAAGCACATAGGGACTACAGCTTCGGCTTCCATCGGGATCGTCCTGCGGAGCGCGAGCATCGACGGCCTCGCAATGCGTGATCGCTATTGTGGTTTCCGCAGCGTATCCAGGGGACGAGTAGTCCAGGAATATAGTCTCAATCGACATTAATTACCACTCCTTATCACATGTAAGCGTCAAAGAAATTTTGACTAGAGAAAGGTCGAGAGAGCATGGCCACGGACAAATAACTGTGTGATTGCGGCTCTCGAGGGTGTTTGTTCCTGCAGGAGAGAGCCAACTCACGCTACCACGCAAACGGTACGGCATGAACCATTGCGGGACCAAGCAGGGATAAGCGTTGCTTGCCATGTCGTAAGGAGCAAGTGATTGGCTGGCATGACCTTGCACACTAAAGGTCCACATTGTTCCCCAGATTCCGCTCGCGAGGCTACCTCCAGAGCGTTTGCAAAGCAACAATGTCCCTGCCCCTTCAGCCTCGAATGGCGTGCATAGAACCAGTCAGGATTGCCGCTAGAGTCAACAAGCGGGACCTCAAACCCGGGATCTGGAGCGAAGGAATCTCAAATTTCCCCCAGATTACCAAAATGGGCTCATGGCGGGATCGATGCTTATCGCGGAGTGAAAGAGGTGAGTGAGGCCCCCCAGGGTGATAGAAAGTCGCGCGACTTGATATTTCGAGACGATGGATACTCCTCCATGCTACAACTCAACCGGGCCACCTCAACTTATGATGGCCCACGCACTGGCCCCTCGCAACCAAGGTATGGGCACCAATCCCACTCTCTCATACAAGACTGCCCTTCTTGTCATCGTCTTCCTTGCCCTTGCCGTCTCCCACGCCTTTGAGGTATTCATCAAAATCTTTCGCCGATTCAGGTCATACAAGGGTGTTTATTTCTACTCTCTCATCGCAGCATCCATCGGAATCATAATACATGCTTTCGGCTACTTCATCCGCAACTATGACATATCTGACTCTGCGCCGCTCGAGATTACGATGGCTTGTGGTGGAGGTATGCTCATGATAACAGGCCAGAGCATTGTACTTTGGTCCCGCCTTCAGCTCATCAGTCCTGGGAGACGGGACCGTTGGCTGCTCATAATGATCATTGCAGATTGCATCATTGTGCAAGGCGGTGCCACAACGCTCTTTGCTGGCTCTAACTCCTCGAATTCTGCGCCATGGCTCAAGATCTACGCAAAGTGGGAGATCTTTCAGGTCACCTGGTTCGTCATCCAAGAATGCCTCATCAGCGGCTTGTACATCTACCGAACCTTCATCCTGATGCGAAGCTCCGCCGACTTCCGTGGCCCCGACACCAAGCGCGTCTTCAACCACCTCGTCATCGTTAACATTGTGGTCATCGCGCTCGACATTACGATCCTCGCTTTCCAGTACGCAGGCCTCTACGAGATTCAAACAAGTTGGAAGACCCTAGCATACGCGATCAAGCTCAAGCTCGAATTCGACATCCTCAACCAGCTCGTGGACTTCACCAAGACGGGCTTCAATACACAATCAGGACCACAACTTGAATCGGCCGGTGCGAACATTCGGGGAGAGACTCGGGATGGTGTAACGGTGGACATACCGGGGCCGCGCTTTGGATACTCCACATATGCGAGGATGGGCGATGAGAGTGCCAACGGGTATGCGATGGCTGACGTGATGAAGACAAAGGAAGTCCAGGTCAAAGTCGACGGGCATGCTTCGAGCCAGAGTAGCACAAAGGAGTTGTGAGCATAGTCCTGAGACGTGAAAACAGTCGAGACTCCTCAAGTCCAGTGATTACTAGATTAAAGAAAGTTAATATGATTAAACTCACACATATTGCATTGATCCGCTCTTCCTCTTCCTTTCAAACATCCATCTGCCAAATTTGTTGGGCTTGTAATGCTGGTCCAGGATATAGTCACTATAGCTAACTCTCTCTCTCTCAGCATGATAAGAAGTTCCTCGCTGACAACGTAAAACGCTATGAACCTTACTCCTCCTCTTTCTCACACACGTATGCAAGTAATCCCGAGCCGATAGCACCCCAGCACCAAACAATCTCACCCTACCGCAACGCCGCCGTTCCCCAAAAGCGCCACCCCTGGAGTCCCCTCGTGCATACCTACCTCGTGTCTTCGCCTCCAATCTCGTTCTGCAGCTACTCCAACATACCGGCCCCCGGTACCCGTCCATGGCCTCGAGTAATTAGTGGTGCGTCACCGAGTGCTTCCCACCTGTGTTGAGCGCGTGTTCCGCCCGCGGGGAGAGCCAGCGACAAAGTGCGGCAGAGGGCGCCGGCGCGGCTCTGGTACTGCGCGCGCTTGAGTTTGTGGAAGGGACAAGTGAACGATGGAAGACTGCAGAGATGTTTTGAGACGTCGTTGAGGTGTGTCGAGAGATGCCTGTTCTAACGTGCGGTGTGTGGGATGAAGGGCCAGCGGTGCGGCTGTGTTGGGATGTGGGCCTGCTCTGTACGAAGTTGCTTGTAGGGGGGATGTTGAGCCGCAGGTAGGAAACGCGCACTCGGGAGTAGTTATTCACTTTGTTCGATTTGAGCAAATGTGTCAAGGCTTTTATGCTTGTGTCTTGTCTGCACTGCAACACCGTCACGCCAACCATGAACCGATCAGTAGTGCAATATATACACTTTTCCATGACTTGCACTGTTGGGTAAACGTGCAATGCTTCTGTAGAATTGTTCTATGTTGAGTTGATGGTAGCGATGACTGCGACGGTCCACCAAATCCTACCTATCCATCACGGTGACTGCAGTTCCTCTTCTAAAAATCTCAAAAGCGGCACCAACATCTAATAATCTATATCTATGGAGGTATACAGATTGTTGATAGAGCCCAAGTTTTTCTCTAGATCCACCAGGTTTGCCGATGATGTCTTGCCAGCAGACTCACCCAGAATCTCTACATTCATCCCCGCATTGCGCGCAGCTTCGATTTCTATTTCCTTCAGAAAAAACCAAGATGCAGGTTTTCCGAACCCTCGAACGCAGGAGAATGTGACTTTTTCTATATGATGTGTACCTTTGGCCGTTGTCGCTGTAATGTCGAACAGCCAATCAAGACTCTTTTGGTCAGGCCAGGAAACAAGGACTTCTTTCAGAGAAGGTGGGTACACTAATTCTGCATGTGGCTTTTGATATGCCGGCCTGCGGTAATGCCGGTGTAAAAGCGCAGTCTGTGGTAGCTCCAGGACGCGCAAGCGGTGGAAATGCTTGAGCGAATGGATGGGGTAGAATCGCGGGTAGCATGCCTGCGGGAAAGCTTTCGTGTCTTCGGTGATGCTGAGCTTCAGAACCTCGAGGGTATTTCGGACTGGGTACAGTATCGCGGTCAACGCATTCCATGATAGCAGAGTCCCTGGCAGAACAGGACGCCGAGGACCGCGTGCTAAGGTGAAGTGGATCTCCGTAATGTTGTAGCACCGCAAAAATCGAAGCAACGTGGCTGTGTGCTTCGTGCTCGGATGGAGTTCGAGGTCCTCCCAGTCGGTGGTGATTTTAAGCACCTTTAACTGATGCTGCGCATGGATGATTTCAGAAGGGCGGGCGGTGCCGCTGGAGTAGCGTAAATTGCCTGCATGATCTTCAAATCGTATGACCAAGTTTACCGCGAGCTCACGAAGTTGTGGAAATTCCACGGCAAGTATGTCGAGATTGTAACCAGTCGTACGCAGATTCTTGACGTGGTCTAAGTTCAGACAAGGTGTAAAGGCTGATATATGTGGCGAGGACGGTCGTGTTAGAAGGCCGAATAACCGCGATAGCACGTTGACTGCTCCACCATAGCCTTCGCATTCAGACACAATGAGCGTGAGATGAACAAGATTGGGTAGTCGCGTCAGCAGGAGTCCAGTGAAAGCAACTGGCGCACGTTGAGTGAGTTTCACGTGCCAGCCTTGGTGGGGTGGCTGGTGATGTGGTAATCCCGCAATACTTCTCGAAACCAGATCGTCGACCTTGAAAAGAGTATCAGAGGCAGGAAATAGGTTTGGGACACGATCTCCATTACTCTTGATGATGTCAACGTTTGCTTCCACGCTCAGATCTTGGACATATTCGCCATACTGTGGGCGATCAATCAACGTTCGCAGGAGTAGAGGTATGGCGCGTTCTTGAGGATCGGTGCATCGCACGTTGATCGTCCGGTATAAAAGGGGCTTGAAGATGCGGGCAAAATCCCGAGAGCACTTCGCAAGCCCAGATAGCGCTGAAGTATTATCCATCAGCATGCTTGCTATGTGGATGATCAACTCCTCTGGAAGTGCGCTGAACATGGCTCTCATTCTCGATTTGTGACTGGATTCGGTGATGTGCTGCGGCCGTGCTGGACTACTGTCTTCAATAGGTGTGTCTTTATGATGAATGCTGTCGTCGTCCAAGCATACTACACGCGAGGGGATCCGAGTAGACACGGGCAAGGTCGAGCTAGAGCACAGCTTTCACCAGTATCCCGAATGAATCAAAGGTACATCATTGCGTCAATTTATACAACAATCTGGAAGCCAGAATTTCAGAAGCTGCGGTAAAAAGTGGTAGAGAAAGTGTGGCAGACATTTTCTCTCTGTTAATGGATAGCCGATCATTTCGGTACCGATACCTCTTTCGTGAGCACAGAACATGGTTCGCGGCTGATTGTACCACTCTCTATGGATAAATGTTGAAACCATGTCACAGCTTCTTACGACCGTACTTCCTAAAAAAGGCCCCGACATATTTTTTTGGGAATTGCAATGAAGACGGATATGTCTGCGCGGGAGTCGGGGCGATGCGCTTCAATATGGCCTCGGTGACAGTATACTGATATAACCATAGTGCCGACAGTTTGCTTGTCAGGATCATAATCAACTTGTCAAGAGTGTGATGATTCGCTTTTGAGAAGCTTGAGCGACGCAGATCTGCGAAAGCAAACTTGCTTGTTTCATGAATCTCATTCCGCAATCACCACGGCCGGTTAGTCGTACCCCTTTAATCATAGTTTGCTTCTGGCTGCTCTTAGTTTATAAAAGGCCTACCGTATTTCCTAAGATTTAGAATGAACCCCTTTTCTTAGGTCTTAGTTATGGAAAGTAGCTATGATTTGACTTTATAGCACAGTTAATTCGCGCGTATCTAACGTACTAACTTTTATAATACTATAAGAGATGTAGAGTGTAACTTATTAGATAAAGTCTAGTAGAGAGTTAGTGTTCGTAGGTGTAGCCTGTGCTTACTAAGAGTCGCGCTTAGGGCTTACTGGTATGGTAGCTGCGAAGAAGTCGTAATTGAAACTGTAATTCAACCGCATTTCACTTCTTCCTTTAGCAACTAAACGACTAATAAGCGCACTCGATCTTAAAGAGCTACTTATTCTTATCCTTCTTTTCAAACAAGGCGCGATGGTGTCTCCATTCGAGACGCCCGCACGCTCCCACGAATTCGACGCTGCAGCCCCGCATTTCCTCCCAGATGAGCTTTGGATCACCATTATCGGTTTTGCTTGCGTGTCGGCATGGAAACAACTTCGACTCTCATGCCGAGACATGAAGCGACTCGCAACGTCTTTTCTTTTTCAGATTATACGTTTCGAGCTTACTGGCGAAGGTTACACGTCGCTTCTAAAGATCGCTTGTAACCCTGTATTGGCACCGTGCGTTCAAACTATTATTCTTCGCAGAAGGGTAGCGCTGCAAAATTTCGGCAAGTTCTACGAATGGGAACAGAGTATTAGTCTACCTAAAAGCCCTTCCGATAGGTCTATGAGAAAGAAGTGTGATCGTGGTCTACTATCCCATAACGAATGGAAGTCCTTTCCACGAGGTCGGCGTGAATCTCTTCACCACCAATATATGAAAGACTATAAGGCTATAGCAGAACGATTGCAGTCTATTCCAGATCGGTCATTATTACTCGCGATGGACGATGTTGAGCAAAAAGTCAGCAGCCCTCAAGAAGCAACTTTGCTAGCATTAGCACGGTCTACCCCTCTGTATTTGCATCAGGCATTCGCAAAATTCATTAACCTCCTAGATTTCAGACATGAAGCTGTACATGCAGACAAAGGTCCGGTCTATAAATGGCGACATCTACGATTTCGTCCATGTACATATACCAGAGACAGGAGCGACGACGACATAGAAGCCTTTCAACTATCAATTGCTCTTCGAGCTCTTGGTTGGGCGAGCCCGTCACTACCGAAATTCCACGCACTGAAGTTTCATGCGAGTGGTATAGCTTTCTGGACTCCGGCACGTCTGCATCACCTCTGGACAGATGCGAAACATGATACAATAAGGCTCTGCCGAGAAGAATTCTTGGATGAAGCTGAAGCAGATCAATGGGTACAAGATGACCTAGAGAGACGAGAGATACAACTTTCGCCTTATCTTATGCAACTTTCCATCATGGCACTTACATTTAATAATCTTACGGAACTCGATTGCTCTGTCTCCGAAGAATTTTCTGCGTCCAGCGCACATGCTGCAGGAACCTGCCTTCTCCGCTTTATGTGCTATGCCAAGAACCTTCAAAAAGTGAGGATAAAATTTGTGAATGATGGAGGAAATGCTACAAAATTGCTTACTTCCCTCATGGAAATCACACCATGGACAGCCATTACGCAAATTAGCCTTGAGATGTGTGTAGAGACGGAAACGTTGCTAAGATTTTTATCGACTCACACGAGCACTCTACGCATTCTGTCTCTTTCGCGAGTAACAACAACGAAAGATTGGGAGTCGACTCTGCATGCGATTCGGCAGTCTACTTATCTAGAAATGCTTACCCTTGATAGGCTTAAAGACTCTGCTTATCAGGAGGAAAGAAGGCCATGGGAGCAACGCATTTTATTCGACCCAGATTCAATAGTGTGGTGGGGTAGGAAAGAGGATTATAAAGTATACTACAACACAGCTATTGGACAAGTTCTGGGGGGAGAAGAACTTTGTCGTCTTTTTTGACACTGTCGACGAAGCCGCCAACGTCAGGATGGATTGTGTTGCCATGATTGCGGATATATTAACCGTAGCATTGATCAGACCCAGGTAACCTCCTACCACAAAGGCTATAGCATCACAGGATCTACCAAGATCATTCACCGCTACCTACCGCCGAGGCTAGCGAGCTCCTTGTGTATTACCTTTGGCTTGTAGCGCCCTTCGTTAGGCAACGAGAACGCCTTACGCCGGCCCTCGTACCTGCGAGCACTGCCTCTTCCCTTCCTTGGTCTCGCTCAATAATCGACAAGTCTGGGCATTGGCAGGACATGCCTTGGCCAAGCAAGTGCCTTAGCGACGTACTGGCTAAAGAGCTTGCAATCATATATACTAGAAGACAGTCATGAGATGTCATTTGCTTGCACAGCATGGTGCATATAACACGATTATATCTAGCCATAATGTCCTGAATCATCGCATATATTGACGTGCAAATTTTCCTATCCGTTTTCTATCGAGAAGCTTCGCGAACCCATTGTACCACAAATTAAGTTGCTATAACATGAATATACTCATTCTGTCCGTGTTTACCTCTAGTTCTTTGAAGTGTCACCCTATGGAAGGCGCTTTCTGTCGGCCGACGTGTTGGTCACAATAGCGTCAGCCCAAAGTAAGCAGTTGCGCACTAAGTATACGTAATAATCCATGCAGCACTATCTTGATTGGACATACTATATCCTTTTTGTGACCGGGAGGTCGCGTAGTCGCGTGAGCTTCGGCCTAACAATCTGTCTCACAATCGAAATGCTATTAGATATTTCGGGCAACAAAAGTGATGAATGCAAATATTACCATTCGTATGACTACGAGGAAGAGAACGACGAAGGAGCGGTAGCACGCCGACCTTTCAAATCCTCGAGCGCGAGCGTTGTGGTTGTCAGATGAACAAACAGTCCGACAGACCTCTCTCTGAGAGGTCTCATGCAAGCTGAATGGAGGATCTCCCTCTCTTTTTCCAGACCTCTGATGCTACTCCACCATCCTGAATCAACGTCTTTTCCGGAGCTTCAGCACCAAGCAGCAATCTCATTTCCGGATCTCCCTTTTCCATTGCTTTCTGATAAGCGGGCCGCTCACCAATGTCCTTTAGATACCTTAGGATATTCGGGTATGCTGCGTAACTGACTAGCGGCCCAAAATACCTCTTGGACGTCAAACCCCATACAGTCATTATATCGGCTACCGTGAAATCGTCCCCAGCGAGCCACTTGTTCTTCTCCAGACGATCATCAAGTTGTTTGAGTAATGCCTGGAGTCCAGCCATGGACAATTGATACGCCAGATTGTCTGCCGGAATCTGACCGATCTCGAAGTAAGTGAAGCGGCTCGAAAGTGCCTGGAAAGTGCCGTTTGACCAGTGAAACCAGTACAAATAATCAGAATAGCCCTCTTCTCCAAACGTCTTGAATAACCTCTTGTCTTGCTGCTGGCTACCCAGTTGTCCTGCATTGTTCTTTGCTAGGATGTACTCGCATATTGCTCCACTCTCTTGCAGCGTTATGCCGGCTTCGGGATCCTCCAGGAACGGAGCCTTGCCTGTTTCATTGCCGGGAACATCTTTCAATGATTGAGGTGCACCGATGGGTGCGCGCGTATGATGTACGATCTTGTAGTCGATAGAGAGTTCCTCACAAAGGAATAGAATACGCTCACTTTGCGAAATACCGAGATGGTGGATTGTGAGCACCATGATTGTAACTGGGTTTCGGTTGGGGTTAATATGTCTTCGGGAGTTGATGGGACGCCGTCGAAAATCGTGTAACACATACGATGTGCACTTCTTTAATCTTTGCTCTTGGCTTGTGGTTTGGACGGCTGACGTCACAGCACGAGTCCTAGAGTGATAACATTACCGAGGTTGACATTGTGTATTTGGAACCGGTGCTTCTACGGTAGCGTGTCTTCTAGTAGACCGTAGTACCTTCATACACACAAACGTCGATGCAAGTAGTCTACGTTTCAAGCTAAGTATCAAATATGTACATATGCATTAGCATTATCATCAATAGCAATTGGCGACTAGCACGCGACCTACCATTAACAAAGAACTCTTTCAATGCATGGAATAATATTATGTATAAGCTCGCCTAAAACTTAGCTGATTGACACTACATTTTGACTAGGTATTTTTATAAGAACGGTCCTATTTACAACCCCACGCTATCCAGTACATTTGTCCCCCAGCAGGCGAAAACAGTAATTCGCAAAATGAACATTCTTGCATACCTCGGAGCATGCCACATGTATAGCGTGATATTGAATCAAAGTATTTCAAGATGGCAAAGTGGAGAAGAAACAGGTACGATGTTTACCCCTCCCTGATCACGACGGCATTATTGTCAAATACGTGTTGAACAACACAAGCCAAACGTGCATCCCGAAGTATAACCAAATGGCTTGTTTCAGAAGTGAATAGCCAATGCAAGGTTTAACACAATACCATACGTCCATGTTGCGTTTTTCAGTGATATGGTGAGCTGACCCATGACAAGCAGTGCAAGCAGAAACTTTTGTACATAATACATTACATATGCGGAAACCACGGTGCTATACTCCTTTTGGATGCGTTACGCTCATACAATCATGACAGCTCTAATTGTTCTTGCCTGCTCGGTGATCCCTTTCTACTTTTCATGCGACTTACACACCAGGCATACCCAGGACAGCTCTGAGTTGAGGTACACCTCGAGGGAGGAAGTAGATGGACCAGAGCGCCGCGAAAGCGACGAGGAGTCCGGTGAACTTCTCAAACCAGGTGTGGAAGTAGGCAGCGGTCATGAGGAGCATCCACCACATCATGGCTGCGACACCGAGGGCAAACTTGACGCCTTTTGTTGTTGCATCGCCTTCGTGTCTGGTCTTGTCCTTTTCGACCGCTACGCTGGCAATCTTGCCATCATTCAAGGTGATGAGGCGCCCGTCTCTCAGACCCTCTATGCGCGTCAAGGCCGGCAGGAACTCAAGCCACAGCAGAGAAGAGCCTAGGATAAGCAAGAAGACATGCCCTGAGATATCGTGACCTCCCTTCCAGGATCCACCCACAGCCTTGCACGTCGCCGCCGTGATATACTCGCGCGTGTTGCTCATATCCTCTCTCGCTTCCGGGTCCCGCAGCAGCTCGCACTGCCCACCCGTGAACCTGAAGCCGCGATCAATCAAGGGGGGTCCAAAAAACCACTGCGTCAGGAAACACCACCACGTTGTCACCGCCGCATATCTCAGCACCGCTCGCACTCTCTTGTTGCTGAAGCCCGGCCCAACCCCAGGGTGGAAGGTTACAAACATGGCAAACGCAAGCGTCGTCCAGAACCACCCCACCTTGACGAAATACACATTAAACACATTCTTCTTGAGCGCGAAGTAGCTCGGCGCAAACTCGGGTGGATGCGATTGTGAGACCGCAGAGTATGGGGCATTGCGAGAGGCGGGAGACGCGATGCTTATGATGCTGCCAAGGAGGAGGGTGATAGGGTAGATGGCGATGAGCTGCGCTTCGAGGCGTGTGGGGAGGAAGGGCGAGCGACGCGCCGACGAGGTCGGGGGCCGGATGGTCCCGCTGGGCATGCCGGCGGTGAGAGGCACGCCTTCGGTGCTGCCGTTTTCGGACAGTGAGACTTTGCGACGGGTCGTCATGGAGACTTGCATGGGATGGTGTTGGTGGGCGGAGTTAGAAGGAGTGCTGCGGAGGAGATGGTGTTGGCCACGGGAAAGAAACGGGAACACAATTTGCCCTCAGGTGTGTTGATGTAAGACACAGATGGTATTAAGGCTCACATATGGTTGGAGGAGGACAAAGACCGATCGTGTGTGCAGGAGGGAGAACCAGGCAAACTCACGATGTGCGCCATGACGTCGCTTTGGTTCTGTAGCAGGGAGCCGCATGTGGCTGAGACGCTAACCTCTTTGAGCCAGACTAGTAAAGGCACGACGTCGGTGCGACTCTCTGAACACATCTTTTATTGATGCTAATGTTTCTGGTTTGATTTCTAAGAAGCTCGACCATCAAATGACCATAACGGGCTCACGTGCGATAACACAAGACTCATTTCCAATACAACAGTTGCAAGGCTATGTTTTCTGTACTTAATGGCTTGCCAAGGCTACACCTTTTTCTCAACATATTTGCAATGCGTCCCGGTATTTACATCTTTGGCGGCAACACTGTTGGCACAGCTGGCCTGCTCGTTGTCCTCGGTAGTTCGGGTACAGGATTCGTAGGCACACACGCACACGCGCTACTAACGCTCGCCACAACATCTTTTCCGGCGCACCCTGTCCTTGCGTAATCCGGGATCACGCGCTCATCCTCAATCTGCCTACTAGTGAAATTGCCACAGAATGCTCTGCTCTCTTCAATGTTGCCCTCCCTGCGCAGTGAACTCAGACAGGTGTTGGACTCGCAAACAGCAGGCTTGGGGCATTCCTTGGATGTCATCTTCACGACAAAGGAGCCACGCTCAATGGTATGTAAGAAGATGAAGCCAGACTTGAAGTATGCGTAGCTGGACCACGACCCGACGAAAGCGACTTCGCCGCCACCCTCGAGATCGTCGTCTTCGGGGTAGATATCGAAGAAACCGGCTTCGCAGATACTGTCGCCTGTGGGATCTTTGGTAATGGAGCGGGTATCCAAAACTGTCAGACCAAGACCATAGTTGGACTGGTAGCTGTACCCGTCAATCACGTATTGATTGTGGTCGATACCCCGGCGCTTGCCTACGAAGTTGCCGGAATAGAATGGGTTCTCCAGATCGCGAATGTCAAAGATGTGAGTAGTTGGCAGTCCTTGTGTCATTGGACCAACCTTTGCGTCGCGTTCATCGAATTCGTCATCAAGGAAGACATATTCTTGCCAAGCCTCATTGTTCACAACACCCTGATGGATATACTCAGCGCCGGGGTAGCTGGTGATAGAGATGATGTTGGTGGTGTTACCAACTTTGTCAGTAACATCGTAGATAGTGAATGTGTCTTCATTGTAGCCATAACAAATATCGCGTCCGTAGTAGCGCGCGTCAGGACCACGGTAGACAAGGCACTGAGCATCATGGACGTAGCCGTCTCCGGCTGCACAACCAGGACTGAATGGATTCGATGGATCTGTGAGGTCGATGTAGATCAAACCGCCGCGGCAAGGCAGGTCTCCTCGTACACGGATAGTCTCGTTACCACCCACAGAGCCGCAAGCAATGGCATAGTTGAGTTCTTCGTTGACCACAATGTTGTGGGTCCGTCCGACAGGGAGCGTGAAATTGCCAGTGCCATTCCAGTGGCCAGTAAGATCCGCCTGGGTGAAATTTGTAGGACTCTCTGGGTCTAGATCGAGCAGCTTCTTCATATCGAAGATTTGAACACCACTGTTGATTGCTTCGGATCCAATCACCGCATAGTCTCTTACTACACGAATCTCCCTCCAGCGGGATCCGATGGGATCAAATGGAGGAAGGCGTCCAAGATAGACGAGTTTGCCCTTATCGCTGATTTCTGCAAAGGCCGTTCCGTCGAGTTGGCCGATGGCGACAAATTCTCTGCCATTTGCTGAAGTCCAGCCCCATGATGATGAACCTTGGCCTTGGCTGCTGCCAAGAGCCGCGTGAGGAAGGAAATGATACAAATCAATCTAGACCACGTCAATTTGGGTCTTTTTGGGTGTGATGACTCGTGAGACAAACGTTATTACACTTGAAAGTGTTGTTGAAGTCTCCCGGTATCGCAGCAGCAAAGCCATTCTCGCAAGCTGTGTAACCTAATTCGGGATACCCGGAAGATTCCATAGCACCAGATGCAAGCTCTGCATCCCATTGCGCCTGCCAATCATTAGTTCTAGGCTTTACAGTAGCAAGCATGTGGACGCTGCATTTACATACCATCTTGATACCCATGATACGAGCATGGACTGTTCCATCAGCATACTCTTCGGCCGTGCCAAGAGCAGCAGCGTTGCTCATGCCCACCAGGGCGGCGCTGAGCGCGACAATCGAGCGACCGTGCACCATTCTGGTTCTAGATATGCAGATGCAAAAAGCTGCTACGCACAAAGTCGAAGTAGCGATTACAACACTTCATATACACGGTCTTCACCGGCTTGCTCGATTTCCTCCATTCCTTGATTGGGATTCCGTTCCGTCATTGCAACATTCGGATTTCCATGGCGCAACCTTAGCGCTCAAGACCGTCAGCATCCCGATGTCCTGGTTGAGAAGGTCCTTAGATAAAAACTCGGCTGCTAAGAGACCGATGCTCCGCAATCACAAAATTCAGTATGTCGCCAACCCTTGGCTGATGACGAGTAACTTGTTAGCCCATCTTGGCGGTCACGACGCGCCGGTGGGAAAGTCTCGGCGTGGTTCGTTTTCGCCAACATTACCCCGCTCCGCCCACAGCCCACTCTCTTGGGACCGTTCCGCTTCTTCGAGGTTTTGAGCCGCTTAGAGCCTCGCTTCGCCACTTCGTAGGGACGCTCTAGACGTTTGGCTGCTTGGCTTGGCTAAGTGTTCTAGCGAAGCCCGTAGGCGTCCACAGACTTATGGAGTTACGGTTTTGTTAGCTGTCTTGCCTCGTTATCGGATTCATGATCTGGAAAGCCGAGTCCAAAATTGTGCGCCACGCGATTTTTTTATCTTGAACATTCGTTCCATTTCTATTTCTTTTCGGTTTGCCTCGCTTGGCGAGATCCCCCGTCATTTGCGCTTCTACTCTTGTTGACCGGTCGCATCGATTGCAAAATGTATTCGGAAAGCCCTAGTAGACTGGGTATAGTGAAATCTATGATGCAGTTGACAATTGAAATGACGCCGTTTACATGACTCGTTGAAACTGATAAACTGTGGTAATACTGAACAAATTGACAAGGAAAAGGAACCATGTATGGAAAAATACTCCGGAATGACTGTACTGAGTCCCGAGAACAGGGGACGCTCAAGGCTGAACACGATTTCGGAGGGAAAGACCTGCTTTCCCGGTCGCTAGCCGTTGAGGACATAGACATCAGTTTGAAGTTATCCTGATCTTCGATTACATGACTATGCTCAAAGCTGCGCTGTGTTTTAAAGAGCTTTGCATAGCCTAGATTATGGCATGCTGATGCGGCCGGACCGCGCTTTGGCGTGCGCCAGGCACTATTCCATCGTACGAGTGTGTGGTCGGTTTGCATCGGGGGGGAGCAAAGGCAGATGTCGTGCGATCTCTCTCCTGTTCGACTGCGGAGTCCTACAAGATACGTTGCGTTCAACACATCGGACGAAGACAGTGACAGATCAACGCCAGCCTCCCATTGGCGCCCCTTGTTGATCGAACGGTGAATTGCTTCCCAGCGGCGGACGCGCACCAGTTGCACCCAACGCAGGATCGAAGAATGCTTGCGACCAGTCGTCTTGTGTTAATAGCTCATCAAAGTGCATGTTAGGTGCCGGCATAGGGACCTCCGAAACCCCAGACTGGGCAGGCGGAAACGCCCGATACGCTTGTGTACCTTGCATCAGATACATCGGATTGAAAGTTTGCGTCTCGTTTTCGCTCATTCGGTGGCCGGGTCCGATCGGCATACTCGTCGGAGCAAACATGGCGGGATGGCCCTTGCCGTCAGTGCTCGGTAATTGATGTGGCAAGCTACCCGCAACCGGGGTACCGATATGGCGATCGAAGGATTGCGGATGTTTGTTCTCAAATGCTGTCATTGGCTGATTTGGATAAGCCAGAGGGTCTGCAGACGGAAACATCATGGTATTGATGTCAGTGATCGGATGAAGACCAGAAGGGTTGGCGAAGGACGTTGAGTTGAATATAGGCTGGCCTGGATTGATACCAAAGCTCGGTAAACTATCACTCGAAGAGGTTGGGGTGAGGTCTGGTACAGTATCGAAGTAGGTCGGGTTGCCAGGTGCTGATGATCTGTATGTATGGTCCAGACCAAGATTGCTCAAATGATGCTGCGATAACGGCAGAATTGAACTACGCTTAACATGCGGTATGCTTTCTGGAAACGTACTAGCACGGCGAGGCTGCATTGTGTCGTCAAATTTGAGGAGATTCGGACGGGGTCCAAGTGACTGTGGAGAGCTATCTTGCCTGCGCTTCTTAGACGCGATGATTTCTCCTCCATGTCGGATCGATTCTGGCAATCTCTCAAACATGCCCTGTATGATGTTAGCAATTGGTCAACTCAGATGTTCGGAGATCATGACCTTTAGTGCGGTACTACATCGGTCTGCTGCTAAACTCCGCTTTGCAAAGAATTCAAGCACTTCTTTCCCTTCTACTGCATCTCGGAGAAGCTCAAAGCTGGTCGGATTCGTCGGGTCCTCCAATATGAAGTATAAGATGGACACAATCGCAAAAAAGGTTGTGTACATGGCGAACCAATAAGCTCCTGCTAACAATCCTCTCTTTCGCATCTCAGTCGAGATATGGATAATGTTACGTGACACGCTGACACAAGCAGACGCGCATGCGAAAGCTCTGGGGTCGATATCCTTATCTTTGTACGATTGTGATACGTAGTGTAGGAATGGTCGATACAGCAGTAATTGGGCGTGGCCAAAAGCCATCCTCAATAATTGCTGCACTCTGCATCATGGTCAATCAGCTGATACGTTAAAAGATCCTCCATTCATACCTCGTCAAAACTTGAGTAGACTCCCCTCCGGGCTTAAGAGCCATGGGTAATCCGTCAAGCCATTGTGCAAGATCTTGTTCTAGCTCTCGAATCTTGCCATAGCTTACACTGTAGGTCACCGAGCTTTTCCCAGTGGGATGTGTTCCCTTGATCGGGTACACGTATTTGCAGATCTTATTTAAAACCTGTACGAGTCTTGTGTGCGCATTGAAAGCCGCCATTACTGAGGTCTTCCCCTCAGGCATCGGCAAGATTTCGGTTGCCGTGATGTACTCGTCATCCACCTCGAGCGGCCACTCTTGGTCGATATCCTCGTCTTCCAGAAACCGCGGCAAGCCTAGCATAGCTCCGACGTATGTATCCATTCGTCGGATCACCCAGAATATACGTTTGCGCAGTTCCAATTCGATCAGCGTGAAGTTCTCTTTGAAGGACCGATGAAGTCCCATGCGCATGGCTGACCGAAGGGCAACTCCGATGTAAGCATAACACGTACTGAGCTTTGCTGACGATTGTAAAAATTGAATCATAAAGATAATTGCCTGGAGCGATGTCAAGTCCCGGCAATCGGTGATATCCAAAAGTTGTCGAGCGGTCTTGAAATATTTTTGGCTGCAACATTTTGATTAACAAAGATAAATAAGTCAAATCGAAGAGAACCTACCCCTCATCTGAAAGTGTATCGTACCCAGCTGCATCAGGTCCATGATCCTTTTCTGAAAATAGCTTGCCCAGAGCTATGACCGCGTAGAGTAGTGGCAAAAAACTTTTTTCAGCATTGCCGTATTCTTCGGGCGATAGCTCGTAGATTCGGTCCAGTTGTGCGTAGAAGGTGGGCAGATGAACAACTCTAAGCATTGCGCTGTATTCAATGATCGCAACATTACACAGCAGGTGTGCTTGTTCTCTGTCCGGAAGGTTTGTGCTGGATGGCAAAGCAGTCGAGGCTCCGGTTAACGAGGCCGTACTGGTTGAAGGTGAACCTTGAGATATGGTACGATGTCTAAAGGACGGAGAGTGATCTGTAGGAATTTGGAACATGTCGTCGAATTGCCGTAAGCCTCTCATGAAGCTTAGCCCCGACGAATGTCCCTGGTAGTCCCAATTCCCTTCCTCATCCAAGTCAAGTTGACCAGTTGCCTTGACCATAGCTTCTATGTGGGAGTCGGATGTGTCATCAATGGGCTGAGGTCCATGGCGCTGCGCCACATGCGAGTCAGGGGCGATGTTCGTCGACCGTGGTGTCACTGCAGGCAATTGTGGTAGTAAGCCATTATGGAGGTGAGCATCGATGCTGGGATCGTTCAGGTCCACTGTTGGGAGTACTACATGCAGCAGAGCCTTTGCGCGCTTCAATTGACTTTCAAGCGCTTCGATGTACTGTGGTGTGGCGTTGCGCCGACGATTTGACGGTTGATCATATGTGCTAGACACACATTATTAGTATACAATTTAGTAAATTGACCATTATTTGATTGAATATTTACCATTCTGTAACTTGTTAGTATACTGTTAGAGCCAACACATTTCGGAACAACACACCGTAGCTGTAGACTGTGCAATGGGTGCACGGCTGCTTTCCATCGCATTTGATTTTCTTGCGGCGACACTCATCGCACGCTCGTGTTACACGCCGCCGTTTTTGCAATGGTTGATGTCTGGGGACTTGATCGTCGTCGGCGTCGTTCTTTGGTGAGTTCTCCTCAGTGTACTCAGGGCTGTCTTCGTGTTGTGAAGGCTCATACTGGCCTGATTGAGCAGTATCTATTGGAGGCCCTTCAACAGTGGTAAGGGCTGGAGAAGTCATGTCGGCAACTGGGGAGCATGACTGTGGCTGGGGGACGCCGCGCCTAAGAGTAATTCGGTAAACAGCCCTGACAGGGTCTGTCAGCGGCGGAGACGTGGTGGGTCAAGGAATAGGGTTATGATGGAGAGGTCTGAGCGCAATTGCATGGCATCGTCCCGCCCTTGGGGCACCGGAACCGAGTCTTGTTATTTCCGCCGAGAAGTCCGCTTTTTCTTGCGGTCTCAAGCCAAGTTGGTGAAGAGCTGGGTCACCATCGGCAGGCCAACGTGATGGAGGAATGCCTAGTGGCGGCCGCGGCAGCCAGCACATGCCCGCCTTGGAGGATGCAAGTATATGCTGAAGTTGAGCAGACTACCTGATGCTGCTTGCCTGGGCACCTCCCCGGCCCACGACCTCGTTCGATCACGGCCTCAGAACCGCTAAGCACAAGACGGCGGGAGCTGCACCACCACAGCCGCCAAGCCGTGAAGCACAGCCATTGGACAAGGTGTCTGCAGCCTGTGGCGTCATACGCCTGTGAGGGGCGCCAGGATCGCATTGGTCGAGGAGGAGGCGCGCCGCGCGAGGGATGCGATGAGGCGCCACCCACGCCACTCCAAGACCAGTCGACTGAGCCTTGATCCTTGGAAGGCTGGCGCGTGAGGAGCGGAGCATTTCTGGACGTCTTTCTGCTGGTTGAGGCGCGCACTAATTGGCCTGCTGCGCTATTTCAGTGCGGCCTGTCTCTGCGCGTGCTTCCTCGTGCGCTCTAAAGCCATTGCTTCGGGCAACGATCTACCTGTGCTGCTTGGTAATAACTTCCGCCCGTATTGCTACACGGGGCAAATTCCGTTATGTCATGGGCAGCTAAGAGGCTGCAGTTCTGCAGTTCCACCCTGGATGTGGGCTTTTCGGTAGAGGAACAGATGCGAGCCCCAACCATGCTATGCTGCACCTCCACTGTACCAGCCTCTAGTACCGGGTAAACTCGCCACGAACACAACAGCGTGGCTTGATTGGGGCTGGTGCGTCTTACCCTCATGCGGTTGATTGCTTTCCAAGTCCCTACAATCGCACGGATATGCTGCCATGCCTTGGTAGGTCTTCGGGCAACGCAGAGTCGCAGACATGCGACCGAAGCGGCGACTTTTTGTCACCTCTCCTTCATTTGCGATTTATGCAATACTGACCAGTAGGTGGGAGGTATATGGTCCGCTTAGTCCGCTCCTTTGTGGCTGGAAACACTGTGCCCAATGTAATGCAAGCGGGGCCCACTTGTCCGTGGTTTAGCTTCCTTCTCCAATACTCGGTTTACCGATTTAGTAGCAAAAGTATTGGCACTCCAGAGAGGTCGTGATCTTCCGACATGCGCATAGGTATTGTACGCAGTACCTTTGTACGTCTCTGATCAGTGATGGTCCCGCTCAGAACTGTTGGCGGCGGTGATTAGGCGAAGTTTCTTTAGGTACCTACATAGGTATCATGTATGTGGTGCTAGTCATGTTTGCAAATGCTTGCTCGCCAGAGCCATGAGCCAGTCGCAATCATTACTGCAGCATGTCCGATTATGTCACACTCTGGTTCGCTTGCTCCACAAATGCAGATAAGAAACCTGTGTCATACCAAGGTGACTTGGCATCGAAGCATAGGTCAGGAGCAGAATCATCGATTCGCTGCTGCGCGGATCATTATGCCAACGTGGTTAGCTGTACTGGCTGCACACTGAAGATCATTGTCTTCATTTCGCGCGTTTGTCATTACCAGAAGCAGCATCGCTTTTGCCCGTTCGAGAGTCGTGAGTCGACCCAAAAATCAAATCTGATGCAGCAGCACAGCTTATTTCGTGCCTGTGACGAGACGAGGTTAAGCCCTAGCCGCTTCTCTAGCCACACCGCCAAGTGAGCCACGACCTCCGACCATTTCACGAGACATGCCATGCGTCTGTGTGCATGCTCCTGGAATGTGCGGTCTCGGCTCAGCACACCGATATTCCTTGGTCGACCGAGTCTTCGACTCCCTATGGACCGAATAAGGTACACGACCCAGCCACACCGTCGATACATCGTGCCAAGACATTAGCTGGCGTAGAGGTGAATTACTGTCCTGCCCATGTGGCACATGATCATGCAGGGCTCAGCCTATGATACCAACGTAACAAGTCATAGCTCGCACAGCCATACTAGACCGCTGACACATTGCTTATTATCAGGTCAAGGATGCCACTGCCACCGCACGGAAGAGCTCGTATTTTCTGTGCACTATCCTCCAGACCGATCTAGGTTAGGCACTGATGTCTAGAACATGAGCTTCTTTGTACCGCAGCACAGTAATTAAGAACAACACTTTTTGAAGGCGAACGGGGAATTTTCGTCAGATGAATCCGGAAGGTCCCTCGATTTCTCCATTTTTTGATTGTCTTCTGCTCCGACCCTGCTTTCCGTAATTTGACCAAAACTTATCTTGACTGAAAATGCGAGTTTACCATAGCTGCGTTCCACTACCACAACCTTCTCTTTCATCGAGGAGGATTTCTGTTTGCTATGATGCACAGACTCCGATTGCTCTGAGGTTCCTCTTAGTTATGCACGACGCTGGATCTGTTCTTGAAATTGACACTGAGGGCCAGCTCGTAAGTGATTTTCCAGATTGAAAGCGTAGTAGTATGATTGTCGCAGGCCGGATATTATGTATCGTAATGTGTTCGAAGGCTTTAGTGGGAAGAGGCATTAGTGCAACACGAAATCGTAGTCTGATATCAATCGCCTCAGTGCAAAGTTGCCCAAACGTGAGGACGTTAGACGTAACGACACATAACTAGTGCGGGGACGGCGAGCACACGATCCCCGCAACTAAAGCTACGAATGACTTGTATCATGCATTCATGCGAGGATTTTGCGAAACCCTTCCACTCAGGGTGTGTAAGGTTCTGCTGCTTTGAAGTGATTGATGTCCTTTTCGAGATTTGAAGATGTTTGGAACCAATTCGGCGCGTGAGCTCAGAACGTTGATGTGCCTTGCCGTAAGCTTCAGGCTCTGAACTATATGCAGTAAAATTCTGAGAAGAAATATGCTATGATTAGTCTGTGTTGTCATGCCTAGTGTGTTGTTGGTGTTCGCGATAGCAGCTCGCAGTGCGAGCGAGTCCACAAAGAGGTTAGCGTCATCCTGTGCGCTCGCTTAGCTTAATGGAATTTGACGTTTCGCACACTCGACGAGCTTCCTCATCGACGTCCTCACTAACCACAGCACATCCGGATTCGAGCACCATGTCGACCTTCGAACCCGTCATTGTACGTACGCCCAAGCACATAATTGCAACACGCTCTTGCACTCCGAAGCGCTGCCCATATCGCCACTGCGCGTCCTCGAATGCACGATATTGAAGGAACGCGTATGGCTAACACACTGTCCAGGTCATCGACGGCAAGGGCCACCTGCTCGGTCGCCTGGCCAGCACTGTCGCCAAACAGTTGCTGAACGGCCAGAAGATCGTCGTCGTGCGATGTGAGGCCCTCAACATCTCCGGCGAGTTCTTCCGCGCAAAGTGTACGTTTACTATCCACCGACTCCGAGCAAAGGCCGCAGGGAGCAGACTGCAAAAGGGCAACTGAACAGGGCCCGGCATACCTTTGTTTTGGAAACCTGCTGCTATGTCTGCTTCTGGCTTCTGGGCCACGGTACATGTCCAATTCCCAGGTACATTGCTGACAAGCTCCAGTGAAATACTCTGCTTTCCTCCGCAAGCAAACACGTTACAACCCCACTCGTGGTGGTCCCTTCCACTTCCGTGCTCCTTCCAAGATGTTCTGGCGCACTGTCCGCGGCATGATTCCCCACAAGACCGCCCGTGGCAAGGCTGCCTTGGAGCGCTTGAAGACCTTCGAGGGTGTCCCTGCTCCCTACGACAAGAAGAAGCGCGTCGTCGTCCCCCAGGCGCTGAGGGTCCTGAGGTTGAAGCCCGGCCGCAAGTACTGCACTGTCGGCCGTCTCGGCCACGAGTTCGGCTGGAAGTACCAGGACGTCGTTGCTCGGTATGTACCAATGGTGACTGAAGCTCTTAGTACAGCACTAACACTAGAAACAGCCTTGAGGAACGCAGAAAGGTCAAGGGTGCCGCATACTACGAGCGCAAGAAGGCTGTCCGAAGGCAGTTGGCTGAGGCTAAGAAGACTGCCTCTGTTGACAGCAAAGTCCAGGAGCAGCTCACCTCGCTCGGATACTAGACTTCGACAGATTATGAACAATGTCGGTGTCAGTGACGTGGTCAGGCGTGGATTGCATTGGGCTTATGGGATCTTTCTTACCTCTACTATACTCCGACCATTCGAAAGGGTGTCCAGGCTAAAAGAGCACCTCATTACTAGGGTGCTCATGTGTTCACGGGTCTCTGCGCAGTCGGTTTGCTATGTCTCCAGGTACTCTTCCGGCTTAGAAGAAATATGAAATGAAAATCCCACGGCTGCATATAGAGCATGGTGATGGCGTTGAGCGTTTTCGTAATACATCGGCTTATCTCAACTGCGACCTGTCTATGATGTGCACGCATTTCCGCTACTTGGTCCTGAGCTCATCAATTGACGTCAATTTCGCGCCAAACAGTATCCATGCAGGGACCTTGATGGGCCATTCGACGCGGTATATCGGAGAGAAGGACAAGGCGGCTTGGACCGGGGGTCACGTCCAATAGGCGCATTACCTCGGCCTTGACGTAACCCCATTTCGGATCACTACCCCGGATTTCTCACCTTGTGCAGGTAAGCATGCAACATCTCCATGCCTCGTGGTTTATAGTTTCTTGGGGTTGGCCTATCGAGACCTTTGTCTTACTGTAAACTTCATATCAGCAGTCCGAGAAAATCCATCATCCGAAAAAGCAGCAAATCGATCCCGTCGCCGAGTCTACTCCGCACCTGGACATTGACAGCTCGACGCCAATCACTGAAAACGTGATCCAGATCCCATCTTTCTCTGACAATTCCTTAGTCCGCTCAGGAACAGGCACAGTTGCGTGGTTTTGCCAATTGGACGTTATTAACTGTACATCATGGTCGGTGCCAAAGACCGTCTCAAGCAACTTGCTTCGCACTTCACCTCTGCGAACCCCGTTCCCGGACCGCCCCCGATTCAGCCTGGCGACAGCCATGAGTACCACCATCGGAACAACTTCCATACCTTGAGTCCGACATGGTTTCTATGGCGTGCAGCACAAATCGAGCCCGACGCAATCGCAATCCACCACAAAACTGCCAACAATAAGACACTGCGACGCTCATATGCTGAAGCTGCGGATCGTGCGCGTGGGCTCGCATACTATTTGCGAAAACATGGGTTTAAGCGTGTTGGTATCCTGGCAACAAACACACCAGCATTTCTGGAGAGCATATTCGGGATCGCAGCAGCTGGAAGTGTCAATGTAGCAATCAACTACCGTCTGAAGCAAGACGACATCAGCTACATCTTCCAACACGCGGACGTAGATCTTATTATCGCGGATGCAGAATTTGTCGGCCTTCTGGACGATTACAAGAAGTCGAAGCCAAATGTGCCAATTTTGGTGGACACGGACACGGATGCAACAGAAGGCGAATTATCTGGTCCTTTTGATGAGGCGGTCCTTGAAGGTTTAAATTACGACATCGAACAAGGACGAAAAGGATGGACAGATCTCGAGTCACGTGCGCCCAACGAGGAAGATGTATTTGCGTTAGCATATACTAGTGGCACAACTGCGCGGCCAAAAGGTGTCGAGTATACACATCGCGGTGTGTACCTTGCTGCCATGGGCAATGTGATCGAGAGCGGACTGAATTATCACACCGGACGCGCCAAGTATCTGTGGACTCTGCCCATGTTTCATGCAACTGGCTGGACGTTCCCTTGGGCTGTAACAGCTGTGCGAGGCACACATTACTGCTTACGCAAGATTGACTACCCTGAGATCTGGCGATTGTTGAAAGAAGAGGGAATCACTCATTTCAATGCCGCCCCTACCGTTAATACGCTTCTTTGTGCAGCTAAAGAAGCAGAGCGCCTCCCACAAGAAGTGCGTGTGACCGTCGCTGCTTCGCCCCCATCAGCGTGGTTGTTCGAACAGATGACCAACCTCAATCTCCACCCTGTCCACGTCTATGGGCTCACCGAGACATATGGCCCAATTACGAAGGGCTACCATATGCCAGAATGGGATGTCATCCCTGAGAAGGAAAAGTACGATCGAATGGCACGTCAAGGCCACGGCTTCATTGTCGGCTTGCCTGTTCGAGTCATCAAACCCGAGCAAGAAGAAGGCGTCCTTATCGACGTTGAGCGCAATGGCAAAGAAATTGGTGAAATAGTTTTCGAAGGAAACATTTGCGCCAAGGGGTACTACAAGGATGCCGAAGCATCGCGAAAACTATGGGCTGGTGGTGTGCTGCACAGTGGTGATTTGGCAGTCTGGTATCCAGATGGCGCTATCAAGATTCTGGATCGTGCAAAGGACATCATCATCTCTGGTAAGTTCTCACTTTAGAGCCCTCCTTCTCTACCAGGCTGACATGTATACAAGGTGGCGAGAACATCTCCTCCGTCGCTCTCGAAGCCATGCTCAGCACACACCCCTCCATCCTCGAGGTCGGTGTTTGCGCTGTCCCCGATTCGCACTGGGGCGAGCGACCCAAGGCATTCGTCACTGTCAAGGAGGGCGTTGAAGCCAACGCTGAGCTTGGCGCGGAGGTCATTCAGTGGGCGAAAGAGAATAGCAACATCAGTCGATTCATGGTGCCACGAGAAGTCGAGGTCGTAAGTGAGTTGCCAAAGACAAGCACGGGCAAGATTAAGAAGAATGTTCTTCGGGAGTGGGTAAAGGGGAATCGGGATGCTAAATAAGCATTTCATGGAGCAATGTATAGAATTTTTATTGCAGAACCTATGTATCACATCGTATTGTGCAGTTTTGCATGCAGTATAAGTTACCGCAAAGACATTGTCGGAGGCAGGAGAAATTGTCAATATTCTTATAACTAACAAACTCGAACGCCAGTCGCGCCCATGGTACTACGGGTTTTCTTCGAAAAATCCTTTGGATATGTCGTATTGCGCCTAGAATAGCATAAGAGGCGTCGCCAATCTTTGTCCTCAAATGTCAGCCTCCAGACTTTGTGTTGCTCACAGTGTGATAGAGGAACATGGACCTCAATGACTCTTCGATCCGCTTCCGGACATGATCCGACGGCGAGGTATGAATGACATGGACAGAAAACCACAACTTTACAGGCTCGCAGCGCAACTTATAGAGCATATAAGGATTTACAAACGAGATGGAAAGAAATAGAGAAGCGAAGATTTCTATAGGCAAATGATTTAGGAGGCTTTAGAGCCGCTGCGCGGGGGATTGAATCTCTCTAATCATATGTAGACGAAATGTAGATAGATACAGGATCTCGAGTTGAGACAATGTTGCATGGAGTAATACGTATACTGAGAACCCTGTTGCTCTAACTGACCGCAGCACTGTGTAGCCAACAGGCGGCCTTGACAACCGTCGTTTTGAGGGACGACTCTTCAATGCGCAATGGCTGTCACCTCACGGTCAGGGGCAATCTACATGTAGGCATCCGTGCTACACCAGTATAGGGCGGTACGTAGCCGCCATACAGAGATTTGGCATCGGACCCCTCCGTACACGATTCGACTAGCCATTACACCCTGAGGCCGTTTAGACATATCAGTCACAATATCAAATTTATCCATCTTCGAGATTCGATAATTTTCCATGCACTACCATGATGCGATCGGCCACCACGAAGTCTCCACATTCCAGCCAAGACAAAACAGCACAAGTCATCTGGCAGCCTTGTAGCCGTGAATGGCTGGGACCTGAATGGCGTAGGTGGCATGACACCTGAGCATGGCCTGCTCTGCAACACAACCTTACTAATGCGGCAAACCTAATCCGGCAATCGTGTAATGGTTGACTGTGACATATTCCTAGCGGAAGCGATGCTGGGCTGCAAATGATCCGCCTATGCCGTACCATTTTGATCGAACACTAACGGTCATGGCATTATCAGGAAGTCATGTTGACGATAAAGGCCTTCTTGTGGATAGTGCGGAAAATCCGATGATTGAGGCGGGCACACAGTATTGGACAGCACCTAGTGGCCATCAATACGAGTACGACTATTGCTTGGAAGCGGTAGGGGAGCACTGACCCAGTATACTCTAGTAAGTGTGAGGTTGTGAGAGCTTGTCTGATCCTGTTTCAAACATTATTCAAGCAAATTCTGGCAAAGATGCAGAGTTCAGATCAAAGAGTAATGCATTGCGATGGCCGATCAGAATAGCCCAGATTGTCGTTACTAATCGGCAAGCTATGACGTTTTCTATTTTCCTCGGCAACTCCAGCAGCATACCACAATCGACTCGTTATCATCAATTGACCCCTCCACTGTTCTTCCACAGCGAGACCATCAAGATGGCAATCTCACGAATTGTCGCGCGCTCATCGCGAGCTGCCTTGACTATCCCGCGCTCGCAATGTCGCGCCTTCAGCATCTCCAGCCTACGCGCTGCCGAAGAGAACCAGTTCGCAGCTTTGAACAAGCGCACAAATGACACTTCGGAGACGTATCGCCAGTACCAGATCAATAAGCCGCTGAATCCGCATCTTACCAACACAACCTCCACCATCGCCAATGAGATGCCCTCCGTTGGCACTGACGCTCCCCCACCAGAGTTGATCACCCAGGTCGACCCCAATTTCGTGCCAAAGGATGCCGTGCCAGAGAACACCAAGCGCATGACGGGCAGTACTCAGAGCACTGAAAATAAGGATCTTAGCGGCACAAACAGCGAACTCGGGGTTGGTGAGCTCGAGGGTGCCAAGTTCAAGGTTGAGCCATTGAGAAGGACCGGCGAGGATGCGAACACGATGCGTGCGAGGTTATTATGTCCGTTTCTACACTAGCATTTCTCCCACTTATTCGCATGTATTGTTTACCATCACCACACGGGGTACTGACACAGCACAGATCAGAGCCGAAAGCGGGGAACCCTAGAAAGTGATCTCCTTCTCAGCACCTTCGCCGATGCCCACCTGTCCACCATGTCTCCGGCCCTTCTCCAACAATACGACCTCTTCTTGGACGAGAATGACTGGGACATTTACTACTGGGCGACACAAGAGCCAAACCCCACATCACATGAGACCGCAGAGGGAGCTGGCTCCTTGATGGCAACCGAGAATGCTCAAGGGAAAGACCCGAAAGCAGAGACGAAGGTGCAAGAGAAGGATGAATGGAAGCGTGAGCCAGCAACAGGCGAGTGGGCACAGACCGTCGGCACATTCAAGCCCGCATACCGACCTGTTCCTAGCCGATGGAAGGGCAGCGAAATTCTGAGCTTGCTCCGGAGGCATGTCGCTGATCGCAAAGCTGGTGGTGTGATCGAAGGCGAAGGCACAGAAAAGAAAGAAGGCAAAGGGTTGGGTATGATGCCTCCGATCAAGAACTTTGATCAGTAGACAACAACATCGAGCCATTCGTAAGTTCTGTAGGATCACGTGTGATAAAGTTGACCGTGGCTCCACGCTGAAAGACTGTGCAGTTCCCTTCTGTGATATCTCCATGTACCACCAATTTCTAAACACGGGCCATCGTCCCTTCAGTTCATTCATGTTACCAAGTCCCGAGGTCATGACTCTCTTGCTTCCAACAGCCTTGCTGGATCAGGCAATGCATCCTCCCTGTTCCTTTCTAGAATCCGTTTCATCGTGTTTCAATCTGCCGGTAGAGCCGGAAAATATATTTCTGTCCCATGCCGCCCTACCCCACAATTTCCGCGCGCCTGAACATCACCACTTTAGACTAAACGCATTTATAACACAGACAACACGGAAAGAGGTTTGATTGGAGGAAATGCCCCAGAAACTCCTTCCAGACGCTCTCGTCACTATACTGTGAAAATAGTTAAAGCAATCAGAGGGTATGCTTCTAGTCTGGGAAATCTCCTTGTGATGTAGTGATCTACAGCACATACCAGCATGGCTACATATATCTCCGTAATGAGAGAATGCGGAGTGAAGGATCATCTGGATCATCCCAGCGTCACATCTCCTTCTCGAGCGCTCTTTGCACTCGCAGAGTAACCTCACACCATGCGTTTCTCGTCGCTCCTCCAGTTCGCCACCTCAGCGCTTGCGGCTCTCCCCTACAAAGGTGTAGACTGGTCCTCCCTCCTCGTAGAAGAGCGTGCAGGAAAACAATACAAAAACTCCGCCGGCACCGTCCAACCTCTGGAAACCATCCTGAAAGCAAATGGCATCAACACCGTCCGACAGCGAATATGGGTCAACCCCTCCGACGGCAACTACAACCTTGACTACAACCTCGCCCTGGCCAAGCGCGCAAAAGCCGCGGGTCTGAAAATCTACCTCGACTTCCACTACAGCGACAACTGGGCAGATCCCGGAAAGCAAGTCGTACCAGCCGCATGGAAGAGCCTCGCCAAAGACGCGCTCGTCAAGCAAGTCTACGACTACACGCGCTCGGTGCTGGACTCGTTCCAGAACAACGGGCTGCAGCTCGACTTCGTCAGCATCGGCAACGAGATCACTCCCGGCCTGCTCCATCCCGTCGGCCAGCTTGGCGACGGCAAAGGCGACAAGGGCAAAAACGTCGCCGCACTGCTCAAGTCCGCCAGCAAAGCCGTCCGCGAAAGCAGCTTGTCCCCCAAGCCCAAAATCATGATCCACCTCGACAACGGCTGGAAGTGGGATACGCAGCAGTGGTGGTACGACTCCGTGCTCGCGGGGGGATTATCTGCTGCCGACTACGATGTCCAGGGCGTGTCGTACTACCCGTTCTACAACGCGGACGCCTCGCTGGCGAATCTGGCAGGCAGCTTGAGTAACATGGCGAAGAAGTATGGCAAGGAGATCATGGTCGTTGAAACGAATTGGCCGACGTACTGCCCCAATCCGGCGTATGCGTTCCCTGCGGATACAAAGAGTATCCCGATTAGTGTCGAGGGGCAGACGCAGTGGATGAAGGAGGTTGCCAAGAGGGTGACTGGCGTGCCGAATGGGAAGGGTACGGGGCTGTTCTACTGGGAGCCTGCATGGATTGATAATAAGAGCCTGGGCAGTAGTTGTGGATATAATCTCATGTTTGCGGATGATGGGAAGGTGATGAGCAGTTTGGCGGTCTACAACAGCATTTGAGCAGATAGCATGAGGACAATGACGATGTTACATAGCGGTGGATGTTAGAACTGCCACGTGACAGATGCGTTGCCGATTCTTTGAGCAATAATGCGAGAACTCATCTCACAAGTACTTATGCGAGCATGATAATCCCCGACCCGCCGGCTATCTGGTGCAATGCATGAACAAAAGATAGCGAGCTCAGGTGAATAAGAATCACTTGGTTGGTCATAGCCATCTTTTGATGTTTTGGTGGTCTCAAAGAGTATATAGCACGAAAGACTCCATTGTCCTCCCGTTCAAAAGCAGCCCAGCCATTCCGAATGTGCAAAGGAAGATGTGTCAGGGTTCGTAATGGCATCATAACCTATCGCTAAATGCCTTTTCGTAACCTCATGCGCCCCGCAACCGTGCAAAACTCTATTCCTCAGAGTAACCCTCAGCAGCGGGCTGGGCCTCACTCTCGCCCTGCTCCGCCTGCCTTGCCTGCTCAGCAGCTTGCTGAGCGGCAATAGCCTTGGCACCGTAGTCTTGCGACATGGGCTGGACAACGGCTTGCTCCTCCTTGGGCTCGATGATGGTGACGGAGTCAGGAAGAGTCTTGGATGGGCCGGCCTTGCCCTCGGGGTCAGAGCCACGCATAATCTTGACCTTGATACCGAGCACACCCTGGCGGAGCAGGACGTGGCGGGTGGCCTCATCGATGAAGTCCTTGGCGGGTTGACCGGAGTGGATCATGAAACCATCCTTCACTAAATCAGTATGATATATCAAATTCATTCATGAATAGGAAGCGTACAGTGAACTTCATGGACTTGGCACGGGCAGCACGAAGCTTTCCGGAAACAACAACCTCGCAACCCTTGGCACCAGACTCCATGATGAAACGGAGGACACCATAGCAGGCTCGTCGGACGGCAAGACCGTTGAGGAGCTTGTAGCGGAGGGACTCGCACTGAGCAACTGCGGAAAGACCACGGTTCTGGACCTTGGCGGCGTACAGGGAGACAGAGTTCTCGGGGAACTTGAAGCGCTTCTGGATGAGCGAGGTGAGCTCACGGATGCGGCGACCCTGCTCTCCGAGAACCTCCTGTGTGTGGGTGGCGCGGATAATGATGTCGGTGACGGTTGGGGTGACGCGGACCTCGACGCCCGAGTAGCCCTCCTCAGCCAGCTCGCGCTGGAAGAACTCGTTCAGCTCGGCGTAAAAAACACCGTCTGTAAGTATATGTTAGCTACTGGGCTTGGTGCGCAAGTCTGCCATTATCCGGTGCGAAGCCACCAGCACGCTCTCCTCCATTGCTGCCGATTGTGTGTGTACTGCAAATCGGTGCCCATGCTCTCGTTGCTTTTCTTTTCTATTAAAGGATGGGTGCATCGTACCGGCAACGAACTTTCTCCTCTTGGAGCTGCGCACAGTCAGTAATTGCGTGCGCGGCGCGCAGTCTAATATGTGGCAACTCACATCGCAGACTGAGTAGTGGCCATTTTGTCGGTATGTGAACTGGCGAATCTGAACGGCCGGGCGTGGTGTTCAGAAAGTCGTGATCCGTGTTGTCGTGGGTCGTGGTCGTTGGTATTTCTGAAGTTGTCGGTGGGCTACCTAAGCGACACGCTAAGATTAGATCAGTTTTGTCCACTAGCCACCATGCGCCACACGAACTGTCAAAACACTACATAGTAGCTAGTGCTAGGGACCACCAAGGCTTCAGAGGCAATTGAAGTGTCTTTGAACATGAAAATTGACCATACCTATCTACAAATTGCCCTTACGTATCGTAATGCGCCGTGAACTGCGGCAATCCCGCACCGTTATTCACAGTTTGCAGCCTACAGTACAAGCCACTAGTGGTGCTCAATCGGGTCTTCAGGCAAAAGAGGCTCACTCTTCTTGTCAATGCATGCTTTCAGCGGTGGTCGGATAAGATCATTGAAGAGGAACGTGCCATAGACAAGGAGCGCGAAACCAGCCACCTGCAGCCACTTGAATGTTTCCCAGCCAAGCCCAAGCGACACGATCCAGATGAAGAGTGTACGGCACGTATCGATGGTAGAGCGAGATGTCGCCGAGACGGTTCGAGTGACTGACAGACCGAAGAAATTGAAACCCCTGTTCAAGTCAATAAAATGTAGCTAATCGAGTAAAAGATTCATACCCAATGCTGATCATGATGAGTACCGAAGACACGGCAATGGAACGGAAGTGCGTCATTTGGTAAAGTCCTTCTGTTGCGTTGAAGTAGCCGGTGCCGATGGCGAAGTGCAAGATGATCATGCCAATCAGTGTGACTGAGAATCCAAAGACACCCTCCCATCCGACGACCTTGATGGGCTCCATGGCATACTTCTCCATGATCCTCTCCTCGAGCACGAACTGTGTAGCCGTAAAGATCTGTGCGCCTGCGATGAGCAGAACGCCGATAATGGTCATAGCAGCCTGTGTCGCAACAGCAGCCTCAGGAGGCCCGGCCGACGCATCGTGTAAGGACTGGTGGCCAGGTGTAGCTTTGTCATCCTTCGTGATGGCACCAGCAAGTCCGACAACCGCAACACCCGTCACAACCACGAAGAGCGAGAACCATTTGTACAGGCCGAGGTGACGTTTGAGGAACCAGACACTGAACAGACCTACGAAGAGCACCAGTGCACCTCGGGTCATCTGGTAGATGCTAGCGGCAACGAACAACAATCCCACGTTCATGAGCGTGGTACCCGCGATGTCGCAGCATGCAGGAAGTGCTAGGAGAAGGATGCTCCTGCCCTCTAGTGGAATCCTGCCTTCCTCATCTGGATGTGCCGGCTTGAGCGGATTAGCCACGGCGGTCGTCTCGCTGTCATCTGAAGCTGGGGTAGCGGTTCCAGCGGTCTCGTTGTTGGGGATGGGCTCGTAGCCCGCTCGGTGGCCGGCGTAGCGTTGGTAAAGCGAGAATACGCCGATAACAAGCCAGCAGCCGGACTCGCCAATAAACATTTGGAGAGTCTGCAGCACGGGCTGCTCGAAGTGTTCACGGTACTTGGGGGAAGGCGCGTCACAGTTCTTGACGCATTGCATGTCCTGGTACGGGCGTCAGCATCGCGGCTCGAACAGATTTATGATGCTCCTCATACCTGGTACTTGGTCAACAAGGTATTGCAGACACCTGTCAACAGCATCATAGCCACGAGGAATGGCACAGCAGCTTTGACAGCCATGATGACGATGACTCGAGCTCTCTCAGAGCTCTGACCGGCTTATCAGTAGTAGTAGAGATACGCAAACCAGCGCAGGAAGGGTGGGAGTGAAGAGGTGTCAACGACAAGAGCAGATAGGGAGGGTAATGTCTAAGTCACAGGCAGAGAGCTAGGAAGGTGCTAGGCAGCGTCAAGCTGCGACCCGTGATGAATGAGGCGCGTGAGGCTGGGTGATGTGCATGGCCACGGCGATAAGATATGCAACCCGGCGCTACCTAACGCTTCCGCTCGAGACGCCCGGGTTTCAGCCATGCTGCCTTTGTCCTTGAGGCTGGATCTACGCCATAATCATGGATGAAATCCGTCTCTCAATAACTTGAATAGACTTGCTCTCTGATCCGAGGTCAACTTTTCCATTATGTACTGCAAAGGCTACAAGTTGTGAAATGGTCATGCCGCAGCACGTCCGACACTAGTTCAGATGACAGCAACGCGTGACTCTTCCCGCTATGGAGCTTGGGCCCCTGAAACACACGCGCGACCCACCATACGCAGAGCAACACTACATTGTACAGTGTAATCAGGCTGGTTGTCATCCTTGAATCTGCCCTTCGCGATTCTCACAAGAACCACCTGAAATCCGGGTTTCTCGGTCCATCTTTCAACTGTTCTGTGCTGACGTCCCTTGCCGTCAGAACAACGCCTTGCTTCTTATTCCTCCTCTTGTTATCAATTACCATATAAGACCCGAGCAAAATCGCGCACAAGCATCCGGTTGCGCCAAAAGCTGCTGTCGTAGCCAATGCAGGAATGTATTGGGGCGCATCTTGTGGCCGGAAGATATTGGAACTGACCACGCCCATGAGATTGGCCAAAGGCACACCGACAGATGTCAATGTGACACGTCGATTCTCATCAGCAACGTTGTTGTTATACCATGTCGAGAGAAGCACAGAGGGTGCGGATGTTCCCCAAGTCATCATGAAGCAAGCGAAATATGCAACGTGCACAGAATGCTTGACGTCAATCGTCGCGTAGATGATGAACCCGATGAAGGTAAGCAAGAAGCCGAGCGCGATGAATGGGAAACGGAGTCGCGTGAAATCAGACGTAAAGGCCAGAATCAGCAAGACGCATGCGCCAACGATGTTTGGCGCAACGGTATAGAGATTCGTTTTGATTGTATCGTACCCGAGACGTTGGACGATCTGTGGGAGAAAGAGTGACACAGATTGGAGTGGAACTCCAAGACAGATCTCGATAACGAGAAAGCCATATGTGGATGGTTCTTTGAATATGCCGAGAGCTTGCTTCAGAATGAACTTCTCTCCGACCACGGAAGAGCTGTCAATCTGAATTCGCGTGAAGGCCAATTGCTTCTCTGCCTCGTTCAGAAACGTAGCCTCGTGTGAGTTTCTCGGAAGGTACCAATACGCGAAGAACGAGACTGCAGGTGTTAGTGCAGGTGGTTTGCGGAAAGCAAACTGATCTTCACGTACACAGGACGGTGCAAGACCCTTCGATGATGAAGAGATAGCGCCAAGAATCAAGCGTCGATTGGATGTGGAAGACGCCAAAGGCAAGTAACCCAGAGAATGCATTGGCAATGTTTGACGCTGCGTAGAACAAGGCTAGGCGTCGTGCGAGTTCGCCTCGACGATAGAATGTGGTCAAGTAGTAGATGACCAGTGGAAAGAAGGCAGACTCGGCCATACCTAGGTAGCGTCAATCGCAAGTTCAATTGTGATAGCATCCAAAAGCACAAAACTTGAGTCATCCGACCAACATACCTAAAAACCATCTGAGCGCCATCATGCCGCTCCAATTCTGCGCACTCGCAGCCAAGAGAGTTGCACTACCGAAGCAAAACATCATGATCGGAAGAACTCGATGCGGACCATACTTCTTCCCCAGCATACCGATCGGAGGAGCAAATATGACGTATGGCACGTAGAAGATGCTCAGCATGATGTTGTACTGATTGCCGACAAAGCCAAGATCCGTGTCCATGTGGTCCGTCTTTGCATTACCCAGATTGCCCTTATCGAGGGCGTTGAAGAGGTACATAGTAGCCAGCATTGGCAGAATCCGCAGGTCGAATTTCCATGTCAAGGCTTTCTCGTGCTCGTACGTGGGGAGGTGATGTGTTGTGCCTTCGATGGGTACAGGTGCACCAGTGGCATCATGAGACGACGCATGCGACGAAGTCACCTCGAGACCGTCCTTCGCGAGCTTAGGATCCTTGATGGCTGACATTTCGACGGGCTGCTTGTTTCCAGTAATGAATCCCCCGATGCAGGTCTATTGCGCAGAGGAGGGCGCTAGGTAGGCCGTTCCAAGGCAGCATGCACCGGCTCTGATATATGTGACCTTGCAACCACAAAGCTTGATGCGCGCCGATAAATCGTGAAGCTTTGCGACAAAGCGGCCGCAGAGGAAAAGAAGCTTCAGGTAAGATTTCGCCGCGGTACCTAGTACTGCATGAGTCTGGCACGACCCATGCATGCGGATCCTCCACTCACGAAGCGTTGAAGTCGACGTAAGTGTGTGTAAGGTTGCATTTCTCCGCAACAGGCCTGGTCTAGCGCCAGCCTATCAGTCAATCTGTATCAGCGTCTCGTGTCGGGCCAAACAAAAGTGGTGGCTACTGCGAGGATATGACGTTGATCGGTCTGACAGTCTCGTCTAAGCAACGATCGCCAGATACGCCCCGAACAGTGAAGACGAGGAGACTGATAAGGAACATGCACGTGCAGCAGACAGGGCGCTCAGCAGTGCCTTGGTCGATTCCCGCATGTGATAGCTCATGACTTGCCATCAACCTCGCAACCTAGGGAGTTGTTCCGCTGTACCACAGCACAGCCTTCAACGGTGGTGTAGGACGTGGAGGTGCTAGGTAGCGGCGGCCCCACTTTTAGCACCCTCTTCCCCAGAGTCAAGCAATACGATCCTTACTGATTGAAACTTGCACGTGCCGAGCAGTACGACGTGTTCCGCAAAGGCCCCAGTGATTGATTCACACTGACGACCAGAATAGTCCTACCATGTACATCGACCTGAAACATACCTACATGAGCTATACCGAGCAGCCAAATATCCTTGTCTGCTGCTCACATAGCTGACCAAGAGGCTGATCAGAGTCCGTCACAAGCAGTCTACCAATCTTCCTTGCGCCAATAAAGCACTCCCTACTGAGCGAACCCGTAAGACATGTAGGGTCCCAAACCAACAGCACCCCCGCCCCTCGACGCCGCCATTCCACACCCTCATTCCCATTCTCATCCAACACAGAAGCAAAAAACCACTCTTTCCAGTACCTACTCATCTGCACGCAACCCATTACTGCTCACCTTTTCCCCTCAAACGAAACCCACAACACCTTCCTCGTAACACATCACTTTCAAAAAAAAAACCCCCCTTTCCGCAAATATTCACAAAGTATCACTACCTCATCTGCACCAAACCCACGCCCTCAACCCCATCTCCAAGCACACCCCCCCCCCCATGTCCCCAAAAGACAAAAAAGATAATCCTCTCCCAGCGTATCCCCCACTCCCATCGATCCAACACTTACACCACCATCGCGCGCAGTCCCACACGTTTCGCTGGGAGCCTTCATACACACTTGTAGTTTTTTAGTTCTGGAAAATATACCTAACCCACCCTACCCTACCTACATGTACCGGTACATTACCGTACCCCATCACCCCATGCCGCGCAGCACGTGACGACTTCCACACAACACACACGCAGCTCCCACACTCCCAAGACGCGGGAAATGTCTATCTACCGTAGCCCCCAATTCCATTCCATTCCCCCGCTGCACCCCATCCCTTTGCTCCGAGCTTAGCTTTGAATCTTCAGCCCGCTCTCCTTCGCGTCCAGGGGCAGGGGCACAGGTCCGGGGGAGGGGGGGGGGGGTGTGCTTATCGGGGCGCGCGCGTTATCAGACAGGGGCGCGTTGCGCGCGATACCGGTACTTCGTACTTCGTACGGTTGCAACTTGCGGCGAGTTACTGTATCGGGGCTGGGGCTGCGCACGGGACTTGGGTTGGGCCCTTTTTGTTCAGGCGACGCAGGGGGTAACAGCGCAGACGAACGGCGTTCTGGAGGGACAGGGGTAAAGAGGGGGGAGGCTGCGTGCGCGGTGCTCGCGGAAATGTGAAGTAGTGGGATGGAGGGAGGGAGGGGATGGGGATGGGGAAACACACAGTGTGTGTATGTGTGTGGATTCGTGGGCACGGGTTCGAGTACGAATGCGCAAGAGCAGATTACTACCAGTAATGCAACGGGCATTTGCGCGATGGATCAACTCTCAATGTGCTATGTAGATGCTGTGGTCTAAGCTACCTACCTAGCTGTACAATTATATTCTTCGCATAGCGGATATACAGGATGTCTTCTAGGCTTCGTCTATGGTTGATAAAAGCAAGTGTAAAAGCATCATACAGTATGTAGGGGAAATGCACAAGGAGATGATGGAAATCTAAAATGCAGCAAGAACCGATAAATGTACATAATCAACGCCAATGGGTATCCCTTACAGCTAGGCTTTTGCTCAAAACGCCTAGGTGAAAATAAAAAAACTTTGCGTGAATGTAGCTTTGTTGACTTGTTGAATAGAGTCGACATCAGGAATGCGCAACTTCTTTGCCCTTGGAGGAGTGCGGGTGAAGAAAGCTAGGCCGTAGCTTTGTCACGTTTGAGACATTGAAATGGAGCGGCTCTTTGGGGCCCTTCTCCCGTACAGGCATCTTTCGCTTCGAGCGTCCGGAAACGTACATGGGCTGGGGCGCATGCCCGCTACCATTTACGTTAGGCATGCTGTGCTTCATTCTCAGTTTGGGCTTCTTGTCGCGATGCTCATCGTCCGTCGATTCTGTCTCGAAGCTTCGAAGGCTACTCCGTTCGGAAGAGAAGCGAGGATGGCTGGAGTGGCTGGAGTGGCTGGAGAATTGTGTAGGGGTGCGCTGTATAGGGCTAAGTGGTATTGATCTCGCCGAATGTACGGAGGACTGTGTCTGCGCGCGTTCGATCGGGCTCAGCATGGCAGCAGAGTCAGCGAGGACGTCCAATTTCGAGGGCGCCCTATCCGCCATCGAGTGAGTTCGAGATGAATATGTAGGAGGAGGGTCCTGATAATCATACATGATCTCTGAATCCAGGCTCTTATACTTGGTCGTGCCATCCAACTCTTCGTCATGATTCCAGCATGACTCGTCGTACCCATTTACGGCAGGCAAGAACTTGATCTCGTTCCAAGTAGCGTCTTCGTATTGTAGGGTGATGTACAAAACATCGCCCTGCAACTTATCATGCGCAATGCAGTGGTCTTCCAGAAACGGATAGTCCCAAACATCCCGATGGACAAGGTCGGGTGGTAGTAAAGTCAGAGCCATGCGGCTGAAGGGCTCGTCAGCAGGGCGATGGCCGGTGACAGGCATCCAGGGGCGACTGCGAAGTACACCTTTGAAAGCGGTCTCGATCCGGTTCGCGAAGCACGAGCTGTCCTGACTGGGGAACTCGAGATTTTGTTGAAGCTTGCGAGATGCGCATCGTCTGTAGCCGTTGCTGTCAGGATCATAGGCAAACTTTTGGGATTTCCGCAGGACAAAGATTACGCGGACACTCCATGATAATGAATACTTCTTGTCGGTACGAATTGGAAGCTGACCCAGTAGTGGTTGCGACTGGGAGAGCAAGGGCAGTTGTGCGACAGGTGAAGGCTGAGAGCTCGAGAGGCGTGCTTTCGGGGTCGAAGTTGCGGGCGTCACATCCCTCGACATGCTAGTGAACTGCTCCACTCTGTCGACCCTGTTCTCGAGCTCCATGCTGAACTCGTCTACCAAGGTGAGGCGTTCACCTTGGGCCTTGATCTGGTCGCTGAGCTCTGTTGTCCTGTCCACCACGGCCTCAACCCGGTCGTCCATGGAGAGCTTGAGGAATTGCATGTTCTCATACATGCGTGCTTGGACGGCAGCGTTGGTCCGAACAAGCTCTTCGCGCGCCATACGCTCTCTGAAGAGTTCTTGTTTCAAATCACGCTCCAAGTTCTCGAAACGGCGGATTTGCTGTTGCAGTCGCTTCATCTGCTCGACTGCCTGTACGTAGTCGTCGACGGACACGGTCGACAGGGACTGTGCCTCGTGGCTCCATGCTTGATGTCCGCAGCCACAGCGTGAGCGCACTATGGGGTCGGGGTAAAAGCTGCGGCAGGAGCAGCGCTGACGGGCGCCGGTGGCGATGTCGGGTTCGGGCAAGATGAAACTGCATTCCCCGCGCGGAAGCTGTGCCTCGTCGGTGGAGGGTGGCTTCCCGGGCAGATGGGCGGGCTCGTGGTTGTTGTTATGGAACATGTGGAGTTGACCTATGGTGGTGGTCGTAGCGTGGTTGTTGGGCGGGCGATAGGTGGCGCATGGAAGGCCGAGAAGGAGTGTTGTGAGACGAGCAAGTCAAGGAGTGTAGGTGTTGGCCGGGGCCGTGGGCAAGACGCTGGGGCGCGCCGTCAGTCGTGGGCCAGGCTGGAGAGATATACAGGAACGGGCCAGTCGCAAGGATACGCGACGGGCGCACAAGATAAGCAATCACCTACGCAGCGCAGATACCAGCAGCTTGGCGCGCACGGGAGGGAGTATCCGCGGCGGCGGCCACACGGCGAGACGGCAGGGCAGGTGGTGCAGGGCCGTGGGTGTTGAGAGCAGCAGTGGCCGTGGCAGTGGCAGTGGTGAGGGAGGCTTTTCTGCAGCAGAGAGCGTGGTTGTGCCTCAGCACGGCGGCGGGCCATGGGATGCGCAGGCACTCTTTCTTTTTGGCAGCAGGCTAGCTCCCGCGCCGGGGACGGACAGCCCTGTCATGGCGTGCCACCGTGCAGACCAAGGGACTGTTTAGTCTGTGCCTGCGGGTTGTGTGGCCCTGGGTTTGGCTGCGAGGAGGAGTTGGGGTGTACTGTGTAGTGGGTGGGTGGCTGCCAGTGCCGAGTGCAGGAGACCGAGATAAGAAGACGCGGGCCAGCCCTGGGAGAAGCGCGCCAATGGGCCCTCGGGCCTCACCCCCCGCCCAGCACGCGTGGGAGCCGCGAAACCACCCCAATCGGCACCATCGACGCGCCGCAGGCCTGTAGGTACTGGGTATGTACACAGTAGGTATGCCACTCTGCGCAGTGCCGCTGGCCCCCTCCAGGCCCCCTCTCGTCGTTGGGCAGTGGGCTCAAGCAGCCCTGACACCGACACCCTGCCTGCCCCTGGGACGCCTGTTATCTATCGCTGCCGCTGCCGGCCATGTGGCATGTCCCTCCCATTCCATGCCACTGGGGACGGTCAGCCAACCCCACACGTCCTCACCCCTCAGGCCATTTGTAACACGCCTTCGTCAGAGCAATCGCGCTTCACTCCTCCCGGTCCCGGGGAACCGCAACGGCCATCTCGTGGATACTAGTCCGTCCGAAAACGTGCTCAAGCCTCAGGGCGGTGTGCCGAGTCCCCCTCCAGCACGCGAAGTCTGCGAAGCCTGGCGACCATGTCACGTTCGATACAGGGCAATCGATGCGTGATGCTTATCGCCATCGCGGACAGCCCCCCCACGCTGTGGCAACTAACAGTATGTATACTCCCTGCTCCTGTGATTGGGCCCTCGCCTCACAGCCGCAACCTCAACGTCCACCACAAGGCACATACCGCATCCGGCCACACTACCTACCAGGACCTAAGCCGCGGGCCGGACGTCCACTGGCCACCGCCATCGTCGCCCAACTTGTCGCGAATCTCGTTGGCCGTGAAACGAGTCGTGCAAGTGTCTGTGCCTCGCACCCACGTCCATTGCTCCCAAAGGTAGAAGCACTGGCCGACGGCCATCAAGCGGTCACGCTCTGCTACTTGGCAGGCCATCAATCGTCAGCTTGCTGCGTACCTGCCCGGCCATGCCAGTCATCTCTTCAGGTTGTGTATGCTTGCATTTGCTCTTTCGCCAAGATGCGTAGCCATTCCCAATCACTTGGTCTGCACATGGTCTCGCAAGAGGACCACCGGAACCCAATCCGACGTCTTGGCATAGATAGATACCTGGACCATGCCGGCACTTCTTCCAAGAAGCCCACGCCCTCGTCTCAACCAAACTCTCTGCCGACCGTTGGCTCGAGCATAGTTCTGAACTTGGCATTCAATCGACACGTTTCATGCTCGCCACATCCATCAACAGCTCGATTAACTTCCTCGTGTTATACATACTTTGCGCCCAACCCGTAGCCTGTCGCGTCGTAATCGTTGTCAATTGGCTTTTTCGCCGCTCCCAGTTGGATAGCTACTAGCTACATGAAGAGAATCCCACGTTTCGTAAAAGTATTACATTTGAGGAGCTGCCTACGGACTTTTTGGCCGCGAGCACATTAACCCGAAAATTGAAAAAAAAAACGTGGCAGAAATTTGCCAACCTCGCTCCCGTCCCACATGACGTGGGTATGCTCATCAACTTTTTATGAACCTCAAGCCCAATGCTCTGGAACCCATAGGTAATGGTATGGAAATAAGCCTTAGTCCGATCACCGATGTGCGAATGTGGAGCCCTGCTCAATACAGGTGCTACACTGTGCAACTGTTCATCGACAAACAGCAAAATGTCTCATTTCGTAAGATGACGATATCCCCCGCCAGTGTCGCGACATGGCCACTGTTCTTGTAGATAGCTCGCTCCGTCCACCCGAAGCCGCGATGACGTGTATTCGTGTGTCGCTATGACTTGGGCCCGCGTCCGAAGCATTGTTGGCTACTGAAGGTGAAGCGGCGATTCAGCAGCACGGTAATCACCACAGATTCACATGTATTTTGGATTACGCCAGCTCGAGAAAGGCTAAGGCGCCGGGAGGAGCCGTGGGGAGACCAGATGTGCATCAAGCCCTGCCTATTTCGGCAAGACGCTGCCAACGCTGTACTAGGTAAGTAATTGCTTTTGAGCGAATGAAGCAAGCAGTCTGACTCTGGCGCATCTTCCTGCAGCATCCCACAACTGACCTACAGTCTGGTACTCATCTTTCTGTGGGGGTGAAGTCTGCACAGAGCCTCACATCAATACACGCTACAGTCATTGTGCGATGGAACGATGTGAACTGCGGTAGTCAGGGCATACTGCAAACTTTGTCGAGCTGAACACAATCCATCGTACTGCGCCAAACTTCCTACGACGGAACATTACAAGGGTGTTTAAAAAAAAATAACAAACAGATTATAGGTAAGAGTTACTGTAGAGACGAGATTTAATTTGTTTCTTGTTTTTTCAGATACCCCTGTATGTTCTGTTGTAGAAGACAAGACGTAGTACGACATTGTGAATTAAAAAGGACTCCGACTACCCCCTCGTGCCCCTGCGTATGATATATCCCCATCAGATTTCGATAAGGTGTCGACACAACAAACTTTTGCGCTTGAAATATCCTACCACTGCCGCTTGGGGAGAACACGATTGACCATTCATGGTTCACTCAACTTCACTGAGCTTAGTAAGGTGCGTATGACTAAAGCACGGGCGCTAACTACGTATGGTTCGCTTCGGGAACTCCTTGCCAAGATGTCCGACCAACACCCCTATGATCTCAACCGACAGCCCTACACTCCGAAGCTCCGAGACCAGAAGATTGTATACCCTTAGACTCCTATCAGCGATGCCGGAGGAGAACTGGATCGCCCACGGTGGTGTTCCGGCTTGCGATCAATGTCATGCGCGCAAGGTTAGCAAAGCCGTGTTCCAACTCGATCGGTTTGATCAGTATTCAATGCTAAGACAACATGCAGGTCAAATGCGATCGCAAGGAACCGTGCTCTAACTGTATTGCAGCCAAAGCTGAGTGTCTTCGCCATCGTCACAAGCGGGCGCCGCGTCCGAAAGTGCGAACGTAGGTCATGAAACTTTATCATTGTCTCGCATTGTCTCGATTGACCACGTCCATTAGCGACGACAAGATTCAAGACCTTGTGCATAGACTCTCCTCCCTTGAAAATTCCGTGCGAAGTACTTATCGCACTACGAGCCTGCTTCCGGATCATGTTGTCGAACCTACATCAACAAGCCCTAGCAATGTTACTACCGAGCGGCCAGTCAAGCGGCAGCGTACGACAAGTTCATTCGATGGGCTATTGTCTACCACTACACCAGACGTTGACAATACGCAACAGCCAGCCACCGAAGCTCGCCATTTGATCAGTAAGGAGTTGTCTACCAATGATCTCTTGTCCTCCACCCAACGTTCGGTGTTGGAAACGGCAATCTCAATCGTGGACCATCTTTCGCATGCTCCGGTACCTGCCATCACAGATCGAAGCACTTTCGACAAATCGATGTACATGTCTACTGATCTTTCCCAAGGAGAAATTATGCACGTGATTCTGGGAAGTAAGTTTGTAGCAAATATAGCAGTGACATATTCGAGGCTGACCAGCTTCTAAGCGGAGGCAAAACCTCACCATGATCCCGATACTTGCCCTCACACTATTGATTTTCACACCTTGGACCATGTTCCTCCTAAAGCAGTAGAACGAATTGGCATAGCTTTGATGGAAGGTACTGCTGATGAACGAACACTTAATCTGTACAAAGTTATCATTCACTTCAAGGCTGCTGTTGTACTTTACGCGAACAACCTGACAGGGCCGAAAAGTCCTGCGGTCCAAAGGCATATTAAACAAATGGAGTACAATCATTTAACCGCAGCCCTTACTGCTCTTGATAAAATCAGCTACCTGACACCACCATCACTCCTGCTTGTACAGGTACTTATCACAGGAGTAAGTCCACTTTCGACCATGCGAAAATTCGACAAACTGAGCGTTACAGTCTATGATGATGCAAATCATCGGAAATCCCGCAAGCTGCTGGGAATTGATTGCGCAAGCATCACGCACGATCGTTGCCCTCGGCTACCATAACATCAAGGAAGCAGAGCTCAAGGATGATGTAGGTGAGGAAATAGGCGCGGTAGTCGCCTGGTGCTCGCAATTCGACAGTTGTATGAGTTTACTTCTCTTGCGACCTCGGTCTCTACCACCTCTTAACGTGAAGGAATCCACGTTGTTGAAACCGGATCCGGCCAACCCGATGAGTATTTTCGAGAACGTAGCTATGGAAATGATACCGGTACACGACAAGATATTGACTCTGGCTCTCGATTCATCGGCCAAACGGCCGACAGCATCGTTGAACGAGGATGTAGCATGGCTTCGAACAACCATGGCGGGCATACAAGAGCTCATGACAAAAGTAAGCTCACACCGGAACGCGAGCCTCAAGATGAAGGACTGATGATATAGGCACGTCCAACACACCTTCTAGAAACCAGAATGGATGTTCTGCAGCACTGGAAGTGCTTGGAGTTCAAGTACTTTTCGACCTTGACTTCCGTACATCGACTTAGTCCTTCCGTCACGACCAATCCGGTCGAACGCGAAGAGTGTCTGCAGAGCGCACGACAGGCTCTAGAGTGCGTCAAGTTCATTGAAGAGATTGGCAAAAGTTTAGGACATTTCATCGAAGGTTACGACCCGTATCTGGCATGGTATGATTTGTCTCTACTCCCGTAGTACCTGCTGATGTATCCAAGGACCATGCTTTCATATCCCTTGTGTCCGTTCTTCGTCGTGTTTTGCAACGTCGTCGGCACTTCCAACGCAAAGGATTGTCAACTTTTGCAAGACGTCACAGATGGAATATCAACGCTTGTTACCGAAAACAAATTCGTGAATAGGCTACACCGACTCTGCGCAACGCTTCTTGGACTTTGCAAGCCTCTGGTACGCGCCTCGGACCTGCCCTCGCAGCTGTTGCCCTCCGTGACCGCAGTGCCTGGATTGGATACAATGCATACTCTATCTCTACCATCGAAAGATGCGGTTGTGGCAGGTATGGAAGCCACAGATGGCTCCACCAATACTTTTAATCCTTCTTCGTGGAATGACGATATGATGTGGCAATTGTTTCAATCTCAGCCATCCTTGGACTGGTTCAACACAGATATACTGGACCCAACATGGGACGTTACCATGCCCAGATGATACATCCGGTGTGAAACGCAATCGCCATCTCGATATGTGAAGGAAGTAGCGATAATCAGATATCGAGAACAAATCACGAAGGACTTCGCTCGAGCTTGGCAACCGGCTATCTTTTGCCTTGCGACCATTCTTGCTACAATCACTACTACCTCACGACAGCCTCATCTTTTCTAAGATCAGGCTACGTCTGTGCATCCGGGTGGAACGATGAGGTAGTCTCTTCGCTTGGCTTGATCGCTCAACGAGTCCCTATGCACAACTCTTACCAAAACAGATGTAGGGCTACACACAGAACTCACGAAGCAGTCAAGGAAGATTTTTATCATGGCTTTGTCGAACTGAAGGATTGTACGGAAAGAAGGGTTGTCTCAATGCAGTAACTTATTACAGCTTGTGAGCCGACTTCCTGTTCAGCACACGGGTCTACTGATGCATTGCCCGCCTGTCTTGGGTAAGCTTGTCCTCACGGCGAAATGGCTCACTGCCTCATGCTTCACTTCTTCTGCAACTGGACACGTTGTATTAGAACGAATCGCGGCGCGTTGCATGAAAGGAATTCTCATGTCTCTCCAGTTCCGCCCAGCGACCAAAAGTCTTGCTCCCATACCTGTCCTTGCTACATCTCCAGATGTAGACCCTCGAATCTCACATGTTGTATATGAATTCTATCATCACGATGGATTTTTGTGAAACGCTTTGACCGCTGGTGGTGGTTTACACGTTCCCTTCCCCGATCTGTCGCTCGCTAGCAGCATCCTCATCTAGATCTGTCCGGTCAGAATCCCCCCAGATCCATCATTTCAGCCGTCGAATCAAATAGTTCTGCGACTCGCACGTCTGTCCAAGCCAAGCACGGTATCGTTGGTATGGCTGTTTGATCAGCATGATAAAGTCAAGAAGCACGCCTCACCATCTAGCCTCACACCTTAGATAGATCCGTCTTGACGAACTTGCTCCGCAACACGCGCAACGAGATGGTAGACGTATGTTAGCCGCGCTATCAGGAGACTCGGAAATGGCTCCCTGCGACAGTTCCTCAGGGGTGGGTAATGGTATGTAGCTCTCCAAAGACACGAACCCCCTCCGATCCACGCGCCTTATATTTCTTCCCCCCCCCCCCCCAAAATAAAAAGAAACCAATCCATTTTAAAAGCATGGCGTCATCTACACACTGTCCGCCATCCCATCATACAATAAAACATGCGACTTATACCGTAGAGAGCCTTTCCATGCCTCCAACTCACTGCACTGGCATTCCATCTCGCAGGCTGGACTATATATATCAGCAGTGATATTCAAAGAACGATAATCCCCTTCGTTGCACCAGTCTGCGTGCTGTAGCTGGGATCCCGCTACGTCTGGTACCGTAGCTATGGGAGCGGCACCACGCGACATCAACGCACCTCGTCGCTAAGCCGCGGAAACTTGCTGTATCGCTAAGCAGAAAGACACGCGGGTATTCTAACGGGTTTATGTGCCGCGTTGATGTAGACGGTATTCGTTTGTGCCTATGCATATCAGACATGCGCAGAGACCCGAGGACAAAATCATCAAAGGCCCTGAATTTGATGGAAGGGGGGTAAGGTTACTGTGTTTATAGATATCCGCGAGACGGGGTAGCTTTGCATGATTCAAAGGAACGTTGTTGTGACTTTTCTTTTTCGCACTGCCACGTGACCTGTGCAGCTGCGAAGTTGTCGTAAGTTTTCATTCGAGCCCAATGCTAGACTCAGCGGGGATGGTGTTGCGATTAGATGAGTGCGGAAAGATACATACGAGATGGGTGAGGGTCTTGTCGAAGCTGCGAACCTCGACATCATGCTGGATACGATAGGGCATACCGCGCTTCAAGGAGAAAGATGTATGATGCGCGTGTTACTGTCGCGTGCTGAGGTATGGAGAGCAAGGAGCAATAAAAGCTGACTGTGTTCAGCGTTTGGTATACTGACATGGATCCATTCAGCGTAATTGCCTGCTGTTGGACAGTGTGCCTACGGCTCTAAACGTACTTGTCCATTTCGGACGGACTCTTGGCGAATATGCCGTCCAAGTATAGCAACAGCAGTATGGAAACGACACGTCACTTGGCTTAGTCAAATAAATGTTTGGCGGGCAATTCCTCAAAGTTTGTTAACAGAAGTAGACTTCCAACAGCAACCCACTACTCTCATGTGTATAGCGAAAAGATATGATATATGCTGTTCAGTGTTCAAGTGTAATTTCACATTCTGAAGAAATGGCTGGAATAGTCTGCCCCAAGGATTCCGAGGTAAGCCCTCCCTGTGAATCTCGACTTCGTATACTTAGCACACCCTTCTCAACTTGTATTATGTTTGAATGGCAAACACCGTGGACACCGGGAATGACAGTACAAGGGGGCAGGTCGAATGGGCATTGGAGCAGGGCTGTGACGTAATCGGAAATTCAGGCAACCATGAGACATGTCCTGACAACCACTTTGTGTATGACTCATGCTATATCCTAAATATGCAATTATTCATTCTTCGGAGTGATCTTGAAAGTAACAGATAAATAAGTTTGCGTAGCGAGCATTGACGATGAAGTACCGCAAGACGCGTATCGTTTGTGTGTCTGACTCGCACAACCAGACACCTAAGCTCCCCGCAGGCGACATACTCATCCATGCTGGAGATCTGACCAACCAGGGTAGCTACAGCGAGCTGAAGAAGACCGTAGAATGGATAGAAAGATCGCCATTCGAGGTGAAGATTGTTGTTGCCGGTGACACGAGTTCAGCCTTGCAAAATAGCCGCAATTGACTGACCAAACGCACAGGAAACCACGATACAACACTCGACGAGCCGTTTTTCCACAGCAACAGCAATAAGTGGAAGTGGCCACATCCTCAGGATCCAGTTGCGTGTCGAAAGCTTTTGACCGAGTCGCCTTCACTTACCTATCTCGAACACGAGACCGCAACTGCTTACATGACCTCGCCGGAGGGATCCAAAGCGCGCGTCAAAGTCTTCGGCAGTCCGTACAGTCCCGGAAGACGAGGCTGGGCATTCCAGTACGAAGACGACGCCGCAGCAGAAAACCTGTGGGCCGAGATCGAGCACGATGTGGACATTGTAGTCACACACACCCCCGCTCACGGACACTGTGATTCCCATCCCGCCACGCCCGATGTCCGCGCAGGCTGTCCTGTGCTTCCCCGCCGCCTAGCCAAAGTCCGACCAAAACTGCTCGTTTGCGGCCACATCCACCAGGGTCGCGGCGCAGAACGCGTGCGGTGGCATCCTTCAACTACCGATGCGGCGGCGCTACCATCTGCTCCGGTCGCGGCGGTGCAGCGCTGGACGGACCCGGGCACAGGCAACAACAAGGCATCGCTGCTCAATCTGGCGACGAAATCAAAATACCCGCTCGACCATGATGGTTCGACCCGACGGAACGAGACCGCGGTGATCAACGCCGCGCTCATGGGCCCAAGAGTCGCGGGCACGGGGAAAGCACTCAACAAACCCATTGTGGTAGACATCGACCTGCCCATGTATGAAGCCGAGTCATGATGGAGCGCTGTGCGTGGGAATCAATTCGATTAGCATGTGATTTCTGACGAGGAATTGGGACCAGAGTCGCCTGGTGATATGGACATTTCCCTTGTCTGTTGCATACCCATCTGAAGCACATATTTGCTCGGACAGATCTAAGGCGCACCCTCCAAAAAAAAAGAAGTTGGAATGGAGTTGGACACAGAGAGCTCCATATGAGAGTCTGCAGAGCACATTCGGAGATTCCACAATGAATCGTCCGTAGCCCGGAGTATGCTTCTCATTCACCACCAGGACAAAGGGTTTCGGTCATATGTCTCGCTGCAACCACAGCCATTTAGAAGCTCGACTCATGGTTTCGAGCATCCATCAATGTCTTTGCGACCATTACTGTGGAGTCGAAGGTGAACATCATGTCTACGTATACAGAGGGAGAAGTGCTCTATCACAAGGTAGCGAGTTCGCTGGCACAGTGAACTGATTCGCAAGCGCCGTGCACATGCAACCTCGAGCGCAATGGACCGACATCTTACCAAAACTTCACTGGTAAGTACAATCCATCTTATAGCTATCGTCTTGCAAATATCATCGTATCGATTGCTTTGGATCCAACCAAGAATCATCTCTGAGCTTGTTCGTCAATGCGCCCTCTTGCGTTCGCAATATCTTGTATTTTGCGTGAATATCATTGCATCTCCATCTCAACCTGCTTCCTGATCTCCTTGTTCCGACCCCTGCTTCTATCCTCGCGACCTCTTTCAGGCGCATCTTGAAAACCTAGATCCGCACTCAGCCTGGACGGTTCTCTACTCGCATCAACACTCAATCTCCCGTTGCCTACCGCTGGACTGGCAGCTCTATTCGGGCTGAGTCCGCTAGGAGGACTGCCTATGCCCAGCCTGCCTATGCCTGCAACCAGGCCTTGCTTAAGATCCTGGCCGATAGCGGCTGCGGCCTCGAACGGCCGTTGTGAGTTTGATGCGCTTGAAGACCGCTCGCTGATGGCATGTGTAGGAGGCAAATCTGCTGTAGTACCTGCGCCTGTCGCGCCCTCTGCTGTCTCTGTACCAGTGACGATCGGCTCTTGTGTGATCGGTGTAGTAGCCCCACTTCGTCCGTCAGCTGTGTTACTTGTCTGCGGAGTAAGGTTTGGCGGTGCTTGTGGTCCAAAATGGTTCATCTCTTCGTCTGTCCTGCCAAAGCATTCTGCCCACCATCTGGCCTCGCCCTTTCGAGGAAATATCATACGCTCCTTCCCTCTGACGCCATCATCAATCTCGGGGTCATAGTTGGGGTTCAGGAATTCTTGCTTCCGACAAAGGAAATAATCCCAGACACTTCTTGTTCTTTCCATTGCCTTTGCGTCTATGCGCTCTTTCTCGCTGTCGAAGAGGAACGTGCCGTACTGACATGAATACAAATGGTATAGTAGACGCCTGAGAAACCGTTCACTGAATTCAAATCGTGTGGGATGCTGGTAGTATAATTGATATACGCAGTCAAGAAACTGGTGGAACACAGGTGATAATTCGTTAGGCTTAGTGACACGATGCTCTTCTGCTGCACCAATCTTTGTGGGCTTCGGCGATGCGGTGTCGGCGAGGTCGGTGACAGGTTCTGTGCCGTTGGGTTCGGAAAGCTGGTTCAGTGACTCGCTCGACTCATTTTGTTTGTTGAAGAACCCCCGTGCGCCACGGAGTGCCGTTTCGAACGGATTAGCAGGTGACCCGTCATTCTTGCGCTCGATCTTCTCGTTCTCAATGGTGAACCACTTCTCATGACTAAGGAAGCCTGACCGATGGCGGAACATGTGACCAAATGACAACCAGTCTTTCTCCACGAGAACAATAAACCCTTCTAGTGTCCGATAATACGGATCTAGGAGGATCTGGCTTAGTGCGCTCAGCTGGCTTGTGCGATCCCAGCCGTCCGAGCAATGGATGAGCACATGTGAATGCATTATGCCAACAGTCCGCGCTATCAGAGACACTCCATCTAGGATGTTGGCGATGTGCTTGATCCAATGACTCTTCGCCAGCAGTTGCTTATTTGGGGGTAACATGGTGAGGTCCGACTCCTTCAACGCTTCGATTACAGTATCGAGGGACTTGCGCATGACATGGATGTTGTCGATGCCGAGATATGCCTTTTCCGCTCCGGGATAGTAATCCATTTTCTCTGATCCCAATCCGACTGCTTGCATGGCGTACGCATTCACTGTGGGCCTGGCGTCAACTATGAGATTCCGCTGTTGAGATCCGTATACCTTGGGTAAGTCAGCATCGATCTCGGACGAGTCGGTCATGTCTTCTACGGTTCTTGTTGAGTTGGTGACCCCGCCATCTCCTAGTTGCACAAAGGAAGTATTAGCACTGGATCCGTTCAGATTTACAACACTTGACTCTGGAGTCGCCTCTTGCGTGTTTGTGCCAGGGGTGTTTGCGGTTCTCCACCCACGATTAGTAGCCCATATAGCTGCGACGAGCCGTTCATCTTGAGGGTTGCGGTTGCCACGGAGGCCTGGTGTGGGTTGCGAACTTCGCGTTATAGAGCAATTGTTGATAGGGTGTCGGTATACAAGAGCAGGTATTCGCTGCCGGGATCTGTATTCGCCAGCGTACCTAAGAACGCTGTCCGAGACATTCGAGGGGACCACGAGGAGGGAAGGATATGTCTTCGAGTACTGTCTCACACGTCAAGACCTTGTCAGATTGCTCTCGCATGCTTGCATGTACCTTATATTCCAAGTTGATCTCTGATATACGCCAGCCTTTGTCGGTGTCCTTTGGACTGATGCCTAGTCGCTTCCACTCACGCCTCGCATCATATATCTCCCATCCGCGCTGCTGATCCTCCGGAGGCTTGGGCTGGTAGCTGAAAGCTAGCAGTTTGTCTAACCGTCCAAGCTTACAAGACAGAGCGCGTATACTGTCATACACGTCGCGTGCCTTTTTATCATCTGTGAAGAAGAATGCAAAGAATGTGAAGTCGCGACATCGTATACGGATCGACGTTTCCTGGTGCAGAACTGGCGGAGAGGACTTGAGGCAACAGTAGTTGATCAAAGGATATGTTATCCACACCTCCTTCTGCCTGGGCGGTTTCGCGCCGGGAGGAGCACCTGCAGGCGGACCAGGAATGTAGCTGAAGACGATGTGGTGGGGCATAAGATGCAGCGTCCCGTTGAAGCGTGTGCCTCTGCGCATGAGGCAGACACCTTCCACCTGCGTTATGTTGAGCATGGCTGTAGCGCTTCTTTGCGAGCCCTCAATCTTACCTTGCTCACGCGTATCCTCTCCATCTCTGGCTGTGAGCGCGCAATGATCGAGGCGCGGGCTGGCCGGGAGAGTAAATCACAGCGTGTACAGCGCACCGAGAAGGCTGAGTAAATGCGAAGGAAAACAACAAAGAAGCAGGAGGACGGCAAACAAGTGAGAGAGTCAAGCGGTCAGCATCCCAGCGTGCGGACGTGCATGTCGAAGATGCATGGATGCCCGCGCATGTGCCCGCGCCGTCATGGTTCGTCCCGCCAACTCGTGCTGGGGGTCCAAAGCTTGGCGATCAACGTCACTTAGCTGAGCGACACGTGGAAATGGAAAGCTGCAATTCAATGTGCAGTATCTTGTTTGGAAGATTATATCACCAAGACTTACAAACATGCAAAAAGCTCCACAACGCACAATAGAGCACCTTTGTCGCTTGAAGACATAACTCTCCAGGGTGCGGCCTTCGAATAGACAGATATCTCAGCAAAGAAGTAGGCGAATCAACAAACATGGAATTTTGGAGGGCCAAGTCGAGTCTCAGACCTGTATTCGGACGCAGGGCACGCAAGGTCATGTAATCAGAGCAAAAGATTACCGCATATGATTATACTACTACATTCTTACCTTGAGATTTCCTGAAAAGTATATATTTTGCATGTTCCAGAGAATCCTGCCAACCACTACACATGCTCTCATGACCATCAAACGCGAGAAGTGGGTCAATTTCTTCATCAACGGAGCAAGTTTCTCAAAGCGCTCACTGCGGAGGAGGAGGTGGTGGTGGCACATCGCTTGGTGGAGGAGGGGGAGGAACGTCAGCTGGAGCTGGAGGTGGCGGGGGCAGCGCGTCACCAGCATTTCCGTAGCTTTGGAAGAGTGGCCCAAGACCTGGGGGAGGTCCAGCAGGAGTAGCAGCTGCGCCATATCCAGGCGCACCGTAGCCAGGAGCACCCACGCCAGAAGCGCCTTGGTCATAACCGTAGCCACCATATCCATAACCAGCAGCAGGAGCCGAAGAAGCCCAGGGGGCGGCACTGTTGCCGCCTCCATAACCCTGATTCTGGTCATAGGATTGGCCACCAGCACCGCCGCCGCCAGCCCATGGAGGGGGAGCAGCAGAGTCATTGTCCCCGCGACCTCGGTCATCCCTATCATTACGAGCCCATGGCGCGGAGCCGCCACTTGGACCACGCTCCCAGGGTTTGAGGTTGCGCTCTCCACCACCATAGTTGTCACCACCGCCACCATTCCCGTTGTACTCGATGGCTCCACGGGGTTGACCACCCGCGCCGCCCATTTCGGCCATGAATGCGTCGAGTTCGTTTTCAGGAGCACCGCCGATGCGACCTTGCGCAGGACGGTCGCCGAAGCGATTGTCATTGCGCCACGGCTGGCCAACCTTGCGGTCTGGACAATCGCGAGCCATATGACCAGCTTGACCACAAACACGGCAGATAATGCTGGCCGTGAAGTTCTGCTTCTGTGGGCAATCGTACTTGCGATGACCAATCTCTCCGCAGTTCTGGCAGGCTTGGTTCTCATCGTCACGAAGGGTACCGTTGAGGGCGGCAAGCTCACGAAGCTGGTTGCGCTTAAGTTCATTTTGGCCTTCGGGAATGGATGCAGCCTGGACATGTTAGTACGTGTGTTTGCAAGCGCGGAGAAGAATGACTTACAGTTTCAATGACGTTGTGGATGAGTTTCTTCGCCTTGTTGACCTTCTCCTCCGTGTCGGCCATGATCAAACAATGCAAGTCCTCCTCCTGGTTGCTGGTGTGAGCTGCGTCAGATCGACCTTTACCCTCCTTGACGGAGCCCTTGCCACGAATGGCGATTTTGGCGCCAGATTCAGATTCCATCTTTTTGAGCGTATTTCCACGAGGGCCAATAAGTAGACCAACTGTTAGTGCAAAGCGCTGTGGTTAGTTTATGATCAAAAATGGTATGATTACGACGGTAAGGGTTAGTGACATAGCTGTACTGCAGGTACTGCGGGACGCAATTTAACATCAGGCAGTCTGAGCAAGCTGGTCAAGACAAAGGCTAGGGTAGAAAGCAACGACGAAAAGGGAGTTAGAGGGGTTAGTTCCATACTGAAGTTAATTTCCGGGTAGTCATTGACCGGGACGTAGACTTTCTCCTGTGTCTTAGTAGGGCGCCTGTAATCGGCTGGTGGATGGTAATTAGGAAGCGTCTTCATCGCCTTCTCTACTAGCTTGTGGCGCTCATCTTCGAGGCGCTTGCGGTAGCGGAACTCGCGAGTGTTAACACGGCGGCCGAAGTTGTCGTACTGCGGAGGAGGTGAGGGAGACCTAGAAAAGTTAGCATGCGAAGAAAACGATGTACCACCAGAACGTACCTATCGCCATCGGCTGGCACAACATCGTTAATCTTTAGCTTCTGAGTGATTTCCTCAATGCGCAAATGAAGCGTATAGGCGTCGAGCTGCTCCGTTGTCATGGCAGAGTAGATGGCAGTCGGCAAGCCCATCAAACCAGCAGCCTTGTTCTCGCTGGCATCGCCCCAGCGGTTGCGCTTCTTGCGCACTCGCGGCCCCTCAGAGTCTGCGATGATTTCGTTGGTATGCGGTGTCCCATAGAGCGACCAGAGCAACTTACCTCGCGTCGGGCTGCGACCACGCTTCAGCTCGGACAAGCCCTCGGCAGGCGCTGAAGGATTGTAGCCGCCTTCATCAGCGTTGTCGCCGCCGAAACGACGACGATTTCCAAGAGGAATATTGTTCGAGCCGGTTATGCCCTGATTGCGCCACGACATGATTGTTGGTGGGGATGATGGGTGAGTGTTGGAAATGTTGCGCGTTGAGGCGAACAACGTGCCTAGAACTTTAGGAGTTCTTAGCGCGGTCAAACTAGGCTCGACGTTGTAGCCCAATCACGTGATTGCTGCTCCTCTGCGATTGCTGTATTCTGCTATCATTTTTAAATCGATAAGAATTGTAAGATGTTTATTTAATTTTTCTTGAGTCATCGTTGAGGGAAAGCAGTGATTTATCAGAGTTGCGAAACAACCCCAAGCCGATGGGCAAGAACACAGTAAAGTAATCAATTTTCAGTCTCGATCTTGATTTCGTCAAAGTCAGAAGGCGGATGGCTGTGGTGTGCTCTACACGCTTAGGTGACGAACAAGGCTGAGTATCATATGTCTGGCAGCTTCGTGGTTAGACCAACAAGGAGCATTTCTAATCATGCTCTATACTCGTCATAGCTGCCCCTCTTCGTACCCCACTTGAACACAACATATGCAGACCTCCTCAGGGCCTCATTTCTTCGCACTTACACATAGTATCTCTGATATACATACGGCCAACGACTTGCCTTGCGAAAACCATGTCTTCAAACTCCGACATCACGCTTTACACTACCCAGACGCCAAACGGTATCAAGGTCTCTATCACATTGGAGGAATTGGGGTAAGTTTCAACTGCCCATCATGAGCCTCCCCAAAAACAGTAAACATTGTAGCCCAATTGGGATAGGTAACGAGCGCATCTTGTCCCGCCGGTTGATAGCATTGAGATGCGTAGCAGTACAGCCAGCACGACTTCTGCCGAAGCAAACATATATAGAACAGTGCTCGCAAGCCGCATTCCGTTCCTTTTTCTGAATTCAAGGGCCTTCTACAGTTCAGACAGCATCACTCACCCATCTCCAGCATCCCTTACAAAACCCACAAGATCGAAATCGCCAAGAACACACAAAAGGAAGACTGGGTGCGTAGAAATGCACACACACACACACATACCCCCCCCTTTTTCGTCCCGGCTCACAAACCCTAATGCACGCACAGTTCCTGGAGATCAATCCCAATGGCAGAATCCCAGCCTTGACCGACACCTTCAGCGATGGTCAGACCATCCGCCTCTTTGAGTCCGGCAGCATCATGCAGTACCTCGTCGACCGCTATGATCCGGACTACAAGATCTCCTTTCCCAAAGGGACACGGGAGCACTATGAGATGAACAACTGGCTGTTCTTCCAGAACGCCGGTGTTGGCCCCATGCAGGGTCAAGCAAGTAAGTTTGCGTCTCCTTCTCCCGCCGCCCGGACCATTGGTTTTGGACAGGAAGCCACAAGAGAAAAACCGGGTGGAGAACAAAAAAACCCTTTGGATACCGTCACTGGGTCCTGGATGCGAAGCCACGGACACGGAACCACCGCGACCAACATGGCGTAGCTTGAAGCAACAAGACGCAGGCACAAGCTTGGACTGGACGCTTATGTGCGTGTTCCTTGCGTGACGAAAGCCAATCAACGCCACCATCGCGAGGCAGCTCGGATGGCACCGTCTCCGATGGCACCATCGCAGCTGAGATGGGATGCACACAGACATGGGCCCCACAGAGGGTTCACCGTGCGATGTGGGGAGATGTGGCTCCACGGAGATCATGCCGACGCCACCACTGTTTGCAGTGAAGCCCGCGCGAGATGCTCAAGCGCCCCAGAGATACAGTTTCGCGAAGAATGCAACTGCTGCTAGGTAGCACGGCCCAGCAGACTACAGCATCCAGGAAATTGGCGTCTCCCCGAGAAGGCAGTGATACATACATCGCGGGTTGATAACACCGGGATCCAACAGCCTGGATGGAGTACCTACCGCTCAAATAGACTTTGCTAGCGCATCTGACTAACGGCAGCTAACAGACCACTTCACTCGAGTATGAACTCCTCACCGATGGACGAATCCGCGAAATACAACAAAGTACTAATCTCAAACTCCTTTCCTTCAGTATGCTCCTCAACACATCGAGTATGGCGTGAACCGCTACCAGAACGAAACTCGACGCTTGTATTCGGTGATCGACAAGCACCTTGCCGCTGGCCAGAAGCAGTATTTGGTGGGCGATAAATGTACTATTGCTGGTGAGATCTCCTAGTGTCCTTTACATCTGTCACTCCTCAGTCAATGCGCTTCATGTCTTGTCAGCTAGCGGCTTGTTCAAGTGTCTCGCGTCGCCTCGAGGGCCCGATTGGCACGACAAACCCCCCCACATGGTTCGTAGCGCATGAAGGCGCAAACCGTATCTTTGAAGTCCGATGATGGCGATGCTTCATTGACGAAGCTCCTGGAATTGAAATCGTACTTGGGCTGACACACGGCAGATATCTCTCATTATGGTTGGGTAAGAACAACATGTGTTATCAGACATTGCGTCAACGCTAATGCAATGTCCTCATCTGCAGGTTGCCTCTGCAGGCTGGGCTGGCATAAACATCGACGACTTCCCTAGTCTCAAAGCTTGGGAGGAGCGTATGACGGCACGTCCTGGCGTTGAGAAGGGGCGCCATGTTCCTGATCCCCACACCATCAAGGAGCTATTGAAAGATAAGGAGAAGATGGAGCAACACGCCGCCAAGAGTCGGGAATGGGTGCAGGCTGGCATGTACGTCCACAGGTGCATTTCTCTCGTGTAATTGGGAGAGGCTGACCATACACTACACAATATAGGAAAGAGGACGCTGCCAAGCATCAGAAGTAAGTGCTCTACTTCTTGTAGTTGGAGACGGTATTCGTCTTGCACCGCGGATATCAGTGCAGCCCTTAAAGACAGAGAGAAGGTCTGCGGACACCGTAGCGAATATCCAACAGGATCATGTCCGCAACTTGGTAAGGGTGTCAGCTAATGGACTCGTCATCTAGATTGTAGAGGAGGTGGCCCAGCGATGTAATTTCAAAGCAACATTTACCGCAAGACAGTTCCGACTGCAATTGCTCTATGCGTGTTTACTCAGATAGTTGTTTTTGGAGAATGGCGTGCGCAGTGATTCGCCAATGAGCTGCGCCTCGTGGAGTTTCCATTTTTTTCTCAATGTGCATGCCATGTTACGATAAACTTCACCTTAGTAATTACGTCACATCTAGCAGTCCCAGATTCGCGGTTTTTGGATATTTTCCTTGCTTGTTGTCAACAATCACGTTAATCGGTGTGCCGAGTGCAGCCACTATCAAGGACCGGTTTCAGACTCATGAACTAGAGTCGGAATCATCAGAGGACGCTGCATGTATCATGTACACAAAACGCTTGCGACGGTGAGTACTCCGATACTGTTGAATTGCATGTCGTCTCTGAAACATTCCAGAAGCCTTCGGGAAGTCAAAAAGAAGGGCTGATAGTGAGCTAAGCTAGTGCAACCGCGATCGCCGATAACAAATGCTCGTAAAGTGTCATGGCTCTTTGGGTGCATTCGCCTACGGCTGTGGTGATCTGCAGCCGCATTCGATGGCGTACCGCAAGCGAAACTATGAAGTCCTTGTAGGAAACGCCTTTTGTCTCAATGGACATGAGCGACTATTGAGGACTGGCTTACACACAGGTACCTTGGAGGCGATGAGCGATCAACGACGTGGTCCTGTGCCCCTGCAGCTGCTCATTAGTAGAACCTGCACGTCGTCAGCAGGTCGCCCAAACCTGAAGCCATGGCGGGTTCTGTCCTTTCCCTATCGAAGGTTGCACTCCAATCCCAGCTTCAACACAGCTTCATAATGCTTGTGCTATACCCCCCTCCCCTGTCGCTCCCCGCGATTTATCGGTCTTGTACGCGCTGCATGATCTCGACCAGGATGCAGAAAAGCCAACGTTGTCCAGCCACATGTGCAGACTAGTCCATGTACAAGGTAGCGTCTGACCCAGATGTGAGGCTGCAAGCCGTGGTGCTAGGACAATTCGCCCTGGGAGCGGTAGCCAACCAACGCTAGGTCACAATTCACCTATGTACCCGGCTCTAACGGCGAATTGGTATGTAGGAGTAGGTATAGCAGACACGCAAAACATTAAGATGGACAGGGCAGGCAGTGGGCTTGCGTTTGTAGGCACAGGGGTGCATCCGTTCCCCCGACCGCGCCTGCCGTATATAGTGGCCTGTTAAATCCTGGTATTGTCTCCCTGAGAATCTGGGGAACATGTAAGCGACTGTCAGTCGTGCCCAGGAGGCCTCAGCATGAGTCTGGTTGTGGTACCGAAGTCGTGTCACGCATGGTGTCAGCCGGGACGCAGACACTAACGGCCCTCACTCAATTTGGTGGCTGCTTCTGCAATAGGCGGTCGAATAATGCAGAGCCCTTCATATCGCCACACCAGACATTGCTACACACAACCCATATTGCGGCAACCAGATCCTGGAAAGAGCTCATCTGCACAACAACAGAAGCTTGTGAATTCCACTGGTCGCGCGGGGATCCGAGGGCGGCAAAGGGAGTATTCAGGAGTCAGCATCCCTCAAACTTCACCAGCTGCCTGGAAGGTGCGTACAGTAGGCTAGTTTGCCCGCTTTGCGCTGGTTCTTTCACAGAAAGCCACATCTTAGTGCATGTGGGGAGGAGATAGATCGGCGCTCTAACGTCGAATTAGAAGAATCCGCGAATCGTTAATGCAACCATGGACTACATTGTAAAGAGGCCCCACGTAGGTACATTGCAACAAAAAAGCAAGACGATCCTTCCGTGATTCTGCGCTCTGACGTGTGGTGCAGCACGACAATGGACTCGAAAAACGTGTTTGGTGCTGGCCACTAGGTATCGGCAATGCGAGGTACCAGGAGCTGTGCCTGCTGCATTCCGCGCTACATGGTCAATGTGTGGAGAATGTAGCTGGCATGCATGACTCTGCATGTCCTCGTGCCGGGCTTGCAGGCGTGTTGCGCAGGCCTAGGGGCGCGGCGTGCTTTTGCTGACCTGAGAAGAACTGTTGATGTCTACCGGCAAGCCCAGCAAATCATGACTCTTTAGTCGCAAGCCGGCGTTACGGCGAACTAATTCGCGGCCCGGCGGCGTTGTCAACGCACTTCTTCATTCCCCCCATGCTCAAGCTTGTCTTCTTGGACTCGAGAGGTCCGTTGTTTTGTTCGCCATCTCACATGTGAAGTTGGTCGCAGGAGAGAATCACGTCACCTTTCCCATCAAGGCGTCCTCGGTCTGAATGTATCTGTTCACAGTCGGCAGTTGATCTACATGCTGTTCCGAGCCGGTTTCCTCGATATTGCATCTGATTTCCTGGGTCTCGAAGAAAACCCATGAAAGACGCATGATAAAGGTGCAAGGATACAAGCAAGGGGGCTTCAGTGCGAGGCTGTAATGTTGTGCTATACGCAGGCCTGCTATAGGCACGGTGGCAGCATAAAATGCCATCGATTGCAGTGCTCGAAGAATATGCAAACCCGAGCGTCTTGCTTGTGCTGGTGTATGCATGACCCTGTGCCACACGGTACACCGTAATCGTGGCATCTGGAGACTTGCTTTCGTGGGGCCTGACATTGGGGCGAGTACTTGCTCAGAGTGGCTTGCATATCGGAGGCTCGCTTGGCTGAGCAGGACTTCGGTCCCTGTCCCGCCTGGCCCTCGCGGTTGTGCGCACCAGAAGGTTTGGGAAGTACCCACAGCCTGCCTTGTGATTGCACGGGCCGCAGCGTGGGAAGTTGATGACTTGGAACGAGGGTACCTGCGGTTGTCGAACAGAAGCATACAATGGTAGCTCCACCCTGCCGAAACTAACAGACATGATTCGCTGTAGACTCTGCTCACGCCAATGCGCCCACGAGGAGAGATGGTTTGGTGGCATGTGTTTCATATCCGCATACGCGGCACGCAGAACTCTGACGCCTTGACGTCTGACACTTGATCGCCACCAGCTCTTCGACAACATGTGGATGTGGGCTAGACAAGTTTCAGGCCGTTGATCGCATTACCACATGGCGCTCTTGTTTGGCCGCATCGAGTCTCGGAGCAAAGGAGTGCCACTGTGACAGGTGCGTAATATCGAGGCTCTGGCTATGATGTGGCACACTGTATGGGCGCGGGCGTTGAAGACTGGCTACCGGTAGCGCTCTAAGCTGTGATATCACGATAGGAAGAAACAAGAATGCCTCGACTCACTAGCAACACCAGGTCCAGCCAAGCTGTCATGGAGAGCAAAGTCGCGGAGTGGCCCTGATCATGGATGACGGCGTCGAGGTACCAGTTAGGTAGGTTCATGTTACCAAGCGAGGGGAGTTCATCAAGCTTTAGCTTGCCCCGCAAAAACCTCGATACCTAGCACCACCGGCTAAAGTGGTTAAATGAGCCTGGCCACAACCCGGGCAGCGTGAGCGCAAGCAGGTGCCACTGCCGACTGTAACTGCCCCAGAGATCGGCGGGCCAATCCATCAGAGTTGCTACACATCCATGGCGCGTCGACTTGGAGATTGCGTCTTCTCGGATTGCGCGCCAGTCGACCTCGCTTCTCGAAGCCCGCGTGGCCGCATGGAAGCTCCAAGCCACACGATCGGGGTCGTTGACCCTTGGGCCTTGACCCGACCAGGGATCCCTCAAAAGTCGTTGTGCTCCTCGGCACCAAAGCTCGCTCCCAAGGCCCACATATGCTCCCCCAACTAACGCATGACCCGTGGACAGTCACCCCAGATTTCCCAGTCGACCGACTCTTCGTCTTCAAGTACCTGGATACTCCCGCGGCGCCATCTTTCAGCACAAGCATTTGCTGCCATAGCGTTTCCACCTTTTCGGAGCAGATGAGCGACCCTTTCTTCTTCCGGACCAGGTACGTCAGTTCATCCATGACCAATGGCCTGCGACTCATTGTGGACAAAGAATCACGAGCAACCACCTCCTGTCAGCCACATCGCAACTATGGAGACTACAGCTGCAGATATACCAAAAATTGAGCGCAGAAGCTCAGCACCCGTCAAACGTAGAGTGAGCCGGGCCTGTGACCATTGCCATCGAATGCGAACAAGATGCAACGGACAGGCACCGTGCTCGCGCTGCATAGAGCTTGAATACGTCTGCCAGTATAATAGAGAAAAGAAGAGACGTGGAAAGGTAAGCTTGGATCGATGGCAGATCAAACTCCAGATTTCAGATGGCCTGAGTGAGATACAGTCCTTGGCCTATCGCATCATTCACAGAGGATCTGATCGTCTACCGCCGTGCAAATTCTCAATCGTAGCAGGCACGTAAACATGCTGACTCATGCAGGTACCTCGACATATCCAGAAGCAAAGGGAAGAGGCCGCTGCTGCTGGTCACAGCCCACATACCCCTAACGGATTGTTGCCAGGCAATGGCTATTTCGAAAGGTCGGGAGTCATGTCTGAAATGGACGAGGAGGTGTGGTCACAGTCCGAGGCGACACCGGTGGTGCACCATTTTCCATCCGGCAAAGGTGCCCTACACAATCCCTCATCAGGAGACTGGCAGGCCTTACATCATCCGGGCGCGACTTTCAACCCATCAGTCAATCATATGATGATCGATCCCTTACTACTCGGATCTGGAGCAGCCTACTCGCCCATGCATGCCGAGATGCCACGTAATGAAGAATTCATGTTTGCTATGGGTGGAATGCATCTTATTCCCGGATCAAACGGAACGCCCGTGTCCATGCCGCCCGAATATGCTCACCTGGGATATCAGATGCAATATCAGACCGGGCGGCAATCATCACCTCATAGCTATGGCTCAGCAGACACAGGCTCGCCACAGTCAGGAGCAAGTGTTTCTTCATCGCATAACGGCACGAGCGCTTTGCTCTCGTGCAGATATCCAGTGCTGAAACCTTTGCTCCCACACTTGAGCTCCATCTTGAATGTCTCGACTGCGTGTGATTTGCTCGATTTTTACTTTCAAAGCTCATCATCGGTGTTCATGGAACCACTGTCGCCCTATATCCTCGGGTCCGTGTTCAGGAAAAGGTCATTTTTGCGCCAACACAAACCAAGGAAGTGCAGCCCAGCCCTGCTTGCAAGCATGCTCTGGGTTGCGGCACAAACAAGCGAAGCCAGTTATCTGACTTCGTCTCCTTCAGCACGCTCGATCATAAGTCAAAAGTTGTGGAAGCTAACAGTAGACCTCCTGAAGCCACTGGTGCATTCCCCTTCATCGCATGGTTTCACACCCGGCCCAGGCTTGACGTCTGCCGCACACGATGTTTTCGGCGTAGATCGTGCGATTGGTCGTTATGATGGACGACCTGACGGCACAATGCCTCCCACCAGCACTCTGGACGACGTTGCAACATACATCAACTTAGGTGTTGTTACATCGGCAAGCGAATACAAAGCAGCCTCGTTACGTTGGTGGAATGCTGCTTGGTCGCTGGCTCGTGAGCTCAAGCTTGGGAGGGAGCTGAGCCAAGATGCATCCAAAGAGCGTAAGCCGCATAACACTGCAGCTGAGAAAGGCGAAATAGATGTCAGTCTATCTGACTGCTCGCATTCTGGCGTTCAGGTGCCTGTAGGCACACCTGCAGAGGCGATATTCGAAGAAATGAAGGAGGAAAGACGAAGATTGTGGTGGTTACTGTACATGGTCGACCGACACTTGGGCCTTTGCTATAATCGCCCCTTGGCGATGTTGGACAATGAATGCGAAGAGCTATTTCAACCAGTCCCAGATACAATATGGCAGGCCGGGGAGTTTTATACTGGTTGCTCGGGAGTGCGACGCAAAGGTCTCAACTTTCAGTGCACCTCGCACGACATTTTTGGATTCTTCTTGCCACTAATGACCATCCTCGGAGATATAGTAGATCTTAACGCTCAGAAAAACCACCCAAGGTTTGGCCAAAGGACTTCCTGGGATGTATACGAGGCCGAAATTACTCGTCAGCTGGAAAGGTACGCGTACAGCATCGAAGAATTCAAGGCTCAGCATGGTTGCGGGCCTAATAATGATTCGGTTAACCAAGCGAACGGAACCCCAGACCCTGTCCGCAGTGAATGGATTCACCAGACAAGAAAGGTTGCTGCATATGCTACGCACATCATGCACGTTTTACACATTCTTCTCCACGGAAAATGGGACCCTGTAGCTCTGCTGGAGGACGACAACATGTGGATCTGCTCTCAGTCTTTCCTGGCAGCAACGTCGAATGCAATTTCTGCCGCGCATGCTGTCGAGGAAATTCTTGATGTAGACCCAGACCTTTCCTTCATGCCGTACTTGTTCGGTATGGTAAGTAAAGAGTGAACAAGGTCTTCGCTCACACGGACTAATGCAAACGCAGTACCTCCTCCAAGGGAGCCTGATCCTGCTGCTCTTGGCCGACAAGCTGTCTACTGAGACGAATGACGGAGTTATTCGAGCATGTGAAACCATCGTCCGCGCACACGAAGCCGCAGTGGTGACACTCAACACCGAGTATCAGGTATGCAGTACGATCATTTCTTCTGTTTAGACTTGCTGCTAACTTTTCGTAGAGGAATTTCCGAAAAGTGATGATTTCTACTTTGGCTCAGATCAAGGGTCATGGACATGCGCGAGAAATGACACCTGCGAAGCGTCGAGAAGTGCTTTCATTGTACCGATGGACCAGTCTTGGTAATGGCCTAGCGATCTGAAACATACTCCAGAAAAACAGCTGCTATGGAAAAGGCGCATCGACTGAGCTGCACTGACATCTAAGCCGAATCATGTGGAGGGATTGTATAATATGTGTTGGTGAATCACGATGTGACGACGCTTTGAAATACGGGTACGGTGTTTGTCATGGCCAGATGAGCATACGGTCTCTCAGGGCCTAGTATCGAGCTCATTAGTGTTAGTGTGCATAGTAGATACCCCATCGATTATATTCTCGTACCAAATCTCGGGTACCGCAACCGCCCGTGCTGTAGAGATTGGAAGAGATATCCATGCGTCGGAAATTGCTTCGCTCTTGGGTGTTGTTCCAGCGCCGCGGGTGCAGTAGACGATACACGAGGCTTGAATGCTTGTTCGTGCGCCCGCCCTGTATTCGTGAGTGTTCGAGACTTGCCATCTATATTGGGTAGGAGGGTTCACCTTGCTAGACTTCTGGGCACGTGACGACCATGGCATCTACGGGCTATATCTGTATCTGTGCGGATGATGACGCCACACAACACCCGAGCACGAGCGCTATGATCAGCCTGGTGAGAAGACCACAACTCCCACATTTGTGCATGTGCACGAGCACACAGAGGGCGAACCCCGGACTCCTTGGCGGAGAATAGCTCATCGGTTACAGGTGCAGGCATGATTTGATTGCTCTGTTATTGGTACACAAGATCCAGATCTTTACAAATATGCTGGTGCAACAGATATAGACACCAGAAACAACTAACGAGAGGATAAAAAAAAACACCGTGCTAAACTTGTCAGCTGTGAAGCTACAAATCTCGTTTCGCGCATGTACTGAGCTGAAGCACACGTGGGCAGTTTGTTCCGGTGCTTGGCTTTGAGTTTCTGTCCCACGCGCATTGCACAAAGTCATGCTTCGAAGGCAGGGCTGATCACGATGAACGGCGTGCGCGGGGGGAACGTGCTTCGGATACTTGCTCTCGTTGTTACAGGGTGGGTGGGATATCTACTTGCTCAATGGCTTATGTACAGCAAGTGCTTCATAAAATGCAAGGACGTTGACTTTTTACACTTGAGAAAAAAGCTGGACAAAAGTGACGCATTGGGGTGGAGAAAAAGGCCAAAAGCTGTGGCGGCGACTGACGTGGGAAATGACAGCAACTCATAAAAAAGACGGTACCTAATGGATAATGAAGATACATCATAGGCTCTTTTCGACGGCCATGACCTCCCGGATGCCTTCGGCCACGGCGTCGACCTTGTCCTGTGGAAGCCTCTTGAGAGGCTTGCGTGGGTAGCCGCCGTAGCCGTAATATGACTGGATTGCAGACTTTGTCCCTGGGATTGCGGCTTTGGTCAGGATCCAGTCTCCCTTGCTGAGGACCTTTTGCAGCTCGAGAGCCTCGTCGTACTTTCCTTGTGCCCAGAGGTTCCATACCTTGACGCACACCTTGGGTAGAACGTTGGCACCTCCGGCGATAATGCCTGAGCCGCCGCTGGCGGCAGTCTGGGCTGTAAAGTCTGCCATACCACCAAAGGCCATGTAGCCGCTGCCGGAATTCTTCGTGGTGACGGCGTTGGTGGCAAGGGCCACGCGGGTGAGCTTTCCGGTGTTACCGCACGTGAACTTGGTACCCACAATGTTACGATGCTTGGCAAGCTTGATGATAAGATCGCTGTCCATGTCGATGCCAGCTACGGCACCAGGGTAGTTGTAGAGAACGACCGGAAGCGGCGAGGCATCAGCGACTTTTGTGAAGTACTCAAGGATGGCCTCCTCGTCGATTGCGTAGCGGTAGTAACTTGGGGGAACAATCAGGACGTATTCTCCTCCGGCGGCCTCGGCTTCTTGGCACAGCTCAATGGTAAGCTTGATACCGTGCTCTGAGGCTCCGACCATTACTGGCACATTCTGGTAACCAGCCTCGTCCAAAGCCTCGCGGGTTGCTCGCGTGACAGCCTGCTTTTCGGCTCGTGACAGATGAACAGCCTCTCCGTTGGAACCCATGGTAACAAGACCAACGAGACCAGCCTCTGCAAGGCGTACAGCATGTCTCTTGATGGAGGGAATGTCAAGTTCCTCGGTTTCCGGGTCAAAGAAAGTCATGGTCGGCGAGTAGATGCCGGGACGCAGAGGAGTGCGTGCTTTCGCATGGCCGTTTGTGCCGTTTGATCCATGGCCGTTTGAAGACATATCTATTGCGTCTAGTGAATGATTGTGTTGCTGATGGACTGTGAAAACAATATATATATATATATAGCCCGAAGTCCCGGAGGAGAGGAAGACAGCAACTACAACAACAATGCGCCCGGGCTCGGTCAGGCTTTAATATATGAGCGAGAGGGAGGGTAATCGGCACAAAGCAAGTCAGAGGAGCTAGTCTGACAGCGCCAAAGCCCATCCCACCTTTTTTTCTCGCACATTTCCATGGCCCCAACGATGTCAAGATCTCGTCAAAGGCACATCGCTTATTCGCCAGAGATGGAGAAGCGCGAGCTAGAGCGAATGTCGCATGCCTGGCTGTGGGCCATCCGACAAGTTCGGGAGACAACTGCGCGAAATGCGGGACAAGATGCGGCCTTTTCTACAGGCTTGACTAAAACGATGGGGCGAGTGCTGGTGGAACTGCCACTCGGTGCAGGGTACGATGTCGGACATGGTGGCACAGCATGAGCCGGAAGAACTTGAGATGGTTTCTCCACCAATCGCTCGGCATCACCCCACGCGAGCGCGCCTTGGCTCTGGGGTAATTCTGGTGCGGCCCCTCGGACTGCCACGACGTTCTTCATTCACATGGCATTCCACAGTCGTGCCCAGGATACACTGGCCGCCTCAAGTCCAGCAATGGTTGGCCATCCTCAGCATCCGGACACTTCTCGTCCCTTGCATGACCTCGCGGAAACTACTAAACCTCCTCAATTCATGCACAACGCCCGCAAACACAACAACGTCATCCGGCCGCGGCTGTCGGTACCATTCATTAGAGGCTTCTGGTGGCATGCGCCCCTCATTTTGCGCGCGTCTCTGGCACTATAATTTTCCGTCTTAATCGATAAGCTTCATATGCCGACGAAGCTACATCGGGGATTGATCAAGGAGCATATGCCCTCAGCTTTCACTTGCACCACCCCGGCTTTTCTCTTTCAAAACTGTCGCATTTGCTGCACCTTGTGCCAATTGACCCTCATTCCTGCTGAAACGTGCACAAAAGACAGCAAACATGGCACCACCAGCCGTTCTTATGGTACGTGCCCCACCATCATTCCCTCACCTGCTCAGCGCGCAGCCGGGCCACCATGTCCACGTTGGACGCGCCGGTGCTATACATGTGCCTGCGGTACCTTTACCGGCTGCGATTGATTGTTCTACATCACATGGGCAAAACTAGAGATCAGGTCTGATTCAGCATCCAGGTCGGTACGGGCGAATACACCACAGGCTTTGTCGGTGGCGGGGCGTCCACATCAGACAAAAAAGTGGGCGTTGTAGGTCTGACATTATTCGACCTTCGGAGGCGCGGGAAAGTTGGTGATCTCTCCATGGTTGGCGTATCGGGTGGCAAATTCCCCGCTATCCGTAAGTCGCGCCATGCCAGCTCAATTACGAGCAGATTGCTGACCCTCGGCAGGCGAGCATCTCCAGAAGAATATTTCTGAGGCATACAACGGGCTGGACGTTTCATTTGACGAGTTTCCAAAAGAGGGCAAAACTGATCCTGAATCCTACAAGACCGCAATCGATGCGCTTCCTAGAGGCAGTGCTAGTAAGTCCGCTGGTTTGAAGATTGGTCTTCAGCTTAGTTAACTGTGCAAAGTCACCATATTCACACCTGACACTACCCACTATCCAATCGCTCTCTATGCTATCGAGCGCGGCATTCATGTCTTGATCACAAAACCGGCTGTGAAGCTGCTAGAACACCACCAAGAGTTGCTCAAGAAAGCTAAGGAGCACAATGTTTTCGTGTACATTGAGCACCACAAGCGATACGACCCTGCATATGCGGATGCTCGCTTCAGGGCTCAGAAGCTAGGTGACTTTAACTATTTCTACTCGTACATGAGCCAGCCTAAGTAAGCAGCTGTACTTCGTTGAGCAGGCGACATCGACTGACCGATATAACAGGAGTCAGTTAGAGACTTTTAAGGCATGGGCAGGTATCGACAGCGACATCTCGTACTATCTGAACTCCCACCACGTCGACATCAACGAGTCCATGGTGCCAGATTGGAAGCCCGTCCGCGTCGTGGCTAGCGCAGCCAAGGGCATTGCGACCGATCTGGGTTGCGACCCAGCAACAGAAGACACAATTACTCTGCTTACGAATTGGGTGAAGAAGGACGATCCCAGTAGAGTTGCGACTGGTGTCTACACGGCTGGTTGGGCAGCGCCTCAGAAGGCTGGTGTACACTCGAATCAATATTTCCATTATATGGCTTCGAAGGGAGAGGTTCGGATCAATCAAGCCAAGCGTGGCTACGATGTCACTGACGATGACACCGGCTTACTGTGGTACAATCCGTAAGTCACGATCCAGTTCCTACCCCGTCTTCGCTTCTGACTATTCCCAGATTCTACATGAAATATGCTCCTGACGAAGAGGGCAACTTCGCTGGTCAGATCGGCTACGGCTATATCTCCTTCGAGAAATTCATCGATGCCGTCACCGCTGTCAACGAAGGCAAGCTTACCCTTGAGCAACTAGATGCACGACCACTGCCTACGCTTAAAAACACTATCGCAACAACTGCAATCCTTGAGGCCGGTCGTAGGTCTCTTGACGAGAACCGACCAATCGAAATCGTTGAGGAGAACGGCATCTGGTCCTTGAAGTAGAATTTTTGTCCTCAGAGATACCATCTTACAAGCAATTATTTCCGAATCACTGCTCTTGATCCGCGCCTTGTTTCATGCAACACAATGACATATTTGCTAGGGAGTGCGCGCGGACTTGCCATTCCGGGCACATGCAGACCCAACCACGAAAACACGCCAGCACGTGCTTGACCTATGCGTTCAGCCACACATATTCACCCCCACGCGATCAGTGTGGGGGCCTACGCTACACTTGCTGATGCTCCACAAAAGCAGTTACACGACACTAAGAACTGTTCATGAACCGATTGATTCTTGGCTTCGCCAAATCACACCATCCTTCGGGTGAATGCTGCCCGAGAACTATCTCGATGAGAACTTCGGCCGAAGGAAAATCACAAGTGGGACCATATACGACTTCTTCTAGTGTTGTCGAGCAGACCTCACGTACAAATATAGGATTGCTTGTTAGCCTGCCAAGGTATGCGATGTTGTGAGGATGCATATGTTCTAGTCTAATATCTATAAACTACAACACAACCGAGGCTTGCACAGAGCGCTTTCTCAGAGCCGATCTCAGCTCAGTAAGATTGAATGAGCTCTAGCCACAGAGATTCGCATTGTACGCTCTTTGTGCCTGGCAATTGTCGCCAGACATGTTTGCAGTCAAAGCAATTTGGCATCCACACAATGCCCTTGTTCTCAACGTCACGTATAGGACGACATGATTGCCACAGGTCAAAACCAAAAGAAGGCCCGTGTTCAACAGCACTACTCATACTTTGAAGTTCGAACACTCGCATGATACCCGAAGACAATTCGCAAGTGTCGAAATTTCAACGTGGCGCAAATATGAAATCCATCCCCCCGTTCCACACCATGTCACCTGACGAAAGGATAGCTGCGGTACAGAAGGAGGCTTATTCTTGTGATCTCGAGGAGCAGGTCCGTCTTGTAAGCATATATGGGCTCGAAAAAACCTCGAAGATACTAGATGATGGTCCACAAGTACATAACCTGACAGTCCATCCGTGTACATACTTGTCACTGGCACGAGACCGGCAGCGTCGTCGCTCATCGATTTCCACTTTTACTGTGCAAGGAGATCCTAGGACACCTTGTGCAGCAAAAGATCACAGCGAATATATATCTGAAACAGCAGGTACGCTGTTGCGACCAGTACACGAGAGCATGAGCGTTAGCCATCCACTGCTGGAACCTCTCCCTTGCGATCCAAGCAGCCATGCAACCTACTTCGAACACGCCGACTGCAGCATCTCACATGCGAATTTCCACCTTATCGACAAATATCCCGAATGGTTCCGCGACGAGGTCTTGACCACTGGCTTCAGCATCTTATCTCGCGTGCTAGACTGCGATAACCTTGCACTCAGGGTCTCATTGTGCAGCCCCTGGCAAGCCAACGAGCTATATGTCAACCATCAAGCCGGGCAGGATGTACTGCTAAACGACACCAAGCTGGCCGAGAAGCTAGATGACAGAGCCTTCATCATGCTGCCCATCAGCGATGGCTACAAAGACTTATACGAGACCGGCAAACGTCTCGAGGCAGCGGGAAAAGCGAAGCAAATAAAGTCAGCAAAGAAGCCAAACATTGACGTAGCACTCAATCACCTCCCGACAGGCAGCGAAGCAGACGCCAATCCCACCGCACCACACACGACCACGCCCAAGCCCAAGCTCACGCCCAAGTCCAAGATAAGAAACAACACCACCACCAACACACCGGCAGCAGGTAGCCACTGGTCCCTCCTCATCGTCGACTGCCGCACTCCCACCTTGACCGCAACATACTACGACAGCTGGCCCGCCACGACCCCAACCCCAAACGTCGCCGCCGCCCACGACATCCTCCGCGCGCTCCACAAATACTACGCCCACCGCGCCCCCGGAAAACACCCCCGCGCATCCTTCACCCCAGACGCCAACACGCCCTCGCAGTTCCGCGACAACGCATGCACACCAGACCGCACCGGCGCATGCGGGCCCTTTGTCTGGGGCCTGGCCAAGGAATTCGCCCTGTACATTACCGAGTACCTCGCCGCGGGGCTGGACACGGCGGCGCTGGTCCTCCAGCTACCCGCGGGGTTCCAGGAGCGGTGGCGCTGGGATTCCGGGCGCGAGCGGCGCGTGCTGCGGCGGTTGATCGAGCGGGAGAAGCGCGTGCTGCGCTTCCTGAGCGGGACGGATGCGTGGGCTGGGTACGCGGCGTGGGCGCAGGCCCACGGGCTGGCGGAGACGTGGTTCTGGGAGCCGTATTCGTTTCGGCTGAGGTGTGGGCAGGGATGTGCGGGGTGTGATTAGGGGTCGAGGTAAAAAAAAAAAGAGCTGTTCTGGAGCTTGAAAGAACGGGGGGGGGGGGGGGCTTTGTTTGCTTGAGGGTTTTTTGCAGCTCGATGGTGTGTCGACGCTTCCTGGTGCTGTGGAACGAGCATCTCGTTAGATATACACGAATTTAGGTACGGTAGTTTGCCCGCTTACTTCTCCGTCTGTGAGGTACACACCCAGCACCATCCCCCATCTACACGCCCTCAAACAACAAGCACGATTCCGCTGGGATATAGCGTACTTCTGGTACTGTGCCCCGCGGTAGTAGCAATACTTCAGTACATTGATGTAATGCTCGGCAGCTAGACTGGGTAGGCGCTCAAGTGAGCGTTAATATGGAGGCGACTTTTCTCAAACGTAGACTAGGACGGCTAGCATGATGTCAATGCTGCGTTGTCAATGCGTAGAATGAGCGCGGAGCGTGCGGGAAAAGGCGAATCGGGAGTCTAGGTGGTAAGCAAGAGTTAAGACATTGTAAGGAGGTCAACGAATGCAAGTGCCATGTATGTAGCTGGCGGGGGACCTGTGATGTCTTGTCGTTCATTGTAAGATACATTGATCAGGGTCAGAGATAGTCTTGCGGAATGCGTATTGAGAGTCTTGGAAGCGGAGAATTGAAAAGGATAATCTACCTACAGATGTCATTATCAATGTGTAAATTGTACAGTGCAAGGGTTTAGAGTGACCAGTCTTCCAGCACATATGACTAGATACGGATCCTCATAATCCTACTTTGACAAGAATTAAACAGCGAAATGTCGCTTGAGCGCTGAACACAACACGGGCTGGTGCATTATCCTGAGCCTTCAACCAGCTTTGCCGACTTCGTCTAATCTGCCCAGTAAGCTCTGAACTTCTTTTACCAGTGCCTTCCGCTTCAACCTAGCATCTGGATCTCCTTCTGTCTCGACGCTGTCCAGCTTGAAAATAACCTGTGTAAGGATCGTCTCGCTGAGCTTCTTGTACTCAAATTCTCGCTTGCTTTTTTCTTCCGGTGGAGTTTTCATATATTGCATGGCCAGAGGTTCGAGCTCGTCATGGAATCTATCGGCGATAGCATCCAGCTTGCCCATGGGAGTGACAGGCTCTGCGGCACGTGAGGTGTTTTGCGGTGGTGCTGACGTGGGTCGAGGACCTGGCAGGTGTGATGGGATGGGGAGGTACTCTGCTCCTGCGCCGCCAGCAGTATAGCCAGGTGTGGATGTTCCAGATGCATTAGTAGACGCTGCGCCCTTCTTCTTGCCCTTCCTGCCGCCGCGCTTGCGAGACTTTTTCCTGCCTGCGGTGTTCGTGCCCGAATCAACGCCGTCGTCATCATCGTCGTCATCGTCTTCGCCCTCACTGTAGACACGCTGGCCAACATCGTCGGCTCCTGGCGCCAGACCACCGACAGGCGCCTCGCCGATCGTGACAAGGATCTCGCTGCCTGTGCCATCGCCGCGAAGACCCTCCTCACGCGCGGTGCGCTCATCGTGCTTCAAATTCCTGCCCTTGTAAAACATGCGTATCCTTCCCGGGTTGTCGATGCCCAACTTCTTCGCAGCTGCTTGTCGCACGGTGCCAATTTTCAGATCCCCATCACGTATGCTGTGCGCCGGAAAGTGTGTGGGGTAGTGTGTCCTCTTTTCCTTGAAGACTAGCACGTCCGTCTCTCGCTCTGGGTTCTTGTCGTCCCAATCCACAATCTCCGGGCCCTGTGCTGCGCCGTTTCTCCTCAGATCCTCACTGGTAATGTAGGAGAAGTCCGAGTCGTTGACCACACCAGAATTGGGCGAGTTGCTTGGGCGGCCAAACGGCGAGCGCCAGCCGCTGCCGCCTACCCGCGAAAACCACGACATGACGAGGAAGATGGAAGCAAGCGCAACGCCAAGCGCGGTAAGATATGTGGGATCGTCGAAGCGGGGCTTGGTGATGAACTCGACGACGCTGATGGCACTGCGTTGCTGCAGGTAGCGTGTGAGCCTTGAGAGAGTGTCGGTGGGAAGCTCCTGGTACTCGCCCGTGGGCGGCGGAGAGGACGAGGTGCCGAGCGCGGGATGGTTTTTGAAGAAGTCGACAGAATTCTTCAACTCGCCGACCAGGTGGTTCAACGACGCCACGGTGAAGGTTGTGTCGAGCACCTGCCCGTGTGAAGAGCAGGCTTGAGCACGCGGACTGGAATGACGTAGTAGCTATGTAGCGCAACGCTGTCGCTGTGTGGTGGGGTGGAGCCTCAAGCGGTGTGAAGCTGAATGCCGCAGCCCGCAGGTAGCGGCGGCATCGCATCGTCTGCCGGCGAGATTCCTCCCTGCCGCCTGGCGCTTGGCCCATGATCCTCGCGTGCTTAACACAACGCAACCTGCAACCACCCCCCATCACACTCAAGTCACTTCACACTATCCTTGCTGGCCATCAGGTGCGAAATCGTTGATTCATCATATAATACAATGCTAAACATGGCTTATGAAAGGTGTCGTGTTCTGTGATGCTCCCTCCACATGCGGAAAAGGTCCCACCGGTTTCCGTCAAATATACGCCATTTTCGTTCATTTGCAATCCAAATGTGGAATTATGGAAGGACATCATGACAAAGGAGAAGTCTTGACTAAGGAAATTTTCGTGCATCGTTGGCATTGTGACCATACCCAAAACGCCGGCAAATGTCAATCAATGCCACAACTCACAAGGAGTATCTTCGCGGTGTTGGCGGCGTGCCCAAAACGAAGTGCAACATTGTGGCATGGCAGAGTTCGCAAATACGAGTGAACGCCCGAAATATCGCTGGAAACACCTAGGCCCTGGTGCGCTTGGGAGTGGCCAGGAAAGCAAGTCTAGATTTGCTGATGCCGCTGCTACGTGCGGGAGTTCGCTGAGCATGTTTGCTGGCACTGGCTGGGGTCTTGGGAAGAACACTTGGAGTGTGCTTGACCTTCTTCGCAGAACGCAGGTCATCTTCGCCAGGTCCATCATTCTCCTTGTCGGAAGTTTCTTGCACTGTATCCAGCTTGCGCTTGTTGCTACCAGTAACAGCTGAAGCATCGCTCTTACGGACCATGCGAATGGTCCCAGCGGACGCTGGCCCAAAATTGACTGGCTTGCCTGAGCTGAATGAGAAGTCGGAGGAAGGGCGTGCAGATTCTGCGCCAAATGTGAGTCGTCTGGAGGGTGATGGCACCAAAGTGTCAACGTCTTGTTTGACTTCAGGGTACTGAATGCCGCCTCCAAGTGATGGATAGATGACAGCACCAGTGGGAACTTCGCTGCCAGCCCTCAGCTTCATGGGGGAAGGTGACTTGCCAATAGCCTCGAAGTTTGCGCGTTCCAATGTACTATTTGTGAAATTGACATGCTTCTTTACTGGTGCTGTGGCCGGAACGGCAGGCAGAGCCTTCTCAAAGTTCGCTATTGGAGGAGGAGACATATGAGTACCTGCAGCAATTTTGGCTGGGTCATCCGAGAACTTGCGGCTTGGAGTTCGAAGGATGGAGCGCACACGCTGCAGATTCTGGCTAGCTTTGCGCATGCTCTCTCTGGCTCCGTCACGCATAGCTTGCAGGTGATTGCCAGGAGAGAAGAGGTTGCTACTCGAGGTTGTCTTCATAAGGCAGCGGGATGTCGACGGGGACTGAAGTAATTCATTTGTTGAGGGCGACGAGAGCAGGGACGGAATCATCGAGCTAGACTTGTTCACTTTGGCGCTTTGTGCGCGTGCAATCGACGACTTTGTTGGCGTCATCAGCCTTGCGGCACTTGCTGCAAGGCGAGGTAGCGCTGTCTGGGATGTGATCTTGCGAGCTGGTGGCAGAGACGCTGTCACGGTCGGAATTGTCTTGCCATCGTGAGACTTAGGGCGAGTAGTAGCAGCGTCGTCAGCTTCAGTACGCTTGATACGCTTTGCCGAAACGTCAGTTGCGCCTTCGCCAGACAATGGGCGACCATCGCGAATTGGAGGCACCAATCGTACTGTGGAGTGCGACCGTGGCAAGCTGGAGCCGGTCAAGTCCATCTTCGACTGCGTACGCTTCAGCGGAGTCGGTGGTATCTTGCTTCCTGCTGCTTCTGCCATATCCATCTTAGACTGTGTACGTTTCAGACTCGTGGTAGGCTTTGTGCTCGAGTCCATAAGCTCGGCCTTGGACTGTGTACGCTTCAACTTGTTTGGTTCCGGCTTCGCGACTTCTGTCTGGGAGGGTGCCTGCTTCAACGCCGGGCCTGCGACTGGCTTGAAGCGAGTTGGGTCGGCGCGGAATGCCGATGGGTGGTTAGCAATGGAGTCCATCTTCTTGAATTGCTGCATGTGAACATCGCTGAAGCGTGCTCTTTTGCCTTTTGCCTCTGCCTTCTTGCGCTCAGGAGACATATCGGCCTTGGTGGAGAACTCAGTAGTGCCTGTAAACTATCGTTAACTGTCGCCCAATATATCCTAAACTGCGGAGCACATACCGAACAACGCGCGACTTCCAGCGCCTGGTGTACCAGATATAGCCGCGCCCCTTAGGAGACTTCGCGAGCCTGGGCTTAAGCCTGCCTCGTCCTGCTTCGTGCCCTTCAACATGGAGAAGGGTGATTTGAATCGGAACTGGAAGTTGGGAGAAGACTCTATATTGTTGAATTTGGTCTCAGTAGTGGGCACGGGTGTCTTGGAAGGTGTAGATTGGCCAGCTAAGCCACTGGCTTTGGGTGGTGCAGTGTGCGCTCCTATGGCCTGGAAACCCAGCCAACGCGCCTCGTCCAATGGCTTGGCCGTGCTCGCGTGATGCAAGGCGGGATGCATTTCCTCGCCCGCCGGCTTGATGGGAGTGCGGTTCTGAGGAGTCCGACTGGCGGCAGCTGCCAGCAGCAGCTTGCTCGAGTTGCTTTTGGATCCGGTAGGCGTCGCTTGAGGTAACTTGGACATGGGTTGGCGCGCTTCACATGCTGGCTTTCGCGGTGTCTCGATGTTGGGATCCGGGAGCTCAGGAAGTGACGGAAGCTCCATGGAAGGCGAGGAGGCAGTCTGCCAGCTGTCGGCTGAGTCGCGTGGGCTCCTTGCAGGCGGAGCAGAATGCTATAAGGTAGTAGGATCAGCACATGTAAACAAACCCTGTGAGCACGCTGAACAGGCGTCACGGCTGCGTACCTTCTGGAGCCGAGCGGAACGGCGCGCCATGTTGCGAGTGCGAGTGTCGTGTAGCAAAAGCCCTACCAGTTAGCAGCGTCCAAGTCGGTCGAGATTGGAGATGGTCTGTGGGGTGGGAAGGTACGGGACATCGGCTGGGCTAGACGCTAACAGCTAAGATAAACAAAGTGCACGGGCGCTGTTGTCCCCATACAGCCATCGACGTCATGGTCATCACATGTGCCAACAACTGTGAGACATTTGCTCCCAGGGCAGAAGATCACGATATTATTCATCTGGATTCAGGCATGCATACCTACCCAGGTAGCTGCAGCTTTTCGGATGCTTGCAGCAGACTTGCCTAAGTTGTGTCTGAAAGGTAGGGAACCGTCTTTGCAGCTGCACATGTTGTACCCACAATGTGTACTGCTGTGGCTCCGCACTCTTAGTTGGGCCGGTGTATCCAGGACGGTCTCTGATAGATATGGTCAAAGTAGATGATTAATCATACGTTGATATGGTTCGTTGTAAAATCTGCTCTTGCTATTACACCAGCCTCGAGTCTTCAGCCCCAGCCCTGCTCCTGTGTCATACATAGGAGCCGTACAATATCCTTTTCATCTTGCAGTGGGCTCATCATCGTCTATCGCTATCTTTGCTCAAGAGCGCGCCAGGAGGTTTCGCCAACCCAGCCTCAACATCTCTTTCAACGCCCTCTCGCACAAGTTCCCGCTTGCGATCCTCCTCCTCCTTGGCTTTCCTCGCCTGTTCTTCACTCCTCCACACAAAATTTCCTGCACCGCCTCTGCCTGACCGCGCGACAGGCATCTCTTGTCCCTCTGGATGCCAAGGTGTGCTTACTTGCGGTTTCGAGCCGCTGGGCGCAGCGGTCGAGTCGACCGCTGCTGAAAATGTGCCTTCCTTTTGGAGTTCTGTGGGCTGATACCAGTTGCCGGCACCTCCTCGACCCATGTGCGCATATTCCTGCGATGCATTGGCTGGCTGTGGAGGTGGTGCAGGGCGGGTGGTGTCTGCTGTGGAAATTGATGCGCGGTTGGCTTCGAGGTCCTGTATATACTGTTAGCGATCTAGTCATGCGGATAAAGCGCAAGCCTATGTAACTACATGTACGTACCTCAGCGGCCTTTTTATTAGCTTCCTGCGCCTGATAGAAATTACCTGCTCCGCCACGTCCGTACGGCATGTTGTCAAATCCCGGGGATAGATCCTATATGCGATTTCGGTGCTTTACGTTATCTCGCCAACGGCGGTTGGCCTGAGCTCAATGTACAGCGCGTGCAAAGTGTTGTTATACAAGGAGAAGGGTGCTGGTGATGAGCCAAGGGCCAGGAGGTATATAATCACATCGCGTACCGGCGAACTGACTACGCAACCAACGTGGGGAAGGGCTCGTCCGTACCATCGAGCCGGGCAAGGTGGGATATCAAGCCAACCAAATATGGTTTGTCAGAAGCTTGGCAAGAGATAACAACAAAGCCAATTAGGGAAACATCTAAGCTACTTGATGCGCAGTGTCACATCTGCGAGAAAGCAATTGGCACCGAAGAATGAGCACTTTTTTGTGCGTCGCGTTGGAATAATGTATCTAAACAGCGGAACATGGGGGAATCATATTTGCACAGTGTGCCTGAAAACTAGTAAAGAACTAAATGCATCATAACATGAAAAGCCCTAGTAGTGACTGTTGTGCACAACAGATGAGAATCCCAAACTATCATCCGGATAGCGGCTGCCAGCCTGTACCTGTCGCGATCCAACACCCAGAACTCCGTGAATCAGATCTGGCAAAAGAGCATCATCCGCTATTCGCGACCTTCTTGAACAGCGCGAAGCACTGGATATAAGTTATGTGCATCATCATCACTCATACTACGTTCGTGCTCGTGCTTGACATCTTCTTCTTCGTCAGAAGAATACTCATGTGCCTCAAGTCTGTCCTTGAGATAAGCTCTTAATCTCTCGATGACACGCATGTTCTCAACCCATGACTGTTGCGACGACTCTCCAGTTTCAGTAGCCGTTGAGGATACTACACTGGGTGATCTTAGGGCAGGATCGACCTTGGGAGAGTGGATCGCCAGCTGATCGACATTGTGGTGCAGACTTTCATGCTCAGAGTCGATACGATCCTTAGAAGAGGATTCATTGTCGGAAATGTCCATGGAGTCGCTACCACGTCGGTCTGGAGCAGCCTTTTGGAGCAGATTGCCGGAAAATCGGCGGCGACCGTCAGCATCAAAGGCAGGTGCAAGGCCAGATGAGGGTGCCGCAGCAGACATGTCAGACATAGCACTGACAGAGGGAAGCGTAGGGTACATGCTCCCAATAGAGCTCCTAGCTGTTGGGGAAAGACCATTGGCTGAGTGAGCTGCTCCAGGGGAGTGTTGAGAACCATAAGACAAGACGCTCGAGGCGGGAGTGAGGGCAGGTGTGTCAGCGCTTGACGAGCCAATGGCAGTGGCATGGGACGATTGCGAATGGCTAGATGAGAGTCCAGGTGGAGAATTGCTCGAGCGATAGCCGACACCAGTGTGAATGTAGTGACCAGGGTGCGCAACGCCAGCTTGGGCAGCTTGGTTGGGGTTTTCGTAAACAGTGTTTTGAAGCTGCTCCAAGAACTGATCAATGTTGAGGAGATCGCTTTTGGTTCTCAAATTGGGGAGAGGCAGGGAGTAGGGATGATGCATCGGCGGGTGCTGCGCCTGAGCAAGCATGGTGCCTCCATGACTGCCATACTCAGGGATGCCTGCGCCCTGGTAGCCAGAACCGCCAAGAACTGGAAGCTGAACGCCCTGTAGGCCCATCAGTCGCTGGCCGACGTCGTAGTAGGTCGACGGGTCGATGGCGCGACGCTTAGCGTCGCCGAAAAATTCGTTAAGGGCATCGTAAGCCGCACGTTTCCTGATCTCGTAGTCGTTGCCCAACTGCTGAGTCTGGTTGACCGCATAATAAACGGGACCATAAGCAGAGTTCTGAGGAGGGCCTCCATAGAAACCGGCCGGAGCACCGCCCGGATGTTGCTGTCCATAACCAGCAGTAGCGCCCATGGCACCATCAGGATATTGATATCCACTCGCTGTAGCGGCAAGCGCCTGCAAGTCAGCGACCACTGTGGTAACTAGTTAGAAATCGAAGGAAACGTCAAGGGAAATGATATGTGTTGACTAATATCGAAGGGAAGTAGTTGGTTGACTTACGTTTGCCGTTCTGGCCTGGGTACCCTTGGGCACCATGGGGTCCACCACGGTTGGGCTCGGGTGAGCGAAGCAAGACAGAATCGTCGGCGTGGGTCTTGACGTGCTTTTTGAGATCCTGAGGACGCTTGAAAGCTTTCCCGCAGAAGTCACACTTGTGTGGCTTCAACGGCACGTGGACTCGAATGTGAGAAGTAATGTGATCACGCTTGACAGTGGTAGTGCGGCAATTACCCCACTGGCAAGTGAGATTCAGATTGTTTGTGCTCTTGCGGCCAACATGGCGTTCGCAGACGTGGTCCTGAGCAAGGTCAATGGGTGGTCAGCGCACGTGATGGTCACGGGCTGACTTACGTAGAGTTGCTCTGCGGAGGGCAGACGCTCACCGCAGCTCTGCCACTGGCAGACGAGCTGGTCGCCGCCCCCACCGGAGACGGAAGCGGGCGTGGGCGCATTCTGCTGTGTCGGAGTACCTTGCGGTTGCTGTTGAGGCGTGGTAGCCGCTGCGGGCGCCGTGGTTTGGACGTCGCTCATGCTGGGCGGCCGTCTCTTGGCAAAGAATGGATTTGCGAGATTTGCAAAGACTTCACAATGGGGCGCAAAGTCTTTCAGTGCGAATGGCGCAGGCGCGTGAACTGAGGAGGTAGATCGCGGGCGACTGACTGCGTCCTTGGACAGAAACAAGTCAAAATAAGAGGATGAAGAACGCCGAGCCAAAGGCTGGGGCGAGGGCGCTTCAAGTAGGGGCAGCGGGGACACTGGGCGTTTTCGGAGACGGCGGGCGACACTGGGCAGTGCCTTCCTGCTCTTGCCAATTCTTGGAAGCTACGAATGTGCCAAGGGCACTAGCGTCCCGTAGCGGCTTGGCTCATCTGGCAAGTGCAATCAGGCCGTCCGGCAGCGAATGAGACGGGATGCGCCGGTGACGGTGGGCGAGCCTCCAGCAGGAGAAAATCACGCATCCTCGCGACTCCTCGCCCTTGGTCCCCTCGGAGCTGCGTCCACGCCTCCTGAGTGCCCAGCCGCCCCTGCGACGGTGCGCGGTCCGGGGTTGTCGACAGGTTTGTTGCGCCGCCGCCTTCGCCGCACAGTGACGCAGGGCCAACTGCCCCATTTTCTGGGCTCGCATTGCCGCGCCAGCTCGCTCCATGACACTCGAGCGAAACGCCCAGCGATCGCGGAACACCTTGGCCAGCGGAATTCTTAGCCAGGTCGATACCCTCATCGGTGTCACTTCTCCGCAGACATGTCCGGCCGGTGTCTTCGTCGCGTGCGGCACTGCTGCCTCGCACCAATTTTCAATGGGCCCTGTTCTGTCTAACACCTGACTTAGGCACGCCCAAGTCTGTTGGCAGTTGCATATGTACATGTATGTACTCAGCACGACGCAAAGCATCCGGCGCCGTCCAAATCGCACGGCGATGGAGGCATGATTCGTTCATTTGAATGCGAATCGCGAAACAATAGGAACGAGCACTTCCCTCACGACTGGTCCCCTCGACAATCCTCCCGCTCCCTTTCATACCTATTCCTCGGCGCACACAAAGCTAGCTCAGAGGCACCCTTTCGCTGCACCAAACGAGTCGCTACTACACTCTCGTGCAGACTGACTACGGTAGTCTAGTCTGCTTTTTTTTTTGAATTCCATCAGATTCATACTCTTGCTCTCTTAATCGGGTTGGATCGACTGTTGACATCTCAAGCAGCCATATACAGCATGTCCTCACCACGGCTTGATTGTCTCAGCGTTGCCAAAACGTGATTTGGGGACTTCAGCGGGCCAAGGGGACAGTTGATTCCTCTCTTGGCCCAGATTTCCGCAACGCCAAGCAGTAACCAAGACGCCCCCAAGCCCGTTCTGATCCTTGGCTGCATACTGTACCGTGGCTGTGTAAGAAGATTGAGCTTCCTAGAACGCTAAGGAGGAAGCATGCTGCTACTGCGCGGCCCAATTTGCTGGCTATATTGGGCGTTTAGATTTGAGTGATTTCTTATTCACTGCGCAGTAGTCTCCACAAAGCTGGTCATTGCAACATCTATATTCAGAAACGCAAGATAGGTCGACTTACACTGGATCTGATTAATCTGCAATCAAGGCATTCCATACCAGCATCGGGATTTGCTATATCGCCCAACACTGTGCGGACAAGTATACCAGGTAGTATTAGCATCCAAGCTGCCTGCCGACAGGAGTCTGTAGCAGCAGACAATCGAGCCGATGTCGACCAGAGACCAAGTAAGCACGACCATCGAGTCGATCGCATGGTCCGCCGTTCCGACAGGGCGGCTGGTGTACCGCTACCGCTGCGTCACTCAGGCACGCCGCACACTACCCTGTCTAGAAAGAGTGCAGTTGCTGCGGCCTGCATGCATGAAGACTGTCTGGCCATCGTTAGAACTCTATGTGAGCCTTGCATCATGTTAAGGAGTCTTAATGGTATGTGCCGGGAACCGGATTACTGTTCCACGTGGACATGTTCTCGAGCCAGAAATTGCGCGCAAGGGCACCGCCTTTACACACTTAGCGTACACTTCATACAAGATGACGAACGCCAGGATCCCGAGAACTTGGTACGCACTGCAGTAGTCTCGAAGTGTAAAGTGCACATAGCAATGCGGAGGGCTCGGATACCTGCATTGTGAGGTGTTCAGGTCGCAAAGCATCACCTTATCAATTACCTACTTGTCCCTATTGCTCCGGAAAGCGCATGCATACTCAATCCTCTAGGACATGATAGGAATGGTGCCGAGTGCTCGGTCCTTACAATCCCACCGACCACTCGAAATCGTCGATTGCAGAGTCGACTTCTCTATGTGCGTACTATTGGGGTAAAGAGTAGGGATAACTTCGTGGCCCAAGTGATAGTAGATCGCCAGTCTCATTGTCCTTGTGACATATTGTGCTTGGCCCTCATCCCCCCAACACGATGTAAGTCATGTTCAGAGTGAGAGAATCAACACATGCCCCTCCCTACGCTCTTTGCATGGAGACAAGCATTGTCACTTTGCTACGTGAACCCGAGGCGAACTATTCATCCTGAAGGCGCTAGCGTGGGGGACCAAGACTTTCCACTCCGTCTCACCCGATCTGAACCTTCACGACCAATGGTCTACCAACGATCACAAGAAAAAGTCCAAGCTAGAGTAGTGGGTGACGAAGGAGGCTTCTACACTTCAACTCTCGTGGCAAATAGTTTCCGAATTGGGTTTCACTGTCACAACCGCCATAGTAACGGACCAAATTGCCGTACATACTATGAATCTCCAGCGAGATGTCTTGGAAAATCACAAGGCATTCCTTATGTAATCATACTGGTTTGATTAATGCCTTTGGAATACGAGGCATCCCTTCTTCTATGTGCAATACCACTATCATTACCAGCTCGGTCTCCTAGAAGGTTTCAGCCAGAGCTTGGGTTGCTTCTGTTCTCCACGCTGGAAATTGCGAGTGGTGCCCAGGCAGTGTCTTGGACGTGCTTTGGACTAAGCAATCTGAAGTGCACAGTGCATGCCCTCACCCTGGTCACAGAATTGGAAAAAGCAATTTTTAGCCTTTCATGGGAACGGGTAGGTCCGTCACGTCTCCAACATTCTTACAAGGAAGTATCCCCGTCGTGAGCATCACAATTCAATCTACATTGCCAAAGAACGTTATACTTCTACTATCATGCATCTGTCATTGTGCACATGCCAGACCTACAACTCTCATCCCTTCACTGTACTCACATCTTGAAAGGCAGGAAAGGCATCTTTTATAGTGCCATTTCATTCAAGCGACATGCTGGCATCCCATCTTGAGACTCTCGACTTCCCCAGCCGACACTTTACGCGACCCCAGCACTTGTTCCTGCTTCATACCACAATTAGCCTTGAGATGATATCAAGTTCATGAACAAAAATAAGTCAGACACAGTTGGTCCCAAAGCATTGTAAATGTAACGGCAGTTTGCGATTGCCAAGTACAGGGTTACCGGTTATTTTCATCTAAAAGCTTCCTACAACGTCCTCTTCTCGAGCTTTCGTGCATGAGGTCGCCCCGCATTTTCTACAATTAGCTATTGTGCCTGAGTACATTGTCGATGCTTGTGGAAGAAAGCGCTTCTCCGGCATGTCAAACTCGTCGTATTCCAAAAGTACCAGTATGTGTGTATGTACAGTCGCGAGGCCCGTGTCCCGTAATATGGTATCTATCGCTTTCCGTCGATCAGTATGAAGAACTTGGTCGGCAACGTTCTAGCATTCGCCACGTTCATTTTGGCTACACCAACTCCTGTCAAATTATATCCCCATCACAATCACGGTGACAGACTACAGCTGTTCCCGGGGCTCGGTGACCTAGCAAAAAAAGCCGGGCTGAAGTATTTTGGCACTGCGATTGATAATGTGGTGCTTGACAATGCGGCATACACATCCATTGCCTTCAATCGCTCCGAGTTTAACCAGGTGACTGCTTCCAACGGGCAGAAATGGATACATATCGAGCCCCAGCGCAACATCTTCAACTATACCCTTGGTGACCAGATTGTCGATCCAAGCAAAGATGCACGCCAAATGAGACGATGCCATACATTTGTCTGGCATAACCAGCTTCCCGACTGGGTTAACAACGGCAATTGGACGAAGACCGAGCTCCTGAAAGTGCTAGAAAATCACATCAGAAAGGAGGCCGACTACTACTGGGGCGATTGTTACGCATGGGATGTAGTAAGTGTCCTTCTCCTCCCCTTCTTCTTCTTCTGTGTCGTCCATCGTCCAACAACACAACCTCGTCCAGGTCAACGAAGCATTCAACGACGACGGCACCCTCCGCCCCACCATCTTCCTCGCCACCATCGGCGCCTCGTACATCGAGTCCGCCTTCCGCTTCACACGCAGGTACACCAGCCCAGGCACGAAACTCTACTACAACGACTACGGCATCGAGCGCGTCAACAACAAGTCCCTCGCCGTGCAAGCCTTGCTGACGGACTTCAAAGCCCGCGGCGTCCCCGTTGATGGTGTCGGCCTCCAGGCACACTTCACCGTCGGCAGAGCGCCCTCGTACGCCAATGTCCGCGCCGCGCAGCACCTCTTCACGGCTGCGCCGCTGCGGCTGGAGACCGCGCTCACGGAACTCGACGTCCGGCTCAAGTTGCCGGACAGTGCGAACAAGACGGCGGCTCAGGCTAGTGTCTATGCGGAGCGTGTGCGCGCGTGTGTGGATGAGGAGAGGTGTGTGGGCGTTACGGTGTGGGACTTTTGGGATCCGGTGAGCTGGGTGCCGGAGACGTTTGCTGGGCAGGGGAATGCGTGTTTGTGGGATGAGGGGTTGAGGAGGAAGAAGGCTTATTTTGCGGTGCAGAATGTGCTTGCCGCGGCAGGAAATAGGACGAGGAGGGAATGAGAAGTTCGTTGTGGCGTGGTATCTGAGTGAGGATATGGAGAAGGAGTAGAGTATGTGTAATTTGAGCTTTTTGTTCCCATCATGCTTGATCTTGTACTTCGCCTCTATATTCGTGCGCTCGAGAATGTTGACATATCTCGTTTATATGAATCGTCTGCATTGTAACCGTGATAGTGGATGATCGGCATAAATCCCCGTTTTACGCAGCACGTTGTTGGCCAGCGTAAGGTCAAAAGGAGGACTGAGCAAATCTTGACAACGACAAAGACTTGAACTTTAGTGAGTGATTAACAACCATGCAGGCCTACATAACATCCTAGCATCATCTCATCACCAAAACATGGCCAACTATTTCAAACGCTGACCTCGTGCTGCCAACCCTGTATAATATAAACGATACTCTGCTACTGAACTAGCCCCGTGAAAAGTCTCACCCTGGTGACAAACCACCGTATACCCTCTTCACACGGCACCGTCGTCGAATTCCCTTCATATGTTCAAAACTCCTGCGAATCCTGCACTTCACGGATCGTCTGCAGGAGGTCTAGCTCGGCTGAGCGTTTTTTGCCGCGTACACTGGCGCTGAGGGCATGATCCTAGGCGCTTTGTAACGAGGAAAATGCGTACAGAAGAATAAACACCTGGGCTCCGACTTGCGTTTAGCGCTGCCGACCGTATATTCGATGGGAGAATGGATGTGCGTGAAAGCGTCAGCAATATGTGATAATCACTTCCTTTACACCCGGAGACTTGCCATGCTGTCCGATAGACAGTCTCGGCGTCAAAAGTCATGCTCGGTAGGCCCGCGTAGTCTCCTTGAGGATGCTAGGATTGTGCACGCTGGTTCGTGGACCTAGGTGTAGAACTCTCCCGCCATGCTATTGCCCTTGTGGCATGTGGACGAAGGCTGGTGGTGATTTGGCAGGAGGATAGTGAGACCCAGCGCTCGCGGAGACTGCCTCGTGCTGTTTTGACGCTAGCCATAAGCATGATCTATTTTTCCCCAGTCATGTTCGGCGTCATATTGCCAGGTTGTCTCTTGACGTTCAGTCTCAATTACTGTTGTGAGTTGTTTCTTGTCGCTGGGGGTGGGGGTTAGATGGTGTTCATGCTCCGGGCAAGCGACCATCTACGGATACCCAAGGAAGACAAGAAAAATGAAGACAAAGAGTTGCATAATTCGGTGCTTGGTATCGAGCTCAAGACCAGATCATCATGATTTGAGGTTTCATAGTACTAGACCAGTACGGCCGTAGTGCTTCTTGTATCATCAGATGGCCCACATTCTCACTTCGAGTTGAGATCACTGACCGAGCAGGTCCAGGCACCTGACTCAAAGTTCGATACTGCGTCATGACAGATTCAATATCTGGGCATACTACCGGAATGCTGATTGTGGGGAAAAGGCGCACAGCTTGCCAGCTGGGTTAAGCAGCTATCATCCACTCTAGACTCTCACGCAATAACATGAATGTTGACGACAATCGTTGATACTGTCGCTTTGTGGAAGGCTATGATTTAGACGATTGGATAGTCGCATCGCCGAGCCCTGTCAATGCCTTCAAAGATTGCAGTATACAAGTAACCCACTATCGCATGTTTAGTTCAATCTATGCCGACGAACACGCCATCTCTTTCCAGAATTTGTCGCGGGATCCTCGGCATCGGACTGGCAGAATCAGCTCGCCGCATGGCACTTTCGACATCAGCCCAGAACCTCCCAACGTCGACGCTCCTAGGTATTCTACAGCCTCCTTCGCCAGATGGAAGTTTCGTGATCTTCGTTCTCCCAAGCTCTCCAACCTTGGTTTGATCCATAGAATGGACGCCTTGTGTCACAATTTCAACATGAAATCTCTCTCCATCTCGATCCTCGAATAGCTCAGGAGAGATTGCAGCAGAAACTGCGAGTGGATCATGTAGAGGGGGCCCCTCGGTGATTGAGAATACTTCAGCGTATGTGCCCGCGAAGAAAGACATAATCTGGGTGAATAGCGCGCGTAGAGTCGTAGGTGTTTGTGCATTGTTAGCCACATTTGAGCCTAGGTCATGCGAGCCGTACAGCTGATGACGGCGTACAGGCTGTGTTCCGAGGACTTGATGACTGAGATCGAGCGTGATTAGCGTTGTCTTTGGCTGAAGTACTGGATGCGAGAAGATGAAGTGGGATGCTTCGGGGTCACACTTGGATCGTCAGTAACGTTGACACAGCTGTAATGTCCAGATCTTACATAAATCTAAGTCTATATCAGTACTGTTTCGCCGAGGGTAAGAAGATACTTGCGTTGAATTCAGCATAAGCTGTCCAGTTCCCGAATCGCTCGCCTTCTCCCTTGACTTTACCCATGGGCGCATCCGTGAAGCCCCCACCGACTGCTCCACCCATGATGCTCACTCCCTTGAGGTGTTCTGCTAGATTAGGATACTTCTGAAATAGAAGTGCGATGTTTGTGAGAGCGCCTGTTGAAACAAGCCACGCAGTATTCACAGGGGTCGCGATCAATGCATCGTACATAGCCTGCAAGTAATCCACATGCGTGATTGCGAGCTCGATGGGTTGTGGCAATAGTGTTACGCCATCCAGACCCGACTCGCCTGGACGGATTAGCTGACTTAGAGATGCTCTGTGTTGGGAAAGTACCATGGATGTCGGCAGCGTGTACTGCATCACGGCTGATTGGCTTTGCAGCACCAGGATGAACCTTTACGTCTCGTCTTCCAATCGCTTCAAGAACAGCTCGAGTGTTGAAAGTAGTGTGATCGAGCGAAGCATTGCCGTGGACTGTGGTTACACCGAGCAAGTTGACACAGGGATCTTGTGCACTGAGAAGGAGTGCATACGCATCCTACGAGAAGTGTAAGCTTGGAAGCTATTAGAAAAGGCCCGAGGAACTCGCATCGTGTCCAGTGTCCTTCGGGGATCAGTATAGCTGTTGATGGAATTGCGAAGAGATACGAACACAATCTAGCCAGAGAGGAACAGGTGTTATCGCCGCAGTCATGATTATGCAGGCACAGGGGAAGAATTGATTGGATCAGATGCGATTGCTGCTTGTGGAACGGTGATGGAGAGGCTGAGTACAGGGCCGCCCGGTCGTGGGGCTGCCGGGGGGTTCCCGCACTCAGCCGCCAACGAATCAGCGAAGCAGCCTCTACAATAGACGCAGCTTCATTGACAGCGGAACTTCTTTCGTCGCATCATCTTGTTCGTCCACGCACTTCAACTTTCATGCCACCGTGATCAGGAGCACGTTTGAGCGAACTCTGGCTGGTTGACGTGGATGACGTCGCTGAATCGCGATCAGCCTTTGTGTTTTTTAGTCCAAAGACCTTGCTACTTGTGTCAGCTACACCAATTTTGCGCAAGCATACGTGGAAGTTGTTAGGCTTTCCTCCCCTCAGTCAGTCATTCCCCTGCTGTTGGAGATTGGGTTGCATTCTGATTCGGGACCGAGCAATCCTCAGCTTGGCAGAGATTAAAGAGTCTCAACATTCGAAACACGATACGAAAATCCGACAAGTCTACTCCGCGAGTTTGGATGGATCTCAATCGCCGGCATGAGGGCCATAGTGAAGTCAAAACGGATCAGTATTGGGCTTTCGGATACTATTTCGAGACTCTCGACGACAAGCAAAAACATCAACGACGCGAGTACCTGGACTGGTACGGATTCGTTGCTCAATGGTCTGTTTTGATCATCTTCGTCCTGTTTCAGATTAGCTTCTTCATATCATGGTTGGTCAAAAGCGGACTCAAGTATGATCAGCCGAAATCTCCGTCATTCAACAAGCGTCCCGAGGGACGATTGCGCTGGTTAAGAGCTGTACAGAGCGGATTCCACAGGCTTATGTGGGGGTTGCGAAAGGATATCGTTCCTGGCTGGAATTGGGGAACCCGAGGGGAGTGGATCGGAGCATCGATATGGACAGTATGGCTGCTCTTCTTGTGCATTGCGCAAACAGGAAAAGGTACGGACCATGATCTACATGAGCGTGCTAATCGCTAAGATTGTAAGACTATCTGCATCTCACGAAGCGCTTCGGACAGATTGGAGCGTCGCAGCTTCCTTTGCAATATCTCTTAGCTATGAGGGCGCCTTACTCTCCGGTACAATGGCTCACACGACTGTCACACGAGCAGATCAAAGCATCTCACCAAATTCTAGGACGTGTTACGTTTCTACTATTCAGCTTACATGCCATCTTTTACCTTGTTTTCTTCATTTTATCGGGCGCCCTCGCGAAACGCATCAAGGATTGGGATGTCATCTGGGGAATAATCAGCATTGGCCTCTTCGCAGCAATCAGTACAACGGCACTGGGCTTCATCCGAAGGAAGAACTATCGGATATTTTACATCTCGCATATCGCTATTGCCAACTTCATCATTCTGCCAATGTACCTGCACGTATCGCATATACGGATTTTCGTATACCAGATTGTGCTCATCGAGGCTCTACACCTAGTCTTCCGCGCCTTGCGTCTTAAAGTGTACACGGGCACTATCAAAATCCTGCCTGGGACGAACCTGGTTCAGGTCCGCATACCTCTACCATCTGCAAGTGCCGCAGTACTCTGGAAGCCAGGACAGCATGTGTACCTCAGCAGGCCTTGGGGCAGATCAAAGACACCGAGCTTGTGGGAACAATGGCTTATGACTAACAAGACAAACCCTTTCACAGTTGCTTCGATTCCTTCCAAGGACAAAGAGCTGCTTTTAGTTGCAAGAACTTTGAAGGGCAACACCAAGTATCTCGCCGATTTAGCCCGAACCCTGGCTCAAGGTGGTGGTGGTGGTGGTGTGCAAATGCTGCCCACTGCAGGAGGCGATATCCCCATCCTCCCGTTTTCCATCGAGGGACCTTACGGCGCGTCTGCGCGGCTACCGGACCTGTCGGACTACGATAATGTGCTTCTGGTGGCCGGTGGCGTGGGTGCGACATTTATTATACCCATCTACCGGAGCATTCTGGAACATCACGACCCCACACCTGCAGGCACGAGTATCCGATGCATTTGGGCTGTACAAAAACTGGCTGAGACGCAATGGGCGTTTGATGCTTCTTCTAGCGAACCCGAGCCGGTGCAAGAAGAAGATGCAGAAGCAGAGTCAAACGAAAACGGTCTACTACACAGCCAACCGAACGTGGAAGTATATGTTACACGACCATCGGGTGCGAACCTGCAGGTCGATGCAGCTACACCGGGTGTTTTCGTCGTCGACCCTGATGCAGACGACGAAGGCGAGACGATTGAATTACAGGAGCATGAGCAACTATTAAGCATGGAGGAACAAATTGCCAAGCCAAGAAAAGGGTTGGTTCTCAGAAGGGGAAGGCCGGATCTTGGCCACATCGTGCAGGGGGTTTTCAATACAGGCACTAGAACTGCTGTCATATGCTGCGGGCCGAAGCGCTTGACAGACGAGCTGCGCAGGAGTGTTGAAATATGGGTGAAGAAGGGCCACGACGTTTTCTGGTACGACGAGACTTTTGGATGGTGAAATCTCACGCCGAATCGCGTTCCGGAGTCCCGGCTTACGGTTGGGAATTGCAGACCTCATGCTCTAGTGATGGGTGATTGGTAGATAGTTGCAGTAGGTATGTAATGTACGTGGGTCAGATGACGGCGATGGCCACTCGGCGGTGTGTACGGGCTGGGTGCCGAGGAGGCTTCGGAGGCGATTGGGAAAGGCGTTGGCAGGCGGAAGCTTGTTCAGAATGAATTGTGCACTGGGCGTCTCGCGTGCACAGCATGGAGAAGAGGCAATCAAGAAGCCCCCCGGCCATAGCAGCAGCAGCAGCAGCATTTATCCGAGCACGAGGGTGTTTTTCGCGCCGGTTGCTCCAGACTCCAGAGTGCAAATCAGCTGGGGGGTTTTGGCAGAAGAAAGTTTGCCGCAGTGCAAGTGCAACGACACGACCATATTGCTTGTTGGTGCCGTTGTGGCCGTGGACGGTGGACGTGTGGGATGGCGTTCAGGTTCCCAGGAGGCTCGGGGGGGCGAGGCCATTCCCTCTTGGGCGGGCCGCAGATTGCAGGCGGCCTGTGCCAGCCCGGCCAAGCACGAATGACAGCCTCCCGCGACGACCCAGACGGACGCTCTCCTTGTCGAGGGCAGTCCTGCACAACGCCTGTCCGAGTTGTAACTCGTTGCCATCTTTTCTCACGCGCCCATTTGTATGAGCGTAGGTAGCTTGCCCGGCACGCAGACCACGCAGAACTCGCAGAGCACGCCGCGGCGGTCCCCGGTCATCCTCGTCTGCCACGGCCCACGGCGCCACGGGCTTCTTGTTCCATCCTTTCACTGCCAGCCACCGGGACTCGTGCAGGGAACTTGCTTGCTCGCGCATGCACACCTCCCCTCACAGCCTCCGTCCCGGGTGCATCCCCACACCCGCGTCCTCCTCCAGAGTCCTTCTCACTTGGTGCTTCTGCTTCGGATATTTCAGGTCATCACCGCGCCTGCAGCCCCCTCCTCCGACGTTGCTTGAACGTCCAGGTCGCGTCGTCGACCGCAGCATAGCCCACTCGCAGTACATATATCCATGGCTGCGCTGCTCTCGTCGCGTCAGACGTCTGCGCCCACCCAGCAATTGACGCCCCCAAGTAGTTCTCACGGAGGCAGGGGCTCTTGGGATTACGCCGTGCCAGTCAACGATCCGGTATGTATGGAGATCCTGTCTTGCTACTGCTTCTCCGCATCCAGAATATGCGGGATGGCTCGCGCTGCGGCAACTTTGTTACTGTCGCGGCAGTACCACGCGTTGTGGTTCATGCCGATAAAAGCCTGACATCATGTTCGCACATACTGCTTTACCTTACCTCCCCTTACACCAGCTGACCACGCACGCAGAGTGTGTCTCACGAGCAGGACCCATACATGGCCGAATACGTCACCTCCCATCGCCAGCCCCTCACTTCTCAAGCCAACGGCTTCGCCAAACCTGTCCGCTCGCCTACCTGGAGTTCGCAGGATCAGCACAACGACTACGATCAGCCACGCCTGATTCCGGATCGCGCGAATGACCTACACAAGAAGCCGAGCCGAGACATGAACACAATTGGCAGTGATCAAGACAGCGTCATGGAGTACTACAAGACTCATGCAAACAACAAGAAGGGTCCCACTGCGGTCAAAGGGAAGCCCAAGAAGAAGCCCACCAAGGCGCAGATGGCCGACCCAAACTGGTCTGCTCTTGAACATGACCAGAACAACTGGATACATCGCGACAAGCTCAAGGAAATCGAGACGAGAGAACTGGAGGAAGCAGGATTCAGGGTGGGCCGTTCTAGTAGATCCAACAGTCGTTCCCAGAGTGCTACCCGGCGGGCACGGAGTCGCACAAACTCAGAGTCTCTGGAGAGGACACAGACCGGTGACGAGCGACAGGGGACGCGCAAAGTCGTGTCTCCTATACCTGCCGAGGACGAAGAACTCGGCGAAGAGTTTCACAGCTGGAGCCCTTCTACTCCCGGAGAAGTTCCTCCAGAGTTGCAACCATCATCGCCGAGGACTGGCCATACCGCTGGCCGACCAAGCACATCTCGCATTCCTCTGCCTAAAACGAGTGGAATTCCGGTGCCTTCCTCGGTAGCAGACCGCGACGCACCCCTGTCACGCTCTCGGGCAGGTAGTGCAAGCTGGAACGAAAATGCAATTGCGGCAAATGGCGCACGTGTGCGGAGTGGGAGCGTTGGCAGCCAGGTTTTGCTTGATGACCATGAGGATGGACGACAGAAAACGCCCCCATATGCTCGTGGGCATGCGCGTAGCATGTCTGGTACATCCGACAGCGGCTCTCCGCCCAAGTCGCCGCCAAAGTCACCCATGAAAGCTAAGACGCCTCCTAAGCCGAATCCAACCTCGGGATCGCGCAAGACGAGTGTCGTCAAAAACCAGCCGAAGAATCGAACGGCATCTGCAACATCTCCAAGGCGTCCCGGGACCAGTGGTGGAACCAGCCGCCCAACCACTGCTCATCGCCCGGAAGGCGAAGCTCCATGGATAGCGACCATGTACAAGCCGGATCCTCGTCTTCCTCCCGACCAGCAGATCATACCCACTCATGCGAAGCGCATGCAGCAAGAGCAATGGGAAAACCAAGGTAGACCTGGTTCCATGTATGATAAAGACTTTCGTCAGCTCAACGATGATGCTATGGCCGACCAGCGTTTGTCTCAGCTCAATCCCATTGACATCGAGACAGCGCAAGAACAGGGAGAATGGCCCCTGCCGAGCCCAACAAAGGACGATCAACTGGATGCTCCCCTCGAGAAGGTGGACACAAACAGGGCGAAGTCTCCAGGCATGGAGTATAGACTGACACCAAACATTCCTCAAGGTGCTCGGTCGCCTTCACCAAAGCTTGCGCCACCTATCGCACCACCCCAACCAAAACCTACTACAACTCGGGTGCCAGAACCCCCCGAGGAAGAGAAGGAGAAGAAAGGTTGCTGTTGCATTGTTATGTAGCGGACACATTGCTCTATACCCATTTTCTTTCGTTTTTTTCTCAATATGAAACGGACCCAAGTCCTTCTAGTCCATGGCGTTGTCGGAGCGCTGGGCTCAGGTGTTGACTTCTCTTCTTGTAAGCGCAATTGCAGCGGTGAGCATTCAGTTCTTGTATTGTTTTCTACATCCGCCACACTCTGCAGCATTATGATGCAGAGTCGGCAACTTATTTTTTAGACTCTCGTCTCCACAGGCTGCCATTTTCTACTCATAGTGCGTACAGCGACCACGAGCATACCCACATGGCTAAACGCTATTGTTTTTCCTTGTTTTGCTTTTCCAAAATTGAGCCTAGAAGAGGCCTCGAGGTTAGAGAATGTAGTATGAACACTCGATTTCTGGAAGTTTGATCTGGCGGGTTCCTTGAAATCAACGGCGATGGAGCTGTTATGGGTACAGAGGTGATTTACAGATTTTATGATAAACACCTTTTTATCTTGAGTAACCTGACTACCTATCGTTTGACCACGCACTTGAACTTCGTGCGTGTGACACCTGAATTAGATTTGCGTTACGATCATTCAAGGTTGGTGCTAGATAGCAGTGTTCAACCTTGAGGACGTTCGAGGCCGAGTCACGTGCAAATTACGCTAGGCTTTAGTTCCTCGCTTGGGGCGCCCACACCCGAGCACGATTTTGAGCAGCGAATCGCGGAACTTTTGAACTTTCTCCCTCATCACAACATCCCACTCTTCGAGGAAACCCGACAGATAGAACATACATCATCATGGTATGTAGCCCTCCAAGCACCTCTACAGAGCAATTGTGCACCAGCCATTGCATCACTTGATCACTGTACTCCTCGACACCACCACTACCCCACCACAGCGCAAGAACATCGTTAACAGTGACGCCCACAGTCGGACGGAGAAGACGATACCAAGTCCCAAGTCAGCGCGGCCGCCGAGGTCGAGGTCTCTGCCGATGCATCCGGCGGCAAGGGCCAGATGAGCGTGCTCGAGGCGCTCAAGGGCGTGCTTAAGCTCGCTCTCATCCACGACGGTCTTGCCCGTGGTCTGCGCGAGGCCTCCAAGGCCCTCGACCGCCGCCAGGCGCATATGTGCGTTCTTAACGAGGCGTGCGAGGAGGAAGCCTACAAGAAGCTGGTCGTTGCGCTCTGCTCTGAGCACAAGATCCCGCTCATCAAGGTCCCCGATGGCAAGCAGCTCGGCGAGTGGGCTGGTCTGTGTACGTTGCAATGAGATGGTTTTGCTGAGGGTCTACCCGGGCTTTTGACGCACCATCATACTGTAACTATGGAATTCAAGCTAATCAGTGAACAGGCCAGATCGACCGTGAGGGCAACCCCCGTAAGGTCGTCAACTGCTCCTGCGTCGTCGTCAAGGATTGGGGTGAGGAGTCTCAAGAGCGCAGCATTCTCCTCAACTACTTCCAGACCGAGCAGTAAACGTGCTTCGCCACGCGTACGATGCCCGCTTACAACGACATGCTTGCTCGAAACGTCATCACCGTTCTTCGGCGACACTGTGTTGAACTTTCGGCACAATAAGAGGATCGAGTGGGACAGAGATGTGACATGTCAATGTGGTGGGTTGCATGGATGTAGATAGGCCTGTAACGGCCCTGACAATGAAAAAAACAAGGAACGCGTCATGACAAAAAAAAGCACACAAAGCTGCTCCTCCGCATCCTCTTCACTATCGTGAAGTCGAAGATCAACAGACCCAATTTTTTCCCTACAATCACCCCAACCATACCATCTACCCAGCGCACAAGAACAGCCCCCCACATGTCGCCCAATATACATCATCCTTTTTCCTCGAAAAAACCTCCCCAAACCATAAATCTCAAACATCTCCACTCCCACCTCACCTCCCGTCCCAGTCCCGGAGTAAAGACCAGGAGCAGGAATACCACACCACACCAGCACGACCTCCTACCCCGCCACCTCCTCATCCTCCAGCTCTCTTGCTCCCTCGCTCCCTCCCTGCCTCATACGACTCCACGAACTACACGTCCAAACACCCCCACCCCCACCCCCGCCGCTCCCACCCACCCCAGATCCCGCTCTAGCACGCAGTACAAGCGGATACATGTGCCCAGCGCTCTATTTTCAGACACAGGTGTGGGATAGGGTACGCGGGAATATTTCCCTTTTTTCTTTTCCCTTTCTCCTTTCTCCTTTCTCCTTCTTGCTTTCCCTTCATCTCCATAAGGATACAGTACCTATCACTGTATCACTATATCAAACGCACGAGGATACAGTGGCGCGGGGGAGAAAAAAAGTGAGGGGGGGGGGTAGAGGTAAGATAGGTAGGTAGGTAGGTAGGTAGGTAGGTAGGTAGGTAAGTAGATAAGTACATGAGTAATCCTCTGAACTTTTTACACACGTGCAAGCAGTGGTTACACCGCATGTAGCGTGGATTTTGATGCGTTTTCTTTACGCGGTACACCGGTACCGTGCCCGTCTACCTACTCTAGCCCACTTCTACTTCTACTTGTACTTGTACTTGCACGGCCTCGGCCCCTTGCTTCTCGTTCTTTATACATGTCAGATAGATGTCAAGCATTTACACACGTCATCTTCTACCACATTTGCCGCGTGTTTCAACCTTTGGCAACAACATACATAAATCTAGACCGACTCTCTGGTAGCATGATCAAAGGCCCTCCCGTGTTGTATTCCCCTTCCCTTGACTCTCTGAGCGGACGAGGAAATCAGACATCTCGCGTCCTTCCCCTCGGGATCTCGGTCTCCACCATCTCCAACCCACTTAGACTGGGATACCGTTTGCTAAACGTGTCAACATCCCAGTCTTGTTCTGCGGTGTTTCCGCTACCGCCAGCGGTGACAGGAGGGAGCGGTTTGTCTTTGCCCTTGACAGGCGAGGAGCTTCCGGTCATCGAGGCGACTGAGCCGCCTGTCTGCAGGGCTTTGGGTTTGGGTGCGCGGGGTGGGGGACCAGACGGAGTACGGGGATTGATGGTCGGCGGGGCGGAGGAGGAGGGAATGGGTGGGGGCATGTTTGGTCTGATTGAGGAAACGGGTTTTGCGTAGGCCAGATCCTGTGTGGGAAGGTTGATTGGTTTCCTTACAATGGTTGGCGGAGGATTGGTCTGTCTGACGCCGCTCTGGTCTTGGGGACGCGCGGGAAGCGGCTTACTGCTTGTGTTTGTGTATTTGCCATATCCTTCCGCCGTACGGTTCACAGCTGCGGGCTTGGCGCTTTCGTCGAGGAGGTTCTTGACACGGTTCTGGATGGTAGATGCCTTGGAAGGGCCACCCTTCGCTTTGCCAGGTCCTTGTTGTGCGATGTGGAGGCGATACTCCGCTGCTGCGGCTTCAACGCGACGTTCTTCCTCGGCAAGTTGGCGCTTCTCGAGTTCACGACGAACTTCAGGAGATAGCTCCTGAGTCTCATCAATTGCATTTCGATCATCGTCACTTAAATCGCCTGTGGCTTCAGAACCAGCTATTGGGGTAAGTGTGTTGTGGACCGCATCAATAGGCCGATCTGTAGGTGTCAGAGGAGGCTGATCACGCTCGTGCTCTGGTGTCTTTGTCTGCTCGAAGCGCCGGAAGGCATCACCGAATCTTCCTTTTACAATGTTTGTTATACTTGCTCGCTTCTCATGTTTGGATTTTGAGCTGCTTCTTCGATGTTTGTGGCCATGCTCACTGTTTTCGATGGTGCGGAGAAAGTCGATGCTCGACCTGACGTTCTTATCATCTGCTTCAGAATCATCTATGGCACTTGAAGTAGTCCGACGCTGCAACGATGGCGCCTCGAACTTTCGACCAGGAGCTGCTTCTCTTTCACGGAGGTAATCGAGATTCGACTCCACGTGCATACTCATGGGCCGAGGGTTGGAATTTGCCGAGCGTGCCCGATCGATTGAGCTCCCAAGATCCAAAGCAGATGGTCGTTGGCCTTCCAAGGAAGGTCGTGAAGACGCAGGAGATTTAGGAATACTGAGCTGTGATCTTGATCTCGAGTCGAGCGACGGTCGTGCAGGCAATGCAAACTCTGGCTTTAGTAAAGGACTCCCTTCTGTTTTCTCCAAAGTCCGTGGCTGGCTCATGGTACGACTATGTTGAGTCGTGATTGGTACCTTCCAGATGGGTTTATTGCTAATCTCTGGATATTTCTGCTGCGGTGGAGCCGGAGATGACCGAGGTGATGTCTGCACGCCAGTAGAGACCATGATTACACGCTGTGGTATAGGTGAGTGTATCGATGAATTCGACGTTCTTGGACTCTCTTTCGCCACCTCATATGGTTTTGGCCTTTTGATTGAAGCAGTTCTGGAGACAGTCGCTGATGGCACAGTGGGCTTGGATTCTGGCGTTGGTGCAGATTCTGTCTTGGTAGCCGGTGGTAACGCAAAAGCTTCATCGGCCAAAGCTTCTGTGACACGCTTTGTGAGGGATGGATCTGAGCTCGTTGGAGACTGGCCAAATTCAAACTTCTGCCCTCGATCGTGGAGCAGCGAAAATTCGTCCAGGGAAGGGAACCGCGCTGCAAGCTCATCGGCAGCGGCACGACGAACCTGGACATCTTGCGAGTCCAGGGCTGCAAAAGGGTCCGAAGTGGTTCCCCGTATAGGAGAAGGACTGGGTTTCGCTGAGGTCGGTCGCTGAATGGGTACTGTAGGTCTTCCCCGTCTCATTGGTGTGATGTCTGGTAATTGCTGAACTTGCTTCACGGGTGCCACCTTTTGTAAGCCAATGATGGGCGGTGAAGAGACCTGAGGCTCAGTGGGCGGTAGTTGCTGATTGCCGCGGGCATCCGACTGTGTCCGCGCCGAGTAGATCTAGGAAAATGGTCAGCGAGATTTGGGTGATTTGACAGATTGCGGACATCTTTGATTGGGATGGCGCGATGGCGCATGGAGCACACTTCTGCCACCACTTGATATATGTTTGGCCGCTGTGTTGGATTCTCACGTAGCATGCCTCCTACTCACAATTAGTCTTGGTCAATTCTGGAAGCCTGGTCGACTCACCTATGAGCTTTTTGAGTCTGTCCGAGAACTGAGGGTACGAAGGGTATTTGAAGGTTGCATTGAGAATCGCCATTTGACCCACCTCCTCAAACGGCGTTGTGTAATAGCAAAGTTTGTAGAGCAAGACGCCTAGCGCCCAGATATCACTCTTCTCGTCTATAGGTTGCTTCCGGTAGACGTCGACCATCTCCGGACTACGGTACTGCATTGTGGTGTGTTTTTGCACGTCTTCCTCAATCAGTCTCCCCTCGGCGGCGGTTGTGGCGGCGGGACGTGGGGGCGCAGTTGAACCAAAGTCGCAAAGCTTGTAGATCTTGCTGCCGTTGGCCGAGGTGATGAGGACGTTTTCGACCTTCAAATCGCGGTGCAGTAAGGGCGGCTTGAGATAGTGCATGGTCGCGACTCCCTCGGCAACGTCGGAGAAGATGTTGAGGATCTCGGGCTCTGTCAGGCGGTGCTGCAGGCGAGTGTTCATAAAGTCAATCAGCCCTCCGCCCGAGCAGTACTCCATGAGCAAGAAGACCTCGTAGCCGCCGCCCTTGAGCTGCGAAGCATGCGAGTCCATGTAGGTGACAATCTTGCTGTGGCCCTTCAGCTTCTTCATGGTCTCGACCTCTGTGCGCATGTTGGAGAGGGCGTCTTTGTCTGGACAGGCGACCCTCTTGAGGACGGCAACCTCGGGCAGCCTCTCCTCCGACTTGGGCACGCGGACGAGGTAGACGTGTGCGAAGCCGCCCTCGGACAGGTATTTGTCGATGATGACGCGGTGGTTGCCGACCTGGACCTTGGTGCCCGAGGAAAAGGTGCCCGGCGGGGCATTGGAGACGGCCATGGGCGCGGGCGGGCGGTATGCGGCCTGCTGTGCCATGGGATGGGCGGTGGGATGGGCGGTGGAGGGGCCATAGCGAGCCGAGGACATGGCGGGTGGTGTGGCGGCCTGCTGCGGTGCACGGCGGCGAGGCGGCGAGACGGCGAGACGACTATATCGTGCGCATCAAGGAGGCCTGGGGCGTGTCGAGCTCGGGTGCCTGGAGGCTCGAGGGAGTTGTCGCTCTTGCTCTCGCTCTGGTGTCGGGGCTCACGGGCAGGGATCCAGACGTGTTGATGCGGCAGCGGAGGTCCGTCACAGGCCAAGCAACACCATGTACAGGCTCCCAACGTGGACGGCGGCGGCCCTGGGCATTCATGCGTGCATGTATGGGGTCGTGAGTATTGCGGGGTCCGAGGCTATGTGAATGGCACAGCATGGAACATGGGTTCTTTTGGCCGTGGAAGCAGTGGCAGCTCTTGTGCTGCGATATTTCGGGACTGGGAAGGTGCTTGTGACATGGATGGGACCAATCGTCTCAGCGCTGGCCTCCTCATTGGGCAGACTGCTTTGCAACACTACGTTCGCAACCAAGTCAGATTCTTGACTGCGATTCTTTCTCACCGCGACTTGGGCTGCTCGGATCCATGCTTGAACAGACAGCAGACACGCGTGGAGTAGTTGCTTCGGCTGTTTGCTGCATCGCTTTGAAAAAGGATATCCTCATGAATGTGACGGGCAAGACTGTTGCTGCCTCTTGTTCTGAACAGACCCTTGCTGACGGCGGCATGCAAGAAGCTTATCACGTGGACTGGGCTGCTGTTTGTCCAAAAGAGATATATTATCGCCATGAAGCAGGACGCGAGTGAGTCTGGGCGGTGCAGACGTCGATCACGGGGACAAAGAATCATGTGGGCGCGCGTGTAGGTATGGAGGTATGTACTCCAACACATGACGACCTGGATGCATGCGTGAGCGCTTCCTTGCCCCCCTTTGCCTTGCCGAGTGTCTGCGTCTACCCTCTACTATCCCGCGTCCTTGCCTTTGCGCCGGCCGTCTGTGGGGGTTGACCTTGCACTCTGGCTGCGCCGCTGCAGTTGCCCAAGGCTGCCGCGCCTCGTCATAGCGCCCGTTAGCGACTGCGACGTCTGAGCTGTCTCGCGACAGAGCGTGCTCCATCGCATCCCAGATTCACTCCCACGCCCACGCCTACGCCCACGCCCACGGCTGCCGACTCTGCCTGCAGCCACGTCGGCGAGCAGCTCTCACCGGCACACCCCTCCCACTCCTGTTCTCTCTGGGTCCCAAGAGTAAGCGGCCCGCCTAGTCGACCCGCCGTCCGCTGCCAGCGACCATTCACCCCTCAGCGCATACGCCCCGGGCATCTGCCTACCGCTAGCCCTGTCCACACTCTCTCCCCGCCCGTCCACGACTCCTCTCCCACGGCATCCTCGCTATCTCCTCCACCTCCACCATGAATGACCCCCTCAGGCTGCAGCCGTTTCCTCCACGTGTGCTCGCCAACAGACCCGCCAACATGCGCTCACGCCGCCTCGCCCGAGACGCCAGCGCCTCTCGATCCGACTCCTCCGCCTCCACATCGCCCGAGCGCGGCTACGACGACGACAAGGACTCCATCATGATCCAGTCCAACGACTCGCTCTCGTCGCTGGCCCCTTCCGTCTCCCCAGATTCAAACGATGATGCTCGCCGCCGTGCCATCGAAGAGCTAAATCGCCTCTCTCCTATATCGCGCCTGCCCGCCGAACTCATGATCGCAGTCTTTGCCAAACTCTCTTCTCCTGCCGATCTCAAGAATTGCATGCTGGTCTCGCGAGATTGGTCCAGAAACAGTGTGGGACTGCTGTGGCATAGGCCGTCCACGAACAAGTGGTCCAACGTCAAGAGCGTCATACAAACTATAAGGACGGCGAAGAGTTTTTTCGACTACAGCAGTCTGATCAAGCGGCTCAATTTGTCAGCGCTGGGCAACGAGGTCAGCGACGGTACCCTGCAGCCCCTGTCATCATGCAAGCGCGTCGAGCGCTTGACTCTGACCAACTGCACCAAACTCACAGATCTGAGTCTGGTGTCCATGCTTCAAGACAACAGGAGTCTGCTAGCTCTCGATGTCACAAACGTGGATTCCATCACCGACCGCACCATGTTCGCTCTGGCACAGCATGCCATCCGCCTGCAAGGTCTCAACATCACCAACTGCAAGAAGATTACAGACGAGTCGCTCGAAGCGGTTGCGAAGAGCTGTCGGCATCTGAAGCGGCTGAAGCTGAATGGATGCTCACAGTTGAGTGACAAGAGCATCATAGCTTTTGCCATGAACTGCCGTTATATCCTCGAAATCGATCTGCACGACTGCAAAAACCTCGATGACGAATCCATTACCACGCTCATCACGGAAGGACCAAATCTGCGAGAGTTGCGTTTGGCTCACTGCTGGAAGATCACGGACCAGGCTTTTCTCCGTCTCCCTGCTGAGGCGACTTACGATTGTCTGCGAATATTAGATCTCACCGATTGTGGAGAGCTGCAGGACTCCGGAGTACAAAAGATTGTGTATGCAGCCCCTCGCCTTCGCAATTTGGTTCTCGCAAAGTGTCGCAACATCACCGACAGAGCCGTGCTAGCTATAACACGATTGGGCAAGAATCTGCACTACATACATCTTGGTCACTGTTCGCGCATCACCGACATGGGCGTTGCCCAGCTCGTCAAATTATGCAACCGCATACGATATATCGATTTGGCTTGTTGCACAAACCTCACGGATGCCTCGGTTATGCAACTTGCGACACTTCCGAAATTGAAGCGAATAGGCCTGGTCAAGTGTGCGGCCATAACAGATCGCAGCATCTTGGCCCTAGCAAAACCGAAGCAGATTGGCTCTAGCGGACCAATCGCTCCCAGTGTACTTGAGCGAGTGCATCTTAGCTACTGCACAAATCTCACGCTTCAGGTATGCCATGTGCCTTATCAAATTCATTGAAACCAAACTAATGACCGCAGGGCATACACGCACTCCTCAACAATTGTCCCCGTCTCACACACCTCAGCTTGACTGGTGTCCAAGCTTTTCTTCGCGACGATCTCCTGGTTTTCTGCCGCGAAGCGCCACCAGAGTTCAACGAACACCAACGTGATGTTTTCTGTGTCTTTAGCGGAGTCGGCGTCCAGCGTCTACGTGGCTTCCTCAACACCAATGGCCAGACGGAAGACGACAGCGGTCCCCTCTACTTGGACCATGAAGGGACCATGTACAATGATGGCGAGGATGGCGATGTTATCGTGACAGTCACTGCACAAGCCAACGGCATGGCTATCGACGAGATGGACGAGGAGTTTGGCAATGACAGCGAGATGATGGGGCAAGATTAAAAGGGGCTCACACGGCACGCGTCTCCGTGCTGCACACCATTCTTCCCTTTACATGCATAGACAGCGGCGTTTCTCTCTTCCTGCTACTTGACCTTTATCTTGGCATCGCTAGCGACACGGCATTCTCTCTTACCTAGAGTGGGATGACTGAACGGCCGACCTTTGTGCGATGCGATGGCGGCGACGATACCCTTGCGTTTCTTTTAGTGTTATGGCAGTGGTGGTAATAGCAGTGGTACCCCTAGCTCAGAAGAAGATATATATATCAATCATTGTAAGAGTGCACTACGCATCGCTCAAATTCAAACTAAGCTAGATTTGCACTATTTTTTCTCCCTCCAGACTTTGCTGTATATAGAACACCTCGAGCTCGTCTCATACATCTGGATCCCCTCCCACCACCCTTTTTCATGGAAACTATGCTGACCTCCTCAGTTAATTGCCCCTACGTGTGCCTCCAATCCACCCCTCCCCCCCCCTTCCCCTTCCCTTTCACTTCAACAACCCACACATACACCCACAATCCGGCACAGGACACATGGCATGTCTCGCGAACCAATCCCGCGCATGATGCCCATGGAAGCCATGCGTGCAGCTCATGCAAAACACCATGAGCCTGCTCTGCACATCCTCCCCCCCCGAGCGTGTCCGCCGCGCCGGGCTTCTGCACGTCGGGACTGCCTAGCCACATCATGCAGAGGCCGCAGCGGGGCATTGCGGTGCCGCAGTTTGGGCACGCGAGGGCGGGGGACGAGGCGCTGTGTTTGCGCGCGGTGGCGGTGGCGGGGCCGGCGGGGGGTTGGTGATTGTGGTGATGGTGATGATGGTGCTGGGGTTGTCCCGGGGCGGGGACGAGGCGGGAACTTGCGCGGGAAGGGTCTTTGCGGAGGGCGAGGTTCTGCTGGCAGTTTAGGCAGCGGAGGGTGAGGCTGGGCATGGAGGGTTTGTTGACGGAGCGGCCTTCGCGCGTGACGGCGAGGAGGTTGTGTTGCTTTAGGTAGCGTGTGCGCTCGAGGAAGGCACGCCAGGTCTGCATGTAGGAGAGGTAGGTTTCTTTCCAGAGGGAGAAGCGGGGGTCTTGGATGTAGAGAGGGCAGGCGCGGGAGAGGAGGAGGACGGCGTCTTGGAGGGTGGATGGGTGGTGTGAGATGGTTGTTGTGAGGAGGTCAAGGGCCCGCGTGGTGAGGCCGGTGAGGAGCAGACCAGATATGTCACCCAGGTTGATGACGGTTTGGGTCGTGGTGGTGAGGAAGTGGGTTAGTTGGGTGTCGGTTAGGTATTTGAGGGCGACGGCTACGCGGTCGTGGAGGAGGAGCGAGGGCATGCCGACTACGGTTGTCCATTCACCAGAGATGAAGTAGGTGAGGAGGGACTTGAGGTAGGGGTCGGTCGTCATGTCTGCCATCCAGGCACAGGCCTCGCGCTGGTCTGGTGAGATACCTGAAGAAGGAGATGCGCAGGCGATGACGGCGGCCAGACCGATGTAGTCTTGAGAGAGCTGCTTTCGCTGAATGGAAGCACGGAGAATTGCTAGAGCGATGTCTTTATGACCCTGGAAAATGGCAAGGACAATGGCTTTGTAGATTTCCCCTTGGTCAGCCAGGAACTGGCAGTTCTTCTGTACGCCAGACCTGTGCAATGACCAGCCACATAGGCTCAAGCATAACTGGCGATTCTCAGGGTGTGTTGTCTTAACTCCCTCGAATGCCGGTAGCTCCATCACCTCGACAATCTCTTTGACAGCATCGCTGAACATGTCTTGACTCGTCTTTGCGTCTGGGTCAATCAACCGCTCATCATACATTTGCAGTTCATTCGCCCAGATTGAGCTCACACCAAGATACTTGAGATCCAGACCGTTGCCAACCATACCATCTCCAGCAGCATGGGCGTCCATCCGATCAATCAGCGTCCAGACATCCTGTAGCCATGGATCGTTGGACACGATTTCCTTGTTTTTTGCGCAATTAAGTGTGTATCCTTCCTGCACGCGGCGCTTCGATGCTTCCTGAACAGCTAGATAGTCCGAAAGATCTATCTTGACACTAGGATACGCCATGTTCAAGAGATCCTCATGCATCTGGTAGCTCGAATGTGTTGCTGAAAGTAGTGGCAGACCCCTTCGGCTAGCGCCCAAGCTCAAATTGTTCATACTGCTTGACACTGGATCAATATCATACTTCTCGGCCATAGCACGATTTTGTACACTGGTCAAGTCTTCTGCAACTGTACCCTGGCTGAGGCTTGGTCTCGCAATACAGGAACGGTCCCTGTAGATCTCTCCAAGAGCAGTAATATTTAGACCTGAAGCTGTTGTTGGTACCTTGAGCACGTGAACCTCACGCTCTGGATGCAAAGCCAGTGCACACTGCCCATTAAGCGGGTTTCCTGCTGTCATGAAATCATAGGCCACAACACGCGCTTTTTCGTCACGGCTTGGATAATTGAGCCGATGAGAAGTTTTAGTGTACCATGGGGAGCTCCATGCTCGAGCAAACGGTATATCAACAGTGTTTTGAGCTTGGTGGGAATGCTGCGCAAGCTCGAGCATCCGGAGCTCTCCTGTGTTGGCAAGAACTCCAAAGGTACCTTTTTTGGTGCCGGAGTACCGCAAGCTCCATATTGATGATGATTGTGTATGCTCGAACACTGGTTTGAATTCTAGGACGGCACCGCTGTTTGCAGCGTCGCTGGACATTCCACGTTGTTTTACGTAGCGAGTATCCCAGATTGAAACAGCCGGATCGCCTGATGGTCCGGCAGACATGAAGTAATTTTCGTCCAAGGGATCAATCGCAAGATTATGCACATATCTGGTGGGAAACTGAGCTACACACGATGTGCTCGAGTCTGCATCATGTAAGCAAGGTGAAGTACGCGGTGAAGACAAGAATCCTACCTCTTAAATCATATATGCGAAGGCTTTGTTTCGAAACACCAGCAATGAGCATGTCGGGTTGTTCAGAGAAGAACTTGATACTCGTTATCGCTTCCGAGCTTGCCAGCTTCCTGTACGGCTCATCCTTTGATGTCATGCGCGAATCATTCAAGTCATAGATATTCAAACAAACACCATTTCTAACTCTTTCAAGTCCTGTGGCCAACAGATTCTTGTTGCTGAAAGCTATCGAATTACACTTCCTCTGCTGTTGAACCGGAAATGCGTGGATGTAATCATTTTCAGGCTTATCTGGATCCAGCGTTACAATGATAGCTTCACCAGATGCTGAGCCAATAGCAACAATGCTAGATTCCTTCTTAGACCAATCGAAAGCTGTGAAGTTAGGCAGCTTGTCGCGGATGCATATTTGCCTGTAATTAACCTTGCTCCCAGAGAAGCTGTCTACTTGACAGAGACGCAACCGGTTTCCCGCGACATCGATTATCAAGAATCTCGGGTCATTTGTCGTCGAATGTGGCGACCATCGTATGGCTGCATCCATTTTACTGGCTGTGAACGATGTGGACCTAGGCTACTGTTCGATGCCGCGTGATTCAAGTGCTCCGAGTATCTATCATCTAGCGCTAACCATTGTAAGAGTGGATATATATAGCGTGTATCCAGCCATAGCTTCGAGGCAGCATGACCAGTGGTGCTGTACTTGTCACTCAATAAGCGCGAGATGAAAGCAAGACGCGTGACATGTCTTGGCGTCGGAAAGGCGGTGTCTGGCATTCTGCCGCCCCACTAAAACTTCCCAGGTCTTCTGCTTCCAGAACTTTGCGGCCTTTTGTTCCGAACCAGCAAACATCATGTCGCAAAAGCGCAAGCACGAGACAACCGACGGTGACTCTGCCGCGGCCAAGCATTTCAAGAAGCAACGATCCTTCAAGCCCAGCGGCAGTCAGCCAGATAAGAAGCGCAGACGACCACAAGTCGCGCAGGACATCGAGAAGGGCACCAGCAACAATGCGCTGAAGAGCCGGGTACGCGACCTGAAGCGATTACTCGCACACGTGGATCATGTTGGCGACCACAAGATGTCAGCGAGTACGCGGATAGAAAGGGAGCGAGAACTGGAGGCATGCGAGCATGAATTGGCAGAGAACCTTGAGAGCAGCCGCGAAGCCGCTTACAAGCAGAAGATGATCTCGAAATACCACCAAGTTCGATTCTTCGGTATGTCTCAGCATCGTCATTTACGAGGCTGCGTACGAAAACTAATGTGTGATAGATCGGCAAAAAGCATCGCGCATCCTGAAGCGCTTGAAGAAGGAGCACGACTCGGAAGAAGATTCAGCAAAGAAGCACGAACTCAGAATGAAAGTCCACAATGCCGAAGTCGACGTCAATTATGCCATCTACTACCCGCTCCTCAAGCCGTATTCCTCACTGTACCCGAAGTCGAAGAAAGTCAAAGTCGATGAATCGCCGGATGAGGACGTAGAATCCCAGGACGAAAGCCGTACTCCAGAGAACGGACCAAAGGGAGATACGCAGATGTGGAGCGCGATCGAGAAGGCTATGGAAGAAGGCACATTGAATGTGTTGCGGTATAGCAAGGATGACCTACCCGCAGCACCGGTCAAGAAGGACAACAAGAAAAAACAAGCGCAGAGTAAAGAGCCAAAAGAACAATTCAGGGTGGTGGAAGGCAAGAATCGCCGCGAGAGAAGGGCTCAGATGGCGCAACAAGAAGAGGAAGACAGTGACGGAGGGTTCTTCGAATAACAGTTCTTATCCTGTCATACATTACCCACATAATATATACCCCCTACTGCGTCACATTAAATCGTCTAGCTTTTCCTCTCATGTCTCGAATATACTCCATCTCTACGCTGGGACCCTCACCGGATGAGCCTCAGTGTTATAAACCCACGCATTCCTCCCATCGCTCCCCACCTGCCACTCCGCCTCTCCCGCCTGAATCAGATAACTATACTTCAACACCTCCGCGAACCAAAAGCTCTCCTGGAAATCGGTCTTAATGCCTCCATCCGCCGCATTCACATTGCTGATACTACTATACCCACTCCCCACTCTCGTCGCCTGACTAATGGCTACAAACGCATCCCACGCCCAGTCCTGGTATGTCGCGTCGCCCGTGGCGCGGTACGCGTAGTAGTAGCTCTCTATGACCTCCGGGCGCAGCTGGTATCCCGCATCCGTGACATAGAACCCGGAGCCATTGTAGAACGCCTCGTCCGTCGCAGGCAGCGCAGCCGTGTCCCACGAGAAGATCTCCGGGCCGATGCGAGTTGCGGTGCGAATGTACGTCTCGTGGCAGCCCGATGTCAGCGCCAGTCCGTAGTCGATGTAGCGCTGCACGCCCAGGACCTGCCCGCCGAGGATGAAGTTGCCGCCCGCGAAGCACGCGAGGTGCTGCGACGTGCGGCGCAGCGTCTGGCCGTTGTAGGCGGCGGCGAAGGTAATGTCTGGCCGCGACGAAGGGTGCGAGGTTAGATTCGCGATTGTGCTTTCTGCGGCGGCGATCCACCGGTCCTTCAGCCAGCCGAAGCGCGAGGGCGAGTAGATGTACATTTTGATCAGGTACTCGTAGAAGGAGTCTGCACCGCCGATCCAGCCGCCTACGCTGTCGAGGAAGAGACCCGTGGTTACGTCGATGTCCATGCCTAGTAGTCCGGGGAAGGGCTCGGCTTGCGGCTGCGGCTGCGGGGATAGCAGATACTGCTCCGCGACGTTGACCAAGCGGGCGTAAGTAGTGTTGCCGGAGAGGTCGGCGAGGCGTGTCCATTCGAGTATCAGGGTGCCGACTGTTGCGAGGCCGTTGGCTGCGCCGTCGTTTCCCCGGACGGAGAAATCGAGGTTGTTCCAGGGGATGCCAGTGGGTGTTTCGAAGGCGTAGCTCAGGTTGTTGGCGAGGTGGATAGACTGCGTTAGTAGGGCATCGACGTTGGCTGGATTGTCAGCGAGGTGGGAGAGAGGGCCTTTTAGCAGATCGTAACCGGAAAGCATGCCGCCGAGGTAGCGGATGGTGGTTTCGAAGAGAGACACGTCGATGGACGTCTGGCTCCAGTCGATGCTGGGGATGTACTCGATGATCTGGTTCACAATGTCTTTCTGCTGCATGACAAGAGCTGTGGATAGGGCATCGACGGCAGAGGCGCCCCAGCCATTTCTGCGATAATATCAGCATCGTCTGCAACGACTGGCGCGAACGAGAGCCATACCGCGAATTGCTGGAACCGTTGGTGACAGGTTTGAGTTCGTCGTTTGGAAAAGCATATTGGTAGTAGCCTTCCCAACTCAATCTGAATGTGGCGATAACGGCTTGTGCTCTATCTTCACGACTAGGAGTGTCTTGGGTAAGTTCCTCCTTTCTTTTGATATAGTTGCTATAGTCGAGGCCTTCTGACACAGGAGATGGCAATGCACTCGTCACCGTAACCACGGCAGCCCCAAAGGCAAGATATGTCAAAAAGCGCCCCATTCTCAACATGACATGTATAAATCAAGTCAGCGGCAAAGTAGGAATTATGTCGATCGACAAAGGTATAAGAGGACTATATAGCAAACGCATTAGTCTAGCGAACGCAGCAGATTCCTTGAGCTTTCCCGGTATCTCCCACATCAATATAAGGTGCCAATATTGTCATGTTACCCTGCCTTGCAGTTTACTGGAAGCTAGGGCTTGACCGCTACCGTACCGACTTTGCACATGCACGATTACGTTGCGGAAGAAGATCTTCAAGGTCCTTCCCACAACCGAGTCGACGTCCTCCATGCCACACGCTGTGCAATTGACGGAGTCGGGCATGTGAGAATGGCGCCTGACGCAACAGGGTTGGATCAAAACGAATCACACAACAAAGCGCTTTGTGGGAGCATGTGCCTCGTGAGGGTGCGGTGACAATGTCGATCTTTGAGCTTCCGTTTTAGTCAACAATGTTCTTCGCTAGTCCTCGAGCATAAAGCAACGTCCTTGGCGGATGTACTAGGCAGGGACTGCACAGCACAGATATACGCATTCAAGCACCGCATGCATGGGTAGAAGCATGCACTTGGTCAGGCTGGTCGGGCGCTGGCGTCATGGGCATGCAGAAGAGCGGCTCAGGAACATATGTAAATTGCGGGGTTGTGCCAGGGGTCTTCACATCCATGTACAGGTCTTAGTAGCGCCTCTCCCGCATCTTATCTCCACCTCTATCACTAGACGTAGAGTTGCAGAGGCTAAAAAATGGGGTGAAAGGTGCCGGAACGAGTCATGTCAAGCCGTGGGTTCCGGCGTCATGGATGTCTATCATTTGCTACAAGCCGGTGTCCAGAAAATGGTATATACGCTCAAGCCGGTTCCGCCCAGTCAACTTGTTCTGTTACCGGTCCACCACTTGCACTATAGGTCACTTTGAGTCTCAGTTTTAGTCTCGGCGGCGGTGGCTTCGCATTTCATTAGCATATTACAAAACCGGGTCCTTTTAGAGACTTACTCCGTTGACGGCTGTGACCCTCATTTGTTGTGTCGCTTCTTGACCGCCGTCTAACTCACCTGTGCTGATAGGTTGCAGTTGTAGTTTTTGGCTTTTTGGCACAGCAGCTTGGAGGTTGACACCTGAAAGTTGACTAAAACTGCCTGTGTTCCGAAACCGCGCAAGTAGTTGCACAGCATTTGCGTCACGCCGTAGTTGGAAGGTGATCTGTAGGTCGTTTTTGTTGTACGCCACGTGTGCGGGTGGCCCGGAGGAAGGACCTTGGGTTGATGTTTGGGGCGGTGGTGATGACATGCCACCGAAACTGCCGAGGAGATCCGATGCTGCCGCTTGAGGTAGCGGGCGAGATTGTGTAGGAGCAGGCGAGCTGGAAGGGCCGGAATTGAAAAGGTCCATAATGTTTGCGACATTTGATTGTGGTGCTGCAGTTGATGCTTGAGGCGGTGGAGATGATGCAGACGGTCCGCCGCTTCCAAGTATATCTGCGAGTAGATCTTGATTCTGCTGTGTTCCGTTCAAAGCTCCATTAGTCTCTGTTGATGGACCTGCATCACCCATGAGATCAAGGAGCAGGTCTTCAGTCGCTGCCTGAGCCGGTTTTTTCTTGCTGATTATCTTAGACTGTCGCTTCTTGGTGGCTTCACCAAGCACTCTCGACTCCTCACGAATTTCGGGTGGCGGCATTTTTTCCAGCACACCTCTTCTAATCTGGTCGTGTCCGAAAAGATTGCCATACTCGACCGCACGCTGCTGAATCTCTATATCGAGGTTCGCGCCGTATCGTTGAAGTAATCGTCTCAAGCGTTCAATTTGGGCGGGATCGTTCATTCTTGTCGTGAGTTTCATCGATGCTGTGATAATGTATTGCTGGACAATAAGACCAGCATAGCTGCTTCCAAGGATGGTGTCGAAAAGATCAACGATATCGCTCTCTTTGACCTCTTTCACGAGCTCTGCCTCTTCGTACTGTCCACCGCGCAATAGTGCATCTCCGTATTCTCCAATAACCCAAGAACCTGCAAGTGTGAGACCTTCTTGTGTGATGTCTTCTTTTAATGCAGCGTATAGCTTTTGCACGGAATATGTTTGCAAATCGGGAGTTGTCGCAATCAATCGAACGAAGGAGGACAGAATCTGTTCTTTGACGTAGTTGCCGGCCTAAGCACGAGATTTAGTAAAGCGATATGAATAGAATAGAAATAAGACATGCTTACAAGCTTCAGAACGCGCAGCATGGTATCAACATGCCATCTTTTATTGGGTGCGAAGCGGTCTGCTGCCACACCAATCTGCGAGGTCATCACAGGCTTGAACTCATTGTCTGCCACTTCAAGGAAGGCAAGCAACTCGCGTATGAGAACGCGCACGTTGCTTTCGTTAATCAAAGTGAAACTAAGGTCGAGCGCACGTCTTCGAATACTGATATCGGGATCTCGTAAGCAGTCCAAGATTGTGTTCCGATGGCGTTGGACGGCATTAGGCTCGACTGCGACGACTTTGATCAGAGTGTTTAACGCAACATAGCGAATGTTGTTGTCCCTGTTCGACAAGAACTTTCCAAGTATATTTACACCGAGAACACGCAGACCGGAATCAGCTTCGATGTCAAGGATAGTAAGCACCGCCTCGTACAAGATGGAGTTGCCGACGTTTTTCGACGAGTCTGTATTCGTTGCGACCTGGGCGAGAATGTCGTTGATTTGTTCGCTTACTTGAACGTCGCCACGAGCAAGGATCCGAAGCAACTGCAACAACTTGCATTGCAGGAAAGGGTCCGTGATGCCAGTCACATCGTGTTCAGGAGCGTAGCCTGACGACGACAAGCCTTTCAGGATCTTGACCAAGCTCGGGACTACTGGCTTGAACATGTCCCTGATGCCGTTCTCGTCTTCATCTAGTTCGTCAGCCTCGCAGAGATTCGCGACCAGTGTAACTCCACAGAGGAGGACGCCATGGTTGCGATCCTGCAATAGTAGCTTGGCCTTCTCGAGGAAATGCTCCTGCAAGTCAGGTACTTTCCGACATATTCTCATGGCACACAGAGCGGCTTTGCGACGAATGTAAGGGTTGGAGCTCGATATGATGGTTTCGACTTCGGGGAAGAGATCTCGAGCCATTTCGACCGAGGCGATGTTTCCGAGGGTACAGAGGGCCAGGCCAACAATATATTGGTTGGAGTGGTTCAAGTCACTGTGGGGGGCGGTCAGAACTAACGCCGCGTCCAAAAAGATGACCGCAGACGTACTTTTTCAGTGAATTCGTGACTAGGGTAAGGACCTCCTGGTTCTCGTCCAGAAGCAGCATCGTCCCTAGGTACCCTAATCGCTTGTCCGCAAAGCGCGGTGATGCCAGCAGTTTCAGACATTCGATCTGTCCGAAGTGCGTCCTCTCGCCGAGTGTGAAGAGATACAGGAGCTTTGCGACATTGTTGCGCCTGGCATTCTGTAAGCACTTGCTCCGTGGGTGGGAGGCCCTCGACGCACCTCACGTTGGAGTCGTGGCTCTCCTCTCTGAAGCTGGCGCGAATGGCTGCGCTCTCTTTCTGGACCACGGCTCGCTCGTCGGCTATCGTCTTGGCAGCTCGCACATTCCGGATGAACTGCTTCACTATGGAGTCGTTAGCACATGCCCATGCTCATGCTCCTGGAGTTGGTGATGCTTGGCATACAAGAAGTCATTATGGTGGCCTCTAGGACCCCACGCAGGCGACTTTGGGAACGGCCAATGCAAAGGGCAGCAGGCTACGAGCGGGACGGATTCGGCCGTGGCAACAGTTCGGTACCTATGCGGATGCGGGCGCCTGGGCTGGGCTGGGACTGCACCTTCATGGGAGTCCACGCATAGAGAGCACGGCATGCAGCCCGGGCAATCGTAGGGCCGCACGCGCCTCCCCGGTCGCGGGGGGCTTGCACTTGAGGCTGACTGACTCGCGCTACCGGTACCACCGAGTCACCGACCTCACCAACCGTTCCCGGCTACGGCACCCAGCAGCAGTAGACAGCTCCGTGAGTTGGTCTCCCTGAGGACTATGGCATTCCCCTCTGTGCCTCGCCCGTCCGTGTCTTCCGCCCGCGGCTACGCGGCAAGAGTGACGGCCGATGCCTCGCCCTGTGCGTCACTCACTGCCTCATCTGACCGCAGCTAGTGGCCATGCAGGGTTTGACGATCACCGCGATCAAGGCTGGGCTGAGCGCATCTTCATGATCCGAGTCTTCCCGCAGTGCTGCACGCCGACATGCGCACGGCACCTCTTCTATAGCAAACATGGCCCAAAGCACTGCGCACGATGCGGGCACCGCCAATGGACACAGTCTGTACCACGCCCCGCGACCGCGCAAGCCAAATAGAATCGATCTGCTCAAACCACAACTGGGCGACGACGCCTTCAACAAGGACGGAACACTCAAGGAGCCCGGCTCTGATATTTCGAGGTCCGCATAGTACGCTGGCAATAGCAAGATAGCCACTGATGCCCGCAGTGGCCGCTCCACCCCCATACCCGCAGATGCCCCTCCGTCGGTCCACGCCTCCTCCTCTGCACGACGCCAGATACGCGCTCAGCAGAAGCAGCGCATCTTTCCTACGATCGAGTACGTTGACCGCGTCTCTCACTTCGACCCCAACAGCGACTACCACGACTTCCGCGGCTTCTTTGTGCTGTTTTGGATAGGCTTGGCTATCATGGTCCTTACCTCCATGCTGCGAAACCTCACGGAAACCGGATATCCGTTTCAGATCAAGCAATGGGGTTTGTTCAAGGAGAAGGTCGTGGAACTGGGCATGGTCGATGGCGCCATGGTTTTCAGCACTGCCATATCGCTCCCACTACAAAAATTGTTCTTGAAAGGCGGCGCTCTTCGGTGGAGCAATTTAGGCATGATAATCCAGAGCGTGTACCAGGCTCTGTGGCTCACTTCCTGGACAACGTGGGTATACACTCATCACCGGACGACGCCTACTGATTGGGCTGCAGGTATCCTTTCATCCGTGATTGGAGCTGGACCGCTCAAGTCTTTTTCACTTTGCATCTGCTTGCCATCTTCATGAAGATGCACTCTTACGCGTATGTCACGACTTCGGACTAGGCTTCCTGACGATACTAAGATTTACAGCTTCTACAACGGACATCTCAGTGAAACATTACGCCGACTGAACGACCTTGACACACCCGACAAAGCGAGTAAAGCAGCCGCCGTTCGATACCCTAAGCCACGAACACATCTAGATGAGATCCCACAATCACCCTCTCAGTCACGGGACGGTCATGCCGATACCGCTTCTCTAGGTCAGCTTCGTGAAGATCTGGCTTTTGAGCTCGCCTCGTCTCTGGGTCGTGTCTCATATCCCGAGAACTTGACTCTTTCCAATTTTGTAGACTTCATCTTCTGTCCAACGCTCTGCTACGAGCTTGAGTATCCTCGCACTGCTGGCATCCGCTGGTTAGAAGTGTTCTACAAGACATTGGCTGTTTTTGGCTGCATCTTCCTCATGGTGATCACCGCCGAAGAATTCATCTTACCAGTACTCGGTGTTTCAGCATTGCGCTTGCATAGTTCAGAGAGTGCTACGGACTTTGGGCTGATCCTGGGCGAAACGATTGGGCGTTTATTGTTTCCATTCATGATCACCTTCCTCCTGGTCTTCCTCGTGATTTTCGAGTACGTTCTGGGAGCATTTGCTGAGATTACGCGTGAGTACACTTTCGCGGGACGTGCACCATGCCAAAGCTGACTCAATCAACAGGCTTTGCTGATCGCCAGTTCTATGCTGACTGGTGGAATTCCTGTGATTGGCTCGAGTTCTCTCGCGAATGGAATATTCCCGTCCACCACTTCTTTCGACGACATGTCTATTCCGCATCCAAAAACCATATGTCGCGCCCACTCGCAACTGCCGTGACATTTCTGATTTCCGCACTCGCACATGAGCTAGTCATGGGCTGTATCACAAGGAAGTTTCGAGGCTACGGGTTCTTCGCCATGATGCTACAGATGCCTATCGTTCTTGTGCAGAGGAGCAAGTGGGTTCGTGGTCGAACGCTTTTAAACAATGTTCTGTTTTGGTGTAGCATGATTCTAGGACTCAGCATGGTAAGTCACTCGATCGAGCTCGCCTGGGTCGTCTCAATCTAACAATTGCCAGATGTGCGCCCTCTACGTGCTGGTTTGAAGAATGCTTATACGAGTAAATTTGTACTTGTGCCGTTATAGGTCATGATCTAGGGTGGTACATTGCAGGCATGCTAAGATCACGGGACTCCCCTCTCATACCTTAGATTTCGTAATGATTAACGCTGCATTTGTATGTTGGCACGAAGGACAACCTGATCGTTCGACGCTGCAGTTAGATAAATCTCGCAAGCATCACCAAGCCTAGTCTAGCTGCGGCCGGATGCACGCACGTGTTTCGTGTAAGGCAGGGTCCCGGAAGCTCCCCACTTGCATGGAATACCCATGACGTCGTTCGGAGCACCACTTCCGCCCTGCCGCCAGCGTTAATGACCCGGAAGTTCTGCACTTCCGTAACTAAGACGAAGATATTCAGCACGTTCTTGCATTGGCATACCTGTTTTTCTGGCTGTTGTTCCTTGTCGCTCTCTCTTGCTGCTAAAGATACCCTGTGTGCAACTGCTCGCAACGTCGTGGTTTCATCGCTTATCACAGGGCTTCCCTAGCTTGCACCGCCGGCTGTAAGCTAGGAGTTCACGACAATCGCATGGAACACGTGAGATCATAGGTGAAGCTGCAGGTACTTTGGCTCCTGACGTTACTATCCGGCTGCTCTCCATCTTATAGCCAGGCTCAAACAAGGTCTCCATAGATCATTTTGAGGTAATTTCAGATCACAATGACGGAACTCCACAAGGCACTGGAATGCCTTCGACCTAAAGACTTCGCCGATGTGCCTACGGAAGACCTGAAGAGCTTCCTACCACAAATCCTTGCCAACGCGGAATTGATTGCGAACTCTGTGCCACCACCGCCGAATGGTACACCTTACGAGTCGTCCAAGCGCACGCGGACAGGCACAACACCGGCCATCAGTGCAGATGAGCTTACCATATCCGAAGTCCGAAGGCCACAGCCAGCCAAAGAACACGAGCAGCTACAGAGCTCGTGGGGGAACCCTGTCAAGCTTGGCGCCAAAGATGCTGCCACGGGGATGAGCGTGTTCAAGATGGCGGGACACGATCGACATGGGGCATGGTTCTCACGTGCCAGTATTCATGAGGGTCTTGGATTTGCGAAATGGAAGCGCGCGATGCTGAGGGAGTTTCCGGAAAGTTTAGAGGTGCAAGGCGGACCGGGAGAGGGAAACATTAGAGGCATTGGTGGAGACCGACGTTTAGAGGATATCGCAGTGGAGGGTATTGGTCAATTGCAAGGTATCTATGCTGTGGCTGAGAATTCCAAGGTGTCAAGTGCTGATGTGGCCCAGTGTATCAACTCTCTGCGCAATTTCCTGGACCGACCTCACCTCGAGAATTCATTACCCTGCTCATAACATCCGATACTTGTCTCACAGATGCGTCTAAGGTGGGCGACACGATACCTCGTCATTTTATGGTAGTATCGATACCAGTAACACATCCTGATGCGCCGCCTCGCAGTGGCATGGTCAGAGGGTTTTACGAATCGATAGAGATGATTAGAGAGATTCCACTGCAAGGAGCTGGAAAAGATGAAGCTGAGACTAATCCGGTGGAGTGGATAATGGTCACTCGAAGTGATCCAGGTGGTGGCATACCTCGGTTCATGGTAGAGAGAAATGTTCCCAGCAGCATAGTCAACGATGCGGTCAAGTTTCTTAATTGGGCATGCGCAAAAGACGATGATGATGGATCTGAAGGTCAAGGGACAAATGCAAACACAAGCGACACATTACAAGTTCAAGACGCTCCACGGAGCTTGTCGATTGCAGATTCCAATGGAATTACAGCCGGCGTGGGCACAAGCATCGCGGACAGACCGTCACCATCCGTGAGGCGTTTATCACATCGAGCTGCCGAGCAGAACCAGGTTGGTGAAACTGGAATACTGGAGCAGTTTAAGCACACCATCGAAGGCTATATACCTGATGCTGTCAATCCATACGCAAGCAGTACATTGCAGCGCACGATATCGAGCAGTTCGTCAAGGACATCTTCCTCAGACGATTCCTTCGCATCCGCGACACAGTTCAGTACCGCGCATGATGGAACGCTGATAGAAACCACAATGACAACTTCCAACACAACTTCTCAGCAGTCGTTTCCTGTGGTGCCGGATGATAGTCCACATGGGCGTAAGTTGCAAGAGATCGAAGACAAGAAGCGACAATTGAAAGACCAGCTTGAGCAGACACGCGAGAAGCGGGAAAGCGATCTCCAGAATGAAAGCGACAAGACCCAAAAAGAGATGGAGAAAGCAGCTGAGAGGCACGAAAAGGAGAAGAAAAAGCAGGAAGACAAGTTTCAAAAGGAGATTCGCAGACTTGAAGAGCGCAGAGAGAAGGAGACACGGAAACTACTTGCACGACAACAGAAAGAGGCAGATAAGAACCAACTCCACAAAGCGCAGCGAGAGCGTGATGAGTTCAAGCAGAAAATGGAGATTCTGGAGCAAGAGAATAAGCTACTCAAGGAGCAAATCGGTGAACTTCAGAAAGAGAGCACGGCTATTGTAGCAAGGCTGGGAAAGTCGGAGAAGGGACAGGAGATACTGAAACTCATTAGAAAAGAGGACATGTCCGGGCGATCGCGGGCGAGTTCTCGAGCAAGTGGGAGTTCAGGTAAGGGCGGAGCGAAGATGAAAGATCTGGGTAATGTCTACGGTCGGCCGAGTAGATCTGGAACGCAAACCTCCATGGCATCATGAAGTGAAATTTTAAATCTATCTATCATCTGTATATACATCCTCCCGTCACCGAGCAACCTCCTCCTCCTCCCCCGTGCTCACATCACCCAGAAGTGCCAAAATCCAGTCCTTGATCCTCTCACTCTCCTCCGGCGCAACAGGATAATGATGTCCAATGTCCCACTCCGCTACCTCAGTGCTGCCCGTCCCAGTCTCGAAATGCCTCTCCGCCATGCTCTTCCCCGCCCAATGCCACTCATCCTGCTTCCCCAGCACCAAGAAACTCGGCGCCTGAATCTTCTCCCCACGCACCTCATCCCTCTGCTCCTCGCTCAACAGCGCCAGCACACTGTGCGGCACCAGCGGCGGGGGGAAACTCGGACAAACACAGACCCCAAAGCGAAACTCGCACCAGTCCTCCTCCGCTACTTTGTACTTTCTGCGAATCTGCGTGCCGTGAAGCAAGCCCGCAACCACCTTGGTGCCCTGCGAAAACCCAATCAGCCCAACCACCTGGCCGCCTGCCCCTCGTACTTGCGCCACCGCGGCGCGCACCACGTCTTCCACCTCGCTGCCCAGCTCCGCTGTCGACGTCCCGTTTTGCATCGCCTCGACGCTGACTTTCTCCGTCAGCGGCAGCCAGCGCTTGTACGGCCCGCAGCCGTCGAAGAAGGGGAGGATGCCGGGCCCCGGGGGAGAGGGGAAGGGCGCGTCGAGCGAGTAGATGGCCAAGTACGGTTTTAGCAGGCGGGCTAGGCGCGCGAGCTGGATGGTGTGGATTGTGGCGTTTGAGCCTGAGCCGTGGAAGGCGAGGAGGGTGGGTTTTGGGGGGAAAGGGCCCGAGGAGGGGGATGGGGTTATGTAGGTTGAGGGTTCTGGAGATGCCATGGTGGAGGTGAGAGAGAAGTTTTCCTCCCGTGGTGGGGTTTTGTTGTTTTTTTGGTGATGCGGGTGAGCGTGGTGGATGATGTGCGTGAGGGTTGTTGGGCAGGTGATGCTAGGTAGAGTTGGCGATGTTTTTCTGCCAAAAAAGATTTGTCTGGCCTGTAGATCGGGCTTCCTAGCTCTTTCGTCTATATCTCAATGGCCAAATTCTCTTCCCGTCGGCACTGCTGTGTCTAGTTTCGTGTTGCGCAAGTAGAGTAAGATGGGATGCTGAAGAATCGCCGGTCATCGGTCGTAAGACGTCATCTGCCGAACATGGAAGGTGCGAGAGTCTTTTCTTTCGATTCCAGCAGACGTTTTCCCGCGCTGTCTGTATTCTTTTGAAAAAGCTGTGCACACTTATTGTGCGTATTAATCGTGTTTGCGACAGCGTTCTGGTCTTCAAGGTAGGTATCCATGTAGGCAAGGTTGAGATTTGTGCCCCTCCACAGCCTCGCCAACCACGCTTACTTTCGGATTCGGAAAAACGACCAATATGCCAGACCTACGATTTACAAGCAGCATAAGCTCTCCACATGGGACGATGTAATCAAGGCCGACACGGCGATGATCCGTCTTGCTCACACCAATCGATTGTCGTATGGCCGTATGGAATTGCAAACCTGCGAAGTCACTCGGTGGAGCTATGGAGAGCAGCTCGAGTACTGCTCATTGTAATAAGCTGGCAGAAAATCCAATCGATGGATGGATCCAGAAATCGCTAGGACGAGGAATGGTCGGCAGGGGAAAGGACTATAGGTCCTGCATGGGTAAGGTCAGGAGCGTGGCAAGGTTCAAAAGCGGAAGTGGACTTGTGTAAGATTAAAGGTAAGCTATGTGGTTAGTCTCTCAAGCAAGAGCAGCGAAAGGATAGAACGTGAGGGAAAATACATGCCAAAGGTCCGAAAAGTTTCACAAGCACAAGTCGTACATCAAGAAAAGAAGATAAGTAATTGCAGTCAATAGGTGTATTGATTGAAGATTGGGGTTTGAGGTTGATGTTATTGTTGGTGTGACACTGCTCCGAGCACCAGACTTTCACGACTTTGATCAATCATAGAAACCACTGTTCAGACGTCCCAAGCACCACCGAGATCACCGAGTATTTCCAACATCAACACCTTCAACCCATCCAAGCTCATATGACTGACCAAGTGCAAGCAACCCAAACACATCACCGACAAAGTCTTTCACACCAGAAAATGCACTGAATGGAACCACTTTGACCTGAACACCAGAAGGTGCCGCCCATGGAACCAGACAGGGAGGAGATCTTGTACACGTCATGGCAGGCCTCGCTTAACAAGTGACACCATGAAGATGTGTTGTCATAGACGATCTGTCCTCCACACTATGACGCGGATGCTCAACTGCCTGAAGCGTGTGATCCTCCTCTTCACCAGGTCTCGAAGACCAGCTGCACTCGGCCCAGTCAGTGTCGTGCGCCGCGGTCGGGGAGGATGGTCGAAACAGCCTGTGCTTAAGAGCTCCCAGGGGACTGGTTCTGAGGTGTGACCCGCTCCTGAAGATGTCGAGGATGATGATTGAAAGTTTCTTTTGATGATTTGTTCTGAATGATGTCAGTGGATGCTGGAGGAAGGGGAGGAATTGAGGCAGACCTGAAGGCTTCGAGGCCATAGCGGTTGGCACTTGGTAATGACGATCGCAGGCTGAACTGGGTGATCGAAGATGAAGGCAAGGGATGCAAAGTTGAGTTGGTTGATGGTCAGATGTTTGATGTTGTTGCAGTTGTTATTGCTGCAAAGTGAACTGAAGTCGACATGATGTGATGACAGTGTTCGATGCATGTGGATAGCTCATCATGTCGTGCAAGACTCATTGAGATGTCTCAATGATGTTAACGATGGTCCAAGGTGGGATGAACAAACTTACTCGGGTGAACCAAGTGCCAAGATAGATGAAGTGAATGTTGATTGTCATGATGAAGATGGAGGCAATTCAAGCTGGAAGTCGCCGACAGTGGAGGATATGAGAAGATGACTTGATGGAAGCTGGAAAAAGCTTGCAGATCGTACGATGATGACAGCAAAAGGCAGAAAGTGGTGTCGAGGGGATGGAGGTTGAGGTTTATATAGACAAGCCAAGCTTGGCAGCGCTAGCAGCTGCATGAAGCTGACTAACAGCATGCTGCAAAAGATCTGGTGAAGGCTCTGGCGCGTATAGTTGCTTGGAGACTCGAGGTGAAGGTGAGATTGGGCTTTGTGGACCAGAGCGTGTGCCGTCGTCGAGCTGAACAGACCACAATACGGCAGGATTAGCCGGGGACAACGAGCTCAACGTGCTGCGGGGTATTGTCAAAGATGGCTGTATGAAGAAGAGAACTGCTTGTTGAGATTGGTAGCAGGTTATCATCAGTGGCTGCAATGACTCTAGTTGAAGGCCCTGCTCGATTGGCATGCTGAAGCTTATCGTCTCCATGTGAGCCCGCACAAGAAGACACGATGAGATTCGAGAAATTTTCGAACCAGTGTTTCCAGATCAGCAAGTGTGGGCGTAGCTCCAGTGATTGTCTGGTCTTGTATGCCCGTCAGTGAGCCTTGCGGACAAGAGAGGTGAGTTGGAACAACTTACGGACGTAAACCACCTCGATTCTGACATTGGTATGCTCAGTGTAGGCGTGTCACAAAGCACAGGTAAGAGCTTTGGTCGAAGTGATTTACGCACCAGTGGGCTGTGTGGTCAACACTGCAACAACACCAGACTTGATAGCCATCGGCAGCCTGGGCGGCTGCAATCGTCAAAGCACTCGCATCATAGGGATCACATTGACTCAAAACGAGCGTAAACAGTGAGGACAAAACTTAATACAACCGTGGTAACACGTCGGCTCCGCGTGAGCAAGCAAGCAAGCAAGCGGAACGATCCTGTTATCTTTGAGTGCAAGGCGAAAGGCCCCTCACTACAGGCGTAAGAATTTTGTCCGCCCATTTTCCGAAGCCTCAAAGTCAATCACAGCATCCGCGAGCAGCCTGGACTGGCCGCACCACGATATCATGCGTAAGTAACATGACAAAACCATAGCATGCTGAGCTCCGATCAAGGTAGCCCGCACAACAACCACATAGATCGTCGCAGGCCACGAAGACCAGACACTGGCACTCGGCGAGACCATACCATGTGGCACTTTACACGACAGCATACGGCTCGACCACCGCCATCTCGGACAAAGAACCACCCTCGAGACGCAACCTGGCACTCGAGTTGCCCTCTACAACGGAACGAAAAAGCAGCAGAGAACCATCGATGCGAAGCGACTGTGGCTCGCGGCTTGCGGCACCACAACAACACGTCGAGCCTGCTGCACCTTCTTGCAACATCGACCGTTCTCTCGCCTCACCAGCGCAGATACCGTTGACCATACACACACAAACGTGTGAGGATATGGCAGCGCGGCCGGGGCTGCTCGTCATGCGGCTTCAACTCTCGTAGCTTCACCGGAGAAAGCATGTACAAACATCGAGGCACATGTGAGGGCAGATGAGCATCCTGATCCAACATAACGGGTAATACGACGAGAACAGGTAGAGGTTTCAGAAGGTAGACGCTATAACGGCACGATCAACGAGGCATCACTTGGTCGAAGAGAACCTGGGGGAATGCCAGTTACAGGGCAGCGCTCCTCTAGTGGACGCATGTAGGAAAGAAGAACGTGGGCAATATGAGATCGTAATGACTAAGAAGAGAAGTCGAGGTTGAATGGATAGAGTCCACACCGCGAGCTCCGCTGAAAGCAATGGTAGGGAGTGTCAACCCAGTACAGGGTTCTAAGCGGTCGGTTTGAAGTGCACCAACAAGACTGACTCGAGGAAGCAGAGGACCGCTACTCTGGCTACCTATCGACCCACCTTACATATGGCCAGCAATCCCCTCATAGTCTGTGACCATGACAGCAATCGCAGAAAGCACCTCGCGCGACCGACTACGGCTATATCCGGCGTCGATGCGTCAACGGATCCAGACCGTGAGCGAAGTCGGCTAGATTACTCGCTACCAGGCTGCACCGCACGGTTTCGAGGACTCGAAACAAGGAACTATTCAGCCCGCGGTTGCAGCCAGGCTTGCGGGAGTATGTACCCGATACATCTCCAAGGCGACTTGTGGCGTACCGTGCATACCACTTCGCTCTCGACGAAGCTAGAGATATTGTGCTTGTCTCGGACGATTCCAGTGCGCTACATGAGTATGCGGAGGACACATGGTCGGTTCGAATAAGCGATGGCGAGGCTGACCAGGAGTACCGCAGATCGTGGACTGTTTAAAGTAGTCGGATGCGCGATACTGCATGGACGGGTGCTGGTCGATCGTGGGAGGGGGAGGGGAAGACCTTTTCAATCTCAATCTCAAGGCTTGCATCCGCCGTGTCCGCTATCGCGTAAGTACTGTACTGAGATTATCTGCAAGGCGCTTGTGAATGTGTCTCATCGAGGAGTTGCAGAGACAAGGATGTATGGGTACATTTCCGAGGAAGACGTTCGTCCAGATCGCCTCTTCTACCCGTGCCGTGCTTCGGCAGTGTCTTTTGGTATCCTGTCGGCACGACTCTTCTCGGACCATCAACCGATTTCCTCGGCTGCTACCCCCAGCCCGGGATTTCGTCCCGCGTTTGCAATGCATCTGCGGCGAGGCATGCGTTGCTTTTGGGCTGCCCACGCAGTGCATCGCTACGGGGGCTGGCTGCGTTGCTGGCCTACCCAGAGCACGTGCCTAGCTAGATAGATGGCGTTGTTTTTGGAGTGTCGGAAGCACACTGCCGGGGTACCTTTTGCGCCAATCGCCGCATGCTGCCGATCGTTGGTTATCCGAAAAGCTTGTGGCGAATCATGGCGCATTTGGTTTTTATGGTATTGTCGGAAGGTGCACTGCGAAGGGATTATGTAGGCAGTTGGCACAGCATTGGCATGTAAGCTTGTAATCGAGACCGTGGGGGGTGGGGCGATTGTAAGGTCATGCTGCGATACGCAGCGACTACAGTGAGATTTGGAGTCACGCTACAATACTACGCGAAATGGTGTAATTTTGTAAAACACACGTTGGGCATCAGATTTACATGCTGTGAAATGGTATCAAGCCAAGATTTGTCGAGTGCGAATGCTGAAAGAGCTTTCAAAGAGTGAGCGAGAACAAGGGTATCTCTTCTCGAACCACAACCATTCATGCTTTCAAGAGATCCTCGTCAACCTCCCAACCGTCCCAGGTTGGCTTGTCAAAGCCATTGGGCCTTGAGCTACGAAGGAAGCCATTCCAGTAACCTTCTATGCTGACGACCGGTCTTATCGTCCTAACATTTGCATTGAATCCCTTGCTGAAACACTCTTGCATATGTCGCTCTTCGAAAAGCTCAGGATGTGTTCTTCTCATAGTCTTCAGGGCCCGCCTGCCAACCTCGTCGACTGAGTCATGATGCCTCAATTCGTAGAATTCTTTGTCGTGCTCTGCTCGTAATTGGTCCATCATGTTTGCGTCATATAGGCCAAGCTGAAGCAAGTATATGTCGTACTGTACTAATGAGGTCGTTCCAACGTAACTTCCGCCAACCTGTGCCCGCTTGTAGAGACCCACAAGAGCAGCAATGGTTCCCATGCAGCCTGTGCCGTAGTCGCTCATGGGGAACGGTGGCACAACGGGTTCTTCCAAGCCCATCGCTTGACCTTGAGCCCAGGCGACTCCACTTACGCAGTCAGCAATCTGCTGCCAGCCAGGACGTGATGACCATGGGCCGGTATGGCCAAAGCAGTTCTCGGCAACGTAAACAAAACCTTTTCCACGTTTCTTTGCCAAGTCCTTGAGTTGCCTCGGTCCATACCCCAGGCGATCCAGGCTGCCTGGCCGGTAGCCATCAAGAACCACGTCAGCGGATTGTAGTAGCTCTTCGAAGATCTTTCGATCATTAGGATCCTTCAAGTTCAAGTCACTAGTATGCTTGCCGATGTTGGCATCGACCTGGAAGAAGGGTACGTCTGATAAGGTGGGGGAAGTGACCTTGATAACTTCAGCTCCGTACTCTGCAAGGCCACGACCCATTGCAGGACCTGCGATAATCCTGCATAGCTCTAGGACTCTTATTCCTGACAGTATTTGTGGCTTGGGCGCAGAGGAAGACTTGAATGGAAATGGCACTGGGGGAGTGTCTGACTCAAGAGGTTCCACTTTCCACGGTGGTTGTTGAAGAAGTTCTTTGCCGTGCTCAGTAGCTTGAAAATCATCCCACTTCAAGCAGGTTACACCAGCCTGCTTGATCTCTGCGTTCATCTTCTCGAGTTCCTCGGCAGTAAATTGTTTGACGTGATCTTCAATAAGTGTAATGCACTCGTGGTAGTCGGTCATGTCCGGACGATGACCTTCAAGACCAATCATGTTAAGCGCTTTCGTAGCCTCCAGAGAGCCATGAAGATGGAAGTATTCTCCTGGATTCTTGGTGGCATACAAATTGGCAGATAGCCTCCGGTAAAGAATGGCTTGTGCTTTGAGTAGATCGGTATCTTGGACGTCATCAGCGTAATTATTGTGCGTTAGACGAGGGCGTAGAAACCTTTCAACAGCTGTTTGGACTTTGGATTTGCTTTATCGTATCCTCCCACTGTAGCCAGATAGGTGGAGAATAAAAAGGCAGTTGCTCTTTCGAGGTCCACGCTGGCCTGCTTAGCTCGTGATCCATCAGCAAGGTCAGCAATTGTGGATGCGACTCCAGCTTCCACTGCTTTCAATGCCGATATGGCTTCAGTCTGCTTCAAAGGACTTGGAAAGTAAGGACTGCCTGTATTCGCGGTCGAGAATTGGATTTCGGAAATATGAGCAAGGGCCTCCTGGGGTAGATGGTCCTTTGCCTTGTCGAGCAACTGCTCCAACGCGGATCGAGTTCCGGCGAGTAATTTGTTCGAATTCTCGTTGGTCTGGCCGTGCTGGCTTTCATGTCCTAGGTAGGGCGTCATGTTGGCGGCGGTAGCAAGCTTGTAGCATGTGAGGATTGACAGAACAAACAGCGCAGGAGAGAAGACAGGACCAGGCGGATGGGGCTGAAGGCATTGTGGGACGCTGCATGGTCGTTGCAAAGGCCTTTACCTTTAGCCGCATAGTGATGCAGCACATGGCTGGGCCGTGGCAAGTGCATCGGATCCTACCCGTGCCCCGTGTCGATTGGGCCCGGGCAGCAAAAAGTGCAGAGCCAGAGTTCTGCTAGTGTGACGACGCAGAGTCGAGATTATCGGCCGGGGGCCATGCTCTCCAAGACGCGAAGATGCAAGACTCGATGTTCTCGTTTGCTCGCTTGCTCGGTGCTTGGGACGGGAGAGCAGGGATGCGCTAAGCAACCCGGCCGCCGCCTCGGAGCCGTTTGCGAAGCATTGCAGCATGCTGTTCAACCACACAACAGTCTTCTGACTGAACGTCTTTGTCATCGACGCTCTTATCACAGAACCTGCCGAGGTGGGCTGCGAAGACCCTGCGTGCGTCAGCGGGAGGGGTGCGATGCAATTCCCGGCGCGCCTTGTGCTCCCTCCTGTCATCGCTCCTGACGCTCATCCGACACTGCATCCGACACAATCATCCTTCCGCTGCATGTGTCGGCAGAGTCCTCCACGGAGACAGCCCAGTCAGGAACGCACGTGACCAAGTCAGCTACTGCACGCGCATATCATGACACGACCCAAGGTCCCACCAGGTTCGTGTTGCGCGAGCAATGGCTGACCGCCGTGGCTAACGACGCATGCTGCAGAACAAAGGCAACGGACGGCCCAGGCCTGTGAGAGCTGCAAGAGGAGGAAACAAAAGGCAAGTCCCTCATCCATCCCTGTGCCCGCGTGATTGTATCTTGCACGTCTTGCCAGCACAAGGATACGGCAATGCTCCTTTCGTGGGGCGCTCATGGTTCTGGTGACATTCCACCAAGAGACCGTTACATGTAGCTTAACCCAAGTCTTCCGTTCACTCGCTGGAATGGCCCTCGAATATCTAGCACGAAGCATCCACCGGTCGGGTCGACAGATTCTTCATTGTTCAGCTCGCTGCCCTTGACTATCCAATCATGCGAAGACAATCAATACTAATATATTCAAGTGCAATGGCTTATGTCCCTGTAACACATGCGACAAGGTAAGCTTTCCCTCATTCATTATCACGCACACACTTATACTACCTAGCGGAAATTCACATGCATCTATTCGGATCGGGAGGCTGCCTCGCCCAATGATGCAGGCCCGCCTGCAAAGAGACAGGCTGTTGACGATGGAAATGGAGAAAGTCCACGGTACGTGATTTCAAGGTAACAGTCCGTGCTTGGTCGCACCCCGCGCATGCACAAACTATTGGCACATCCCATCACCTGATATGGACCTTCACTAACAGTGATGTGTTCTCCAGAGTTCAAAATAACTCCACATCGAACACTCCGTGCAACAATGCGTATAACCGTGCTTCTCCAATCACGCCACATAGGCGACGGTCTTCTACGACCCAGTGGCCGATTCCTCCTACACGGCCATTGAACGTGAAGCAAGAGACAGAGACAGTCTTGAAATCACCCAGACCTACTATAGAGCTTCCTGGTGCCTTTGGACACCAAGCGCCTTCTCATCAAGCCAATGGCGATAATCAACCTGTACCATCACGAGGCACCACCGTTCTAAGCGCAGATGAAGAAGCTGTCATTTACAGCCAAAGCAGAATGCTCCAAGACCCGACTGGCCGGGTCTTATATATCGGGGATTCGGCAACCTTATCGTTCCTACAGCTGTTACGCATGATGGTAGAGACCGTTGCCGGATCTTCAACATTTACCAACGACCCTCGGAGGCACAAGATCGTAGAAGGCCAGTTCTCTCTACCTTCAGGCTATCGACCTACTCATCTCCTTCCGGACTTCCAAACAGCAAGTGTTCTTGTCGAAGCATTTTTCATCAACACACATGGTTTGCTGCAAGTCTTTGAGCGCGATCGCTTTCTAGATCGGCTCGATCGATGCTACTCTGACCCTCTGTCGGTTGAGCCCTCGTGGCTTTGTCTGCTCAATCTCGTCTTCGCAATTGGCTTGACCATGGCTACACCACTGTCAGGAAGCTCGGAAGCACTGATCATCGACAAGCTTCGGACCGAGCATGCTGATCGAGCCGAAGCTTTCTATCTGAATGCAAAGAGCCTCAACGATCCGATGACCGGGCTAGAGGACCAGGACTTTTGGTCTGTACAGGCACTATTGCTCATGTCCGTGTATATGCTTGCCAAGTCGAAGCGCAACACGGCATTCGCACTGCTGGGCATGGCTGCACGATCAGCACACGCACTTGGTCTGCATAGAGAAGAGACAATGGTCATTTTCAGTGATGCTGAGCAAACCTCGAGGAAGAACCTATGGCGATCAATCTTCGTCATCGATCGGTTGCTATCATGCTCGCTGGGCCGGCCGACTGCCATTTCAGAGGACGATTGCTCTGGCGATACACTCAACCCTTCTGAAGAACAGCTTGAGCAACCATTCAATCTTGGCATACATTCAAGCTCAGACTATAACGAAACAGGTCCATACGCTCTAGAAGCAGCTGTTCGGAGCTGCTCAGTAATTGGCTTGATCCTGCGCAAGGTTTACCAGAGACGAAAAATCAACACTCGCCTTGCTCAAGAGATTGCCGATATTTGTAAATCTTGGCCACGTTGTCTACCATCAATCTTGCACTGGCGGCAAGCAGCAAACGCCTCTCCAAGCCAAGGTGTCGCTATCCTTCATGTCAATCTTTTTTACTGTCACTCCATCATCTTACTGACGCGTCCATTTTTTCTGTACATACTGAATCTGGAGACACAACGTCATGTCAACAGCGCCACAACGAGAGGGCCACGGCCATATCTTCGCATGGAAAAGTTCAGCGAAGCGTGCGTCATAGCATCAACACACACGATCCTGCTTGTGCAAAACGCTTTTGACGCTTCGTATCTTTCGCGCCGCAATCCTGCTGTCATCTACTTCTTATTCTCTGCCACGCTGGTTATTCTCGCCAACGAGTTTGCAGGATTGTATAAAGTCGATGCGTCAGACACCTGCATTTCTAATGCCATCAACATCATGAACTACTGCGGGGACAGCGATCAGCAGGCCAGCCGACTGGTGTATATCCTCAGCTCATTCCGCGACGTTGTTGCACAACAGCGCGTGCGGCGGAAGCAGAACCAAGGCGACAATTCCTCGTTGCCGAGCATAGCTTCGCAACTTTATGGCCGTCCTGTAGCCAGCCATCAACAACAACAGTCCAGTGCGGATAGCTTGGCACACTCCACAGATCCACTAAATCCTACTCCGCGCCTCCATCAGGTACCTATTCACATTTACCCCGGCATGCAGACAGCTCCCCTCAACGACCATACACCTTATCAGCAACTGCATCAGAACTCGCAGCCACCGACTGACTTTTCCGTTCACCTCTCCCCAATCCAAGACCGCCCCACTCCCGTCACGCGCTCAGACCTTTACGGCGCGGCCGCTCCGTCTACCACTTTCAACACGCCATCGAAAGTGACCTCACTCTCCACTATGCTCGATCTCTCTGCTCTCGAAGCGACGCGCGTGCCTAGCCTACACTCGGAAGAAAGCGGCCTTGACGAGCAAATCGACTTTGACGCGCTGTGGGCGTGGCCGAGCAATACGCCTGCCATGGGCAGTCCTCGGTCGGGGATCGAAGGCATCATTACGGAAAGAGTGCAAGGCATTAGTGATAGCGCTGTGCCGTTGTTTGGTGTGAGCAGAGAGGGCACGGCGCATGTGCAGGAATCGTGAAGGACATTAGGTATCTCTAGGGTGGGTTGGAAGGTGTGGAGGAGCATGTACAGATAGTATTCGAGAATGTATAACTGCTTGATTCCGAAATATCCCCCCCCCAACCCCAAAAAAAAGACACGCCGTTCGACAATGAAGTATTTCGCTGCTCCGGGTATAGGTATGGTTCCAAATGTAAATGCGACATCCCAGACTCCGTAAAACGCAATGCACATCCAACACAACTCTCGCCTTATTCGCGCCACTCTTTTGCGCACTTGGTGCACTGCATGTCGTTAGTACAACCCGCCTGAATAGCTTCTCTAGCGCAGCGAGAGAAGGAGAGAGGGAGGGAAGCGACATACCTTATAAAACGCCGTCATAGGCTCATCCGCACTGCGAATCTGCAGCTGATACCAATACGCCTCGTCGTTTCTGCACTTCTCATTCGGACATTGCACTAACCAACCAGCATCAGCCCAGCACACTCCTCACCAGACCACTTTTCCGCTTGCCCTGCTGCTTCACAAACCGCAGACGGCAGCGGTGGGGCAAACATACCATTCGTCTTGTCCACATTGTCCCACGCGCCCTTGCCGCCGAGTATGTCCTCGACCTCCTTCCGCTTCATGTACTTGCGCTCGTAGTAGCGCTTGTTGATGACGAACTGGTAGGGGCAGGTCAGACACTCGAAGCGGTTTTGGCCGACGTAGTCTTCGGTGGTGGGATCGCCGGGGGGCACGGCGGAGACGCGCAGCATGTTGCTGCAGGTGGGGCAGACTGGTTTCGCGGTGTTAGTTTGTGTCTGTGGCGGATGGAAAGGGGAGGTGGGACGAGGAATATATACAGAGGAGCATGGCGGCGCGTGGGGAGGCAACAGAGGTGTTGCGCTGCGATTGCACTTGCGATGCGATGCGATGCCGTGGGCTCAAAAGTTACGGTGGAGCAAGAGACCCTGGTGCGGCTAGGATGGAAGGGGAATGGCGGGGTATTGTGACGATGAGCGCCGCCGGCGACGCGCGCAGGACCCGAGCGGTGTCTCAGGTTGGAAAGCTTAACGTGTGCTGGCTGTTAGTAGCTGGCGTTCTACCTCTCTTCTCTACACTTCCCTTCTCTGTACCTCTGCCGATTTCAAGCTACGAGGCCAAGATTTCTTGTTCGCGGCCACTCAAAGGGTACCCCGCCAAAACTTCCAAACAAGGCACACCGCATCTAGCACAACATGGCCGACGAAGACGTATGTATCTTTGGCCCGACGCTTCGATATGGGGCCTCACGCGAATCTAGGGAGCGTCACCGCGCGAATTGATCCTCGAAGCGTGCCGCCGCAACAACACCGAACTCCTCGAAGAAACCATCGCAGATCTCGCCTCCGCGGCATCCAAGTCTGGGAAGAAAGCCGCCGAGTACGTGGCCGATATACTGAATAACGCGCGTGACGGTGTAGGCAATGGGTGTCTACATCTCGCGGCAACCTATGGAAGCTGTAAGCATGGCTTCTCCCCCACGCCCGTGCGCATGGCATTGTGTGTGTGTGTGTGTGTGCATGCAGAGCACAAGCTGATGCCATATATAGACGACGTCCTGGACATCCTGCTCGACCAAGAAGGTCTCGAGATCGACGAAGTCGACCGCATGGAACAAGACACGCCTCTCCACAAAGCCGTTCGCTACGTCAATGCGCTCGACAAGTCCGAGTGGGTGGACGCGGGCCATCCAATCGTCGATATACTACTAGACGCGGGTTGCGATCCGAGGATACGGAACAAAGCGAAGTTGAAGCCGTTCGAGCTGGTGGATCCAAGGAATACGGAGTTGAGGAGTATGCTGCAGAAGGGGGAGTTTGCGATGCAGGCTGGTGGTGATGTGGTGGTGGAGGAAGACGATGGACCAACGGGAAGTGCAAGCGACAGTGATTAGGCAGGTATGCAGGGAACGGCATGGACGAGAGCATCATGGGTTCTACCGAAAGAGACGGCGAAGCCATTTTATGACTGTGGCCATAAGTCTGTCCCTACGTCTATTCTAGCAGCATGCTGAGTGTGGATAAAGACAATATACATCCTCCAAGATTCACTTTCTGGGCCCTCCGCGGTCCTGCAGCACGAAGTAGCACGCTTGCGAGTCGCTTTTCGGATTCCGCTCACGTCTGGTATCTCTTCGCCCATGTCGCATACTCTTGTTGTTCTTTACCTTCCCTTCCTTGAGGGATTGTCTCGTTCTCTTTGCTTGTACCTAAAATCGCATCTCCCAGCATCAATCCTGTTGCTGGTCTCTCTGTCAGCCTTGTGCTCTGGTATGGCTTCATTCGGTACCCACCTCAGGTGGCGGCCCAACAGGCCGCACCATCCGCTCAAGCAATTGTAACCTTGTTTTCTCGCGCGATTGCCCTAAGCCGATGCTCATGTATTGCAGGAGCGGCGGGTGACCGACATAGCTGGAGAGCGAATCGCGCGCAATGTTCGATGTCCACTCGTGCTTGGTCGTGTCTGCGCTGCCGATACCGATATAGCGCGCCTGGAGCGCTTCGAGTTGCTGCTGCGCGCGGAGTTTGTCGGCCATGTCCACGGATGTATGTGTTCTTGTTTGCGAAGTGTTGTTGCGCCTGACTTCGAGTTGTGACGTTGACTTTGAGAAAGAAGATTGCGGAGATGGTCGCGGAGGTCGCACGCACGGACCACTTTACGTACCGCCGTCGCGACGACCTCACGACGACACCACACCAAATTACATCACCAGAATCGCGCTGCCCTGCGACCTTCGATAGCGCGTCGCATACTTCCGAAAACACGAACAATGTCAATCATGGCCTCTGAAGACACCCTCATGGCCAATGCGCCCCCAACACCCGGCGACGAACAGCAACTCACATCACCCGCCGTGGACTTCTCTCCCGCAACCGTTCCCTACGACGAAGCCTTCGAGAATAGCCTCATGGAAGCCATTCTCAACCCCCCCCCTCGGCCACTTCTCCGAAACAACCTTCCGCAGATCCACCCATGATCCCCGCCTCCCAACTCCCTGTCCCACTCACCTCCCCCCCACCGCACGCACCCCTCGCCCATTCCCGGCGTGCTCGTCACCCACAAACACGGCTACCACACCGGCGGCCCGGGCCCAAGTCCACACACGATCAACGAGTTTGCGCAAAGTTTCATTGCGGAGCGCGGGATACAGGACGCGAAACAGTTAGAAGCAGCGGTGCAAAGGATAGTGAAAGAAAAGATGGAGGAAGTGAAAGAGAGAATGGAAAAGAGGAAAGCCGCAGTGGAGAAGAATCGCGGGGTAGAGCGGGAATTGGACGATTTGAAGTTGCAGCGGGATGCAGAGCTGAGGGTACTGGAGAGGATGAAGGGGAAGAGATGAGGATCTGGCGTTGCTTCGTGATGATCGCTCTTCACAAAGTGCATATTATCCAGGAAAGACACAAGACGTGGAAAGTATTACGGCAGTAGATGCGCGAGGATGCATACTGGCTGATTGGATCAACGACGAGGCTCGAGATATACAAAATCACACACGAATGACAAGCTTGTTGCTTGCGTAAGGCCAACCCAATTCTGTTGCGAGAGCGTACTAACGCGAGGTTTTAGTGCGTGGAGCACCGTCGTCTACATTGGTTCCACACGGCGTCCTCATCAGAAGATGGGGTATATGATATCCACGCTGCTTGGCAGTAGCCGGCGGAGAAGAATGAAGCAGTGAATCAAGAGGAGAATATGGACATCGCCGGTTCAAGCTACTGTAGCTGCACTCTACAATATCCTATATACAGGACATTCTCAAGTATGAAGAGCTTAGGCTAGCCCTTAGTGTTGGAGCGAAGACGCAAGACGAATCCCAGACTGCGTTGTGCAGTCTCTGGACCTGGCCGTGTGCTTTGTCACTTCCATCTCCATGGCCCTGTTCTGTGCTTTGGGTACGTACAGTCTTCGTGCTATGTCTTCTCCTCGAACGCACATTCCCCTTCTTTGCGTTGCCAATTCTCACACATGACAGTGCTTCGGTGGCTTATGACGGTGGTGCAAACCTTCTGGAGCGCTGTGGAGTCATGTATCGGATTCCACCGCCATGACAATTTGATCAGATGGATGGGGAATTGTGGTTGTGCGCATACTCAGGAAGCCAGGTATTTTCAGCTTTGTCCACACTTGGACCTTGCCTCCAGTGCTGGGAGTGCCCAGTTTTGTACCCAGTCCGCCTCAAGCACTTGCTGCGCTGTAGGTCGGTCTTCTATCCGATATGTCAACATGGACCCTAGGAGTCTAATGAAATCGCGCTTTTCCTCCTCTGTCATCACTACTGTCCCCTCATTTCTGCGTGGTAGCTGTACTGAGTGTTCTAAATGGTCTTCCAGAGACCTTGGCTTTACTTCCTTGAGACTCTGCACCCGCTCGCCGTCGAGCATCTCCCGATTTTCCCACAAATCCCATAAATGCTCAGGCAATGCACCTAGTAGTGCAACCTGTTCTCTGACGACATAGTACTCGCTTGAAGCCCACGCATCAAAGAGCGGTCGCGCACCCATGATGTGGAAGATAGCACACGCGAGACTCCAAATCTCGGAAGAAAACGAGACTGGCGCTTTCATATCGAGGAGCAGCTCGGGCGATCGAAGTATGTATGGAGTGCGTGTTGTCGATGGCTTGTTTACTGTTGGATGCCAGGATTCGCCGAAATCGTTCAGGAAAATGCTGGCCTCGGCGAGTGGCAGTGTATCACTCTGGCACTGGAACCACACGGGTACAACACCATGAGAAGGGACCCACGGGTCGAGGGGTAGACCATCTGTGCGCTTGATTGGTTCAAGATGAGGGGGCGGGTATACGTTGTAGAGCTCATCCACGCTCAGATTGTCGATAGAAGATGGCAGATGTACAAGAATGTTGCCTTCGTGGAGATCTAAACATGCAGTCAGCGAACGAGGACTGGCCGTCTCACCTGCCGACTCACCTGCGTGTATGATCCCGCGAGAATGTATCAAGGCGACAGCCTGAACGAGCTGAGCTGCGATAGCATGAGCGACCTCAGGTTTGAAGGGTGAGTTGTAGGATGCTTCTCGGGCGTTCGAAAGCGTGGCTCTTGCTGGTGTGGTGACGATGCAGTGGTGTTTGGCCCGCGAACCATGTATACTTGGGCCCTCTACCTCAAAATCATCCAAGATCTTTGGAATCAATTTGTTGCCGGAATCTCGTTGCTCAGTATGCGCTTCATCATTTTGCAGACAACGAAGGATATTACTCTCAACACGATCATTTCGTTCGGACACGGCGATCTTCAGCGCCACATACCGGTGAAGATGCTCGTCGCGAGCAAGCCAGATGGTCGAGAATGATCCGAAGCCTAATTTGTGTATGACGTGATAGCGAGAGGAAGACAATCTGTCGCCGATTCGCACTGGGTAATAACCCCCAGCAGTATAACGCGCCAAGGGCTCGACCTCCTCAATGATGTTGTACTCGACTCTGGAAGGCGGTGGCGGACCATCGTTGTCGGGCGTACCTGGTAACGGGGCGTTGGTACCGTGAGCTCTGTCAGCTTGGTATGTCAAAGTCGGGTGTAAGGCGGTTGATGGTAGCATTCGAAGCGCGGAAGGTCCTTGTCTAGTGACCCTTGGCCGATGCCAGAGACCGGTCCACATGCCGGTTCGTCTGATTCGGCTGAGCGCTGCTTCCATGAAGAGATAAGGGTAATTTCTGCACGAGCGTCTGAGCGAAGATAGATATCTGCATGTAGCTACTTTACTGTTTGCAGGGTCCAAACTTGACCAACGACACAATTTGCTGATGAACCTTCCGGCATTTGGCTTCCATGCTTTCACTCCCTGCTCAAGACTTTTTTGCTGCCAGCCATTAAACTTTTGAGAATCTGGAATAGGGCTAATGTTGTGTTCTCGAAACGGTACAATAACTCGTAGACATATATGCCCGCGCGTGAATGTTTTTGTCGGCTGGTCAATACATCGAAGAATGTAATGCAGTGAAAGGGCTTCCTAACTATAAAATCCAGTACTAGAATTGTGCAAATGGACTGCATTGGGAGGTCCGCATCTATCGCTATGCGTTTCAGCTCTTCTCTGCCCACGAAGTCGTCCGCTATGTGGATGACAACAGGGCCCTATCAAATCTTATTCAAGCCTTCCATAGCTATGTTTATCCACCGACCTATCCTTCCTGGTTTACGTCTGTCCTTGCCCTCGTTTTTTGCCACTAGATCTCCCGTCGGATCCGCCTTCTCGTAGGCTTCAGGATGCTCTTTTTTGTGCTCTTCGATTTCTTTCTTCTGTTTCTCGTCTGGTATTGTTAGATGACAACGTACGGATGAGAAAGTTATGGTTTTACAGCATACACTCCTCTTTGCTACCATACTTTTCACCGAGATCGCCTGGTCGGGACATCTTGTAACTTGTAGTGAAGTTGAAGTCTGTATGAGACCAGATGGGATGATGTCGAGGTGTGTTTGTGAAGTTTATCGTCTAGAGTTAGGCAATAGACAAGCAGCCATCAGCTTTTCAAAGAATAGAAGCGCCTTTATGGCATTCATGAGTGTGCTACATGTTGCACATGTTGAATTCGAGGATTCCTTCGTTGCACCTGTTGTAAAAGGGGCTGTGCAGCTTATGCCTTTCGACATGCTAGCTGATTGGACAACATCGTCACCAAGACGGAATTCTTGCTCCGCATTCCCTAACAGATCGTAAGTTGAGGCAGTGTCTTCGCCTTGTTGCACTCGCGTATTAAAGCCGTACGTTCCAATTTGACCATCACTCAGTTTCTGGTAGAGAGGTTGCGAGGCTGTGCACTTGCAGGATCTTGAGACTGAGCAGATGCGCGCTATGAACATACCGGTTAAATCCTGCGCACGAGAAACCTGGCGGATGATCCATACATGGCGGCCTGTGATGCTAGATTTAATCTACCAGTAGAAGTGCCCTTCACAACTTGTCGAAACAATGAAGGATGACGTCTTCAGAGGGTTGCTGGCTGTGCACGCTAGCACCTCTCGCTGTGCCATACACAAGTGCATTGAAGCTCAAACACCCAAGTGTTTTGCATTTTAGAAAATATTTCACAAATAAGTGCATCATACCATTGGGGGAGGTAGCAGCATATATATGAAAATTCAAGTCGTGTGAGTGGGATATAAACGTTGTTCTTTGCCCATGTACCTAGATGTGAAACGCGCCAAGACCGCTTAAACAGTCCCCGCATTGCTGATCAACAACAGACTGCGGAACATCATCGAATACACTTTTCGTACCGTCTTGGCAGTTTTGTCTCTCCGCTCGCGATGGTCCGACTACTGGCTCGCTCGGATGTTGATAGACCGAGTTTGACTACTGGTACCGTGTCGGACAAATTCGACAGCCATGCGAGTTACCCCAGCCCTGGCATATCATCACGACCATCATCACCAGGTCTGCCCCTGCGTCACCAGCCAGTCCTTTTTAGGGGTTGTCAAGAGCACGTCGTGTCGAGATCCTCTTGCGTGCCTGCTAGTCAACGGTGATTCTGCTCCTCTAGGGAAGACTTAGCGCGAATGGAGGTTGTAGCGCGGAAATTGCATCGCGCAATATCCTAAGCGACGAGGCCGAAGCCGGGTTGATGGGTCGACGACACGAATACAAAATGATTGACATCCTGATACTTAGATGGTAAGTCGAGCCTCCTTCTTGGCTGTGACCAGCACTCGCTCACTTTTCTTCAGAATGTTGAAGTTCATCATTACCCTCGCGGGTTTTGTTAGCTGCGCAACTGCTCAGAGGAGTGCAGCCAAGGTAAAATGGTAAATTATTTCCTCGACTAGGATCTTCTCATTGATGTGCTTATACTATTAGGATCGATGGAACACCAGATTATCTTGCTGGGGTGACATTTGGTCTTCCGTGGCCGCGAGGACAACATCTCGCCAATTCAACTACGTTCGCAGTGTCCGGTGATGCTCAGCTTCAGTCTTGGGTGACTGCATACTGGCCAGACGGTTCCTTGAAGTGGACAGGGCATGCCCTTGGAGCAAGCGATGTTCCGGCTGACGAATACACCATCACTGCTTCTGGTCCGAGAAGCACCAACTCGTCTTTCTCGCGCGTCAAACGGCAACGTGATGGCATACAAGTTAATAATTCCGATGATGAAGTGACCGTAAGCACCGGGAAGATCGAAGCAACTTTTCCCAAGTCCGGCAGTGTACTAGTTACATCCATCCAGGTCGGAGGAAAGAGTGTTGGAAAAAATGGTCGTCTCGTCCTGAGGTCTCAGACTGGTACACCAGACGATGAGGAGGACGGGAAGCCAACTAGCATTGAGTACTTCAGCTTCTCAAGCAGTGTGACGAATGTGACCGTATCTGAGGACAACACAGCTCGCACCCTGGTGACGGTTCAGGGCGTCCATACCATAGAAGGCGAAGGTGCTCACGCCGACTGGCTGCCGTTCACTGTCCGTTTCTACCTATATGCGAATTCTGAAGCAATTCGTGTGATACACACTATTGTATACGATGGAGACGTGAAGAAAGATTTCTTATCTGGTATTGGCATCCGCTTTGACGTGCCTCTGGCTGAAGAGGAGTTCTACAATCGACACGTACGAATTGCCGGTGTTGACGGCGGCCTTCTCCATGAAGCTGTACAAGGCGTTACTGGATTACGCAGGGATCCAGGCGTTGATGTGCGCTCAGGACAATTCAATGGCAGTGTTCTTCCCAATGCGACTACTTGGGACCAAAGAGTGACCACTCGCTTGCAATGGGTCCCGACCTGGAGCGACTACCGATTGACGCAACTATCGTCGGACGGATTCAACCTCAAGAAAAGAACTAAGTCTGGTCAAAGTTGGGTCAAAATTCCAGGTGGAACTCGATCCGGCGGGTTGGCATACCTCGGAGGCGCGAACGTTGGTGGTCTTGCCGTTGGCCTGAGGGATTTCTGGAAGAAGTATCCCACTGGTCTGGATATCACCAACGCTGCCACCGATACTGGCTCCATCACATTATGGCTTTACAGCCCACAAGCTGGACCCATGGATCTACGACCATATCACGATGGACTTGGCCAGGATACCTACGCGAAGCAGCTTGATGCATTGGAAATCACCTACGAGGATTGGGAAGACGGTTACGATACCCCATACGGTATCGGTCGCACGAACGAGCTCTTCATTTACGCTTTTGAATCTACACCATCTGCTGAGAAGCTGGCGACGCTCACAAATTATACCAATGATCCTCCTGTGCTGTTTGCTGAGCCGACATACATTCGTGACACCCAAGCGATTGGCTCGTATTGGGATGTCCCTGGAGTCGTTGACTCAATCCAGGCTCAGACTATCGAAAACAATATGGATTTCCTCATCAAGTTCTACGAAGGTCAAGTTGAACAAAGGCGTTGGTATGGTTTCTGGGACCACGGAGATGTTATCCACACATACGATGACGATCGCCATCAGTGGAGGTACGATATCGGCGGCTACGCTTGGGATAATTCCGAGCTATCTCCAGATCTGTTCTTCTGGTACTTTTTCCTTCGCACTGGTCGTGCTGACGCTTATCGACTTGCTCATGATCAGGTCCGTCACGGTGGTGAGGTCGATTCGTATCATCTTGGCAACTTCACTGGCCTGGGTACTCGTCACGGAGTTCAGCATTGGGGAGATTCTGCAAAGCAAGCTCGCATCGCGACACCAGTCTACAGGAAGGCGTTCTACTACATCTCTGGTGGTGATGAGCGCACTGGTGATCTTGTCCGCGAGGTCATCGATGTCGACAAGGCTTTCATACTCGTTGATGCCCGTCGCAAAGTACGTGACCCGAGTGTTATTTACAAGCCCGACCCTGAAGCGCTCTATCTCAACTTTGGTACGGATTGGGCAGGTCTCGCACAAGCCTACCTGATCGAATGGGAGCGCCGTGGACCTCGCTGGGAAGAAGTGCGGGACAAGCTCATCGAGTCATTCAAGACGTATCCCAAACTCAAGAACGGGTTCGTGACTGGAGAAGCCCTTTACAACAGTCTAACCGGAGCTTGGGCACCTCCACCAATTGACCCAAACAACAATGGAAGCATCACCGTGGCGCACCTGTCGGGTGTTTTCGGCGTCCTTGAGACTATCGATCAGTTGCACGGCCACTTCGGAGCAGGGCAGCCCAACATCACCAAGCCTTTCTTCGACGCCTTCCTGGACTACTGCTACTACTACGGCGCAAGCAAAGCCGAACAAGCTGCCCGCTACGGCAAGGACTTTGGCAACTTGAACCTGAAGCAGGGTCACTCGCGCTTCACCGCATACGTGGCAAGCCACCGCAACAATGCGACGCTCGTGCCTCGTGTATGGGCAGAGTACCTAGGCGATGGAAGCAAGGATGGCCTAGCTCCCAATGCGCCGTGGAAGACTGAGCGCATTGACGGCAGTGATGTGCTGACCCCAGTCGATGAAGCGAAATGGGTCAGCACAAATGCCATGGCGCTTTACGGTGTCGCGGGGATCGAGAATCTGGCCCTGGTTGGGGCGCCTGATGTCAGTGTTATTGGTGGTAATAGCACTTTGACAAGGTGAACATGAGCCTAGCATGCACGTCAGGTGTGCATAGAGTGTTCTAGCAGTCGACAGTGTGTAGATGTAGCAAATTAAGCTTCAAGCACTGAAACTGCGAGCAAGGGATGTGAGCTGGTTCCGCGCATCTTTGAAGTCTGTGTATATAAAGTGTATTGATTCAATGTGATGACTCACAGGTGTGTGGTTGGGCTTATGATGTTGGAGAATTCTAACGAGCAAGATGCACTTCACGAGCTTGCTATAATGTGCATGAGGAGCTAAGATGACCCAAAGTCAAGGTCGAAAGTTCACTCAATTTGCTTGATTCGTTCAGCCAACCAGGCCTCCAGGCCGGCCCACATTGCACTCGAAAGCTCTCTATCATGGAGACTCTGGCAGAATTGTCCCAGCGCCTCGTATCTTCGCCTGGCCCACTCCACTTTATCTTGCTCCTTGCCTCGTTGTAGTTCATCGACAATAGCATGAGAGACTTTAGTCTCGTCAATGGGACACAGATACGGCGGCTGTCTCAGATCCTCCTTGATCCCCGCCGTGCCCTGCATATTGCACGCGTAGTACACGCAGTGTGCAATGCCAAAGCAATGGCCGAGCTCATGCGAAACAGTTCGTGCCAGCCGAGCGAACCACAGCGCCTGGAAGTCCGCATCATCGCTCTGTGCAGGAAAGCGACTGCCTGCGTTCACAGCACTTCTCATCGCGCTTTGCTTGCTCCACTTTCTCTGCTCTGGCGTCGGCGCTTGGGCGACCATGTCTTCTGCTGCGCATAACTCGTCAACGAACTTCTTGCAGTGGCTCATAGGCCACATGTGGGTCCTGTCGATGCCCGCCCGTTCATCGAGCATGGGGTTGTACCGCGCGGTCTGGACGACAGCGACTTGACTTCCTCCATATGCGCGACCGCAGCAGAAGTCGTCGTCGTCGCTTTCGTAGATATCGTGGTCGACTAAGATGAGAAGCGCGTACGCATCAGCTGGTAGTATGGCGATGGCGGTATCGAGTATGTCATTGAGATTGAGCTGCGCGGGGAAGACTTTGAACGGAGTGTAGCGAACACGAATGCGTGTTGTGGATTTTTCTTGTTGGGTCAAGCCTACATGGGCTGGCGAACAGTCGTACCATTTCCCGCGATCGAGGTTCTCCCATGGCGTCCAAGATAGCTTTGATGGGAGTATCTCGACGTTGACGCCATGGTAAAAGGCTTTGAGATATTTAACAAAATGGGTGGTGTCGGGGCTGTGTAATTCTTCGTAGTCGGCTGGACCACGCTCTGGCATTGTCCACGCATTCATGAAGCCCACATCCTGGGTGATTTCTGGTACGCTTGCAACGTAGATTGTGCTTCGCTTCTTGTTGGTCATCTTATTCCGCTGTTTCAAGGTCGCCCAGCTCTTGAAGTTTTGCGGCTTGCAGTCCGGATCGTAGTTCAAGTCATCGTGAGGCAGGACCAATGGACCAGGGAAAGTGCTGCTTGATCTCACTGGAAGATCTTTAGAGCGCCTCCCTGATCGTGTTTCCGCTGCTGCAAGTGCTTGTGTATCTGGTTGTTCGTAGCCTGCTAGTTCTGCGAATGGTGATGGAGTCAAATGCAGGTAAGTATGCTTGCAAGACATGGTGATATCAGGGGGAGACTATGCAGGAAACAACGTGCCGCAATGGCTCTTTTGAGGCCAGGATTCATGTTGTTGCCTTAGCAGTTTATACCATACGTGGCTGTGCACCGCCAGTCCCTTTCCGTGTCTAGCACCTCCTCCGCAATATCAGACGTACGCCACAGGCGTGCCATATTGCTGACCATGGATCTTTACACTGATAAATGGTCAGACTTGGGTGAAGTCTCTCGGACCCACGCTCTTACGTTTCGATCCCACTACCACAGCGGATCATTGCGACCCCAATACAGCAGACTACCGCCTATCGCTAAACTGTTGAAGATGCCCACATAATGGCCCGCAATTTTGTCCTTCGCGCCATATGTGTGGACAATGACAGTGTCGGCCAGAGTTGTCACAAGGCCTGCAAACACTGCGACTCCCAGACTTCGTCGATCTCGTAGTACCAGACCAAAGGTAAAAAGCAAAACTCCGTTTTGAACATTACGCGCAGCGATTGCTGCTACTAGTGCTTTCTTGGTGCTTTGGTCCTCCTCAAATGATTTGGAGCAGGAGCTTGACGTTGAAGGTTTGTCGGAGAGTAGTCCAACGCCGCTGCTCCTAAAAGAACTTGTCGATTCGGTTGATGGTTTTTGTATCGGTAAACCAAAACCTTCCGCAAATGTCGTGGGATTGCGAAGCCCTGCGATGCCGAATGGTACAAGCTCTAGTGTTGCGATAAATAGTGCTAGACATTCTGCTGGTGGTGGAAGATGGTAGAAGAGATTGCGCGTGGAAGTCGTCATTGTCGAGTATATGGTGAAGGTGAGCTCGCAAGAGGAGTAGCCAATTGAGGCAACACAAAAAAGAGCAATCACAGCTATCTTATACTGCCCTCTGCAGCTCCATGGAGACATAAAGTGGGAGGTGTGCGGGCTATGGCAAAATCTAATTGGTCGATGCGCTTCGGACTTCGGAAGGTGGGGATGCAAGGCTGGAAGTGCAAGATGCGATTCGGTCAGCATCATGGACAGCTTCGAATCATGAAACACCCTCTTTTTATCGCAAGACGACCTGCTCGTAATTTCGCTATCCGGCTTTCTGCAACTTAGAGTTCGACAACGCGAAAAGTATTTCTATATCATACTTTGATCATCTGTGTTGATGGCGTCAGATGGAGACGCACTATCAGTCTGAACGGAAAGTGCGAGCTAACAGAAGCATATGAAGATGATTTGTTAAGGATCGAAAGGGATGAAAAGAGATATTGATGTTGTCTGATGAGCCTGATCAGCGAGTGCATCAATTTCCTGCGGGATTGGGCTGTTGTTTTCGACAGTTGTCCATAACGGTCAGAGTGACACGGACGGCCTGCCTCGATGCTCTTCCCATTTGCCCACAAATCTCACAATTGTTAGTCTACAACACTAATAGAGCATCGAAAGAATGAGGGTTGTACTCGCCTCCAAGATTGGCATTGGTACTTGTCGAAATTTAAATTGTGTATGCTAACAACATTGGCGAAAAGGACCTGTAGCAGCCTCGTAATCTGTCAATATTCGCATTGGCACCAGGCTGCGGTGATTCGATAGGAATGCAGGCAGGTTCTCGCTCGCTCCTTCCATGGCGGCAGTTGCACGTGCTACTTACTTTCCTTCACCTCGACCGCATACACTACCGGGAAAGAGTTTTCTGTGCTTTCACTCAGCTTCACCTTGTTCAACCCGCACACCTGCGACTATATAATCCATGCCTCTTGCCAACCACTCTTCTGTCCACAGAATCCGTGCTCTCCCAACCCGACACAGAACCCTCGACTTCCCGGCAACCCCAGGCAGTCGACGTACAGGTGCAGCGCTCTTTCCTTCTGGAAGTCCTGATCGCCAACATATATTGCAACAAGCCGATCTTTTCTCCCTCAATACATTCATATACATACCACACTCACTTCTAACATATCCCACCCACCACTGACCATGGCCGCTTCATTCTGGGCTAGCCGACCCGATTCTGTCAAGTCGTTACCGTCGCTGGTTTCACCGTCGCAGTCTTCGCCGCCCCCCACACCAAGCATAACAACGCCGCCCAAGAAGCCTGGTGTGTTTCTCAAGCCCGCATCTAATGGGGTGACCAATGGTGCTTCTCATAGCAGCCCAGCAAACGGAAAGAAGTCAGATTGGGCAGACGAGGACGAGGATGAAGCCTTCTACGCATCGCTGAAGGCTGGAGTCGACCCGCACAAAGCCCGCCTTCAGGAAGAAGTAGCGCTCAAAGGTGACCAGATTCTTGGACTTGAGCGCAAGCTCGCAGCAAATGTAGTGCGCATTGAGGAGTTGCAGGGTATTGTTCAGAACAAGGACAACCAGATCGTTAACTTTGAGGCGTCCGTGAAGAGCAAGGATGAGACAATCGAGCTGCTGAAGAAGGATGGTAACGAGCAGTTCCTTTATGTCGAGGAGCTAGTCAGTGAGATTGGAGAGAAAGACCGCCGAATCACTGCGCTCGAGGTAGAGCTCGTCGCGAAGAGCGCCTTGATCCAAAAATTGCAAGCCACCTTAGGAGGCCACCCACAACCTCAGTCGTCACCCAAGATTGCCTCTCATGACACCACTACCAAGTCAGAGACCTCTTTCAATCGGGATGCATCACTCGTCGCGAGGAGCTCTATCGAGATGACTGCGGAGGTGCCCACCACTACAGAGCCTTCTGTTTCAGCCGCTGCAGAAACACCTGTCGCTGAGAAGGTTGCTGGTCCGACTGTGAACAATGCCACCTCTCCAGTCTTTCTCTCCCCTTCTACCTTGAAAGCGGTCGCACCGCCGCCCATGCCTAAGAGGCTAGTCTTTCCGAATGAGCAGCACTTCTTGAAGCTCAAAGGCAAAGCCGCACAGCTTCCTGCCGCGAGACCCGCTTTCGTACCGAAGGACCGCTCTGGTTCAGCGTCTTCTTGGGGCGTAATTTCCAAAGCTACACGAGTGAAGACTGACGAGGTACCAAAGATCGAACCTTCTCTCGATATTCGTCGCATGACTCACGCTCAGCGTGTTCTATACGCCAACGGCCCAGAGGTTGAGGTAAAGCTGGGGACCGTCAAGCTGGCTACTCTTCCGAAGTACATTCTGATGCAGTGCTCGAGCAAGGCGTACAAGCATTTCAAGGGAAACGAAAAAGCAACCGAGATGTCTTTCGCCGCCGAGTCCATGGATGCAGAGGCTGTACAGGCACACTGCAACTGGATGAATGAAATGACGTACCAGGGTCGAGTATACAGCGTCACGCTCAATACCGATCCAAAGCACGATCATTACAACTTGAAGCTGTGCCGTGCTTCACGTGTCATGGGCTTGAACAACACCTATGTTGGTCACTTCACTAAGCAATTCTGCGACCGAATCCGAGCAGAGACAACCACGACCGAGTTCATGGAGCTTGTCTGTGCGCATGCCTACCCCGAGAATGATCCAGTCTTCGACTGCCTTGCCAACAGCCTGATTGACCAGGCTCATCGTGGCACCGATGGCGCCGTGGAGCGTCTGCAGAAGCTTGGAGCCAAGTACCCCGTGCTCAAAACCAAGGTGGACCAGATCGAGCAGCGGATTCTTCGCGCACGCAAAGGCACAAAGCCGCGCGGAGGCACGCTTGCCGCGCTTTAGAGAAGCAAGCAGAAAAACACGGGTGGGAACGAGGACACAATTGTCCGCTAGTTGCAGAACGTCTGTCCCAAGGCAAGCGGAGAGGAGGCAGGTTGGCACGCACTTGGCGAAGAGGTGGTGGAAAGCACAGATGACGAGGAACTCGCGATGAGACTGCCGCCGGTAGCGACGGAGGAGATTATCCGAAAAAAGCACTTTGCGAATCTACGCTGACAGGCAGCGCTGTGATTTTGTTTTTGTTCATACAGTATGGCTCAGTGTGAGGTTAGATAGTTTAGCCGTACAACGCCGAAACCAGGACCATGTAGACGAGTGGTATCATAGGCACAGCAAACTCGGAATGCATCTGCTTGATGGATGACTATGATTTTGAGTGTTGAGTCGTGAAATTTGTATTGTAATGCTTTAAACCCCTCGGCACCTTCAGCACCGACACTCGACACCCTTCCTGCTCACACATAGATACTTGACTCCTTTATACGGCGTCACCCCGCTGCCCAACCCTTTACTCCTCTTCACATCGAGATTCAAACTCTCGACTCGGACCCCGCTGGGCAGCCATCCTTTGACGGAGAAACTGACCGTCGCGCAAGACGGCATGAGCACTTTATTCGCTTTCCTGCGCTTCGTGTCTTTGTCCACGGAGGAGGAGGAGGAGTGGTCTTTCGCAAGGCCTGTCGCCGAGGGCGTATGTGGAGACTGGTACGCCGAGGCCAGCTCGGCAGCGTCGTCTGTATAGTCGTATGGGTTTGCAGCGAGGGAGACCGGGCCCGCGGCGTCCATGGCATCACCGGCTTCGTCTGCCTGTCCGACGACCGTGCCGCGCAGCGTCGCCGTTGCGCCGAGGCCGCCGCCGCGGTCCTGCGCCATGAGCAGGCTGATTTCGCGGGACGAGACGCGCCACTCGATGGCGCGGTCGCCGGGGGGAGTAGGCGGCGTCGCTGGTGCCGCGCAGGACGCGCAGGTCTGTGATGTTCTTGACGCTGGAGGGGAGGGGGGATGTGTACGGTCATTTCTTCAATGGTGGGTGCGGAGGTGGTGCCTGTCGAGGAGGCGAAGCCGGCGCCGCTCATGTTGCGGCCGAGAGTGCTGCCTAGGGCGCCTCGGGCAGTGGATGAGGAGGAAGAGGAGGAGGTAGATTGTGGAGCGGGGGATTTGCCGGTGAAGCGCGGGTTGAGTTGTAGGCGGACTTCGAAGTCTGAGCCTGTTGGGCCGAGGGAGGGGTGGACGGAGACGGTGGCGGGGATGTTGAGTTTTGGAGACGACTTTGCGTTGGAGGATGTGGAGAAGGCGTCCAGTGCGGATGGCCCGAGGAGGTCGACTTCGTAGCCTGCGAGGACGAAACGGCCGTCTGGTGGGACGAAAGAAAGTTCCCCGGGCCGCTCCTTCCAGCGTTGAAGTCGAACACAAGGATGAAAGACGGGTAATGAGACGGTGTTTTGTATGCCACCTGTACAGCCTAGTTGAAGGAGGAGATCGGGGACCCCGGACACTTTTGCAGTAAAGGCAATAGTGCCATTAGCGACCGCAGAGAGGGGCCGACCAGATGGTGACATGATGACTTCCAGTGTTTCTACAATATCCACATACATCTCATTGCTCGTATGCCGAACATTCGCTCTCCGCCATGGTACCGGAGAGTTTGTTTGCGTTGCGCTTGCAGGTCCAAAGCTAGGACTTGGCCTCGAATTCAGAGAGAAAGGCGTCGAGGAGGGTGCTAGTGAGCTTGGTGTTGTACTGGGCAGTCCTACGCCGCCTAGCAGGCTTTTCATGAAGTTGGGCGCCTCCACTACATCCCGTAATGCATTGGGCTCGGTGCTGGCTATGATGCCGCCGTCGACCATTTCACTCAGCAGTTGTGCGACGACATCGTAGTGCCCTTCGATCTTGCTCGCCAAAAGGGGAGAGCCGAGAAAATCTTCCAAGACATCGGCGACGCGGTGCAGGAATTCAAGGACCTGAAGAGGCTCGGTGTCGGAGGAGCATGGGCAGAGGAAGAGCAGCTGGTCTTGTCTTATGGAGTAGAGAAGTGTAGGTGGGTTCGTGTTCGGCAGGTATATCAGAGACGGTCGCGGCGCAGGGTGCGCTAGGTAGAGCGGTAGGAGAGTGCTGCTGGCAGGCGGTCGGCCAATGTATGTGTGCTCGAGCAGTGGTGTGCTGTAGGGCGTTACTGGCCTGAACTCATTTGCTGCCTGGGAACGGGGCCTACTTGTGCTCATCAAAGATGTAGAGCGCCTCGACTGTGCTCATGGTTTCAGCCCTTTGGTCCCTAACTCCATGCGCGAGTTCAGATGGAGGCTCGACGGGTACAATGGTAGTGGGGTAAGTTTACGCGGGGGCGCGGAGCTGTGAATTGCTACGCGACAGGGATGCTGGCGTCAGTGGGACCCTTTGCGCGCTAACATGTCCATCGATGTCATCTCGACTTTTGGGCCGACGACTCGCGAACTTCTGTCCGTCTACTGTTGCAGTCGCCATGGTGCGACAAGCAGACATTCCAACCCTCAAGGAGGCTCTGAAGCAAGAACGAGCGCAGTATGACGACTGCACTCCATGCAAAGTGGTCGGTAAGAGTTCCGCTTTCCCCTCGGCCTCCTGCGCTTGTGAATGCTGATCATCGTCCCAGGCACCGCGACATTTCTCGGCCTAGGCGCATTCACTTATATCTCGGGACACTCTCAAATCGAGGCCAACGCTGCAACAATACGAGCCAGCAAGAGCATGTTCGGCATGCGCAGTAGGAAAATGGCCATCACAGGCACTTCCGCGGCTATGGTTGGACTGGGTGTCTACAGATGGTTTGCGTAGTACCACGGCAACTCTCCACTTGAAGCATCCGTGCTACTTTGTGCTGGTCTCATCCTGCTGGCTCAGGCATGGGATAACGGGGCAGTTCATCATGAACAAACTTGCACAACACGGCGTTGGGACTCAATATCACGGGCTTTTGTTGTGGGGAAGCTTGATGGGGTTGAAAATGTATAATGAAGAATTCCGAACCCAGCATCATCTATGATGCTGACATGGGCATTGAGATGCCCCCCTACAACCTAAAATGCTGACTTGGTATCTTGATCGCCTAAAATAACAGATAAATTATGCTCCCCAGAATATGAACTCCGCACCATGCGTCTATCGCTCTGCTCCCCCCGATGCATCAAAACAAAGTCCGCTGCGCCGTCCAGGCTATGACACAAGGCAATGCCGCACAAGTAGGTATTCCAGTCGTCTAGTCGTGAGTGATTGTGCCGATACTCTTCCATCAGCATGCGTATCACGACATGCGTCCGCGCTTGGGTCCGCCGCCACCCGAAGAGCCGTCCCTTCGGTCGTTGAAGCCGTCGATATTGAAAAAATCCTGCATCAGTCTCCGCTTTTGACCAGCACCGTTCCCGAGCTGGAACAAATTCTGAGCGGCAGATCGCTGCAAGTTTCGAGAGGAGGATCGGTTGGACGAACGACGTGGGGTAGGAAAGGCGCGGCGTGCGGCGGATGCCACATCAGCGGCAGAACTATCGCTGGTGGACTCTGATGGATATGGCTGTGGTGAGGAGAACTGGAAGACGTGGTGCAGGGATGATAGGTCCGCTTCGGTGGTTGTGGCTTCCAGTTGCACGGGCGGAGGTGCGGAATCGGATCGATGGGTCAGTTCGACGACGGGCTCGGCGATGCGTGTGTCTTCCGGACTGAGATTCCGTTCCAAGATGGGCGAGGAGCTTCGGGCACGCTTGTCGTCCAGATAGTCCTCCTCGCTGTCGCTCGTCATATGCTTGGGCAGTGCTCCGTCCAGACGCTCCGTGGCCCACTGCCGTATCCGCCAGCCCTCCCCGTCTCCAACACCCAAATTCTCCTTGTCTAAAAAGGCCAGCAACTCATCCAGGGCCTCTTGGTAGCCATCCGAACGTGCCCTGTCCAGATCGGCCAGGGCGGTTTTGTACAGGTTGGTGACATTCAGCGCGGCGGTGCGGAAGGACTGGTGGACGTCGGGCTGCCGCCTCGTCTTGGGCAGCGACTTGTTGAGACTGCGCATCGAGTCCATGGCGTGTGCAGACTAAGAGCGAAGTTTGCTGTGTCCCTGTCAGCCTGGTTGACCTGTGGGTCGGAAGCAGCCGCTTGGCACGGGTGCAGACTCACTGTCGTGCTTGAGGTGCTTGAGGTGCTTGAGGTGCTTGGGGTGTGGCGGAGGAGGAAAAGATATGTCTTGGTGGCAGCAGCTGGATCCGGAAGAATCGTCGGCGGGCGGCTGACTGTTAAGGAGCGTGGTGGACAGATACCAGGTGGCCGCGGATGAATGCGCGGCGGTGACCTTGCCCGCGGGGGAATTGACGTGGTGCAGCTTTCCTTGAAGAGGCGCTAGACAGCCTAGGCAACGTCTCCACACATGTCAGTCCGTGCTGCCTGTCACCCTTCGACACCAGCGCAGTCATGACTTGCCACACTCTCGTCGACATGTGAAGAGAACGTCCTGGAATGCAGCAGACGCAGCCACTCACTCTTACCACCTGCCACGTCTCGTGCCACAAGCACGTGTCTTCCTACTGAAGTCCGTGTATGGACTCACCCATCGAATGCCTCCCCGTAGAGGTCTTCGACATTATCGCAACCAGCCTTGATCTACCAGAGTACCAAGCCCTTCGTCTCTCATCTCTCAAGCTGCGCTTGCTCACCTTCTCGACCTTTGCTAAACGGTTCTTCTCCATCTTGACCACCACTCTCGGCCCGGGATCGCTCCAACGACTCCAGCATGTCGCCATCCACCCCCATCTTTTCCAATATCCCTCAGTACTCGACATACGCCTTTTGACGCACCGTGATTACAAACTCCTCAAAAATATCAGCCGCGTTGGCAAGTTTCCTCCACCAAAGCGGTTTCCAAAAGTCTCAGGCGTCAAGCCTGAGCATGTGACAGAAGAAGCTGCCTTCTACGATGATGTGAGCAAGAGTGATGATCTGAAGGCCATAGTTGAGCCCCTTACTCTTGCACTTCGAGGCTTTGAAAAGCTCAGAGTCCTTCGATTCAGAACTCGGCATACAGAACCCCGGGGATGGCAAAATATTGCGATCCCTGTTGGCGACCAAACCTTTCGGGCAAAATGCTGCCAGGCTGTTCTTGATGCAATTGTAAAGAGCGAGGTCCAGCTACACGAGTTCAGCTTAGCTAAAAGTAAGCGATCGTCCTCGTTGAGCAAGTGCGCAAATCTAGGGTACCCCTTTCTGCAATTCCCACTTCACTTTTTCCGATCGTTACAGTACTGCTTCTCGAACCTGGAGATCTTGCATCTTTCTATTGTTTCAGATGACATCGGCGCCATTCGAACACCTGGGTGGGAGAACGGTGTAAGCAATTTTGTGGCAGCAGCTCCTTGCGTCAAACAGCTCGCACTAAGCCTGGATCGCAGCAATCGAGTGTCAAATTATAGTGCAGCTGTTTTGCATTCCTTAGCATTGACCTGTCGTTTACCGGAACTCAACTCGTTGCACCTGGTGAACTGCGCAGCACATGAAAAAGACGTCGTGCAGTTGATATGTGCGCACTCAGGCTCGCTACAGCATGTCACTTTATCTGAACTTCGTCTATTATCTGGAATCTGGTCCTCAATCTGGCTCGCCTTAAAGACAGTAATCAACCTGCGGAACGTACGCCTGTCTTCACTTGCCGGCCCGAAAAGTCCTGTCCTTTTCCGTCGCCGTGACCAAGAACGTTTGAATGTCACTTTGGACACGTCAAAAGCGCAGCAGACTATGTCGGACTTGCTTGACAGTCTATTGACCGCCTGTGAGATTGGCATCGAGCATCACCTGGCTGAAGTAGCCACAGCTTGAAGACAACGAATTCGCGCCTCAAAGCTCGAGGTGACTAATATGATAGTGAATCTGTGATGGGTGCTATCAGATCTTTTGCTGATTGACTAAAGTCAGCGCGGGGAAATTGAAATATCGGTTGTGAATCCTAGCTCCTCTTCCTTCACAAAGATCTTGCTTATCCCTCACGTTATCTGTAACTTTCTGCAATCCGCTTCCTAGCAGTTACACCACCAAAGCTAATACTTGTTCAAACTCTAACACGCCATTTTGGCGATCGAACCACCACTGAGCGTAAGACTACATCTATCTGTAGCAGCTGCAGGTCATTTATTCTAGCATAAAACATTAAAACTAGTCCTTGCGCTGCTAGATGCTCAGGGGAGGGCCCACGCACCTTGAGTTCCACGGGCTTCGAGTCATATCAGCAAATAGTTTCACTTCACTCCATTTCTTCCGGAAGGTGCTTTCGATGGTCAAGACATAACCAACTACCCATGTTGTCAATCTCACTTCCGAAATTCACCATCAGACAAGACTTGTGGCTGACTTGCGTGCAAAGGACAGGAGACCACCACTAAATAAGACGCTTCAACCATCCTAGTCCGCCAGTCTCCATGCGGCAAAGTGTCCTGTCCTGGTCATGAGCTATCAAAGTGCTTCATGCTGGAGAGTAGTCAGAAAAGGTCGGAGTAGACCTGTTCGGATGCATCTGTGGCCAATCTGCAAGAAACCACTAGGCAACCACAGTTCACTCTTTACAGTCGATTATCAAAACGAATTGGCTGAACTCAGCTGAATATCGAGATTGGCTAGTTGTGGTGTGTGGTTATACAACGCTAGACGCTTAGAAACCACCGTTGTAGAAAGGTCGAGGCTACGGTTTCCAGATTCCTTCTAAGCCATTCAAGTGCCCTTGCATTCGACTGGAGGATAGTCCAGCTTGGACTGGGATTTATTAAATCTAAGAATTTTCGCGATATGCTCCATATAACCGTGCACAATATGTGTGGGGCATTGCGTGCTCTGCGATACTGAAACTTGACATAGCGGACATGTCTTCATCTCAAGAACAGCTACAAGCTCACCGTCAAGAAGTCATCGTCTTCATGCAGAAGATCGGAGTGTGACCACCGAATTTACAGACGGGCATCAGTTTTTTCTAGCAAAACGCATCGAATCGTTCATGGCCTTGTTAGACACGAGACAAGCACCTTATCGGAAAGCTTGCGCAACGTATCCAGTCCTCGGCAAGCTTACCAGGCTCTTGGCACGAAGTGGAGACTTCCTCGCCCTGAACTAGCTCTTGCTTATCCCTACACCTAGGAATGTCACCCTGCTCAGCATTGTGGATACACTCAGCGGCCTGAATGTCAGTGGCGAATGATCTCCTGTTGTCCCTTTTGTTGGGCTGAGGTCCTACAAAACTCTGCCATATCGCGTTTGGCATGGGTTTTGACGTGCTTTGGGGATGCTGATGTTTCTTTATAAAAAGGCAATATGACTGGAAGCGTAGATACGTGCTTTTGTGATCTGCTTTGTCTGTCACGCTTTCTGTATGCGTATTGAAGAGCCGTCATGAGTCTCGAACGAATCAAGACTGTATATCGGTCTGTCCTTTTCCAGATCGTCATTGTTGGACTGGTCGCTTTCTGCGAGCCGGGAATTTGGACAGCGCTGAATAATCTGGGCGCTGGTGGCAATGCGTCGGTAAGGCTTATGAGCGCATCGTCGGTTCTTCATTAATATTATCAAAGCCATTTCTCAATAATGCTGCAAACGCACTGACCTACGGGCTCATGTCTGTGGGCTGCTTCATAGCTGGGGGTGTGTCGAACAAAATCACTGCCAAATGGACACTAGTCATTGGCGCTGCCTTCTACACACCCTATGCTGCTGGCCTATACTGTAACAACAGATACGGTAATGAGTGGTTCATGCTATTAGGAGCTGCGCTGTGCGGGATTGGCGCGTCATTGCTATGGGCCAGTGAGGCAGCCATTGCTGTCGGATATCCAGAAGATGAAAAACGAGGTCGTTATGTCGGTATCTGGATGGGCATTCGGCAGATGGGACCCCTGGTTGGAGGAGCCATATCCTTAGCACTCAACGTCAAGACGAAAGAGAAGGGTAAAGTGACATACACCACTTATTTAGGACTCGTCGCCATCTCCTCCTTGGGAGCGCCGCTCGCGCTCCTCCTTTCACAGCCTCAAAAAGTCAACAGAAGCGACGGCACCAAGATTCCCTACATGAAGAAAACAAACTTCAAGACTGAAGCCCGAGCAATCTACCGACAACTAAAAAACCCCTACATGCTCCTTCTCATCCCCGTGTTCCTTGCCGGCCAATTCGGAGTAACATACCAAGGCAACTATCTCACTACCTACTTCACCGTGCGGTCCCGCGCCCTCGCCTCCTTCCTTACCGCCGTCGTCGGCGCCCTCGCCAACATAACCACCGGCACCATCCTCGACCTCCCCCAATTCTCCCGCCCCGCAAAGTCGAGATTCGTCTACCTCTTCGTCCTCGTCACCGTCACCGCATCCTGGATCTGGAACGCCGTCGTACAGACAAAACTCACACGCATGGCTGAGCCCCCGTCCTTTGATCTCGGCGACGGCGCCTTCTTCAACTCCGCGTTCACAGTGTACATGTGCTTCCGCTTCTTCTACGAGGTCCTGCAGACGTATGTGTACTGGCTGATGGCGGAGATCAAGGGCGCGAAAGGCGATGGCGACGTGGCGCGTACGACGGGCATACTGCGCAGCTGGGAGAGTATCGGGAGTACGATTGCGTACGCGATCGGTGCGGTGCATGTATCGAACCAGACGCAGATGGCGATTGGATTCGCGCTCTGGGCGCTGACGGTGCCGGGCACGCTGCTGGCGGTGTTTGGGGACTGGAATAAGGGTGTGCCGAAGGAGGTGGAGGGGTCTGATGAGAGTGATTTGGAGGTGCAGAATGTGGAGTTTGAGGGAAGGAAAGAGTGAGAAAGTCAGTAGACGAGAGATACTGAATTGCTTTCACGGCTTGCTCACCATCGTTGAAGAACTCCTATCATGCAAGAGTAAATGGGATATATCAGTGTCTCAGCAGAGAGAGTTCTAGATGTTCGAATGCTGCAAAAGCACCTCATGCTTCACCTGTCCTACAAAGCTCTTGACCAGCATCTCTCTCTCCATCAGACCTCTCTGCCTCCAACCAGCATGCATCTCCCAATCCAACTCCACTACCCTCCTACGCCTCCGCCAAAACCCCCGCATACCAAACCATCGCCCCAAGCCCCACCAAATTCACAATCGTACTAACCCCATGCAACGCCCCAAACTGCTTATTCAGCTTCTGCATCGCCTCACTCTGCGGCCCAGCATCATAACTCTTCTTCCCATCCCTCGTCTCCTGATGTTTCCGCAGCCCCATCACCCTCGTCGTCTCGGGCCCAACATACACCCAGTTCAGCAGCGCGGTGCCGAACATGGTGCCAATGAGCCACGCGCTGAGGTGGTCGCGCGCGGTCTGCAGCACGGGTGTGCGCGAGAGGAAGGGGAGGAGGCGCGAGGCGCCTGCGGGATACGTGGCGAGGAGGCTGAGGGGCAGCACGGATTGCAGCGCAAAGTAGACGGGGAAGGTGTGGCGTTGGAGGGTGGAGAATTGGGGCCGTGGGAGGACGCGGTAGGCGACGATGCCGGAGACGAAGGATTGGAAGAGGGTGCTTCCTAGGAGGGTGCCGTAGCTGAATGGGGTTCTGTGTTAGGAGAAGACGGTCAGGGGTTGGGAGTGGGGGTGTGGGGAGTACCTTAGGAGATGGTATGGCGCTGGGGTTTTGAACGCGGATAAGGACGACATGTTTTGGGGGGGGGTGGTTTCTCTATGCAATTTCGCTGGTTCAAAAGTGGAAAGACTGCGTCGCAGGCGTCGCAGAGGGAATTGTGGATATGCTTCGCCAACGAGAACAAGAACGAGGAGTTTGTGTCCTGAGACGTCACTCGCCTGAGCCTCGGTCAATGATCTCACGATATCGAGCCACGCGAAACCCTTGCAGGTCCCTGCATAACGCTTTACCCATAACAGCTAGGCTCTGAGCCCCACATACCATCCCACCACGCGCGTAGCATGTGTCAGCCGCAATTCGATCAATCCATCGTCATCGGCCCGCAGCACTTGAGCATGACTTCTTTTCGCAGCTTTCGATCTAGCTGAAATACTAGCAGTAAACAACCGTCCATGCTCCTCCCCTCGCTCATCACGCTCCGCCGCCCTGCTTCCGCTGAGCTCCAGCCCGAAGACATCTTTGGCGATACCCTTGGCTGCATCTTTACAGATGATCTGCAGAATCAACACGGCGACGACGCCGACACGGTGATATTGTATAAGAACAGTCGGTATGGGCAGTTGGAGTTCAGGACAGCAGACGTAAATGGCGAGGAACAAAGAAGAAAGTACGCACACTATTTGTGGAATGCAGGTGTGCTGATGGGAGAACTGGTTGGTGGTCGACCTACAAAGAGCGCTAGGGATAGCGGGAGCTTCGAGAATGAGGATCGGGATGAAGAGGAGGGATTCAAGGATGGGGAGTGGTGGGTGACAGAAGACGAGGAGAAACACTGGAATATGGAGGGAGAGACAGTGCTAGAATTGGGTGCAGGTGTGTTTGGATGAAGAGACGTATAGTCGAAGAGATGGCTGATGGGACTTTTCTTCATTGCAGGTGTCGGGCTTGGTGGCATCGTCAGTGCACTTTCTGGTGCTGAAGAGGTACGTGTGCACGCCTCAGTGTGTTGGCAACTACTTGTGTGATTATTAACAAAAGTTCCAGGTGACCATCACCGACCACCCCGCAGAGTCTATCCTCGACACCATCAGAGCCAACGTTGCGAAGAATGTGCCTGAAGATACACGGTCGATCGTGTCGATCCAAGGTCATCTATGGGGCACACAAGACGCTCCGTTCGAATCGGAGCACGCCCAACGCTACACACGAATCTTAGCAGCCGATTGTCTTTGGATGCCATGGGAGCATGAGAATCTCGCAAAGTCCATGCTGCACTTCCTCGCCGACGTGCCACATGCGCGTGTATACTGTATTGCGGGCTTCCATACTGGTCGTGCAAAGATGGCGCCCTTTTTTGACCAAGTCATCCCGCAGCAAGGCCTTGAAGTAGAAGACATCTTCGAGATGGATGCAGATGGGAAGCGGCGACCATGGGCGACAGAGCGTGATGGTGGAACAGAGAACATTGGCGAGCGGAAGAAGTGGCTCGTCCTGGCGCGCATCCGTCGCGCTGCACAATAGCGTTTCCCACAATCCCCATCCTCCCATCACCTTCTCTTGAAGCACAACGTGACCACACTGCTCCCTGTCTTCCCTCCAAACGTGAAACTCGGATACCTAACCTTGGCATCGTACACAAACTCCCCGTCATCAAACCACCCCCTAAGCTCCTCCTCGGTCCAATTACAACTCGTAATCAGAAACCTGCCCCCTTTCTTCACCAACGGCTCTACCCTCTCTCTATACCCTTCGCATATCCTCCTCCCCCGAGCATCCGTCTCCCGCGAGAGACACACCGCGTCAAACGTCCCCTTATCAAGCACCACATCGAACCCCTCCGCGACCCACGCCCCCGCTTCCTGCGCAAGTACATCCCACTCCCGAAACACGACATCCGCAGCCTCGTCCCCCTTGGCCTCCCGTATCCCCTCCGCAAGCCGCACGCTCTGCGCACTGTAATCCACACCCACCATCTCCCCCTCCCACCCGTCCTCCCGCAGCGCAAACAGCAAGTGTCCATTGCCCGTCCCTAGATCGAGGAAGCGCGTCGCGGGCACCTCCGCGCTGGGGCCAGGGCTGCGGCTGCGGGGCGCCTTGTGCAGCTCGCCTTGGTCGCTCAGGTCCTCGAGAAAAGACAACATGCGTTCTTCTGCGCCGGCGTCGCTGAACCATATTGTGCCTTGGTCGGCGGCGTTGGCGGCGAAGTTCTGGCGCTCGGTCGTGTAGGCGGCGTTCCAGTAGGATTTTGTGCCGAGGGCGGAGGGGTCGAGGTGGGTGGGGGTGGGCATCGTGGGTGGTGTGATGCTGTGTTCGGGGTGTTGGGTCGTGGTGGTGGTGGGGGTTGGAGGAAGGGGAATATTTTTGGAGGGGTGGTGCAAGGATGGTGGGGCGGCGGGTGAGAAGTGTCAGCGATTTGATGCGAATTTTGCGAAGGTGTTGTGGAGGAGCAGCGTAGTGGCACGATGATGAGCGTGGGACTTCGAGTACAATTCAGAGAGGGAATTTTAGCCTTTGCTTTACAGTCGCGTTGGAAGGTTGCGCTGCCTTTCGCCTCTTCCTTTTTTGATTTGTTGCTTTTTTAATGATATAATAGATTGATGGCATCACAAAAGTCCTCCCAAACTGAAGTACAGAATTTTGAGGCGTCGTATAGGGAAGACAAGATTCTATCCGATCATTGTTCCTTGCAGCAATTTTTCTGCATCACGTCTTTCCTGCGCGCCAAACCCACTGAACCGTGTTGTTGATGGCCGAGGACGTTGCGTTCTGATGACGCCAGAATAGCAGAGTTGAATTGCATGGTCGACGATTATCTCAAAAATGGCGGGATGCGATGCCGACTACCGATGTTTGTACTCCAAAGACATTTGCCTACATCGATATTGCACATATTTGAGCTTCTGAGCTACAACACCACAGTGATTTAGCATGCAGCTCTGATGACTTTGGCTTTTTAATCCATGTGGCTGCTTATGAGCAAGCTTGAGGAATCTTCCAATAACCTAGGATAGATTATCAGCGCCATCGCTGGTCGTTTCCATGAGCGAGTGTGAAAGTGGCTTTTGCGCCAAGCACAAAAAGAAAACCTAATAGGTTGTTGCCAAGTCGTTCAAGCGTCGAAACCGAGCTGTGCGAAATTTGTCAAGCTTGGGGAGTCGAGCGGTTGTTGGGACGAAGGCGGAGGTGCCGCAATTCTACCATGGGCGCAGCAGGTATGTAGCTGGAGAAGTTCGGTTCAGGTGATGTATCTGTCATCCTCGGTGACGAACCAGTCGTTCCAGACGCTGCCAGAATTGCGGACGACTAAGGTCACGTGTCGACCGGGCTTCCGAAGCCATTAGTGCGGGTTTGATTTTCTTTGATGATTTTCATCGGGCTTAGCAGCATATTGCCCAAGTAGCTGAAAAGTACAGCGAAGATGACGTTGGGCGTGGTCGACGGCGAAACCGCTTGCACGCTTGGCCTTCCTTCCGAGCGCTCCGAGACTGTGGTTATGCAGGGAAAAGTTGAAGCTGTGGAGGCGAGGGACAACTATTCTCGGCATTGCGCATGCATGTGGAATGCTTTCTCACTGTGATGAGTTGTAAGCAGCCGGGCTGGTCCTGGCCGCAGCGGAACGCGTGTGAAGTGATGCAACGTTGAAGTAATAGCTTGAAGCTTCGTGCTCACCGTTGGCTGCTCAAGCCATTCTGCAAGGTTTTCGTGAGCGTGCTGCGGATGCATGCAATAGCAGATAAGCAAAACATCTGCAGGATAGCGGTGAACGACCACGGGCGTTGACAGGGCTTCAGAGTGGATCTGGGGTAGTGCAACCATATTTCATTTGTTCGTCTCGACTGCCTACTCGGAACAGTTGAAATGGTACATGACCACAACGTCGATGATGTGCTCGAGCTTAGGACGCCGAGAAGTGGATGTTACTAGAGGTATGGCGGGCACATGCACATCAAGCGATTTTCTTCTTGCTGGAGCCAACGCCCAGCAACATGCAGAAGCGCGTGAGGGCGAGAAAGTAGACAAATGGAACATTACCCAGGTCGATAGCGTTCCATTCCCAGTAGTGCCAGTATATCTGGAAGCCCAGTGGCCGGACTGAGTACAGGTGTCCAACATCGGCTAGGAGCAGGCCGACAAGAAAAGTTCTCCAGACTTTGAGGTCAGAGGTCGCCCGCAGGACCGAGGCTTCCAGAATAGCGAGGCCGAGATACAGGTTTGCCAGCTGCGTCATGACAATGGATGTTGAGACAGGCACGGCGGCCCCTGGCGAGGTCGCAGCATGTGTCAAATCCAGGTAGACGTTTTGGAAGAATGCAGCGTATACTGCGCCGGCCAGAATGGACGCGGGCTCCAGCCACAGAAAGACGAAGCGGTAGATGGCCGGCAGCTCAGCGACGGTGGTCGGCATGGAGGGCAGTACCGGTAGTCGCCAGTGGCAGTGGCTGGGGGCGTTCTAGGCACGGTGCAGGTGTTGAGGAACCGTGGGAGCGGTGAATTGGAGGTGTCGCGAACTAGGGACGAGCGCAGCAGATCGGCGTCTCGTCTAAGGAGAAGGACGCCCTAGCAGAGTCGTCGCGCCCAGCGCCCATGCCGGCATCCCCAGGGCTTAAAAGTAAACTTTGGCCGCATCCCGGCGCCGTCGTCTCTCCCTATATTCCCACTCTGCTGTGCTGTTGTTGTTGTCGTCTTGCCCAACCCTCGCCGCTCTCTTCGCAGCACCCTCGCAGCACGCCCGCAGCATCGCCCTGCTGTGCACCTTCTTTTTGCCTGCATCCATTCCGCCCTCGCATTGCGTTGCATTGTTGCATTGTTGTCTGCATTGCTTCCAAGTTCCCTGGGCTCCTGTGCTGGGTCCTGACTCCTGCTGTCCTGCTGTCCTGCTGTCCTGCTCGCCCTGCTCGCCCTGCTCGCCCTGCATCCACTCGCTCCACCGCCCGTTTCGGCCTCGCACAGCACGATTCGTTGGGCCCCGTCGCCAGCGCCCCCGATGCATCGCAGACCGTCCATCTTGTCGTACCGTCCGAAGACCTCCTCCGCTGCCGACGACGAGCACAGCCCGACCGCTCCGCCGCTGACCCATACCATGAAGCGGACCGCCTCGCAGACCTTCAGCACCCACCAGCACGACCTGCGCGAGGCCGCCATGGTGCTGGACGCCGTTAACGAGTCGGCCATGTGCCTCGACGGCGGCGGCGCTCAGCACGCCCACCACAGCTCCATCTCGCGCGCGTTTGGCGCCGTCACGGGCAGCTTCACCCGCCAGAAGACCCGCCGCCGGCTGTCCTCCTTCTCCTCCGCAACCTCTGCGCCGCGCCGCCGTGGCTCCATCCAGGGTTTCCTCGACTCCCTGCCCTCGTCCACTGCAGCCCCCGCGGCCAAGGCAGGCATCGACCAGCACCGCATCCCTCTGCAGCACCAGGACTCGGGCATCCCGCCTTTTCAGCTGCACACCCAGGGCAACTCGATGCATTCCAACTTCTTCTCCAAGCGCTTCGGCAGCATTCGACGCAGACAGACCTCTTCTGCCGTCCAGGGCGAGAGTTACAAGACGTACTACGCGCCTCCCGGTGCCTACCCGAGCCACACAGTTCCCGGGGCTGCCGCACGGCAAGCTGCTGCTGCCGCCAACCAGGACCGCCAGGCTCAATTGCGCCGCGAGCAGGAGCACACCACCCGCTTCCTCAATGGTCTCGTCCCGCTCTCGATGCGCGATGATGACATGAAAGACAACGAGAGCGGTGTTGACATGACATGTGCCTCCCCTATCATTAGTGTCGACCATGGTAGCGACAAGAAGATGAGTAGGTGAAATGGTTTTCTATTGTGCTGAGTCTCAGCTAATCTCGCCTAGTCGACCCTTTCCAACGTCTGCCCGCCGAGCTTTCCACCACCGTACTGTCCAACCTCGACGCTGCTTCACTGGTCTGTGCCGAGCGCGTATGCAAAACCTGGCACGAGCACGCATCCTCGCCACACGTTTGGCGCAATGTCTTCCTCCGGAAATACAAACCTGAAGTCCATGTCTCCCCAGCTCCCATTCAGATGGGTGGTTTGGGAGTTGGCAAGATGGCTGGCAATAGCCCAGCTCCGGCACAAGATTGGAAGCAGATGTTCGCGGCCAGGTGTGAGATGAATCGTCGATGGAAGGCCGGCACCCCAGCGGCCATCTATCTGAATGGACACACCGACAGCGTGTACTGTTGCCAATTCGACGAGACCAAGGCTATCACTGGCTCCCGAGATCGAACCATTCGTGTCTGGGATTTGAAAACTTACAAGTGTCTCAAGGTATATGGTGGGCCTAATCACCGTCCTGTCGCAAACACACCGCCTCCTATGGATGAGCGGCCAGAGCGTGTTCTCAGCAACCAGTCTATGAACGGAACCCCAGCTGGCAACAAAATCTACCATGTCCCTGCGGATTACCATGATGCCTCGATTCTTTGCCTACAGTACGACCATGAGATCATGGTGACCGGCTCGTCAGACTACACATGTATTGTATGGGACATCACAGGGGATGAATTTGTTCCCATGTACCGCCTCCGAGGTCACGAAGCTGGTGTTCTGGATGTTTGCCTAGACGACAGGTTCATTATCTCCTGCTCAAAAGACGCCATGATCAAAGTTTGGGACCGCAAGACTGGGCAATGTATCCGCACACTCAAGGGCCATCGCGGCCCCGTGAACGCCGTTCAGCTTCGCGGCAACTTCTTGGTCTCCGCGAGTGGCGATGGTGTGGCTAAGCTCTGGAACCTTGAGACTGGCGCATCGATCAAAGATTTCCCATCTGAGGATAGAGGTCTCGCGGCTGTTGAATTCTCGGATGATGCGAAATACGTTCTCGCGGGCGGCAATGATCATGTTGTCTACAAGTTCGACGCCGCAACTGGCAGCTTGGTGCATAGTAGAGTCAAGCACGATGGCTTGGTGCGTTCGCTGTTTCTTGATGCATCCAACGGTCGTATCGTTTCCGGCTCTTATGACCAGAGCATTCAGGTGTCCGATTATGAGACGGGTCAATTGTACGCCGTGTACAAGAACTGGACCACCAGCTGGATCTTGTCAGCAAAGAGCGACTACCGTCGTGTTGTAGCCACAAGCCAGGACGGCAGGACGCTAATACTAGACTTCGGTCACAACGTCCGTGGCGCGGAGCTGTTGGCCGGTCGTTGATAAAAACACCTGCTCGCCAGTCGTCTTGGTTGGATTTCAGTAATATCAAGCATAGCGTGTTTGCATCGGTATCGGCGTTTGCAGCGGCATTGTGTGGGGATCATCTATCATTCATTTCATTTGTTTTAGGGTGGAGGCATTCAGCATGTGTGAGATTACATTAGACTTTCGCTCTCAGCTACGCAAAAGAATGCGCCGGAATCCTGTTGTCATCGGGCAGTGTAGAAAGATCTGCACTTGAGTAGGCATTCGAGCTACCAAAGTCGTTTTTAATACGAATATAATCACATTACTAGAATCGCATCCCCTCGAATTCCCTCTCCGCCCTCCCAATTCACAAGCCGCCATTCTGTGCCATGTACCAAATGCGCAGGCCCATTGGGAAACCCCATATCCCAATCCCACTGCCCGCCCCAATCCACCCCTGCCCCACAGCCATCCACACCAAACCCGCACTCACCCACCCCAAACTCAACGTCCCCAGCCACCCCACCACCTTCTCACTCCCCCTCACCGCATCATTAAACTTCTCCACAAAAGGCACCCTCGCCTGCGTCTTCTCATTCCAAAACGCCGCCATATGCGCCCTCGCAGCCCCCAGCACCACCGCATTCCCCACCGCCAGCGCGCCCAGCACACCCCACCCCGTCGTCTGCCCCGGCCACACCACCAGCGCCGTCGACGAGAGCAAACTCAGCAGCAGCGCCACGGTGCCGGATGTCTGCGTGGCGCGCGTCGTGTGCAGGCGGTGCGCGGCGGTGGTGGACCATTGTGCTGCCTTGTGCGCGGCGGACTCGTAGGTGCGCAGGCGGGCGATGTTGAGGTAGGAGAGGTAGAGGGTGTAGGTGGAGAGGGCGGAGGTGAGGAGGAGCGGGGGTAGGGTTGTGGTGGACATTTATTTGTGTTTTTTTTTGGTTCTTCTCTTTTTTTTTTCTTATTCTTTGTTTTTGGAAAAGAAGATTGTAGATACTGGGGGGGAAAGGCGGGGGTGGGTTTTGCGTGGGTTGTTTTTTAAAGTCGTTGGGGTGGTGAGGTTTGGAAGGGGAAATGTTGGTAGGTACTGTGGTGGTGGAAATACAACAGGGATGGAGGAGCGATGGCGACGTCACTGGGTGCGCTGGGGTGGACCCCTGTTGGTGCAAGATGCTGCCGCGAGGCTGATGGCGAAGCGAGCTGCGAGCTTCATGCTGGTTATATAAGGTATGTACTATGTATCCTGATAATAGGCCGTGAGACCTTTGGTCCCCAAGAATAGCTGCCGGCCTCATGCGACACGTGATATAGGCCTGAAATTGTTCTTTCTTCGGAATATGCTGCGTGTATCTTTCCCCATATCATATCATGCGCGAAGCGGCAGGCGGTGCAGAGGTGAATACAGACGCGTTGCCAAACAATATTGATACGACGGAAGCATCGCGTCTAGTGCAATCAGTGACACAGGAGAAGGATAGAGCTGGTCAAACGCTTGTCAGGCAACGCTTCGATTGGTGGCTATCTTTGGTCACAGATGTTGCACTGACGGTTTTGCCCTTGTCCTTTCTGCGTAGGTCACCTCAAATTCATGGCTGGACCAGTTTACTGATGCTCGCCACAGTCGTGGCTATTCTCTGTTTATTCGTCAACAACAAGCCGAAATGGGCACATGTAGAGTACCCCTTTACTGACTACAATGTCTCCCCTCTCGGTGATGGCCTTTCCTGGATAAATCTACTCTCGCCAACCATCTTTCCTATCATGTATGCTGCTATACTGGGCCGAGCGTTTCGACGATGGGGCATCTACAAGGCTGAGCGCAGCGCCACTCTCGGTGTAGGTCAATCAACGAAGAAACACCGGCTTAGCTTGCTCGATAATCACTGACGATCCACAGACCATAGAGCGACTCATCGGTTGCCAATCCCTCTTTTCCGCCATAGAGCGACAATTCAGCATGCGCCAGCTGGATATTTTCGGTGCTGCCATTGTCATAGTCTAGCTTCTGTCGCCAATTGGAGGCCCATCGTCTCTGCGTCTGCTTTCGACGCAACCATTCACACGTCCCGAAACCATTAGCCTGACTTACTTCCCAATCAAAGCATATCCGATGGCTACATTAATCAATACCGACGGCGATGTCTCACGACTCTGGTCCCTTTATGCTTTGCCATATATACAATCTTTACAGCAACGATACGACAACGTCCCTAAGCAACACTTGGAATCAGGTGATCTTCATATAGGAAACATCCAAAATGCAGAAGACTTTCCAACGTACCACGCAGGTACCACTGACTACAATTGCCATTATAGAGAACGGCCACAAGACTTTGTGCTGACGAGCCGTATCAACAAAGGTATCCCGATGCTGAGGTCGTACATGAGCGGAAACTCATCCTTTAACACGATAACACACTATTGGGCAGTCGAGTGTGATGCTCCTAAACACAATGAGACTTTCGGAACCTGGTCCTTCGCGACCAATAACAGCACCCGTATAGGCGCACCCGGCGTATTAACAACATTCCAGCTCGTGGTAGATGCGGATCAGAGTACTTCCAACAACGTATCATTTGCATACCAATCAAGACGAAACAGCGACGTAGAAAACGCAAATGTAACAACCACACATTGTCAAGCCAGAGCCCTCGTCGTGGAAACAAACTTCATCTGCAACCTGGATTTCTCTAGCACTGAATCTGGTTGTTGGGTGAACGCTATGCGGGTAATCAATCGAGACCAGGTATTTGGCCCTACAACTACACTCTTAGATATGTTCCGCCGGATATCTTCAACAATGCCATACGTTGATCTTTTGCGGCCCGATATCCCACCAACCGGGAGTCAAATCACAGAACTCTACATTGGCAATCGCCTCTGGACTCGCGAAACCAGCTGGGTCGATCTTGCAAGGCTGAAGAAGGAAGATTTGAGCAAAACTCTGCAGAATGCAATTAATACGTTCTGGTTTTCTAGCATTGGCGATGTCACCGGTCAAGGACAAGCCGCCGATGTGTCGCAACAGTCGCTGTGCGATGAGGCCGCAGGCAGGAGCTGCACAGATACGGACGGCCTTGGATGGAATAGCACTACTATTACTGGAGAGACCACGGCTGGCGAGAAATACATCTGCAATATTGGGTTCGCGATCGTAACGATTATCATCTCACTGTTTCTTCTTGTCACCTCGATTCTATCTACGGTACTTGGCTTGAAGATACTCGCGCCGAATATCCTAGGTCATGTGTCTACAGCTGTCCGCGACAGCCCCTACTTTCACAGTAAAGAGCATGTACCGTCCAGTATGAGTGGATTGGAGGCTACGAGGAGGTTGCGTGATGTTCGAGTAAAGATTGCGGATGTAAATAGACAAGGAAGGCTAGGGCATGTGGCGCTCACTACGATGATTGATGGATCGGATTCGTTGTCAAGGAAAAGGATGTACGGATGATGTGCAAAGTTGTTAGCGTTGTGTGTGTGCTCAGTTCCACTCTTCTCACATCAGGTTTCCGTATCAGCGTGGAGATCAACATGATAGGCTACCATCCCAAGGTTTGACCTCTACTAGGATGACGAACACCTTGACAAATATCAGTGCGTATTCAGAGTGACAAGTTGCTGCCATGAACCAAGAAGAGGGTTGGGACTTTTGCAAGGATAGATTGAGTACTGTTCACCTAGCATAACCCAGTATGCACGGGTTAGGACCTCAGTGATAGGATCAGTCAAACTCTCTGGCTGTACTGTTCCAGATTTATTATATCCATCGAGTTCACACAGAAAGCATGATGATCACACAATGTGACTGCTATGAATTGACATAGCGCACGTAATTGAGCGAGCATCGTAGGTTTCATATGACACCAGACATACCATCACAGTGTCGACAAAGAACTTTCCAATTGTTTTTATTCAGTGACTTCTGAACAAAACTCCTTCACAGATGGCTTTGACTGCCTGGCACGCTAACGCTAAACCTACATGTTCGAATACATCGGCATATAAGCTTCCAGATCATAGATATATATGTCCAATCATTGCCCAACTTTATCATAGACAAAAATATCCACCATTTACAACCAGAGAACTTACAAATATGGCGTCCATAGCAGAAAGCCTCACACCCGTTACCCCTACTAAGCTGTATGTTGTGAAGCAGAAACGCTTCACTAAATACAATACAGCCACACCGCCCCAGGACCTATTCCTACCTACAAAGGGCCTGACTTGTCAAACCACCTACAACACTACGAACCTCTTCGCGTCTCCAGAGTCCGAGCGCAAGATGCTTTTAGAGGGCCGTAAAATCGACATTATAGACGATCACAACGATACTATCCGCACGGGTGTCCCCGTCCGCGCTCTCACTGCTTCATTCAAGAAAATCCACGATCTTCTTCAAGTCAAGCCGTCCATCAAACGGTACCGAGTATACGATAAGGTCGATCGCCGAAGCCTCGATACCCTTCTCGATATCTTCACCACACCTCACGGCCTCCAAGCACCCGGCATCAAGCTGACATCCCACAACTTTGTACAAAACGTGCTAATGTACCAGGCCTGCCAGACCCTCGGCGTAGCACACCCGCACACCAAACCCCTGCTAAACTCCCTACGCGCCGAAGTTTCCGCTCGGCTCCTGACCAAGGAGGAACTAAACACCATCTTGAAGCGTGTACGCTCGCCCGATCCGCTGTTCAAGCACCTCGCCAACGACCTGTGCCACCGCCGCATCAAGCAGAATATCCCTGATATCGAGGCGTTTGAGAAGTGGGTTAGCAATAAGAAGGCGCTGCAGCAGGCGATGGTGGAGATTGATCAGGCGCATAAGAGGAGGAGAGGGGTGGGCAAGGCGGGGAAAGATACAGGCAGTCAAGAGGATAAGGTGGAGAAGCCGGAGTCGGGGATGTGTTCGTGGTAAGGTGTGACTGCGTCACGCTCCGGGAATTAGATTATCGGAATAGGTTATGTCGCGCTGTCAGGTTATATACACTGGCATTGGGGAAATGATGACCCGGTGACGTGAGCTAAGATTGGCAATTTACATGTAGCCATAACCATCCCATCTCTCGCGCATGAGCCGTGATCTTTCGTCTTGCCCTTGATTGTCCTCATGCTGGTCAACAGCAACAGCTATATCAACAAGCGGCACGTCAGCAACGATGCACGTGAAATCGACGCGCAGAGCATACTCCTCGCCCCAATGTGACAGAGTCCGTATGGCTCTACCAAGTCAGCAATGGTGACAGAATTCCACTCAACATCACTGAATGCATCTGTCCACCTATGTCTACAGAAGATCAGACGAGACACAAGCGATATGTGAAGCCACCGGGATGCCAGCTCAGTCACAATCCTGGACCTCTTGTACTGTCACCATTTCACTCCCTTTCACACCATCCTGGTGAAGTTGCCACAAGTGATTTTTGCGCTTTTCCTTTGTATACGACGAAGATTTCCCCGCGCACGCTACACATGCATAGTTATTGATTGAGATGAGATGACTCGAGCGTAATGGGGTGTTCTACAGTCGACGTCGGCACGGTATAATGCATCACGTGTGGCGAGCTCGGCTGCTTCAAGATGAGAGTTGTCGACATCGTCCTTGGGTAGAGCCGCACGGCAGGTTTCGAGGGGCATGAGATTCTCGTCGCGTGCGAATGGATGAGAGACTCGTCGTGGATGGCTGTGACAAGTGTTAGTAGATAAAGAATAATGTAGATGAGTCTTGGGTTATAGATAGTATTGTTCTGAGCTGAATGTCTTCGTCGTGGTGTCAGATAGACAGTATTTTGCCTTGGCTGTAGCCTGTCTAAGATGCAATGTATCTGAATTTCTTACATTGTCATCGTGTTTAGTACCCAACACAGTAATGCAACTACAGCTATACGAACGCGGTATTCGGTCAGATGAGTGCGCCCTTGATCCATTTTCGATATAAGACTTCTGTTATGAGGAAGAGAACCTGCGTTGGTAAGCGTGGATTATGCTCCCTTGAATCATAAGCAATTCTGTTCTGTTTGGTGAGTGCGCATCGCAATACGAGAAGAAGCGCGCTCTTGAGTTATGATTTTACTTGGTAGTTCACAAGTCCCCTTCAGAGCGTCTGATTGAGGTTTGCTGATATGGTACAACCAAGCGCATGCAACCAGCATGAGCAGGATGATATCGACATGGGATCATGCTGAACTCTGGAATCATCGCCGAGCAAGCATTCGCGCCCCTTTCTTCAGCGGAAAATTTAAGAGCCGGCTTGTGTGCGAGAAACTTTTCTTGTGTGTACCTATCAGGAAATGAAGTAACACGAAATGTGGCGCTCGCCCTAATGGATCTGTGTGACATTGTCGGGCGGAGAGCCGGCACACAACATTCTCTTGAGGTACGCCGCCACTCCTTGAAATTGCACTTTTCGCTACGAGGAAGACCAGAATCATTGTGAAAAAGGTTTATGGAAGTACCGGATGGGTATCCTGCACTATGGTTTTGATTGTGCTCTCAGAGACCGATCATACCAGTTGAGAATCTGGATAAGCACTGGATGTAAAGCAGACGGTTCTGAAGGCACGGATCCACTTGAACTTGCTTATCACAGAGAGGCTTTATGATTGCCTTTTTTCGCCAAAATATGACCCCGTGCTCCCCAGGGTGTCTTTGTTGTATCTTTTGGCAGTGTTCGATAAGACCATTTTTGCCTGGACTGAGATCTTTTCGAAGTTCGATACTGCTATACTCCAAGAACAGGGTGCAAAGATGCCCTGTATAACCGATAATGGAACCTGGGGTCAGACACTATCGCTAGGGCTGCGACCGATTACCTGGTGGCATGATCGGCAGACGGCCTCCACGCACTTGCGTCCGTGCATTGATAACCGCAGCGGTTCCCAAAGCTTGTCAGTATCTACCTCGCAACACTATTCGACCGTTAAGCCTTTATCACCCCCCTGAGCCTCCCGGCATTTCCAGAACGTACTAGGAACAGGCATGCTCACACGAGCAAAGGACGACGGCATCGCATACACAACTGGTGCACTTGCTGACAACCTAAAAGCTAGACAACGTTTCTAGTAGACATGACACGAACCTCCCCTAAATTTCCATCGTTACGAATAATCTCCTGACTACGTCAAGCGTAAAATTAATATAGCTGCTGAGAAAGCAAAGTGTTGGCGACGGAAACAGTGAGATGGTGTGGTTACACATGTTGTTCATATTGAATATCACAAGTTCCTTATGCAGGTACCCGACGGACCCTTTCGCCAAGGAGTACCTGCATCAACTCTCTCTGCTTTCTCATTAAAGAGCAGCAAATACATGTTTCATGAACGCTGGGGCTGTCTGTTCCCTTGTAAATCACGCACCGATTGGTTGAACTGAGATGCAACCTTCAGTCATGGCTGTCCTCATCTCCCCCAACCGCGAGATGTGGGACATCGGCACTTCAGCTGGATGTGGTTGGTCTCTTCATCCCACATAAGGTTCTCGCGCGTGAATGTCCAAGCTCAGATTCATTATGCCGTATCTGGGGGCATGAGGCGTGAGGACTTATTTGCGGCTTGAGCCTGCCTTTCGCGTGAAGAGTCTACGACATCCGCGTGTCGCTTATATGAATGCTTATTCTCTGAAATGGCCGTCTTCCGAGTTGTAGCACCGCCACCGCAATGCTCAGGAGACTGTCTCAGAGCACGGGGCAGTACGTTGATCTCCAAAGTGATCGCCCTCTATAATATGGACGGCTCCACGTCGTCCATTACTCGCTATAGACATCCGACCCAGTCACTCGTTTATTCTCAAGGATATCTGTTGTTTTTGTTCTTTCATTGCTAATTTTTCGCCTATTGATTACTGCCATAATGGTAGCGTACGCTCCCTATGTCACCGCAACGGCATCTTTCTCGTCTGTTTATCACGCTTCAACCCCCTCCAAATTCAGTATTGCATCTACCTGCAAAGTAGTGACCGCAACTGTTACTCAGTATGCCACTGTCAGGCCTACTACAAACCCTCACGGACACGGCGGGGTGCGTTACATTCGTGTGATTTGTCCTCAACATTGTACATGCTGATAGTCTTTCACAGCCTTACTACAACCCGTACAACGATGTACCTCTACCATTTGACTGGCCAGGCAAGCCATCTCAAGGAGAGATCTATGCTCCTCCTCGTCCATCTACACCTTATCAGTATGGCGGTCTAGCCAAGGACAAGTACGATGAGCCATGCTGGGTTCCCAAGGGTGATGACAAGCTTGCCTCGTCACTACCCAACATTGAGCAGTGCGGGAACTCTCAATGGGGTCTCATCGACTGTCCACGTCTACCAGTAGATGGCTTGCCGAGAGACCCAACCAATAGTTCCTACCCAGCGAGCTCTAACCACCAGGAACATTCTCCCTACCCGTACTTTACGACGTCGGACCACTATCCTAGCGGAACTGGCTACCCCTACCATTCAGCCAATGCCACTAAGACCCACTCGTATGCGGCAACTAGTGGCAGCAGTGTCACGCCTGCTCCCGAGGCCAATTGCCCGGTTATGCCAGACACTGGTGTGACCAGGACTTACGATCTCCACGTCGCATATCAGACTATCGCGCCTGATGGTGTCATTCGCAATGGTCTCACGATTAATGGCCAGTATCCAGGACCTCTTATCGAGGCAAACTGGTAAATATATTCTCCAAATTTTTCTGCGCAGACATTGACACTCTCAGGGGCGACTGGATCAAATTCCAAGTCACTAATGATCTGACGGCCGAAGGGACTGCACTACACGCTCACGGCCTCTTCCAGAAGGAGACTTCGTGGTATGACGGTGTCCCAGCTGTCGCCCAGTGCCCAATCGCTCCCAATGGTGGTTACTATGAGATGCTTTTCCGTGCTGATCGTTATGGCACTTCCTGGTATCACAGTGAGTCCAACTCCTTCGCGTATCGACGGTTATCTGATGTTGTGAAGGTCACTATAGCGCACAGTACTCTGGTGGTGCACACGGTCCATTAGTCATCTACGGCCCCAAACACGAGGAGTATGACATCGATGTTGGTCCAATCATCCTCGAAGACTGGTTCCACGCCGATTATTTCTCTCTTGTCGAGGGAACCATGGCCGGTCAATTCCCGCCATCAAACAACAATTTAATCAATGGCCGTATGAACTATCCATGCAACAACACTACCCTTCCTTGCACACCCAATGCAGGCGTCTCCAAGTTCCAATTTGAGTCTGGCAAGAAGCACCTTCTGCGTCTAATCAATGCCGGAGCCGAGGGCAATCAGAAATTCAGCATCGATGGTCACCAGCTCAAGGTTATTGCTGTCGACTATATTCCAGTCGAGCCGTACATGACTAATGTCGTTACTCTCGGTATTGGCCAGCGTACAGACGTCATTGTCGAGGCTATTGGCAAGCCTACTGATGCCTTCTGGATGCGTTCTCAACTTGCTCAGGGTTTTCGCTGTACACTGACAGACGGTATCTCTCCTAATGCTCTCGCTGCAGTCTACTACGAAGACGCCGATACTGACTCTATTCCTGGGACCACTTCTTCTGTCACCACTGCGCAACTCGAACAGTGCAAGAATGACGCACTCGATACTATTGCTCCCTTGTGCAAGATTCCTTTGGCGGAGCCCGACCATACTGAGACGATCACCCTCGACTTCAAGTCAAACGGTACGAATTTTCTCTGGTACCTCAATAATAGCACTTACCGCGGTAACTACAACGCACCTACTTTGTTGAAGGCGAAGAATGGCGAGAGGGACTTCAAGGCTGAATGGAACGTCTACCAATTTCCCGGTGCCAAACATGTCCGCATTCATCTCGTCAACAGCGGCCTTATTGGTGGTCACCCGATGCATCTTCACGGACATGATTTCCAAGTCCTTGCAGAAGGCTACGGCGAGTGGGATGGATCTATCGTGAACCCATCGAACCCCCAACGCCGCGATGTCCATGTTCTGCAGAATGCACGTAATGTCACCGGCGTTATCGAGCCTTCCTTCATGGTCCTTCAATTCGAGCAGGACAACCCAGGTGCCTGGCCACTCCATTGCCATCTCGCATGGCACGTCAGCGGCGGTTTATTCATGCAAGTTCTTGAACGTCCTGAGGACATTATGAACCAGGATTTTGACGCAGACGTATTCGAATTGTGCGACAAGTGGGATGCTTATACCGCTAACAACCCCCCGAACCAGATCGATTCTGGTCTATAGGCTGTGCGAGTAGTGCGCCGAAATCATGTATCATCACTAATTTTGTCGAAATTCCTGTATATTAGGAGAAGTTGAATGCAAATCTATAGTGGTCCCATCGAAGGCGTGTACGGTTTCGTGGTCGTGGGATTCGTGGCATTATTCTCTTGGCTCTACCTCAAGCTAGGTACCAAGCAGAGGGTCATGTCCGACAGTTTTGTTACGGAACCTTGATCGGATAGAATTTTTGTGCTATTCATTTCTTTGTGGTTATATCTCTTGCTATCAATGTTTGGTTTAAGGGTGTCCTCGAGATGATCATGGGATGATGACGTCATTCCTCTGTGGTTCCTCCATCTCGGTGATACTTGTCGATGTGTGTTAACAATGCAAGACAAGGTCGCAATCTGCCCCGCAACTCATCATGTCATTACAACCGCTCAAGGTTCTTCTGACAGGCGGCGCTAGAGGCATTGGTCGCGGACTGTTCCGCCATCTCCTCAGAGCTGGTCACCACGTCATCATTTTGGATTTCAATGTGGAGGAGCTCGAGCATGTGAAGATCCAGGCAGAGAAGTGGTCTAATGGGCGGAAAGAGAACTATCGCATCCTCAGATGCGATCTTAGCCACAGGAGCGAGCTCAAGTCGGCATTCGAGGAGGTCAAACAAACGTTCCAGGGAAAATTGGACGTTCTCATCAACAATGCTTTTCCGACAACATTAGCGTTATCAGAAGACCGAAGGATGGAGGCTGAAGGAGAAGACATTGAGAAAGAGTGGGATTTAAAGCTCGCGATTGGTCTCACAGCGCCGTTCATATTGAGTCGCTTATGCGTGCCATTGCTTGCGGCTGGGCACTCGACGCCGAACTCCCCAGGTACAATTATCAACATCTCTTCAACGCGTGCCTACCAGGCTGAAGCAGACCATGAGGCCTACTCTACTGCAAAGGCTGGTATTCTTGGCCTCACACAGTCGATGTCGATATCCCTGGGCCATCGTTACAAGATTCGCATCAATGCAGTTATCCCAGGTTGGATTCATGTAGTGAATGAGAGTAAAGCTGGAGATGAAGGGGGAGTACAGTGGGAAGAAGGATTGAGTAAGGACGATATCGACTGGCATCCAGCTGGAAGGGTTGGGAATGCAGATGACATTGCAAGAGCTATCGAATATGTTATTGGCAGTGAATTTGTAACAGGTCAAGAGATTGTTGTGGATGGCGGTGTTGGCAGGAAGATGGTATACCCTGAATGATGAATAGCTTGGTGGGTTTCTTATTCAGGTGTGCAAAGAAACTCCATACACGTCCTCTTCGCTTTGCGCATTGTCACAGCCCAACTTCTGACCTACAATATTGCCTCACATACCTCTGCAACGGTTCACGCGATTGTTGAGCATTAGTGGTATTCGGCTTCCATCCGCATCTGGTATCGAGGTTCCGTTCCTTGTAGCGATCATGCAAGTGACGTTTCGGCACGCCCCACTAAGTGTTTCAAACATATCACGCGCAAATGCCTTAAGCCTCGCTATGCCTCACGCTCGCAGCATTGTCAGAAGTTGAGCCTCGACAATCGGCAATGCTAGAGTTTGTGAAGTCTAGACTAGCATTACTACGCTTCGTCATCATAACAATCGAATGCGCACATGTTTCACACCGGTCCATCTATCATTTTATCCTTCATTCCTGATCATCTTATATTACCCGATTCGTGTCATCCAAGCCTCACCGAATCTCCGTTCCTGCATGAGGCACAGGCCGTCTAGTCTGACGAAGGATTATTCTCACGCACGTGGGGATGTTGACACAATTCTCGGGGTTTTTCCAAGCGTGAAGGACACATCTGACAAAACAGATCAGCTTTTCCACTGGATGCACATAAATTATAACAGCCAGCCACTGCAATCATGGTTTCGATGGAATCACGATATCCGATGAAAGGATGGTACAATCCCCTGCAACTCGAAGGATCCGCGCTTCAGTCATGTAAAACTGCCACTAAGCCCTATATGGTGGTTTCTCCAGGCTTGGATTTGATCCACCAGTTAGACAAACAATACTCGCGCCTGTCAGATCTCGGACTGCATCCGATGACCTGGTCGTGGCTCCTGGTAGACCTAATCTGGTATGGTCAGGCTTCTCCGTTCAATTTATCCGCATGTTGTTCGAGAAACGGAACACCCTTGGCGCAGAATTCGAGATTTGGCTGATGGGAAGCGAAACAACTAGCTATGCGCGGACTAAACGTTCTCCGGCTTGACGGCATGAGGTTATCTCCCAGGACGTTCAGATATAAGATAGGCGGTTCTGTCGATGTTGAGGATTGTAACGCAGCTGCGCTGGACATTCATTCCCTACCAACTCTGTCTTTCATTTTTTTCACCAGTCGTTCTTTTTGTCACTCTTTACAGATATGAAGACCGTCGCAGCACTTTCCGCCGTTTTGGCGCTGGCTAACGCTCATGCTACTTGGCAACAATTGTGGAAGAATGGAGAGGATCTCGAGAGCACTTGTGCCCGTCTCCCTCCTTCCAACAGCCCCATTGAAGACTATACTGGCACTGCTTTGCAATGCAATGTCAATCCTGCTGCTGCAAGCGGCAAATGCTCTTTCGCGCCTGGAGATGTTGTGACCATGGAGATGCACCAGCATAACACAAGAGCGTGCACTGAGGAGGGTATTGGTGGTGCTCATTGGGGTCCAGGTTCGTTGCTTTAAGTTTTGTTTTGACCCCATTGTCGGTGGTTCTAACAAGTCCTGCAGTCCTTGCGTACTTGTCCAAGGTTGAGGACGCCGCTACTGCCGATGGTTCAAGCGAATTCTTCAAGGTCTACGAGAACACATGGAAAAAAGCCTCCGGATCAACACAGGGAGACAATGATCATTGGGGTACCAAGGACCTCAACTACAACTGCGGAAAACTTGATTTCACGATCCCAGAGAATCTCGCCCCCGGTGATTACCTTTTGAGAGCCGAGGCCATTGCTCTTCACGCTGCTAGCTCAAGTGGTGGTGCTCAGCACTATGTTACTTGCTACCAGCTCACGGTTAGCGGAAGCGGTACTCTTGTCCCCAAGGATACCGTCACATTCCCCTCTGCATACACTAAGACTGGCCCGGGTCTTGGCTTCTCTATCCACACTAACATGGACTCTTACCCAGCACCAGGTCCTGCTCTCATCGAGGGTGGAACTGAAGCTACCCCCCAGCTTTTGACCTTTGGTTCCATCGCCGGTGCCCCGGCTGCCACTGGCGGTGCTTCTCCGCCAGCTGCCTCCTCCAGCAAGGCTGCTGAGGCTACATCTGCCGCTGTCGCTTCCTCTAGCGCGGTTGTTGGGGCTGAAGCTTCGTCCGTGGCACCAGTCGTGACGTCTGCTGCTGTTGTCTCCTCCGCAGCCGCGGAGCCCACTGAGGCTGCTCCTACTGAGGCTGCTCCAACCGAGGCTGCGCCCGTTGAGTCTGCTTCTATTCCTACTCCTGAACTGTCTGCTGCGCCTGAGGCTCCCGTACCTACCTCTGCCATTCCTATTATTGCTCCCTACCCAGTCAACAACGCGACTTCGCAAGTCCCCACCAACACTGGTGTCCCTTCCAAGCCCTCTCCAGCTGTCCCCAGCACCTTCTCGACCTTGGTTCGTCCTCAACCTACTGGAGGTGCATCTGGTGCCATCAAGGAGTACTATCAGTGCGGTGGACAAGATTTCAAGGGTACCGGATCTTGCGCTGAGGGACTCATCTGCAAGGAATGGAACCCCTACTATTCCCAATGCATCAAGGGTGACTCTTCCGCCCCTCAACCAGCAGTGAGCAAGGAGGCCAAGCCTACTTCTGCCGTCGCACAAGCACCTAAGTCCAGTGCCACTAAGCCAGCTGCCACCAAGCCAGCTGCCACCAAGCCAGCTGACTCCTACCCTGCCAACCCAAAGCCAACCGCCACTGCTCCTGCCGCGACTCAACCCGCTGCTTCTGCCCCGGCCCAGGCTAAGCCCACCCAAGCTATCCCGGCTGAAGGCTCTGGTGAGAAGACCTACACTCTTGAGACCTTCATCGCCTTCCTTGAGCAGGAGGCCGGCAGCGATTCCGCGGCGAAGATGCGCCGTATGATTGAGGCGCTTCAGATGTAAGGAGACGATTCATCTTCAGCCGGTGCTGTCATAAGCACATGTACGTATATTTACTTCCTAGACGGAGGCTTCGATTCTTGTAGCGATGTTTGAATGACACTTTTCTTGACGGAATACTGAAAATGTTTCTGTTCGTACCAATCTCTGACCTGTCTCTGCACGTGCCGTCGAATTGTCCCCTGGTGTTTTCATGATTTCCATTCTTGACCTGTTGAGATGCTAATGCTATGACCGTGTCATTAAGGTTCATATCAGCGCTTACTCATCCACCTTCTTTATTGACTCTCATTTTGCGTTAGACCCCTGTAAATACTTACTATATCTGATATGCACTGCTCCGGTGCAAATGCTGCAGGTACTGACAATGCACCCACTCCCCGCGCACCCTTATGCATAATTACGATTCCGGAACGGCAGCACTTCATGCTAGTGTCTTGCCATAGATCTGGACAAGTAACAACAAGTAACCTCATGTTACAGCAATTCTTGTACATCTCTGTATAAATGCAAGTTGTCTAGCTACTATGACCAGGTTGAGGCGATGTTCAAGCCTTGCTCCGCAAACTGTAAATCTCACTCTCTCTTCTCTAAACACGCTTCTCCTTATTGAGTGAGCAAGCGAGACCAAAATCATACATTTCGAGAATTTCATCCTTAAGCGACTACGTGGTGTAGTGGTTCGTCCATATTCTGGTACTATGACATCATATACTCCGCTTGCACCCATCCACCAATGGCTCTACATTGTTCTGCAATTGTACAGCGCCTGACGTGGGGTGGACTCGCACAATACCCTGCACTTGCACACTTCACGAGCAAAGGGATGGGATAAGAATGCAGTGAATGAGATGTTATACACCACACAGAATTTGCACTCACTCAACGTTGATGTATCATGATGGGCGATCCCGAACCAAGCAACTTCGCGACGAGATGGCACGGTCTTCCGAGCGAACTCAAACTCCACATCCTCTCCTACATCATTCCTGTCGGTCGAGTGTATCGAGCTATAAGCTTCAGCAAACGCCTCGACCGCAAGCTCTTTCTCAAAGCCCACGGGTGTGACCTGGACTTCGACGCCCTAGTCTTCCCGCTGCTCACCTGTCCTGGCATTGCTGCCCTCGTGAAAGAAATCTTCTATGGCCAGAATATCATGCTCATCAGGAACATTCCCGTGGGCAGGTATCTGCGATATCCTCCGAGGACCGTCAATGGATTCGTCAAACATGTCAACATTGTGCTTGACTACAAGACAAGGAGTCTGGACTTCTTGCGCAAGCTCGCTGGTGGTGAGTTGGGAATGCAGGGACTGCGGGATGTCACGATTCACCTCAACACTCGCAACCAGTGGGGCGCTGAGGATCTGGAGTCCCTGGCACAGGCAGTTGCGAACCTGCCGCATCTCAGGATACGAGCACATCGACTCCAGCTGCGGATGTGTTATGACTACGTAGAGCCGCATACAGATGCACATGTGGAAGCTGCAAGGACAAAAGCACAGATGTACCGTGAGCTTTTTGGAAAGATTGGCATTTACGGTCCGGCGAAGGAGACTAGTGGAGAAGAAAAGCAATTTGAAATTGAAGGAGGGGAGACAACTGAGTGGGTTATCTTGACCAAGAGCTGTGTAAGGTGTGAGTAGCAATGGTTATTGGATAAGCACGTCTATGGCTCCACGAAAAGCCTCAAGATCGCGCCTGCGGCAGTGTGTAGCCACCCATATCATCGAAGAACTGTGCGCCTTTCGCCATAATATCTGCGATATCTTCGCCAAGCCACTCCTTCGTCAACGCAGTCCTGGCCGTTTCAATCTCCCTCACGACGCTACCAGCTACCTGTCAGACGAATCAGCATCATTCTAACAAATCACGTCGCAGCCTTGGACGCACCATCACACTATGACCCTTTCTTTCGTGGTTAGTGCTTGTCGCTACGATGGCGTTGGCTACATCTTCGACAGTGTTGGCAGGCAGCCCTCGCTCGCTCCATTGTTGCGAGTATCCCGTTGTAATGTAAGTTGGTGTGAAGAAAGGCGCAATAACATTGACACGGATATTGAGCTGGTTCGCTGTCCTTTGGGACGCTCGAGCGAGTCCTACTACGCCGTGCTTGGACGATATGTACGACACGACACCAGTGCCCCCAAAGTAGCCTGACGTCGAGGCTATGAGCACGACCGATCCCCTTGCGCCGTTTTCGTCAAGTGGATTCGATTTCATGGAATGTATGGCCAATCGTAAGGCTATCCTGTCAGCCATGGGTACTAGGAAATAGTTAATACTGCTCACTATTCATAGTCCCTTTTAAATTCACGTCAACGATTCTTGACGCTTCGCTGGATTCCTTGAGCTCGCCATTCTCATCCTCCTCCCCCTCGAAGTCGAAGAAGCCTTTGCTTTCCATTAGCCCGGCATTCGCGATGACAATGTCCACTTGACCAAACGTCTGCTTGGTTTGTCTGAACAATCCCTGCATATCCTCCCAATGTAGTATGTTTGTGGGATGGTACAGGGTTCGCGAAGGGTCTGATAGCGAAGAGATGAGAGCATCAGCAGCATCTTTTGCAAATTGCAGATCTGCGATGACAACATTGCATCCACGAGAATGAAATGTGCGGATTGTTTGGGCACCGATACCGTTAGCGCCACCCGTCACAATGACAGTCCTCGGCTTGCCATTCGGAAGGTTGATTGCGTTGCTTTCCATGTTTGATAAGAGACTAGAGTTCGATATATGGTCGACGAAGATGTCGCGTGTTGGGAGTACATCGAGGTATGGGAGCCCTCAATGCATCCATGCTCGGTCGCTCGGGCCTACAGCTCTGAAAGGTGGATACTTGGGATCGAGATGTCTGAACATGGCCTCTCTTTCGCCGTATGGTGCGTGGTGCCGGAGGATGGTAGTCCTCCCCGAAGTGGGGGGCGGACACTAGGTACCCCGCCCTTAATTGGCGTGCTCGTAACTCGCTTCGAGGTACCTACACGGATTGCTACGGAGGCACTAAGACACGACAAGGAGTGAAAACAGAGAAGAGTATAGCCTCTCCAAGCACTTACTTCGTCACCATCGCTTCCAAAGACTCCCAAGAACCATGGCTGCCAACGAAATCCCAATACCTCGGGATCCCACCGAGGAAGAAGCACTTGCACTATTCAAAGCGCTCGAGGAGAAATTCCCGTCCAAAACATTGGGCAATGATAAGTGGTACATATTAGCTGTACACCTACCTAGCCTTCACTCCCTACCTTGCATGCCAGTCCTAACACCGCTCCAGTTCGCAGCCATAGTCGGCGGCGGCCAGCCCAATTTCGCCCCCCTTCTCTACAAACAGCTAATCCAAAGACCCGAGCACCAAACCCCCGAGCAGCGCCAGGCCCTCATGCGCCGCATCCGCGAGACGCTCTTCAAGCTCATCGTCATCGTGGGCGTCTGCAAGCCGCTCGAAGCAATCTTCGACATTGACGCAATCACCCGCCCGGAGGACAAGGACTACACCTTCTCCCGGTAGGCAACGCCGCCCAGAGAGCACCCACTCGCTACAACACGTACGTACCATATTGTACAGCTGACTAACCACCCCCCTTTCGTCCCAGAGAAGGCTGGCAATGCGACGCCGCCAACGCCCAGCGCGGCTTCGCCTGGCAAAACCGCCTGTACGCGCACAACCAGCAGCACATTGACAACGCACTCGCGTCCCAGCGCGACTTTGGTGCGTACCTACCCTACATGTTCCTTCCCCCCCACGGAACCTGAGTGTGGATGCCCCAAGATCCTCCACTGACCCGAAACGCGCGGGCGCCCCACAGACTGGACAAGCAAGCAAATCACCTACGGCCTGTACCTGTCGGACCACCGCATCCTCGACGCCGTCGACACGGAGCTGACCGTCTTGTCTGGCATCATGATCCAGAACCTGCCGCGCGAAACGGCGTGGCACCTGCGCGGCACGCGGCGCATCGGCGTCGCGCGCGACGACGTCGAGACGGTGCAGCAATGTGTACGTGTAGCCCGTAGCCGTTTAGACGTTTAGCCGTTTCAGGGGGGAAGGCGAGGGGAGTGTAATTGCTGGGCTAGGCGTGCGTGCGGGCGCTGACTTGTATCTGCAGATTGAGCTTGTGGCGGGGTTCTGTGGGCTGCGGTTGCACAGGGTGCCTCGGGTGGCGGATATTGAGCACGAGGTGTAGGTTTGGACTTGGTGTTGTTTGGGGGGTAGGGCGAGAGTGAGGATCGCAAGCGCTGCCCAGCTGTGGGGATGGATCAAGTGAAAAGGTTTAGCATCATCGTCATCATCCAGACAAGCTCTGACGATCTTGCATCATGTCCGCAGAGCCTCAATGCCTGTAATACGGAAGTCCTGCAAAGCAATCCCACTTCTCAGATACAACAAAAACATCCTATTCATACACATCAATGAGGTAGCGACTCCGCGAAATAGTTCCTATCGATAACCCACGCAGAAAACACATCACTGAGTAGAAGAATGCTTATAAGTTCGCCTCATGAAGGAATTTGGATGACATATTATCTATCATAAGAGTAGCAGTAATAACGACCGAGGGAGATTTGAAGAAAGGGGTATATTAACCGTACCGTCAAGGAAAAGATAAACCACCCAGCTGTTAACAGCCGCACCAAACAAAAAGGATCAAGGGGAAAACAAAACCCAGGTCTCCGGAAATAACATTTTGCCCGTTTTACCACTCTGGATGCCACGCCGGGAAGGAACCCCCATTCTAGGATGGACATAAAAAAACAGACTTGAGTGCTGGTAACGAGGGATCAATACAAACGCCGTGCAGTTCCGCGTTTCATGTGCCGAAAATATCCTACAAGATTGCCGACGGAGATAATATGAAAGATGTGTCCAAGGACGAAGAAATGTAAAAGACGTAGTGTTTACGAGCGACATGGGCATCACATGCTCATGGTACTCGCATCAAAGTTGCCGCCCATGCTTTCCATTGTCTTTTCTAGCATATCAAGATCCATAACGGTGTCATTGCCAAAGCCGGGGAACAGCATCAGATCGTCGCTACTCATGTTCGGAAGCACAACGCCAAGAGTTTGTAGGTCATTAGACAACTGAAGATCAATTGGCAGAGTATCACCGTACAGGGTGACTCCCCAGGCATCTGGCATATCAATGTCCTTAACCTCGATACTGATCTGGAGATTGTCGTTTTCTGATACATCAGATTGACGTGTAGAGGGCGTGTCTTTGGTGGACGATTCCGGTGTTGTTGTGGGAGAGGCTGGTCGAGATCGAAGCGCCCAGGCAGCATCTTCGTCCTTGAGATCCAATACCGTGAAAGGTCCATTGGCATCGAGAGCGGCAAAAGTGTCCTCGTACGAATAGTCCAATAAAGACATGGGCAGCAGCGGCTGTTGTTCCTCTTCCTTGGCTGGCTCAACTACAGGCATTGGCTGTTCTTTTGGCAATTGGCGTGGCATACTGGTGGGTGTAGCTTTGCCTTGAGCGCCCGTGCTGGGTGTGGCAACCTTGCCTAGTGCTTGAGGTGTCTTCAGAAGATTTGTCGATGGCGAACCCTTCATGCCTGGCTGCGTTGGTACTCGAGCCATTGGCGTGGCTGCTAATGGAAGACCGGCTGGAGTCGTTGCACTTTGTGCGGCAGCAACTGCATGCTCTTGTTTGATACTCTGGATCGGAGCTCGAACGGTGGCTGGGGGCGCCTTTGCAGCACGCTTCGTGGCGTGGGGAACCGCCTTAGGTTCTCCTGTTTTTGGGTCAATGTCCAGGAATTCGGCCATTGCGTCCAAGGCAAACTGAAGTGGATTTTCAATCTTGGCATGGATTTGGCTGATGTGTGCTTCCAATTCCGCCTGAGTGTCGAATCCTCGTACCGAATATTCACATTCCGCCGCCTTGCATCTGAATGTGGGTCGTTGTGGCTCTTGCTTGTGCGGTGGTGGCTGTCTCTTTAGCTCAGGTGAGCTACCTGTGCCTGAACCCACTCGCGGCGATGCCTTTGCACCAGGTGTCGATGTTTGACTGCCACCCTCCAGCTTCGCGCGTTTCTTTTCCGGCAAGACAAGGTTGGTTACGGGCCGTGCACCCTCGAAGTAGTGTGCGGCACCATGGCCAGAGTCGGCGCCAATCGGGAACGGTGGACGATCGGTCGTTGGTGCCGAGGGAGGCTTATTCTGGCGTTGCTGTTGTTCTACGATCTTCAGATTCGCGGCATTTAATTGAGCAGGAGGAGCATTCGAACCCTGTGAAGGCTGCGACTGTTGCGCAGCTGCGCTCTGAGCCTTCTGCTGCGCCATCCTATCTGTGATGGTTTTGACAAATTTGAGTATCGAAGTCATGTGGGTCTTGAAATCATCTGTCGAAAGCGTGACTTGATCGTGGAGAGTGCCATCAGCCTCGTTGATCTGCTGGAAGATCAAGGCACGAGCTTTGATGATTTGTCGAATGACGGGTTCAGGATCCGAATTGTCGTACGACGAGTGAAAAATGCGCAAAGCCTGATCTACCTGCTTCAAACGTGAGAGTTGTTCCTTCAATGACCTCTGGAGTGCGATCCGCATTTGTGGCTGCAATACCACAGGCGGTCTTGCTGGAATACTCTTCTCCGTTTCTTCGACCAAGGCCTTGAATTGGCGGATTCTGGCCGGATCGCTCATTCTTGCCCGAAGCTCTTCCTGACCAAAAGCAGGACCACGTTGCTGTTGCATCTTATTTGAAGCGTTGGAAGTATCCTGAGCCTTGAGCAACTGTGCCTTGACCTGAGCTTGTTGGGCCGGTGTCAGCTTGGAAATTTGTTCCTGCGTAAGGTTGAGGCCAGGTTGCGATCTCGTTGGTGCCATGGCTGGAGCTTGTGATGCAGTATTGCCCGCCTCATTGCTCGCTTCGGCTGCATCTTCGTTGGGGCGTTTTGTGCCCTTGACGAGCGTGGCGTTTGACTGCGCAGGCTGTTGTGATCTCGGCATTGACTTGGATTGCGGTGTTACTTGCGATTGTTGCGATTGAGCCAGGGGTTGACGATTTGGTTGAGATTGCTGACCAGGCATTGTCGGGGTCGATTGCTGTCCTTGTTGCGCACGTTGTTGCGCTTGTGCGTGTAACATGCGTTGCTGCTGCTGCTGCTGCTGCTGTTGCTGCTGTTGTTGTTGTTGTTGTTGCTGCTGCTGCTGCTGCTGCTGCTGCTGCTGTTGATTTTGTGCATGTTGTTGCTGCTGTTCTCTGCCCTTCATCTTCTGAACGAGGATGTACTGTCTGATTTGTTCATCGGGAATATTGGCTTGCTGGCTTCCCTGGAGTCGCTGGCGGAATGCCTGCAGTTCTTGAGCCGTCACCTGGATAGGCGGCATTCCCTGCATGTTCGGCTGAGGCTGTGGCGTTCCCATGATTCCTTGATTGGGCATCAATTGTGCGGGATTCGCAATGGGAGTAGCACCAGGCTGCTGATTTGCAGCGGCGCCCGCCATACCATTAGATTGCCGTACAATATCTTGGAAATGCAGAACCTGGAGCATGAGAAGCTTCTCACCGCCAACACCTGGTGCTAGTGCAGGATTCTGAGCAACCCATTGTTTCAGCTGTGCCCATGTCTTGACGTCTGGGGGCAGACTCTGTCTAATCTGCGCGTTCAACACGTTGGGCGGAAAGGGCTTTGGGTCGGTGTTGTGAATGATGCCAGGGTTTTGGCGTAACAAGTTCTGAGCAGCAGCGAGACGTTGCTGCTGATTCTGCCCCTGAGTACGCTGACCCATCTGAGGTTGTTGTGGTTGTTGTGGTCCCACCCCAGGCTGTTGTGCAAAGTTCATGCCAGGTCTTGCCATTGGCATCATGTTTGGCGCACCCGGCATTTGACCAGGCATTCCAGACTGTACTTGTTGCCCTGGTTGTTGATTGGGAAACATCATGTTTGCTTGACCTGGTGGAAGTTGACCACCAGGAAGAGCGCCTTGTTGCAAGCCATTACGCCTGGCATTCATCATGTAATTGTTGAGAATCTGCCGAAATTGCGGCTCTGGCACCTTAAGAAGCTGCTGTTTCACAGAAGGGTCGAGATCCGCTGGCATCATATTCATGCGACCTTGCTCTGTGAGAGGCTGGGCGGTGGGGACTTGTGACATGGCTGCTCGTTGTTGTGCTTCTCGCATCAAAGCCGTCAAATTGTTTGCATCCGGTACGCCATTCTGAGGTGTCATCATCGGCACATGAGCCTGGGGCTGTCGTTGTTGCGGTGTACCGGGAGGCATTTGCTGACCAGGAGGAGGCATAGGCCGATTGAGCATTGGCATTGCGGGGCTTTGATTCGCACCTGGGGGTAGATTCAGACCACCGCCCATCTGACCCTGCAGAAGCTGGTTCTGGTTGCGTGCTTGAGCCTGTGCCTGCTGCTGTCGTTGCTGCTCCAACCTTGCTTGCGCTTGTGCCTGGGCCTGGGCTTGTGCCTGAGCTTGTGCCTGCTGTGCTTGACGCTGGAACGCAGCCTGAGCCATAGCGGCGTTCTGAGGCTGGCCTTGTTGTTGCTGTTGCTGCTGCTGCTGCTGCTGTTGTTGTTGCTGTTGCTGTTGCTGTTGCTGCTGCTGTTGCTGTTGTCCTTGGAAGCCAGACATCTGTGTGCCATTTGCGTTGTTGCTCGCAGGAACAACCTGTGCACCTTGATCTTGGCTCCGCATAGCTGCCATTTGCTGATTTGTAAATGCGGTAAAGTCAATATCTCCATTGGGCTGGCGTTGGTTCATGTTCATCTGCTGGTTCTGCATGCGGTTCTGCTGACCAGCTTGTTGCATGCCCGCGTCCTGCGGCATACCTGGCTTGTTGTTAAGAGCGCCTCTGCGGTACATCATCTCAGCATGTTGTCGGAAGCGGAAGAATAAAGGGTCGATGCCTTGGTTTATCAATTGCTGTTTCTTGTCTTCTGGCCAGGCCTGCACATCTGCTTGGAACTTTTGCCGGATGTTCTCCTGGCAGGTGTCCATCAGACGCTTTGTGAACTGGTTGATGATGATTTGCTCTTGCGGGTTGCGGCCTTGATTCTGGTTAGGCGGCATATTCGGCCGCTGGCCGGCTTGCATCTGGTTGGCGCCATTCATTGCCATGGCATTTTGATTCTGCGACATGGGCACTGGAGAGATCTGCATGGGACGCTGCAGCTGGGCGTTGGGGAAGGCAGGATTGAAGTGCTGCGCGTTGGGCTGTCCAAGACCTTGCGGTGTGAGCTGGCCCATCATGTTCATCTGGCCTGGATTCATGGGATTCATGGCGCCCTGCATGTTGCCGAGATTTCCTTGAAGACGTTGGAGTTGCTGTTGGCGGGCAGTTGTCATGACAATGAGTTTCTGTTTGATGTTCTGGACGTACTGGTCCTTGCTCACGGCAGCGATGAAATTTTGCGTTTCGAACTGAAGAGCGGAACGCATCGCTTCGACTTCGGCAATTTCAGGTTTCAATAATCGGTACTGTGTGAAGAACTGAAGAGCTAATTGGCCACGCTCTTCCGGGGAAACGCTGAGCTGCCAACCCTGGGGCACTTTTCCCTGTTCCACTTGTTGGCGGTAGTGCTGTATAAAGTGCGGGAGGCTGGGCCTCTGCTGCATGTTGGGGTTGTTCATGGTGGGCGACAGAGCTCGCTCAGGACGACAGTGTCAGAGCAGCGGCAGCCGGGGGTGCGGTGAAAGCAGCGGCGCTGTGCCGCAGGTTTGCGAGGAGCGCGCCGGTCATGCAGGAATCGTGAGTGGCAGCTGCTGTCGGGTGGTGATGTGGGTGCGGCGTCGAGGCGTGGTCGCGGTCAAGGGAGCGAGGGTCGTGTCGAAGGCTGCACGTCGGCGACAGGGACGATGCAGCACGATGCGAGCGACGTTTGCGTGTGCCGGGCGACAGAGCGCGGCAGGTCGGGGCGGAAGCGAAACGAGGCGTGTGACGAGCGGATGGAATTCAGTTTATTCCAGCAGAGCCGCCAGAGTGAGGCGTTGGTTGCAGGCCGAAGGGAAGCAGGGCTGTGGTTGGACGCTGCGGCTCACTGCTGGGGGGGGAGGGGAGTGCGATGGCCGGGGACTATGGAGAGCGAGGCCCTAAGACGACAATGGTGCACGAGCGAGCTGTCGCAGTGCAGAGGAACGAGCAGCGGCGGCGTGGCAGTCGTGTCGTGTCGTCGTCGTCGTCGTCGTCGGCGGGCGCGTCAAGAGACGGCCGTTTGGGGGAGCGTGTGGGCAGAGTGCAGAGGCTCTGGGCGCTGAGGTTCTGGGAACTGCTGTGATGCTTCCAGGGTGTAATAGGCAGGCGCACCAGGCGGGCTGAGGCAAGCGCGCCCGATAGATGCAGGGATCTGGCTTGCCCCGGGCGTCGCCCTTCCACGCCAGCTGTCCGCCCGCCTCAGAGCGGTGCAGCACTGCAGCAGCGCCGCGCCTCGACGGCAGAGCGTGCTGGTTCGCGGCAGCCAGGCCCGCGCTGGGTGCGAGGCCGAGTCGCGCTTGAAGCTTGCTGCGAGCATGCGCTGGGTGACGGCCTGCCCAACGGAGCCTGCGAGAGCAGCAGTGCGAGTGCGTATGCGTGGGCGCTGCAAGGTGTGACAAGGGTGCTATAAAGAGTGGATCTGCAACTCCCGCTGGCAGACACGACCAATCTATGTCGGCGTAGGCTGTAGGCTCTGTAGCTAATGTCCGTTTCGCGCGCAGCTCCAGCTTGCTGCTTGCCGCACGACTCCACGCCGCCTCGCCAGCCTCCAACACCTGCCCTCCCACCCTCTGTGCTTGCATCGGCGTCTTGCAGGGCGCGGGCACTGATGGCCATCGTGGGCGTGCTCGCTCCCAAATAACGCCGCCACCAAGCTTCGGCCTCCTGGAGTAGGTAGAGCCAGATCGCGCCATGCGCATTGCGCCGCCATCCAAGCCTGATTCCAAGGGCCGCTCCCCACTAGCTGCTAGTTGCACCCGTCTTGTGATGGAGTCACAGCATCTGCCAGCTCTGCCCATGCTCGCCGCTCCCGTCACTGGCAAAGGCACTGTCGTCGTTCACTGTCGGCGGGCTCTTCGATTTTCGATTTTCGATTTCTTGCTCGCGGCGCTGTGCGCGCTGGGTGCGGCCGCAAGCAGCGACGCAGTCTTGCCCGTTTCTGCCGCGCTTCTGGGTGGCGCGTTGCACACAAAGCTCGAACCCACCGCGACCGTGAGCGGATGACTGCTCTCCCCCCATCAGCAGCAGCAGCAGCAGCCCATTCGTCTGCACGCACACGACATGCAAAGTCAAATCGCTTCCATTTGTAACGCGGCCTGGCAGTCTTTATAGCTTCCCACGCTGGAACCTGCAGACGGACAGCATCCTGCTTCCTGCTTCCTGATTCCTGCTTCCTCCCGCTCCTGCTGGCCTGGCCTACGATCCTCGAGCCAGGTCGCTAGGTCGCTACGATCTGCCAGCAGCCGTTTGGCTAGCCCACGGAAGAGGGGACCAGACGCCAATGGCGCAGCCCGTACCCACCCGCATGCGACCCAGAACGCCTCCATCACGACCCGTCCCTCGACTGTCCACTGCCACCAGCCTCCATCGCAACTTGGATTGCCTCGCACCATGTCTCGTGTCTCGAAATTACGCCGTCTGCAAACTTCCAGTCGCCTACCTACCTCCTCACCATCAGTAAGGTCCTACCCTGCCCCTCCCGTCGACGCTCTATTTGCATTGCCGTCGATCTTCTTGGCAGGCCATGTTCCCTGCAGAGCTGCCGCCGCTGCGGCAGCATGGCCAGCCCGGACTCGTTCCTGAATCTAGACACCCAGCCAATCGCAGCACCCTTCGGCACCTCTCCCCGTCAACATGTGTCCCACGACTCCCACCGCTGCGTCGTGTAGGGACAGCCCACAGGAAGCAACAGTACTATGTAGCCAAATCCCCTCGCTCGCACTGTCACGCTTTCCTCCGAATCTCTTCGCACCAGAGCCAGAACCGCGACGGCTGTGCGGCTCCTTGGCGCACAGCGGTTCGCTGCGGAAGCACACTTTGTTATTGGCGTCCTGCATCATGACGCTTGTTTCGCATCTTCGTGGATGAGACATTGCCAGTGCCATGCAGCGCGCAATCACTACCGCCACTTGCGCTGTCGCGAGTCGCGATCAAATAGTTGTCCACACTGCACAGTCTCCAACATTTAGTCTGGCTACATCAAGTATCACAGCCTGTAATAATCGCACTTGCGCTCATCTGTTGGCGACGTGGTCTCACACGCTTGCGGCAGCTACGCCAAGCGTCCTGGCCGTTGCGCGCTGTTTTAAACCACCCCGCTCCCCCACGATATACCTCCTTTCCTGGCGCTCCAAAACAGATCCGCGTCTTCTTATCTGTTTCACGCCGCTGCCCAATCTGATCAATCCTCCTGAAACACATTTCACGCTGCCGTCGGTACAGGTACATGGCCATGTGTGCACGCCCCACTCGCTCCACCACACACACACACTCTCTCTCCCTCGTTCACATATCTACCTTACCCACGTACATCCCTACCTCGCCAATAAGCACAGACCTGAAGCACTAGTCAAAGAGCCCAAGGATGCGCTGGTCTGACAAAAATACCTACCTACCTACCGACCTACTCAATTGCACTCACGACTCACGAGTCACCCCTTCCAAGTTCCCACCATAGGCTCAGCAAGCTTCCGCACTCTCCTGTTCCGCCGCTTCAATCCACATGTCATGTTCGCCATGTCCCGTAAATACCGCACCCCGATCCAAGCACGCTCAGACTACTGGCGCACTAAAGCAGGCAAACAGGTACCTAGGTGGTAGGCGGTAGACACCAACACCCTACCAACACCCAACCTATTCCTCCGCTTCTGCGCAGCCACATGTAGTACTTACTCTGACTTCCACCCTTTTTTTTCTACCCCGTCTCTGCAGGCTGATTACTGTCCATGGAGTATCGTCTCGTGGTGCTCATAGCGCAATGCCTTTTTTTTCCCATCGATCGCCATATGTAATCTCCGCTGTGAGATGTGCACCCACGTAGGTACCTCCATGTGGGCATGTGATGCACAGCATGAGGAAATCATAGGTGTAGGTTCCCAAGCCGTCTATGTAGGTACATGTAGGTAAGCTATGCTACTACTACAACAAGCTTCTCCATCAAAAGTTCTGTATATATTCATTATACATTCTCCATTATCCACCATCCATGCATATACCATCTACCCTCTCTACACCCCTCCCTCGACACTCGACAGTACAATTTCCCCCGCAAAACAACAAAACAAATACAACCCCCCCTGAAAAGGCCTTTGATTTTTTCAATCCCATCCTGTCCGATATCCCCGCGCTGCGGACATGTCTTGCCAGTGACCACCCCCCCCCCCCATCTCCTCTGCGCCGTTGGCATGTGTGCCGTGCCCCTTTTGTAGTATACATCTAGCATGGAGCCCGAGGGCGGTTTCTCAGAAGGGGGGGATTTCAGGGTCGGCGATGTTCCGATTGTAAGTGGAATGGTGCAGTATGGTACCATGCCATAATGGTGATGATCTAGATGCACTCTGTACCTGCAGGATGCCAACGGGTTCTTTCTTTCATGATTCAGGATCCTGGTATTACAGAGGACTGAGCACAGGGGTGGCAGAACAGAAAAAAAAAGAGGATAACTGATGTGTTTGCGTGGTATTGTTTAGTCTTGCTCGAGCTCGAGGGCTCCGCCCCCACGTATGATACACAAGATCCCCGTCTGAGTCCCTCCTATGCTTTTCCCAGCTTCTTCGTACAAAGGAAAACGTGGTCGCCCCGCTGTGCGAACGCTCTATTTGCCAATGGCGGCTGCGCGCTCGTCCTCGAGCTTCTGGTAGAAGGCGTCACGGTGGCGGACGGCAGGGACGTGGTAGCCTTTTTTTGCAAATCAGTATGCCGCTTGGAGGAGCTGTTCGCAACGATGCGGAGCAGAGCAGGTTCCGCAACTGCAGAGTCACGTACCGTACCACCACCCGTAGCCGGCAGTTAAACCAAGACCTGCGACTGTCCGTTAGCAAGGCTCCATGACCTGCGCTTTGATAGAGGGAGGCTTTGCAAAGTCTTCCAAGACTTTTGCGCGTCTTTGCCCGAAGGTCCCTACGCACCCAATGCAACTGAGAGGTCGAGCACGATTGTGCGGCGGAGCATCTGCAATCCAGTCATTAATCTGCGAATCTCCCCTGCCTGGGACGTCCAATGGCAAGACATACGCCGGTAATCGGTTTGATGGCCATTGCGAAGTCGGTTGCGGGAGAGTGGAGAGTTCTGGGGCGCGAGTGCGGAGTGCGGGAGCTGGTGAAGGGCGTCGAGCCGTTGAACTGAAGTTGCGTGGTGTGACGGCGGGATCCATGGCTGACATAATGTCTTGGCACCGCTCCCGCGCGTTGTGAGCTTCGACTCAAGAGACAACCGGCTTCATCCAGGTGAAGGGAACAATAGGAGAGACAGCCCGCGTCGCCCCGCGCTATTGCCCTCACTATTGTCGCTACACATCCGAGCCACCGTAACGCGCATTCTCCCCACCGCCGACGCCTTCACTCACGACTGTGGACTACAACAACGTTCTCGCATGCGCATACCACACGAGCCCAACATCAATTCCTCGACAGCCGGAGCTTATGCCAGGCATCTTACTGCAACCGAGCGCCAGTAGTGTGGGCGCATTCGCAGGCATGAAGAGGGCGCACGCCGCAGAGACCGTGCCAGCGAGTAGCAAGAAGAGAAAAGTTCACCACCAACTACACCACACTCAGCCTGTCCAGTACATCGTCGACCCGATCAGCGCAGAGCTCGATGGCTTTGGCGAGAGCAAAGATTTCTTTGACCAGCAGTTGCGCCGCGCGATAGCCATACAATGTAGAAGCATCGGCTTCGAGGGGGCGCGTCCGGATGCATTGGAGGAATTCCGGGCGCTGGCAGATTCCTGTATGGCTTTACCTTGTCGCAGTATAGCTGTAGGGTCGGTACCGAGCTGTGCTAACCGGCCACAGACATGACCAACTTATTGTCGCAAGTGCGCAAGTCAATGACCAGTTCGCGGCGCACCGAAACGGTAGCCCACGACTGGATCTATGCGCTTTCCTCAGCAGGACTGCGCGGCTCAGGGCCATTAGAGCAGCATTTTGACACAGGCGACATACCGCCGACGTTACTACAGCCACATTTCGATCCTCCCGCACCTCAAGAACCGCCTCCCCCAAATACCGACTCCTTACTTGGACCAGAGTTATCCGGAAGAGCGGATAAGGAGACGCGCGCGTACATACCAAAGCATTTTCCAGCATTTCCATCAAAACACACCTACAAAGCGACTCCAGTCTTTACAGAACGTGAGAATGATCCACGCAAGATCCGAGAGAAGGCGACAGAGGAGGGTATTTTGGCTGAACAGACGTTACGCACACTCATGGCCGCACAGAAGACCGGCATACAAAAACAGAATGTTGGAAAGCGGAAGAGAAGTCGAAGGATGAAGGAGAGCGACAAGTTATGGCAGGACGCCATGACGGATCTACTAGCCGAAGAAAGGGAGCGCGAGCAAGCAGAGGAACAACGACAGGCGCGGCTGGACGAGGAGAACGATGACTGGGACGCGCCTCTTGAACCTCGAATACGGCAGCCTGCTGTGGAGCGCAACGTAAATTTGGAGGAAGGCGTTCACGTCAACTACGACCAAAAGTTTTGGAGAAAGTCAGCACGAGGTGGGTAGTACTGGGTTCCAAATCAAAGGAATAGTCTCGAAATCAAGTACCTCTTTTTGAGCATTCTTAACAGCGAGGCGTTGTGGGATTACGCATTTTTGACCCTGGGAAATAGCGAGAATGAGGCATTTGCTGGCGTTTTTTTTTTCATAGTGGAAGTTGTACTCTAGCTACCACAACACTCATCGATTGATTTCTGGTCGGGTTGGTCCTTTGACCAAGATTCGCTGTTACTATAATCTCCACAAATGCCAATGCTGTCAACAGCCACGCTCTTCCAGCAAGCACAGCCCCAGGGGGCTTAATTCCAGTCAAATGCGTATCCAGATCATCATGCCATTACCAAGATTCACGGGCTGTCTTCGCCATCCAGAAAACGAGCCCTTGAGACCTGCACCTTCCCATCCACCGCCTCCTCACGTGCTCTCCACACACCCAACCTCAACCTCCCACTCAAGCCCTGCTCTGCCCCTCATTCCACTTCTCCCACGCCGTAGTCTCAACACTAACCCCATTCTCGCACCTACAGTCTCCGTCAGCTTGCATCCTGTGACGACAAAACACACCCCTCCCACATCGCCCCGCCAAGACCTCACCAAACCTCCATCGCGTGCGCTACTTACATCCTCAACAGCCGGACCACGGGCTCGCACAGGATACTCGGCTGCCCGCGCTTGTCCTTTGCGGGCTGGATATTGCATTTGTACTGCACGAGCTCTTTGAGCGCGCAGTCGGAGAGGACGAGTGGCGGGCTGCGCGGTTTGCCTGAGGGGAGGGTGTTGAGTTGGGACTCGAGGGCGGAGAGCGGGTAGGTGGGTGTTGGTGGGGCCATGGGAGAGGAGCGAAGAGCCTGATATCAAGGACCGACTTGAGAAGATTGATGAGTTTAGGAGGTGGAGATGAAGGGGCGAGGAGGTTGGGTGAGAAGTTGGTGAGGGAGGTTGAGGTTGAAGGGTTGAGTGAGGTATGTGGATCGGGGTGATGGCAATGGGACGAGGGATGCTGATGAGGGTAGATTTTCAAGGCTTTGAGGGAGATGGAGGATCGGAAAGGTCGAATGTATGTGTTGTTTTACTGTGTTTGTTTTGTGTTGGCTGCGTTTCGCGACTTGTACTGTGCAGAAATACCTAACAACCATAGCACCGAGAATGATACGGCCAGAACGCCCAGGAATATATTCGGCATCAAAGAGCTAGATGCACTGATTCAAAACGAAGAACCAGCTATCATCGAACTCGTCTCTCCGCCACCAACCCACCACTTCTCCGGCGCGGGAAAGACATCTCTCCTCTACCTCCTCATCGCCCACGCCATCCTACCTCCTACATTCTCCTCCAACATCCCTCTCCCAGGCCTCGACACTGCCATCATCCTCTTCGACCCCCTCTCTCACTTCTCCGTCACACGTCTAACCACCATCCTCCTCGCCACCCTCAAATCCGCCTCAGCGACCGCAAACCACACCCTGCCACCAGCTCACGATCTCACCGCCATCATCCACCGCAGCCTACAACACGTCCACATTTTCCGCCCGTCCTCCTGGCCCTCCTTGCTCGCGACTCTCAAAACCCTGCCAGACACGCACCTCTTCTCCTTCGCCGCACACAAAAGCGCACACAAACGCATCCACAGCCTCATCCTCGACGACATCGACGCCTTCTTGCCTACGATTCGCTCCAGCACCGCATCCTCCTCCTCCGCCGCCGCAACTTCGTCCTCTGCGACTTCCAACCTCACCAATGCTTCCACGCTGCTAACGCACCACCTCCGCAACCTGACGACCTTGCTCTCGTGCACTGCTATCCTGACCTCGTCGTCTGTCTCCCCCGGCTTGTTCAGACCGGGACTCCCGCTCTCGTGGCCCGTGGGCAGCCACGTGACGCGTCTTGCGGTGCGCAGGGTGGACGTCGTCCCGTTTGCGCCGCAGAGTAGTGTGGAGGAGGCGGAGAGGGAGCGGGCGCAGAGATGGGAGATTGTGGCTAGGCGCCGGTTTGAGTGTTGGAAGGTAGGTGGTAGTGGTGGGCAGGAAGGGGGGGGGAGGGGTTTGTGTTTTGGGTTGGGGAGGCGGGAGTTGGGGTGGGAGAGGTGCTGTAGAAAAGTGTTGAAAGCGAGAAGAGGAGAGTGGAGAAGGGAGAAAGAAAAAAAAAAGAGGAGAAATGCGGTGTCTTGAGTTTTTCCTGCTTCTTTGTAATTCCCATACCTATAGCATAGCATCACGCTAATTCTCAATATACACATCACACATCCCACCATCTACATACTCTTTTCCTTTCCTCAATACCCGTCCATCCATCCATCCATCCCATCCCATCCCATCCCGCCCATTCCATCTCATTCTCATTTCTCATTCCTCACCCTCCAATCACGCATCCCTCCCCCACCCCTCCCTCCTCCTCGCCCGCTCCTCCCTCGCCCTCCGCCTCCTCTCCCCCCACATCGCCCTCCGCCCCTCATGCTCCCTCTCCACCCGCTCCGCCTTATCCGCATTCCGCGCCACCAGCCCCACGAAGAACTGACTGCACGAAAACTTCTCCGCGAGCCGCACGCGCGTCCAGTGCTGCGCGTCCGCGGCGCGCAGCGCGCGCATCTCGTCCATTTGCGCGGGCGTGACGCTGTAGGTTTTTTGGTAGGGGGCGCGGACGGGCGAGGGGAGGGCTGCAGAGGGACGGGGCGGGAGCAGGGACGGCGTCGTCAGCGCGAGGCCTGTGCGAGCGATGCTCGGGGTCTGGGTGCGCAGGGCGGCGGTGGTGTGGCGTGCGGCTTCCTGTGCGTAGAGGGGGCGGCGCTTGTCATGTTTGGGGAGGAAGATGGGTGGGGTGTGGTAGACGTTTGGGGCCGAGGAGGGCGGGTTGAAGATTATTGTGGGCGCGGAGGTGGTCGGGGTGTAGGAGGGCGTCGAGGGCAGGGCGAGGAGTTTCCTGTGCCGTCTGGTGGTGGATTCATGGCGGGCTTGGAGGAGGGGTGTCAGGGAGGAAGAGGGTTGTGCCCGGGGCGTGGGACACGCGCGGAAAAGAGTTTTGCAGGTTGACATTGTTGAGCGTCGAATGTGTTGCGACGCAATGGTCGGAATGGAATCGTTGATGGTGTTGGAGAGCTCTGCAGTGAGGATGGACATTGGAGATGCTGTACTTTTTTAGTTTTTCCGCGCCGGCGCGCGAGTCGTGCTCCACGCGACCGACTCCCTCGCTGGTTGTGGCACTCGCATGCACCTGAAATGACTTTTCCATGGGTATATTAATCTCATCTATCTAGGTACACAGCAATCTAGTCCTTCTTCAGTTCTGTTGCTACGTAATGCAGATAAGCTCCCAACAACTTGGTGCCCTCAATGTAATTCTTCTTGTCCAGCTTCTCGTTGATGGAGTGGGCTGCGTCAGTTGAGCTTCCCATTGGCAGCAGCAGCACGTTCTTGCCGAGTTCTTCTTGGAATGTCAGTGTGACTGGGATACTGCCACCCTCACGTGTCATGTCTGGTTTGACTCCGTATACTCTCTCCACGGCCTTGGCTGCAGCTGTGTAGTTGGGGTGATTTGGGTCCTCCACCCACCACTTTCCGCAGTGCACAACGCCAAAGTTCATCTTGTTCTTGGACTTCAGCTTGGCGAATTCATCGTTGACATGCTTCTCAACGAGCTTGGTCACAGGATCAATCTCCATGTTTGGTACTGTGCGGATAGAGAACTTGCCAATGACTTTGGCGGGAATGACGGTCTTGGCTCCCTCAGAGTAGAATGCACCCTCGATACCATGGAGCGAGAGAGATGGGTAACGCATCTTGTGTTTGAGCGCATCTTCCTTGTTGCTATGAATCGACACCTCGTTACCGAGAGACTCCTTCAAATCATCCATTGTGAAAGCAATGGGTGGGTAGAGCGCAGCTTCTTCTTCGGTCAGAGGTGCAACCATGTCGTCGATGCCCTTGATGAGGATCTTGCCGTCGGGGTCGACGAATGAGTTCATGATGCGCACCAGATCCGTCATGGGCTCGTGGGTCATTCCACCATAGACTCCAGAATGCAAGTCCTGGCCAGGGCCGGAAATCTCGACCTGATAGTAGTTGCAACCACGAACACCATAGGTTAGGCAAGGCTTCTCCGTTCCCAGCCAGTAGTTGTCCGAGATACAGACGACATCGGCGTCCTTGAAGAACTTCTTGGCCTCGGCGCGGATCGTGTCGTCCAGGCCTTCCGAGCCATTCTCCTCCATGCCCTCGAAGCACATGATCAGGTTTACGGGCAGCTCGACGCCCGCCTTCTGGTGCGCCTCAATGGCATTGAGCCAGCCCAGCACGGGGCCCTTGTCGTCTGTGCTCCCGCGGCCGTACATGCGTCCCTTGTCATCGATGCTCAACGTGAAAGGGTCGGTAGCCCAGCCGTCAGACTTCTGCGCGGGCTGCACATCGTAATGGCCGTATACGAGAACGTTGGGCTTCTTGGGGTCGTCGCCGTATCGCCCGAGCAGGCAGGGCGGCAGATGGAGGTGCTCGCGGCCTGGCTGCTTTCCAAGTTCACGAAGCTCGACAGTCCCACCAAGCGCTTTGATCTGGTCTGCGAGCCAGTGGCCCATCTAGTGCGACAGCTCAGTCATGTCCAGTGTATGCATGGCAATGCCCCTACCTTGACGACATCGGGTCTTCTTGAGTCCTCGGAACTGATACTGGGGATGGCCACAGCCTCCCGCAGTCTTTCGATGAACTTGTCTTGCAAGCGGTCGACCTGGGCGAAGTAGGGATCGAGATTGGCCATTGTGTCGAATGCTCTGTACAGGTATGGCCAGGCGGCGTTGGGTCTGCGATCTGGAGTGTACTGGTCGCGACGGGCAGGGGGAGCAACAAACCTCTGCAATGGCGAAGTGCAGCAGAAGCTTCGGTGAATAAATGTTGCGCTTATTCGCGGTGGAGCAGCCGATGTGGATGGGGAAGGTGGTTGTCTGAGGCCGAGAGCTTTTGCTCGATGCAGCAAGGCGCACTGGAGGGGCAAGCGGGGCATTGTATGTAACATGACATGGCCTGAGGGAAGAACGGGCGAGCAGCGGCACAATAGGTACATGTACACATGTAGGTACCTACATGTAAGCAATCGAGAGCGGGCCTCGGCCAAACCTTGCGCGTGGTGCTTTTCGAATTTGTGGACCTTTCATCAAATCCATCGACACATTGACATACCGGCAGCTTGACGACATCATCTTTGCTAGTATTGCTATCGACCTATCTCATGTCAAAATGCAGAGCTAGTAGGAAAACACTACATCGCTGCGCAATGCTACTGGAAATGCTAGAAACAGGTCGCAAACCATGCCAATGCAACAGCAAGCTATCGTTTCGGGCATCTACAGGGTAAACACGCAATACTACCTGGCACGGCCCGCCTACTGGTCATTGGAAATCAACGCGTAAACCTACAAACGTATGGAAAAAAACCAGTACATGGAACAACGCCTCTTTCATCGCTTACTATTGCCTGGATTGTACTGGGCTTGGATTGTCATCGACGGTCGATGTGGTCTTTGGCTCAGGCCCTTTGCTGCCGCCAAATTCTGGCAGACTGAAAGTCGTTTTGCCTGCTTGAACAGTCTGACTTGCTGACGAGAACTCGCTTTGTGAGGACAAATGTTCCGTGGAACTCGAGAAATTCTGGCCGAATGTGGACGAAGATCCAGATGTGAAGTCTCTACTCGAGAAACGCTGCGATTCAGTGTGTTCTCCAGTCGTCAAGCCTCCAGAAGAGAAGAAACGTCCGCGCTCACTGTCCCGCGCCTCTTGAGCGGGATTGCTAGCAAAGTCCTTCTGCATAATGCCAGGGGTTACAGGAAATGCCCCGGGTACTTGACTTTCGCTTACGCTACCGGTGCTGTTAATCTTTTCGGAACCATATGATGCATGTCTACCAGTTTGAGCCTCCTTCGTAAGAACAGAATGCTCAGGCAGAGATCGCAGAGGGGGGTTCGGGTGCTCATCTTTCGTCAGATGCTCGAATTCGACGAGGGATGATCGCCGCAACTGATCAAGTTTTTCTGTTGGGTTCTTTGTACGCATTCCAAGTCAGCTTATGTTTTGACAGACATTACTTCGTCGCGCCCTCAGCGTCTTCTCTCGTTCTTATGTACGCATCAAGCTCATCTGTCTTGCTCGATCCAGGGAGTTCGGCCCGAGAACCAAGTAAATCAGGCCTCGTCAAAGATGCTAGAGGCACACCACCTGGGCTTAAAGCATTTCGCGCGTCGATAGAGGCATCTTCACATGGACTCGGAGATTTCACAAGCTGTCCTTCCGAACGCTCGAACTCTTGTTGTAAGGATTGCGCTTGTGCAGAAGAAACATTACTCGACGTCGCTTGGACAAAACCTGGTTGGAGGAGTGTAGCAGAGACAGTGGAAGGCAGGGGAGTCACCACAGCAGTCGTAGCAGAAGCAAAGGATTCACGGCGGCGCTCAAAGGCCGCTGCGTTGGGAGAGAAAAACCCGCATTGTGGACATACCCATTCAGTTTGGTCTGGAACCCCAGTAGCAGACGGAAGCTCTCCGGCTTGGTTTCTTTCTTCACCCCAGAACATCGGTCTTCGCAGTGGAGCCGGCGTTACTGGAAGACTTGGTCGTTCGACAGCCGTAGGGAAGTCGGTGATGATCAAACTTTCGCGTCGGTTTCTTCGCTCCAATAGAGGCGAGCTGATATCTTCTGTGCCGGTGGTCTGCTGGAAAGACGCAGGCTTACCACGTCTGCCTTGAGACTCTACCATTCCACGCACATAGTGCTCAATTCCGGGAACACTGTCCCAAGCGTTGGCGTTACTTTGTTGGAAAGCCTGCCAATGCTCGTCAGCAGTCTTGGGAGGTGAAACGCCCTCAGGGCTGGGATCCCTGTCGTCAGTCTCGTAGTGAACCGTGGAGAAGGGATGCGTGGGGGAAGATTTTGCTGGCGTCGGCTCTGCAGGAATGTCGTCCACAAAGATACGCGTAGCTCTAGGCCTATCAGGCTCCCGTTCCCATGGAAAGATAGGCGTAGGCGTCTCGGCTGGCTTCGGTTTCGTTTCTGGTATTTTGTACCACATGTCTCTAGGAGGCTCGGGATATGCTTGAGGCGCCCTGAACAGAGCTTTGCTTTCACTAAAAGTGTATGTCTGACTTGGGAAGTTGGCAGCCTCTGGCTTGGACTGGGCAGGAGGCTCGAATCTATGCCTGTCAGTGCCTGCTGCAACATCTCTTCACGAAACTCTTACTTGGTCGCATCCCATTCCATTTCCGGCGCGGAGAAATCGCGTAGCGATGCAGTTGGTGGAGGCTCCACTAAGCCTTGGTCAATATCTTGTACGTCACCTTCAACTTCGGTCATAGGCAGTTCTGTAGTAGTGATAGGAGCTTCGGGCGCGGCATCGCTGTCAGGGGCTGACGCTTCCAGAGTACCCGAAGATAGGTCTGCAGATGTCTTCGCCCTGTGCAAGTGCCTGTTGTGAACAGCCCACCATCGAGCCAGCAACTCGCCGTACACTCCACTTCCTCCAGCATGTCGCCCTGACCAGGGCTTTTCCTTTCCAATGAAATGGACGGCAGCGATATCGCGCTTGTAGTATCGGTATGCCGGCTCCCACTGGTACTCGGCGTTGGGTGTACAGTTGTAGGTGAACTTCAAGCGTTGCCACGGGCGGTGCTCAAAGTACTGGTTGAGTAGACCTTGGTCGGCGCCATCAAAGCTGTCGCCTGTCGCGGCCATGGTTTGCAATGCCCAGTATTCGCCCATGTCTGGTGTAAGCACCATGACACCACTGTTGAAGGCGTCTGGCCAGCCAATGTCTGGCGCAGCAGCAAAACTGGCCTTGATGTCGAAGAGCTCATCCAGAGCTCTCAAAGCAACGACGTCGGCATCAAGGTATACAATCTTGCGGAACTGTGTCTGTCTCCAAAGGGCAATCTTGGTGAAGGCAAAGGACAAGTCGGGGCGGCCCATGAGGTAGAGGTTCGCGAGGTTGACAGTCCGGATGCGATCCACGGGAATCAGGTAGTCGTACAAGGTCTTGAGCTCCGTGATGGTGTCGGCGGAGAGCGTCTCCAGCGTGATGAGCACCGCGAGCTTCTTGGTAGTTCCCGCATCGCGGAGGGAATTTGCAAGGACTCTAGCGCCTGGAAGATACGAGTCGCTCATGAGAAGCTGTGCGGCTGGTTAGCGATAGAGCGCGTGTTATCCGAGGATGTCTAGGTGCTTGCCGTGCAGTACACATCCTCCAGTGGTCGCGCCATTGCGGCTGCTGAAGGGGAGGAGGAAGAGGAAGAGGACAAGGGAGAGGAGGAGGAGGAGGAGTAGGAGGAGGGAGAGGACAGGAACTGGCAGCGGTTGTGGTTATTTCCCCGCAGCAGGCGCAATTGGGGGTGGGCGTGCCGATCTGCACATGTACTTTGTACCGAACGCGAGCGGCGGCAATCTTGCTGGCGTGATAATGTGACAAGCTTCACCGCACATGCACCAAATGCTCAGGATAAATCGCAGACCCGTCTTAAGAACTGCAGCGAGGGCGTAGGGCTCAATGGGATCCGCGCCAAAAGCCCTCGCGGGCCAAAGTATTGGTTGAGAGATGAGCCGTGGGTGTTTCCATAACAAATCCGAGGAAGCACAAGCCGAGCTTGAGGGAGCTTTGACAATGACGCACCGCGCTAGCTCTCCACCACCCCCATCGCTGTGCAGCGTGCATCAACCCAACTATCCCAAGCCCTCGACAACTCAGACTCGGAACACGGATTGCATGCCGAGTACCACGGACAAGCACATGATATGTACACCGAATATGTCGCGTGCCATCGCTAGTGGCCGGCCTCGGATTTGGTCACGCAGCAGATACTGTAGAACCACAGGTCTAGGGGGCCCTGTTTGCCAATACATGAGAAATGTCGCCTGTGCCGCCTCAACCTCAACGGTCTAGATCCTTGCTGTTGTCGAGACTCGAGAACCGTTATCGCGCAGCTCGTTTGAGCGACCTTGCGCTTTTCGCCTTGTATGACTGCAATTCAGCTGCTGCCACGCTGCGCTATGATGCGGTCGTCCTACCTACAGTTCTGCTTGCACACTGAAGCCTAAGTGGGCTGGCGTTGTGCCTTTCGTATCCTACTCAGCACGGAGCCGCAAAGCTGAAGTAGGTAGTGCACGTGAGCTCAAACGTGCCGGCAACTCTGCATCCTTGGGGTTGCTATGCGAAAACCCGGCGTGCGCGCCTAGATTCAGCCATGGTTCACGACTTTCTCGGGCAACGGAGAAACATGCTTACCGGAACGAAATCCTATCATCACTCGCGTCGTGTCCGGGCATGGCTAAACCGCCGAATGCGCTAGGTAGTAATGTAACGTTATTTAATCCTAGTACTTATGTTATATAGGGCACTACTAAAATAAATATTGTATATAAACTTAATCTTATATAATATAATAATATAATATATACGTATTATATGTAATTTAGCTTTATATATAGAAATATAAGGCTATAGAGATAGCTATAAGTTTATATATTAATTAAAAAGCTAATATACTAATAATTATCCTCTACTAGGATTAGCTTATCTATATTATTAAATACTATATTATTATCCTTATTACTACTACCTACACTATTACCCTTACTATTACTATTACTATTACTATTACTATTACTATCTATATACTTAAATATAGTTATTTTAGTATTAAGGCTTATAATAAGTATAGTATTACTTATTTAGTTTACTTTACTAAGGGTATATATAAACTATAGTATTATATTATTATTACTATTAATAAGTAGGCCCTTATCTTAGAGGTTAGCTAGTATACTATCCTAGTACTTATTAGAGAGTATATAGTATGTAGTACTATATATAATAGGCCTAAGGGCTATAGCTAGGCCTTATACCTAGTATACTTATATATAGTAGCTATTATTAACTAAAAAGTTAGTAGTTTCTTTTACTAAGTTAAACTATCTAGTATATAGCTATTCTATAAGCTTATATACCTTTAACGTATTAGTAGTAATAGCTATTTACTTATCCTCTAGCTAAATTAGGTAGTTAATACTCTTAGTAATACTCTAGTTATAAATCTTAAAACTAGACTCTTTAAATTTTACTATAAAGATTTTAAAGTTATTAATTAAGATATAGCTATATAGTAGGTAGTATATAAATAGGTAGGTATAAGGTAACTTATACCTATAAAAAAAGTTATAGTAATAGTTAAGTATATTACTATAGGGCTTAACCTTAATACTATCCTTATTATACTTATATATAAGTCTTTATTATTAAATAAGGAGTTTTTAAATAGGTAGAGAGAATAGTATAAGGCCTAATTCTAGGTAGTATACTAAGAGTTTCTTTGTTTAAAAATAATAAGTAGTAACTTATATATAAGAGTTTTATTATTTTATAGTCTTATAAATAGTTTATGTAAGCCCTAGTAAAGAATATTAAAATTATTTTTTAGTATTATTCTTACTTTATTTCTTAAGGTTATTATACTAGCTTTTTATAAGATTTAATATTATAATCTATAGGAGTAGTAGTACGTACTAGTGTTTATATATTAACTATAGTTCTTTAGTTTCCTACTACTTATTCTATATATACTTATAGAGATTAAAAGGCCTTTTAACCTATAGTTTCTTTTAAGACTTTTTTAGTATTTTTCTAATATCTATAGCTTATAATATAGGTATTAAGGATAATAAACTTAGTATTAGTATTATAGCTAGTAAAGTTTTAAGTAAGGCTAGTAGGGTTATAAGTAAGGTACTATATAGCTAAGCTATACTATATTAGATAGTTAATAATAGAAATATTATAGTATTTTATATTTATAATACTTACTATACTACTATACTTTACCTCTTATATATTCTATATAATACCTCCTATAACATATAATTTTATAGTTCTTATTAGGGAGATATATACTACTAGTTACTATAGTATATTTTTTTTTTTACTATTTTTAAGGTATTAGTAAGGAGTATATTATACTTAATTAATATATATATATATATAGTATACTTAAAAAGCCTTAATACTTTCTAGTTCTTTATATAATACTATAAGGTATACCTACTATAGATAGTATATAGAAGATAAGATACCTTCTACTTACTAGCTTTAAGTCCTTTAAAGGTATCCTTAATAGCTAACTATTTAGTAGAAGAATTATCTATTAATATATATTATAGTTACTACTATAAGCTAGCCTTATAACAGAACTTCTTTACTACTACTAGCCCTACTACTAATACTATAGTCTCCTTAGCTATTACTAGAAAATAAGCTACTAGTATAGTACTACTATAGCTATTATATATAACTAGTATAAATAAGTACTAGCCTAGATAATTTATTTTATAGGTAGAGTTTATAATTATAAGATAGCTATAGGTAGTAAGTACCTTAAGGTAAGCTAGTATAGTAAACGCAAAGCCTATTTTATAGCTATTATAATAGGCCTAATAGATATTACTAAGATTATAGTACTCCTAGCTAGTATCCTCTAACTACCTTATAGCTATAATAAGCTACTTCTTATATAGCTTATTATTACCTAATAATTATAGATTAGGCTAGTAGAGTTTATAGGATTATACCTAATTTTATATATCCTTAGTAGTTAAAAATTTACCTCTAGCCTAAGTAAGAGGCTTACTACCTATACTACTAATAGCTTATAAAGATTATAGTAGCTAGGTACTAGATTAATTAGGTACTAGTATATAGATATAGTATATAACGTTATAAAGCGTATTATTTTTTTTAACCTAGTTAATATCCCTTAATATATAAGTATAGCTAGCTAATATACTAGCTTAAGTAATCTAGTATATATTTATAGGCTTATTAAACTTAACGTAGTATACTACCTAGTATAACTTACTATTACGTATTAAGTACTACTAACTACTTAATTTAATAGCCTTAGGCCTCTACTTCTCTTACTAGAGGTAATAATTATATTATATAGCTATAATACTATCTCTACTATATATATATTAGTTATTATAATACTAAATATTACTTATATAGGGCTAGTATATAGTATAGTCCTCTATAGTAAGTGTAACTAGTAGTAATAGGCTAAATAGCTGTTTATAGAGTTTAATAAGGTACAGTAGGTTTTATAGCCCTTTATAGGAGGCTATTTTAAAACTTAATACTAAAAGATTATATAGAGATAAGTTAATAGGTAAATATAAAAGCTTTAAAGAATACGTATATTATATTATTATTATTTATAAGATTAAGTTTATACGTAATATTTAATTTAGTAGTACTGCTTACTAAATTGTACTAGGATTAAGTTACATTACATAACATATAGCGCATTTGGCGGTTTAGCCATGCCCGTCGTGTCCCATCATAGCATATCCTTCCCTGAACCTTTTCTTCTTCTTCAAACACAATCAAGGCGTCATGGTCTTGGGACGAGGAACGACACCAAATTGGCTTTGCCTGGCTGATGCAGCATGCTAGCATTCTTCAGAACTTCACGTCCCGGTGCAACACCGCTTTGCCATCGATACAATTCTTCCTTGGCCGTTCCCATGGCTCAAGCTGGGGCACTTCACCTCCCAGGAACGGCACTAGGCGGTGATAGGCCTACCGAGATCTGTTTCCAGATTAGCGAAGCGCTAGTGTCGATCTATGACAGCATGGTCCAGCCATTCGATTAAGCAGGGTCAGAAGCTAGACCTGTCGGTCGTCCTTGTACATGTGGTGTTTTGCAACGACCTTGCAGTGCACTCGCCTGATTGATGTTAAACAACTCGATTTGATGACTGATATCACCGTGAACAAGTCACGACATGCCAAACTCAAGAGTCGTTTACTGGTTTCGTACCGACCTGCGCCTACATGATTCTCCGGCTCTCAAAGCCGCTTTGGACCTAAAGCCCGAATGTTTGTATCCTATCTGGACATGGGATCCGCATTATGTATACAGAGCAAGGTAAGCCGTGCCGTAGAATCTACACATTATACCTGCTAACGTCGAGGTGTTAGAGGTGAGTGAGAGAAAACAACGTGCATCGTCACACCCAAGCTGAAGGAGGCATGGTGTAGTTGGCCCTAATCGTTGGCAATACCTGCTCGACTGTCAAAATGATTTATCAAACTCAATTACCAAACTGAATCCAAGGTCAAAGCTCTTTCTCATCCGCGAAGCACCGCAGACATTGTTCCCCAAGCTGTTCAAAGCATGGAAGATAACACATTTGGTTTTTGAGAAAGATACCGACGCATATGCGAAAGATCGAGATGAATCAGTCATGAAGCTCGCCCAAGAGGCTGGTGTCAAGGTCATCACCGCAGTCGGTCGTACTTTGTATGACCCTGACGAGCTGGTCAAGCAGAACCATGGTAAACCTACCATGACTATCAACCAGGTCCAAGCAGCTGGGAAAAAAATCGGAAGCATACCTCGTCCCATAGCTGCACCTAAGTCCCTGCCGGATCCTGGTAAGACGGATCTTAAATTCGACCAGGAGAAGCCCAGCAATAGCCCCGATATCAACTCCATTCAGCGCGATGGTGATGAGGCTTCCTATTCTTCGCTTGCTGGTCCGAACGGAGATTTCGCAGTGCCAACAATGGAAGAGTTGGGGCTGAAGCCGGCAACGACATCACATCGAGGAGGTGAGACAGTGGCCTTGAAAGTTCTCAACGATATCATTGCAAACGAAGATTACACTGCAACGTTCGAAAAGCCAAAGACTGCACCAACAGCCTTCGAACCTCAGGCGACGACATTATTGTCTCCGCACTTGCACTTTGGTTCTTTGAGCTGCCGTGAGTTCTATTGGCGTGTTCAAGACGTGGTCGATAAATTCAAAGGTAAAGCATCTCAGCCACCGACTAGTTTGACTGGCCAGCTTCTATTTCGTGACATGTATTTCGGTGCACAAGCAGCGTTGGGCTATGCGTTCGGTCAGACGTACAACAACCCTCAATGTCGATTCATTCCGTGGCATTTGCCATCCAAGATCGATGTCAAGTCCGGCTTGATTACTGGCGAATACCTGGTCGATGATGCACAAGCAGACATATATTTCAGGAGATGGAAGGAAGGATGTACTGGTTTTCCCTGGATCGACGGCCTAATGCGACAACTTAAGCAAGAAGGATGGATACATCACCTTGGCCGACATGCCGTGGCTTGTTTCCTTACTCGCGGTGGATGCTATGTCGACTGGGGTAAGCAATCATGTTTTCGATCATGAAGATGAAACACATGCTGACTGCTTGCCTCAGAACGTGGTGCCGAAGTCTTCGAGGAATGGCTTATCGATCATGAGGCTGCATGCAATATTGGCAATTGGCAGTGGCTCAGCTGCACGGCCTTCTTCGCGCAATTTTACCGCTGTTACTCGCCCATTGCTTTCCCTCAGAAGTGGGATAAGGATGGTAACTTCATTCGCAAGTACGTCCCTGAGATAGCCAACTTCGACAAAAAGTACATCTACGAACCGTGGAAAGCGCCCATCGCAGACCAAAAGAAGTGGGGATGTCAGATCAAGGGTGACGGATCTACACCTTCTGAAGGAAATATGAAAGTATATCCCAAACCAATGTTTGACTTCCCAACTCAACGAGAAATCTGCATCGAGGGTGTTAAGAACGCGTATCATGTAGGTCTTTATGGTAATGATCCGAAAGTTCTTGACGGAACCTGGCGAAAGCTTTTTGACGATAAGGCTGAAGGGCCAACCGAAGGCAAGAAAGGACCACCAGGTGCAATGGTAGAGCATGAAGACGCCGACGGGCATGAGGAGAACGCCCATGTAGATGAGCCGCCAAGTCCAAACGCAGCGAAGAAGATGGCAGCAAAGAGCGAGAAGAAAGCTGGACACAAGAGGGAAGCTAGTCAAGGAACGCTGGACGGCATGGTCACCAGGAAGAAAAAGAAAGAGGAAGAAATTTTCCCGAACAAGACGCATTACGGCTGAAGGCTTCAGAGGACGGAAAGTGATATTGGTTTATTACGAATTTTCCGAGACGCTTAGTCTTGTCGTACTGGATCCAGCTCAATTTTGCCAACGATAGCATCAATTTCTGTCAAAACTTCTGGCGTGAGCTTATCCAAGACCTGTATTGCTTTACAGTTCTCCACAATCTGTTCCGGTCTCGATGCTCCAGTGATGACTGCCGATACATGTGGATTCTTCAGGCACCACGCCAGCGCCAATTGCGACTGAGTGATGCCTAATTTCTCCGCGATGGGCTGACTTATATTAGCAAAAAACTCACACATGCCATGAGACCAGCCTTTTTTATACTCACCTCCAACTTCCTCGCCTTATCAATCATCCCCCTCCACTCCTCATTTCCGTACGAGTCCCGCATGCTATCCACAAACTTATCATTCCCATTCGAGAAGCGCGAACCCGCAGGTGGGCAGTCGGGACTATGATTATACTTGCCACTCAGCACGCCAAACTTGAGCGGCGAAAACGTCGTCAACCCAATCCCAAACCGGCGATACAGTCGTTGGAACTCGCCTTCAACCTTCGCCCTCGCAAGCAAGTTATACTGCGGCTGCTCCACCACCGGCGCAATCAGCCCCAGCTCTTTCGCAACGCCACACGCCTCTGCAATCTCGTCCGCGCTCCACTCCGAAGTGCCCCAGTACAGCGCCCAGCCCTTGGACTCAATCACGTGGTTGAACGCGCGCACTGTTTCCTCCATGGGCGTCAGGCGGTCTGGCCGGTGCGCGTACACGATATCCACGTACTCGAGATCGAGGCGGGCGAGCGAGGCGCGCAGGCCCTCGACAATGTGCTTGCGGCTCAGGCCGTGGTTGTTGACGAGCACCTCCCCGTTGTGCGCGCCCCAGTTGAGCTTTGTCGAGATGACAATGTCGGAGCGCGCCCAGTTGAATTTCTTGAGCGCGCGGCCCATGACGAGTTCAGAGTGGCCCGAGGCATAGCTTTCGGCTGTGTCGAAGAAGGTTATTCCGCTGTCGTAGGCTTGCTTCATGCAGGTAAAGGTTTGCTCTAGGAGGGTAGGTTCAGTTGATTTGCTCTGGGGTTTTGTTGTACAAGCGTTATGTTACCATCATCAACGTGCCCGCCGAAGCTGATATCTTGGTCAGTATGGATATATGGTGTGTGGATGGGAGTGCAAAATTATACTCACGTGAGCCAGCCTCCCAGACCCAGCACTGAGACATGCAGTCCCGAGTTGCCCAAGCGGCGGTACTGCATCCCCGTCTTCCTAGGTTCTTCCCACGCCATACTGAATCGACGTACTGCTTCTGAAGTTCTCACCGTCTACGTTTTCCTGAATATAGTACAAATTCGGAAGAAAAACCATCTCTCTATCGTCCTCAAGCTTCAACTGGGTTTGGTACCTTCTGCCATGTGGGTACCCACCCCCGGTCCGACATTCTCCCGCACACATCTCCCCCATCGCAGAGTTTTTTTCTTACACGCTCGCAATACTTACCGGTATCCCGTCTCGACTTCGCTGCCGAGGCTCAACGAGGCTCCCAGGAACAGAAACTTATCCGCCCAAACTCGGCGCTACATCGACCAGCATGAATTACTCAATCTACATCGGACATGCATGCTTGAAGTGGATAAGATTGCTTCTCGGAAGCTGCCGATAGATGCAGTCTACGACTCAGTAGCATGCCGGACTTGAGCTTCATGACTCGGGATCTGGGGCAAAGTCGCTATGCATCCCTGCGAGCACGCCATGACGGGATTTCCGATCTAAGCAGTAAGAATGGAGGATGTAGAGCACGGTCCGAGAATGCACAACTCAAGTTCAACTACAATGGCACAGCGACAAGATTCGGTTTTTACAGCACGTTGCTGGAGGAGGCGCTACTACTGGTCGCCGAGTCACACTATGCTACGAACAATCGGCGTAACCATTTCCAACAATTGTACGGTGTGCGAGAGGAACTAAACCGCAAACCTGAAATCCAGGCGTTTGTTCCCATCCTGTTCACGCGCGAGCAGATCCGCCTGGTACAGCGCCTTCTCCTCGGCCGTCATGCGCTGCCACACCTCCTCCTTGTTGCGATTCAATCGGACCAAGAACTGGCGCTGCAGGATGAACGTCACGACCGACAGCCCACAGATAGCCAGCAGCACGGCATTGCCCTGCTTGTAGTACGGGCCGTCGTACTTGCGGTAGATTTGCGAACTGACGACTGACCCGATTTGCACAATGACGTTGTACGTGGCAGCGGTGATGGCGCGCTTCTTGACGTCGAATGTGTTTTCGGAAATCCACGACGAGACTAAAGGGTGGAAGTAAGGGTACCCTGAGATCAGAGTGATGAGCGAAAAACGTCCCCATTCGCGGCCGCCGTCGGGCAGTGTGAGCAGCGCGACGAGCAGCGGCATGATCCAGAACTCGCCGAAGATGCAGTGGAATGTGCGCTCGTTGAAGTAGTCGCTGCTGTACGCGAGAGCCAGCATGGTGATGATTTGCAGGACGGCGGAGGGCACGGTTAGCATGTTGGAGTTGAAGGTAGTGAAGCCGAGGCGCTTGAGTGTGAGGGTTAGATAGCCTTGGACTGGAGACGCGGGGATGTATGCGATGAGGCCGATGAAGTAGAGTCCCCACATGGACTTGTCGCTCCAGGCGGCGCGGATGTCTTTCAAAGTGGCGGGCTCTTTGAGAGCTGTGAGGCCTTTGGCGGGATCGTCTCGGAGGATTCTGTTCACCATGATGACTTCCTCTCGCTCAGTGTACCACCCAGACCGCCAGAGGACCGTCTTGGTCGCCGTGGGCGCCGCAGGGAGGTACAAAAACGAGACGAAAGCAATGACGACTGTCAACAGCCCTTCAAGTAGAAACAGCCAGAACCATCCCGGCTTGCCCCCAATGCCTCTCATTTCGAGAATCCCAGCAGCCAGCAGAGCAGAGATGACGCGCGCAACGTTGAGCGTAGACCAAAACGCTGCCAGGCGTAGCGCAAGCTCCTTCGTCTTGTAGAAGTAGGTCGCGAACAGAATAACACCGGGGATGAACCCTCCCTCGCAAAGTCCAATCGCCGCGCGCCCAAGGTAAAACGACGTGCGATCGTGCATCCACGCCTGTCCCCACGACGCCGTGCCCCACGCCATCATCATCGAGGGCAAAATCCACTTGAACCCATACCTCTTCGTCAGGAACTGCACCGGGAACTCGGCGGTAAGGAAGCACAGCAGCTGAATCGTAGTCCCGTTATTGTAGTCGTCCGAGGTCAAGTTGAGGTCGTCGAGGAGTCTATCCGCAAGTGCATTGGACAAGTTCCCCCGATCAAGCTGCAGGCCAAACATCATAAGACACCTTTATTCATTCCCGTCAGTGCCCGATTGTCCCAACCAGACTTGCCGTCCACGATTCATTAAAAAGGGACAAAAAAGAAACCACTCACAGCCAACTCAACAGCCTCAGATCCGTCTTCCACACCACCCTCCGCTCTTCCTCGGCCGTCCACCGCGCCGCGGGATCGTACCGGTGCACTCCCTCGTACGTCTCGTGCGGCTGCGTCGTGTATGCCAACTCCGCCCTGCCCACCTGCGCGGCGGGCTTCAGCGACTCGGCATCGCCGCTGGTGCGCGCCGGGCGCGCGACCTCGATGTCCGGGCTGCCCATTGTAAAGTGGCGCAGGCGTTTTACGTCGGGCGTAGGAATCTAGATATCGGGTGCAGGTGTGCGAGGAGGAGGAGGGAGACGCTGGTGTTTGGGGGGATCTTTGTGTTCATGAACATAGATCAATATACCTGTATTTATATATGTATAGTTACATGTAAATATACATACCTTATTGTGCTAGAGACTAGGCGTACCCAAGCTCCCTAACACACGCAGCAAAAAAAATCCTCCCGTTAAAGTACCTACTACTTCCATCCTTCCTACCTCCCTCCCTCCCTATCCAAACCCGCACAACCCCCCGATGGCGCAATCCCCATCCTCCCCAACGCAATCACACACCATGACCCCCGCCCCGGACATAGCTAGCACCGCCGCACCACCACTCTAAGGAAAAGAAAATTTCCCTCCCGCGCTGCACATTTCGCGTAGGTAGGTAGAAGGGGGTCGTACACGGTACACCTCGGTGCAATGTTAGTCCCCGCTTCGTTAGGGCGTCGCTTGCGAGCTTCCGCGGTAGGCAGGGAGGGGCGGGTGCTACGGCCGCTTCGGGACATGTAGCCGGAATGGCGTGCTTGGGTACATGTACGGTAGTGTAGGGAAGTCGTCTCACGTGGCGGGCGGGCCAGCCGCGTGGAAGATGTGAGGAGGTACCTAGGGGTGGGGGGACTGCACGCCGTGGTTATTTTTTTTTGTAATCTAGAGCAGCATTCTTCTTGAACGGGGGTTACCTATTTTGTTGTGTTTTTGTTGTTGGTTGGGATATCTTGTAGGTCGTGGACTTATACTTTGGCCGGATTGATTCTCTGAAGATTCCTAACGGCGAGGTTTGGCGCAGAGCAGGTGCCGGGATTCTTGCGATATGCCGTCGGTAGAGCGCGGACTCGGTGCAGAGGATCACGATGGAGTTGGGGCTCGCGTTGTCGGTGGTCATGACGGCGCGCGATCACAACTCAAAAAGCCGCTTGCATATACGGGTACGCTCGACAAGTTCACACAACAGGATCCTACGCCGGTGATCGGACGAGAATATCAAGGTCTTCAGGTCACTGATCTTCTGGTTTGGGGAGATGATATAATCAGAGATCTGGCTGTTACAAGTCAGTCTGCACAAGCCTGATGTTTGGTCGTGATGGAACTGATAGGCACACGCAGTTTCTCAACGAGGTGTTGTATTCTTGCGCGATCAGGATGTGACACCTACTCAGATGAAGGAGTTGATGCTACGTATTACCTCGCTGTCGGGCTGTGTACGTTGTACCCATCCCCATTCCCATTCCCATAGAACATGCTCGTATTGTATTCGCACCTACGACTAACACCCCCTTCCAGCCCTCCACCTCCACCTTGCACACCCATCCCCTCACAGAAGAAGGCTCCGAACTCGGCGACCAGATCTCCGTCATAAGCAGCGTCAAACAGAAGACCGGCGGCGGCCTCACGCACCAACTCTCAGACGTGAGCCGCTTCGCGTCCGCAGGCTGGCACTCGGACATATCCTTCGAGCCCGTGCCGTCCGACTACGCGATGCTGAAAATCCACACGCTGCCGCCGACGGGCGGTGACACGCTATGGGCGAGTGGATATGAAATCTATGACCGCTTGTCGCCGGCCATGCAGAAGTTCCTAGAGGGCTTGACGGCGACGCACGACGCCACGTTCTTTCTGGAGGAAGCGGAGAGACTTGGGAATCCGATTCGCAAGGGGGTTAGGGGTCATCCTCTGAATTTTGGGGAGGGGCTCAAGGCGGTGCATCCGGTGATCAGGACCAATCGTGAGTACCTACCCTACCTGCCTATTCAGCGTACGGTGTGTGGTGGTTTGAAAACTGCTGACACGATGGGGTAGCTGTGACGGGTTGGAAATCAGTCTATGTGAATAAAGGATTCACCAAGCGTATCAACGGCGTGACCAAGGACGAGTCGGATTTGCTGCTGGGATACCTGTTTAATCTGGTCACGCAGAACCACGATGCGCACGTGCGATTCAAGTGGCGGAAGAACGATCTTGCCATCTGGGATAATCGGAGTATGTGGCATTGCGCGACGTACGACTACAACGATCCACGCGCAGGAGATCGCGTGTGCAGTTTGGGCGAAGCGCCGTATTTGGATTTGAGTAGCAAAAGTCGGAAGGAGGCTTTGAATTTGATGTAATGACGAGTACGAAGCTTGCTTGAAAGGAGGGGGTATCGTGGAAAGCACTGCAATAGCATAGTTTATAGCGTCGCAATTCGACCCGCGCCAACCACTGTCCAGAATGCTTCTTCGCGCCTTTCCTTTTCTCCCTTTGATCCTCTGGAATCCCCTAGTCCTCGCTCATCCGCATTAACGTCAGCCTCGAACTCGAGACGGACGAAAATAGGTATCTCGAGCAGGTCATCGTCTTCGTCCAGCTCATCTTCTTGATGCGCGCTTGGAGGCTGGCCAATAGCGGGTAATGATTTGAGGAACCCAGGTATTACTTCGATAGCAACAGTTGTCCAATTGCGACCTTTGTCCCAGACTTTGCCGGCCTCGAGTTGTCCATCAGCATTCATGACTGATGCGCGATTCGAGGATGGTACAGATGACAAAGCATCGTCCCACACGTCTGTGTTGGCGCCGACCTCAAACTGAGGGCACAAAATCGTGACTTTTGAGTGTACTCTACCCGGCGTAGTACTCGATGTTGCTAGGGTAACACGGATAGGGTCAAAGAGCGGGTTGCTGAGGTGTAGGAGGAAATGTGTCGGAATACCAGACCTCAACCTGCTGTAGTTGAATGATTGCTGCGCCACTGGCTGAGCCCCCGGAGTGGTTGGTGAGGGGAGCGCACGAATGCTGATTCGAGGTATATGGCTAAGTGCCAGCAATTTGATCTTGTATCGTGTTGACGTGATCTTCGATTCTGGCTTGGAGAGGATATGGCGGCAAGAACGGCAACGTTTAGAGCGCTTGGTGCGAAGCAGTATAGGTATCGGCCGAAGCTCTTCCTCGAAGGTCACGTAAGGATTGACCTGTTCCAGCTTCTGAGTTGTCGAGAGTGTACTACCCCAACCGTCTCGCCTGATACGCTCGATTGCAGCGTTGTCTGACGCTGGGTTATGGACAACTAGGCCCTCCAACGCAGAAGCAGCTTCGCGCATGGGTGTAGGTTTGCCACGCTTTTGCTTCTTCGCGGACGAGCTCGAATAGAGGTTCATTATGCGAGAATATGCGGATGGTGATGAGAAATTGAAGTCAGCCGATGCGAATGAGTTGGACGGCGTCTGAGCATCTAGCTGGGACTTGTAGAAAGCGGCAAGGTTCGAGAATAGCTCCTCACGGCTGGGTTGCTGCTCATTGTTGGCGAGTGTAGGGTCGCTTGCGGGCGTGGTGGGACTTCTTGCCTCCCACTTCTTCGCCTCGAGCTCTTTACGCTTCTCTCGCTCCTTGTCTCTCTCCTTGGTCGTAGGTATGGGCTTGCCGCCGTTTGCTATGCGGGCAACCTGTGCGTATATGCCGGTGGGCTTTTCGAACTCGATTCCCGTCTCGACCGTGCTCCAGTGACAGTATGGACATGCCAAGATATGCCTGTCTGCTGTCCCCGGAGGCGCATCTGGGTTGTCGAGCACATTGACAGTCAACGTCGATACACAGACTGGGCAGCTGAAGCAGTTCCGTGTGCATCTGTTTCCATCACTCTTGACCACCGAACTAGGCACTTCGAACAGGCAGTTGGGGCAGTACCAATTCAGGGTCTCCTCTATGATGCATCGGGGACAGCGGATCTGCTGGCAGTCTTCGCAGTACAGCAAGTGCTCGAGCGGGTACAGCGCGTGGTTGGAGCGCGGATTGCGAGGGTCGAAAGTGCGCGCTTCCTCTTCGGCCGCGGCTAGGATTTGCGAGGCGCGCTTGGCAGCGCTCGTGGTGTTGCTGTCGTAGCAATCACAGGCGTAGTACGTGTATGGGAATGCTTGCGCCATGTCAGCTGGCCCGGCTCATCTCGTGTCCACCATGTCGAGGCGCGGCGCTCCGTTGTGGTCCAGAGGGACTAGAGTCGTGGTGGAGCATCGGGCGGGAGTCGCGTCGGGTCCGATTGGTCCGACGACCACAGGGTCCTGACGTATTGCTTTCTCATGCTTCTTCCCCCCACAGCCATTGAGCAAGACGCTTCGCTTCCACCGTACGGCCCTCATCCAGTTCGGGGCTGCCATAGACATGGCGACTTACTCAATTCGTGCCTTCATTCCGCCTCTCCGCCGGCGGCTCGTGCCACTGCACTTTACGCGACAGTATGCTGTTCAGGCTCCTGGCGCACCCATGCTGGAGATCTTCAGCAACCAGCAAAAATGGATGCAGAAAGAGCGTGCTGCATCCAACACAGAGTCGAGCCGGGGCGTAGACTACCTGAGGGACGAGGTGGCCTCGCGACTATGTGAGCGAGTATTGGTAAGACGAACCTTACCACTGCATCGAGGTTATCGCTGATATCCGCAGGACATCAACCGACATTTCCCCAAAGTCCTCGACCTCGGCGCAAATGCTGGCAACATAGCCCGCGCGCTCACCTTACCGTCCGAAGACGCGCCAGATAACGGACCGCGATCCAAGCGCATAGGCACCATCACAGCCGCCGATTCCTCGGGGACGCTGCTCCATCGCGATGCAGACCTACCCTTCAACAAGGAGATCGACATCATTCGTGAAGTACTACCCGCCTCTGAGCTCCTTCCCTACGAACCAAATTCATTCGACGCCGTCCTGAGCAGTCTGAGTCTACACTGGATCAACGACCTGCCCTCCGTGCTCGCGCAAGTCAACAACATCCTGAAGCCCGACTCGCCCTTCATCGGCGTCATGATGGGAGGAGACAGTCTGTACGAGCTGCGCACAGCTCTACAACTAGCTGAGTTGGACCGCCGCGGGGGTGTTGCTACGCATACGTCCCCGCTCGCCGACGTCAAGGACGTTGGAGGCTTATTGCAAAAAGCTGGCTTCACCCTGCTCACCGTCGATGTTGACGACATCATCGTCGATTACCCGGATACTTTCACGTTGATGAAGGATCTGCAAGCAATGGGCGAGTCCAATGCTGTCATCACGCGAGAAAAGGGTGCGATACATCGGGATGTGCTGTTAGCTGCGGAAGGCATATACAAAGAGCTACATGGTAACGAAGACGGCTCATTGCCAGCAACCTTCCGATTGATTTTCATGATTGGCTGGAAGCCCAGCCCTGACCAAGCAAAGCCGCTTGAGCGGGGAACCGGCATGTTCAGTATCAAGGATTACTTGGAGAAGAACAGCGGGGCAGGGGACGGTGAGAAGAGATAGCAGGATTCGAGGGCACATCGCGAGGGATGGCGTTCTACCATGTACGTCGTAGCGCGGTCACCGTATTCCAAAGTTTCCTGCAGAAAGCAGCCTCGGAAGTTTACACGAAGAGGCTCCGTCAAGCCCACACATTACACAAGCATCACTGCCATTCTCTTCTTACTCTCTTGTGTGGTGCCTTCCCTCAATCACCTCAAATGCGCAACCCCGTCCTAGTAACCTCCCCCCTCTGAGCCTCCCTCACACACGTCATCAACCCCTCCCCATCCTCAAACAACTCAATCCCACAATCTTGCCTATCCTGCTGCGCACGGCGGAAGTCCTTGTTGCGACCCGTCGCGGGGCGTGCAATCGGCTTGCCTGCAGCGTTCAACATGAGATCAGACGGACACTTGCGTGTGTTGTGGCCGTGGCCCGCGCACTTGCGGCACGTGTATTTCTGCTTGTTGCCACGGACCGGTCCGCGGGGTTTGGCAGAGGGTCATGGAGGCGGGGCAACGGGGACGGTATTCGCAGCGGGAGTGCTGGGTTGCGAGGGCACGGGGTTAGCGGCTTGCGCGGTGGTGCGGGAGGTGCAGGTACGTGCGCTGTGGCCTTGCTCGCCGCATGCGTAGCAGAGGAATGGGTTCTTCTTCTTCTTCTTCTGCTTCGCCGCCGTCTTGTTCGTCGGCACGGGCGGCGGTGGCTGTGGACGCGGACTGCGGGGAGCAGAGCCTGCTTTGTCGAGGTACGCTTTCGACCACAGCACCTGCCGGTTCGTGGTGCTGCCGTAGTAGTCCTCGCTGGCCTTGACGCGCTTGGTCAGGATCTTCTGGATGGCTGTAACCAGTGCCTTGCCGAAAGTCTTGTTGGACTCGCTGAGCTGCTGCCATGCTGTGTAGTTGCATGTCCAGGGGTTGACCATTTCGCTGGCGAGCAGCAAGACGCAGTATTCGTATAATTCTGGGACGCAAGACTGGAAGAGCTGGATGTGCTTGACTGAAGGGAGCGACGCTGAGTAGTTTCTCTTGAGACGACTCACAATGCGGGTCCTGAGCGTGCTGTACTCGAGGAAGGCGCAGTGCTGGTAGAGGAGGACGAGGTCTTCGAAGCTGAAGTCCTGAGCATATTCGGTAAATACCTCGTTACATGACATTGAAAACATGAATTGCATACCTCAAGCGGGGTCAAATCACTCGGGTCCTGTTCGCCAGAAGACATGTACTTGTATATCCACACAATGGCTGACTTGGAGCCATTGGGGATGCACAGGACTGTGCTGCCCTCTTCGAGCAGCTTCTTCTTCGCAAAGTGAGAGAAGTGCGCCAGAAGTTTGATTGAGGCACCTTCCAGTCCGATGAAACGATCGCCATTGGGGCCGATGAGAATATTCGTGCGCGGACCCTTCTTCAACCTGGTGATTGTCAGCGCAGAGATACTAGTTGAAGCCGTGGTGACTTTGAGGAGAAACCATGGGTAATTACTTACTCAGCAAGCTGGTTGGGCGTCAGAATAGTCTTTCGCGAAAGCTTTGCGGTGTTGAGCATTGTAGTAACCACCCTATCAAAGAGATTGTAGCAATGAGTTCGGCTTCAAAAGAGCGAAAGGTTAAAAGTATGAGATCGAGAAGACGTCATGAGAGAAATTGACAATGTTTAGCTGGCAGGGGACACTATATATCCACGCAAGGACCAATAACTTCTGCATACCGTTTGAAAGAAGTATTAGTGAATGTAGGAAATACACACGTGCTTGTGGCATCCGTTAGCCTAACACGCTGGTCATGCGAAGGGGTCTCTCACTCACCAAGCAGTACCCATAGTAGAATGACCATAATTTAGTACTATGATGTACGAATTCGCTAAATTGTAGTGGGGGAGCGATGCTGGAAGTGTTGATGGTCGTCATGATATCTGGAGATAGCATTCGTCACGACACCATCAAAATGCGTCGAGAGGCCATTTGATAGTCAGCTTGGTGACATTGGAGCGAAGACATTAAGATATGGCAATTGTATCAGAGGCGTTCTGACCAGGACTCGCGCGGTATCAGGATCTGGTGTTGATATCCAGGTGCTTATCGATTTGCCTTCACCTTCATATGCGGCAGGCGCGTTCTTGCGTCACACCACGACCTCGACTCACCTATGCCCACAAAGACTTTAACACAATCTCGTCTCCATATCTCCATTGCCTTGTGTACTTGATCTATCTGGAGCGACTTACTAGCGCCGCGATGCCGAAGTACCGTAGTATTGACATTGCGCTGCACTCGCAATTTGACATCGAGACGATACCTGAGTACTATCCTGAGCCAAAAGAAGCTTACGTCGCGCGAGGCATAGAAGGTTTTGTTCCCGAGCTTGTCCACGACAAAACATCCACATGCAGTGTGTATGTTCCTGTCTTACCTGGCAGTACTTTCTGGATCAGCTACTCGGTCTCGCCTCCAGTGCCAGACGGCCACTACTTTCTCTTCAAGCTTTACATACACGGAACACATATCGTGAGTTGGTCCACAGGCAAGGACGAGCAATGGAGAGGTAAGACCATGTTCGGTCTTTACGAGGGCCATGAGACCACGACTAGCAAAAGGGCGGTTGAGAAGAGGATACTGCGCTTTGCACCACCCAACCAGAAAGTTGACAAGCACAAGGAGACGGTGGATATTTTTGATGAGGCCGCCTGCATCGAAGTGAGAGTGCACCGAGCAGATGGGAGGAAAAGAGTAGAACGAGAGCTTCAGCGATACCACAAAACGCAGTACGCAAAGACCGGAAAGGTCATTGAGTGAGTGTTGTACGGCACAGCTCACATTGGAGCTGACAGTCATAGCCTTGTCTACGCAGGTCGTGCCTCTTCAGACCAGCCGAAGAGATTCTACCACTTTGCACTGATCGATCCTATCGACCAACCTTTTGCGACATTTCGATACTATTACCGAACATGGGATCAGCTCCAAGTTTTGGGTTTCCTCAGTTCAGAAACGAACACGGTAGGAGAAGATTGTGACTTGTCAGTCATCGAACCGTCAGTCGTGGAGCCTGGGCATAATGTCATTGATTGTTCGACAGATGACGTCTCTGTGAATTGTCATGATGGGCCCGCATCTGATCTCAGAGCGACAACAGCCGAGCACGCGGACAGTAAAGCTGAGGACAACCATAATGTTCAAACGAGCAGCAAGTTCGTCAAGGGCACTACGGTGGCAACTAGCCGACCCTCTACACCAAGCTCTTGCATTCGCCAAGTTAGCAATAGCTTCGAGAAGCCACACTCGTACATTCCACAAGGCGCACCGAGGTCCACGACTCCGGTTGGATCGGATAGAGGCATTGAGGGAGAATCGGATCAGCGTGACAGCTGCGTCCGCACTCCACCGCAGTTTTACCGCCTTTCAGTACCACCTGCTGTATCGCTCCTCCCACCTGATCAAGGATCACAAACACACGCAACGATGTCTCCGAAAAACATGTCCTCCTCATCAACCTCGCGAGAGCTAAAAGGAGCATATCCGCTGGGTGACTGGGCCATGAAAACACCGAGTCCTGTCAAGTCGATCAGAGAAAACATTAGAACGCCATCTCCAGGGACAAGCAGGCAAAGTCGCGCGGCCTCAGCGCTGATGAGCATGATTACATCGACATGGAAGCGGCGTGGTACAGAGCCTGCAGCTGGTGCAGCTAGGAGTGAGGAAAGTCGAAGCGTGTCCCGCTGACAGGTTGGTGAAGGTGGCGCTTAAGAACATGTCTAATGTGGGGCTTCACGGGATGATCATCATGGCGATGACTGATAAAGAGAAGTGTACAGACAGGCTACTGAGGCACAGCCCAAGCAATGAACTGTCGCGTTTGATCAAATGAATACGACGTGATGTCGGTGGGAGAGGAGAGACGGGATGCCACAACCCGGGTGGACAGTGCTGCAAGGTACCCGCACGCCATTGGCCCCCGCATCCATCCCGCAGCTGGAGCTACCCCAAGCTTCCATCCCGGCCGCCAGCCCAACCAGCAACCACCGTCTCTCACATTGCGCGTCATTGTACATAGCTTGATGAGATTTCCATGATCTTGCAATTACGATTGTAAGCGCCCCTTCCTTGGTGTCTCTCGGCTTGTTATTCACATGTCCCATCCATCGCTGCAACAATGAAACCCTACGTCATCGCAGCCGCAGCACTTCTGGCAAGTGTTGCAGACAGCTCTACTCTGCAGCCACCGGTCCTTCCGTTGATCGTGAGGAATCCTTATTTGAGCACGTGGCTGCAAAATGCGCGTGACGAGCCTTGGAGCAAATGGCCCATGTTCTGGACAGGCGGCGAGGTCTGTCACCATGCTCCGGCACATCCGACGCCCTTTGAGAGTGTTGACCATGGCATAGATCGGCTTCGGTATACTGGCATCTCTGCCAGATTCTAGCCAAGTCTTCCCCTTGTTGGGTCGGCCCCAGGACTCTTTGTGGGAGGACGCGCCAGACTACACCATCGCATATCCCTCATACGAGGGCGCCAAGTACGATGCGTCAACAACCAACCTTACATACTCCATTCAAGCTCCAAAGGCCCTTCTCTCCTCGAAGCATCTAGAAATCACGCTATCGTTCCTTTCGCCTATAACCCCTACGTCCACCTTGCGGCAAGCACTGCCAGCTTCGTATTTGTCAGTATACGTGGAAGGCAATATCGACGTCAACATTTATGTGGATGTGAATGGACAATGGGTTAGCGGCAGGGATGAAAGCCTCGTGGAATGGAGTCTCTTCGAGAAGAAATCAAAAGGCAAGGACTTTGGGCTAAAGACGTGGCGCGTGAAGAGGCAAGTCGAGCAGCTATTCACCGAGACCGACGAGGGTCAATCTGAGTGGGGCCAGCTGCACTTTACCGGCCCTTGTGATGTCCAGCACGAGTCTGGCGCGGCTGGACTACTTCGTCAGAAATTCGCTCGAACAGGTACCCTGCAGAACCAGAACGATGATCAATTCCGAGGCATCAAGGAGGAAGAGCCAGTGTTTGCCTTTGCAAAGGCATTCAGGTTGTCCAACAAAACTTCTTCGTTGTCAGTACAGCGTGACAGCGTATTGTTTACCCTCTCGCACATCCAAGACCCGGTCACCCAGTTTGCTTCTGCCCGTGGCTTGACACACATGCGTCCGCTCTGGAAATCATGGTTCTCAAGCGACTCAAAACTGATCGACTTCCACTACCAAGATTTTCATGTTGCAAGCAGTCTTGCAAGGAACTACTCTGAGCAACTCCGGATTGACGCATACCAATCAGGCTCGAGCAACTATGTCGACATCGTTGCTTTGTCGGCTCGGCAAGCCATGGGTGCCACTAGCTTCTCTGGCACGCCAGAGAGCCCATTACTCTTCTTGAAGGAGATATCCTCAAATGGCAATTGCCAGACTGTTGACGTGATTTTTCCAGCATTTCCTTTCTTCTTGTATACCCAGCCCCGGTGGCTTGCGTACCTTTTGGAACCACTCCTTGAGCACCAACTAAGTGGACAGTACCCCAATAAGTACTCGATGCACGACCTTGGTGCGCATTTCCCCAATCTTACTGGACATGCCGATGGCCGGGATGAGTACATGCCTGTTGAAGAGTGCGGCGACATGTTGATCATGGGACTTGCGCTCGTCAACTCGCTAACTTACAATGATGAAGCCGAGGCTCAATCAATCTGGTCCGCATTGGGACGCAACGTAGATAGTGACCAAGCGTCGCAAAAGCCATTCTCTTTGCTAAACGTCGGTTCTCACAACGGCATCGACTACATAGACGACTCGTGGGGCGGCAAGGCAAAAGGTGTAAAGCAGGCCAAGCAGTGGCTTGAAGGTAGCTATGGGCTCTGGAAACAATGGACCGGCTATCTTGTTGAGGATGCTTTGGAGCCACACAATCAACGTAAGCAGCCAAATATTGATCTTGCTACTTGTCGCTAATACTTCTGCTAGTGTGTACCGATGACTTTGCGGGATGGTTGCCTCTACAGACTAATCTGGCTCTTAAAGGCATAATCGGTATCAAAGCCTTTAGCGAGCTTGCAAGCCTACTAGATCATTCTAGGGATGCGAAGCACTATCGCAATATCTCCGAGACCTACATCAAGAAGTGGGAACAGTACGGCATATCTCGTGATGGTTCACACGCGAAGTTGGCGTATGATTGGTATGGCAGCTGGACGACCTTGTATTCGCTTTATGCGGATGCAGTGCTCTGCTTTCATCCCAGCATCACGAATAGTTCCTCGCTCATTGCAGGCGAAAGTTTCGTGGATGTCGGAGATCGCACACAGCAACCCATATCGAGCGCGCATAAATCAGCTGGTCGGACGCCAATCACGTCAGACTTCATACCAGATCACATCTACAAGATCCAAAGTGACTGGTATTCTGCAGTCATGCAGAGATATGGCCTGCCGCTTGACAGTCGTCATCTGTACACCAAGTCCGATTGGCAATTCGAGGCTGCAGCAGTCGCCAGCAAGAAAACCAGGTCGGAAATCCTGGACAAAGTTGCACTGTGGCTAAATGAGACTGTGACAGATCGAGCATTTACCGACTTGTACGAAACCGAGGGCGACGGAGGGTTCCCAGATGCCCGATTCTATGCGCGCCCTGTGGTAGGCGGCCACTTTGCATTCCTGACGTTGGAGAGAGCTTGTGGTGGGCAAGCGAAGAACAGCTTTTCGAACAACGATGATGAGGAACGTAACGAATTATAAGGACGACCACGAAACTTCCTGCCAGCAATTGGCATCGCGACAGCTGTTATTGTTACTAGACTAGGCTGATTTAAGGCATAGAAGATATATCCACGTTCATTGTCTTGCCCAAATCCGGAACCTTATACCTCTCGTGATGCGGAGTCTATTTCTTGCCAACACAGCTCGGTAGCGTACGTACATCTCGATGACTCTTGATCTGTTTAATAGTGCAATTGCCCTTGGCCATGCTACCTTGCTGAGGACCTGGAAAAGCACGTCGGTTCCCAAGACTTGCCAAGGGCGCGGCTCTTTGTTTCGAGGTGCGCGACAGAACAAAGACTCCATCGTTACTAGTAAAGCGGTACTTGAAACCGAATGGTCTCAAACACCGGGAACTCCGAAGTTCCTCGCCCTTACTGATTTACTCACAGTCAGAACCTCGCGGTACCATTACTCGACTCGACATGGTGCTTTATCACGCAGATGGGAAAGTCGTTGTTGCGCACGAGAATTATCTGGAGCAAAATGCACATCAACGTGCGTACGAGTATCGCTACATTGACCAAATTGATATAGTTAAGAAAGCCCGCGGGTTAGCATCTACTGAAGATGTGCGTCTCATTATCGACGAACAATCCTTTACAACCTTATACAAGGGTTGCTGGGAAAGCTTGGATTTCCGCCAAACGGAGCCTGAAGAGATCAAACTACCCGTGGGCCGTAAGACCTTGGTTGCATGCTCGGGTCTTGCTGCGGAGCTTTTCGCCTATGAGCCTGGCCAGACTGAAATCCATCTGCCGGTGAGGTTTCCGAGAAAACATGAAGCAGGTCAAAGCAATCTGAGTCGGACAGCCTTTGCCGAAAGTTATCCTGATCGTGTGCTCGTCAATGGTAAGCACTACCTACGGGAAGCCCAGATGGCCTTCATACGCAGCGACGAGGTGAGGGAGTACATTCTTCCTTGGTTGAGACGAGTCCAAAAAGACTTCGAACGTGTTCCCGCAGGCCAATCCGGGCGCCAAACCGAGCGGGAGGAAGGTTCAGCATCACCCTCATCGGGACCCAATACGACTTCTTCGACGTCTCCGAGAATCCAAAGCCTGCCCATCCCCACTGACCTCCTCTCGAAAATCCACCTCTACAACTGCGCCCTCCAGCTCGCCATCCCACCCTCCCTCGTCCAACCCCTCACCGACGCGCTCATCCTCCAAATGTACCAAACCCCACTGTCCCACTGCCACCTCGACACCCTCGAAATAACAGTCGGCCGCTTCCACTCCCACAGCATCGCCGTCCTCGACCCTGTCCTCAACCACCTCACCGGCACCTACGCGCAGCGCAGCATCCTCGACCGCACAAACCCGCACCCGCCCGCCTCCCTGCGCCACACATCCCGCCCCAGCCCGGACTCTGAACCAGACCCCAGTGAATCCGCAGCCAAAGAACACGCCGGGGACCCCAAGCGCACACACGACGCCCACGACGACCCCACCGACTTCTCCACCACAAAGCGCCGCCGCCTCGCCTACGCCACCGAGCCCGCGCGCGAGCGCATCGCCGCGGGCTTCACGCGCGACACGCTCATCATGCCGCCCGCGCTGCCCGTGCTGGGCCACTGCGTGCAGCATTGGTCCGGGGTGCGGCGGAACGGCAGCACAGCGGCGGCGTACACGGGGTTTCCGCTCAATGTGGGCACGAAGAGGAAGGTTGTCAGCGGGGAGGATGGTTCCGGGGCGCTGGAGCAGGAGGAGCTGCATCGGTTGAAGGGGGTGGGGTATTATTTGGAGAATGCACCGGGGGGAAGGGTGGGGATGAGGATGATGCGGAGGGGGACGAGGAGGTGGAGGGGCGGAACGGGGCGGAGAAGGAGAAGGGGAAGGAGAAGGGGAAGGGGAAGGGGAAGGGGAAGGAGAAGGGCAAGGAGAAGGGCAAGGAGAAGGGCAAGGAGACGAAGAAGGTGGCGATTGTTATTTCGGACGATGAGAGCATACCTGTGTGAGGCTGTGAAGGTACATGTTTGCGAATCGGAGATGCGACGACGATGTCTTTTGTACTTGTTTCGCTGCGTTGGCTTTGTTTTGTCTTTTTTTGGTTGCACGACGCTCACTCGCTCACTGACTCACTCACTCACTCACTGTTCTCTGCCTCACTGTGTGTAGAAGTTATACAACATTTTTTTTCATGGTTTTAAATAATATTCTATGTCTGTTTGCACTTCAGTTTCCATCTAAACCCCCCAAAAGAACATGGCTACCACGCAGGCAATACAGCTGTTACCTAGGTATCCTTCTCTTCTACCAAGTGGAAAAGAAACCAAAATCGCCAACCAATGCTGTTCAAACACGCGCCATGTCCGAGAAAACCCCATTTTTGTCTGCGTGTGTCAGATGTCATCAATATCATGTTGTTTTTTGCCCTGTTAGTCATGCCCATGCCCGATTGGGTACTCGGCAGCTTCATAGGGGTCTGAGATGGGACCATCATCGTAGTCGACACGGTCCTCGAGAAGGTACCGGGGTTCTTCGGGCGGATATGGGAGGATCTGTCTGTGGAGTTCCGAGATGTTCTGTGTGATGTCTTGTGGTGGTGGTGTCGAGAGTGTGGAATAGTGCTGAGGTACATCTTCCTTCATCTCAACGACGGCGTGGACATCTCCGTCATCGGCTCGCCTCAGCTCGTCCTTCGGTGTTTGTTCCTCGATATTTCCGTCAAAATCATTGCTGTCATGGATAGGAGTAGCAGGTTCGATTCTAGTCGTCTGCGTGTCGCTCAATTCGAAGGTAGGATCGTGGCTGTCATGTCGCGGAAGGTTTTCATGCTTGTTGATGCTGGCAAAACTATGAACTACGGCACTTGTTTGAAGAAGTTCTTCTGTCGTGACGGAGATGGTAGGTAAGGTATCCTCGATTTCAAACTGGTCAACTACGGCTTCAGCCGTTTTTGTGGCAATGTTTGTCTGCGATGATGTAGACATACCTCCACCGCTTGCCTCAGGATTCGTCTGATCGGGCTCTGCCGTGCAATATCGCACGTTGTCTGTTGTACACGAGTTGATTTTGTTTGTTAGCTTTGGAGACGCTGTCTCCAGACTCGGTTCTTGAGTTCGTTTTGCTGTAGGGCTCTTTATTTGTGCAGTTGGAGTTAGAGCAACATGTGTCACCAGAGTTCCACCGCTTGCTGGACTTCCAATTGTCTTTGACGCTTTAGCAACACATATCGCATCGCTTTTCGGGGCCTTGCCAACTTGATCGTACTTGAAGATGCTCCAGTCGATCAAACCAGGCGTTTTTACCCTGGGCTCATCTCGGCCCCAGTTCACGCGACAAGTATGCTCGGAAGGGAACCAGCCCGTTCTACCATCTTCAAGTCGCGTACCGTAGGCCATTATCTGATAGTGCTTTTGGATTTCAGGGTCAAACCTTTCGCTTTTATTCCCAAGGGGTAAGTAAAGATTTCCGACCAACTTCATGATCATGAACACGCCCGTCTCGAATAATTCAACGGTCGAGCCACTAGTGAGGTTGAGAAGGCCATTCTTTTCCATTGCCTCGCCGACTATGTATGGCTCATCCACGCGTCGATAGCAGCGGCGAGCCTCGACGAGACGCGTCCACGCTGGTTTCGTGCCTTCGAAGTGGACTGGCTGCGTATCAGGGATGCCGAGGAGCTTAATGTAGTCCGCCGCCAGTAATAGACCCCGCTCAGTTGCGACATGGACTTTGTCATCTCGAAAGTACAGATCGACATCATCGATCAGCCGTGATGGTCCCTTCTTGGGCGCGTACTTTCGGCCGAGGTTCTCTGATGTAATGCCATATCTGTACAATCGAAGTGCTTTCTGCCTAAGCTCAATTAAGAATCTCTCGTCCAGTTCATCTTCGCCCCATCGCGCGTGCATCTCGAGCTTCTTCGGATCGTGTCTATGTTCAATATGCGCCGAGAGCAGGATGGAGACGCTCGCATCATCATCGTATGGAAACAATTCCAGGACATCCTCGGGAAATGATTCTTCGTGTGGGATTCGCTCCTCATTATCAAGCGAAATTATCGGTCTTCCACGCTTGACATTCGGACGACATGCGGGCTGATCCTGCATGAGTATTGCAGCCCGACTGTGAGAGCGTTGCTTTAAAAGCTGGATTCTAGCTCGAAGCTGCTTGCTCCGCGATTGAGCGTCCTCAATGTCATTCTCTCCCTGCTTCGATCTCTTTGGTTGCACGTAATGAGATTCATCGGTGGCACTCCTCTTTCGCTTACCCTTCGGAGAACCCTCCTGGCTTGTAGGTGGACTGGGAAGTTGATGTACTGGTGTTGGCCCCTCCTGTATTTGATCTGGCACTGTGAAGTCCGTATTTGCAGCAAGTTTGACGTTCGTCAAGGTGCCCTCCCGGACTGCTCCCTGTCCAAGCGTGTGCTCACTATTTGGACCTATGAGATTAGGTGAGGTTGATTCCGTACTACTGTTGATGGTTGCTTGTGAACATGTCAACTGTGACGATTGCGAAGCCCGGCTTTGGGTTGGGGTGACGTCGGTGGGTACTTCAGCTGTCTGAGTTTTGTTCTGAGTATTGACCTGGCGATTCGTGGCGACAAGACTTTGAGTCAGCTCGTGAGGGCGTTTGAAGCGCTCAGCACGACGCTTTCTTTTCTCATCCTCGGTAAGCTTACCATGATCAACAGCGTTGACCGAGACCAATCCTTTCGGAGCCTTCGGCTTGCTGAGGAGAGCTCGTGAGTTTTTTCCTAGTGTCTCACTTCTTTCAAGGCGTGCCTTCTTGTGTTGCTGTGGTCCGCCATCTTCATCTCGACGTCGCTTGCCACTGCCTGCAGCGGGTCTGGTCTTGTCAAGCTTAGCATCTGCTTGCGACATATCTACAAGACTGATGCGGTCCATGATTGGGGCTGGAGTTGTATCGCGAGCGGGGACGGCTTGGGATCTGGCCTTTTGTCGATTGTATGATGCTCCGCGCGATCGGCTGCGCCCTGGTGAGCGACTGCGTTCACGTCGGTCTTGGCTACCTGTCACATATCGCAATCGATCTTCTGCTACAGTCGGGTCTTCTCTACGGCGACCAATTCTCAACGGTTGTGTGGGTGTGCGCGTATTTGCTGCAGATCCGTGATGAGAGCGGCGATCGCCGGTGGCGCCCTGGCGTCTCGACATTTGAATTGTGAGCAAAAAAATGTTCCGGCTAGATGTTTTACCTGCGAGACAGCTGGTTGGGTAGTGAGAAACGTGGTTCGTGGAGGGGAGAACAAGACAAAGGGTACTGGTCCCTTGTCGTTAGCCCGTGCTCCCAAAGTCCTTTATCGCGCATTCACTGCCATTCACCTCCAGACGCCTTACAATACTACCTGACACCATTGTCAGAGAACGAGCGTCACAGGTGAAACTTGTTCATGTGGTAGCGAGTGAATACGTCACTGTGCGAGAAGCCGTGCATAATGTCTTTTGTGCGCTTGCTCTGCCCGTTTGCTCCTTCCGAACTCAGTGCTTCCGATTACAACCGCAGCAAAGTCACGTTACACCCCTCTGCTGGATTAATCTACTGATATAGACCACTTGTACTTCGACTTCTTATAGTCATGCTCTTGGTTCGCGGGTTGGTTGCATCGCGTCCATATACTGCAGCATGACGGATACTGATCGTGTCAGAAATGGCACCGAAGGTGGATCAGCACTGCTCATTGCATCACACAACGGCACCCTCTTTGACTACGAGCATCAGTGTGACATCGCATCAAGTGTAGTATCTGCTGACCGTCTTCGTTGGCGAGGCTCAATTACGTGCCCAAAGGTATAACCATTGATAAGGACGTTAGACGGCATTATGTGTACAGCTGCACCGCTATGCGAGCGTTGGGATTCGCTGATCTTGCTGCTAATCTTCAAAATCAAGTCCAGCTCTAGATTAGTCAGAGCAATCTGGTTATGTAACAAGAGAACCGTAGTCACTCGCTGCGGACATTGCAGGGGCTGGCTATGATCCTCCTCAACTTAGCTTGGTGGTCTCTGCAAATTCGGTTCGGGGATGGCCAGGACTCAGACTTCGTCACATGGAGAGATTGAAATGCTCGCCGGGAGCCTTCAAACTTCTGCTACGCTTCACGATTTCGCACTTGACGAAAAGTCTATTCGAGAAGTTTGAAACATTTCCTCGCGTATCAACGGGAGGTATCCCGACCAATAAGAGACGAAGCTTATCTCTTTGTATGTCAACAACGCAGTCTGAAAGTTTGCGGAAAAGCTATACCTATCAATATATTGGTTGTGGATGCAGGTCGTTAAACACATGGAACTGGGGTCAAATAATGTAGCCACATACATAACATACCTTTCGAGCATGCAGCGTTATCGACGCCTTTCCAAACCCGGTCTTCATGATGCAACCCTTTCGTCATAACATCCTGTACTACCACTACGCTTCCCCAGATTTGCCGTTGTCAGTATTTGGCGAGACCTTCACTGAGGCTAGCGTAGGCGGGTCTCCTGGAGCTGAACCGGGGCCTAGATAATTTCCCCCTCCACCCGACGATCAACTAGCCCGTTACGGGCACATCAAAAGTACCCATGCAGATACCACGTGGCAATCCAATCAGTCCTCGCGCAGTAATCCATGTCCTTCTTCATGGCTTTTCGAAATCATGTCGATGGTGCCTGTGCAACAAGCTGGCTCGGTTCCTTTAGACGTTAGTCTTACTGTCGGGCTTGTTCCTGCATGAACCAACACTAAAAAGCAGTACTTAACAGAAGAGCGTTTGCATACATACAGAGGTGAGGCTTTATTATACGCTGGAGCAATTCGCCGTTCAAGTTCTACAGTTCTACCGATGTGGCGTAACCCTCTTCGACGTAAATTTAAGCAGCACAATATTGTCCCTGAAGATTGCATACCATCCATCAACCTCTGAATGTACTTGCAAAACACTTCACCAACTCAAACAAAATGCGCTTTATTTTTGCCGTTGTTCTTTCTCTAGCCGCCGTCGCCGGTGCTCAGAGGACTTGCAACATAACCAAGGCCTATAAAAAAGGCAACTTCGAGAAGTACCACTGCCTGTAAAAGCTATTTTTATCCGCTGCTTCTCAGCCGTGATACCAACGAAACATGAGCGACAACGACAAGCTAAGCAGCTGGCTTCCGACCTGCATGCTCGAATGTCAGGGCGCAGCCAACAAAGTCGATGGCTGTGCTGAGGATGACTTTGTATGCCACTGCATCAACCACACCATATATTCGGATGTCCGTAACTTGCAAATATCCTTAGGTCAGAACCAGCTGACTTCTCGCCAGCTCATCGAGCCCTGCGCTTTCCCTCCTGCTTTGAACGGCACTGGGACATGCACACTTGCGGAGCTGGGTCAAGTACGCCCCGTAATTTCAGACATGTGCAATTTCTTCAATACTACGCTCTATGCAGATTATTGCAGAGGCCCGCAACGTCTCAGCAAGAAGAAAACTTATCGCATTGTGTCTAAAGAGGATGAAATTGTGATGGTGTAAAACGCTCGCCTGAGACAACGGGCCGTTGAGATATAGATAACGCTCGAATGCTCTCGAAGTCGTGGTGGTAGTATCCTACAATTGCAAATTTACTCAGCCTTTCGCATTGGAGTCTCATATCGGAGGTGAAGGAAATGTTCAAGGCAGTGAAGTTTTACCTCCTAAACTACTTCCCTTGATATGCCCAGGACCTCTTTCCACCACACATATAGTCGCAATCTTTTGCTATTCCACATACATAACTACGCGCCCCCCTTTCCCGTTTGAACACAACATGAAGCCAGATAGATCGCTTGTCGTAGTTTACGGTATTTATAACCTTGAAAGTGGTCGTCGTGGCGCCATATCTCTTCATGGTCCAATTGAATCGAGCGACAAAGACTCCGACAGAAAGAATCATGGTGACCAGGGCCACGGTGGAAAGGATCGAAAAGGACAGGTTCCAGAAAGCCCGAATGGTGAGAAGTGTTTGGAGGGATGGGCAGAAAGAGAGAGTGGGAGGAAGGTGTTCGTCCACCTTGGTACATGATGTTTGATGTAGATAGAAAATGTCAAGGTAGAGCAGCATCAGGAAGCAATTTTTTCATCATGAATCGTCTCTTTTTCGTTGCGCTATCGTCGTTCATTCGTAATTTCCATCGCGTTTGTGTCACACTGTCATGATGGCAATGCTACAATTAGGACCGGCATGTCAGCCACGTTGTGGTTCACACAAGGTTTGGCGTTGCGATTTCCCAGATCCCATGAAAATCCATGCCTTCTTTACTTTGTGTCCAACGGTGTTGCCTTGAACGCCAGTCGTGCTTGTCGCATCTACCTACTTTTCTTCTCAGCCACGATCGCATCCTTATGCCCCTTGGTCGCAAGCACCCCTTCGCGCCAAAGCCAGCCCAACCCCACAGCAACACCAGGACCCGCGAACGCAAATATAGCAAGTCCTCGACCGATGATAGAAATCCAGCTCGACTCCACCATTCCAGCCTTCTTCATGTCACCGATTAGGTACAAAAGCCACAGAAAACATGCGCCCATCGAGAACGACTGATCGAGCTGGAGAAACAGACGAATGTAATCATCGCCAGTCTGCGCTGCGGCGATATTAGGGACGAAGTGCGTGACGAGCGAGAACGGCGCGAAAAACACAGTGTACTGCCATATCGCCGCCGAATACGCGCATAATGCCAGGATAGTGAATTTGATCGTTGGAATATCGCGTTCAGTCTTGTTTAACTTATCCTGCTCAACCGTGTCCGGCATGACTGTTTTCTTCAACACAAATTGCAAGACGCTAATGTAGATCGGGAACGGCTGCCAGATCCACTCCCACTTGTGTCGGAGTTCAGGCTCGATCCATGTGCTGAAGGCGAGGAAGTTGGGGACGTAGTGCGCTAGGATGGTCACGGGGAGAACAGTCGCTGTGTATGACATGTCTGTGAGACGCATATCCCTTGCACGGAGGGTTTCTATGGGGGACTGAATGTAGTGCGCAAAGCAGTAGAGTCCCATGAGCACACCGATGCCGAGGAATTGCATGTTGTAACCAAGGATGACTGTGCTGTCGAAATATCAATTTCCTTTGGGTCGCTTCGATATGGTTTTGTACTTACAAGTATGCGGCTGTCAAGTAATTGGCCCGTCGAGCAGATTCGATTAGGAGGATGGCGTACACGATGCCCAGATCCATGAGAAAACTGTATGCTTGCCAGTTACAGATAACGTCAACAAATTGGAAGGATGCAAAAGAACCAGCAAGGCCTGTTATCCGACTGTCGATAAAGTCGATCTCAAAGAAAGTCTGTAGTGGCCTAATAAAGCCTTTGTTGCTGACATTGTCATACACACCATTTTCAAAAATCTCGCCAATGCGAATCACCATAGGCGGCAACGCTGTTCCATACATAATTTTGGCCGCCACGGCAGTGATACCCAGAAACGGTAAAGCTTTCGCTGCGCGGAACAGCTTCGACTCGGCCTTTCCCAAGCCCTGAGAAGGATTGGGCGGCATCGTTCCGCGAAGCGATTTTCCACGTACAGGAAGGTCGCCGAGTTTCACAGCGCCGGTATATATGTCAGAAGCCCCGTCAACAAATCTGATTAATGTCAGCCTTCATACAGAAGACATAAGTTGATTACAGTGATGTGGTTTGTAAGACATCACCCTTGAAATGCTGTTGATTGTAGCTCTACTTCCGAGGTTTCCCTCGGATTTTGATTGGCTGAACCATGAGCATCTTCCAGTAAGCCTAGAATCCCGTAAAATCAGAGACTTACATGGCGCCAGCGTACTTGAGAACACAGAAACGAGGAACTTGTCTTTCAATGTGTGAAGCGCTTAGGTCCGTGTCAATTGTTGGTTGCTATAGTGACAGGATCTATACGGCCTTGACGAAATTTTTGATAGTCGCCTAGAAGAGCGTGAATATTCTGGCGGGGGGTTGCCTTGCCCTTTTCTGCAGAATCCTTGGATTTCTTGAGTACATTCGCTGATGCTGCGGCAGCCTCTGAGAATTATAGCTCAGTGAATCGTGATATGGACTAAATTTGGCTGGAGGATTACGCGGCCACTCATACCAATCGCGCGCGGCGTTTGCACCAGCTCCCATGTTTGGCGTCATTCTTTCGGCGGATTCATCAGCATTGAACCTAGATGTCGGGATCGTGGGGATCTACCTTGTGGACCGAGGCTCCAGTCTATGCAATGCGGGCACGACTAACGTTTCAGTAACGCTTCTTCCGTGGCCGAAAGTGTGTACGACGTTGTAGTTTCCCATGAGTGTTTAAACTTGATACTGGACATAATGTTGCCACTCTGAACATTTCCCACAAGACTCTTGGTGTCCTCTCTTGCGCAGCGCGGCATGTTTGGAGCTTCATTTATAAACTCGGGTCAGAAAAGTCCAGTCTCGATCATCAGTACTTTCAGGGAAGACAATCGGGAATTGCAGATTTGAGAGTAGATCCTCGAAAGCTTGCATACTATCGGAATATCAGCGAAGCTATTAAAACGTTCAGAGCATCCATGCCATGTTTAGTCCTGGCTCTGAGTCATGAACCAATAAACCTTGTTTCGACTGCTAGAAACCATGGCGGAGAGGCTTTCATCAAAATCTTCATCAATCCATCCGTCTTCGAGACCGTCTTCCTTTGCTGAGATTCCAAAGAGGATCTCATAATCTGCGATCAACAATCCTTGTCTCCAAAATGCGTCGCAGCTGGCTCGTGCAGATGAGACAGCATCGATAGCTTCCGGAAGGCCCGGCTGTGTACACCAGCGCAACCCACCGATACATTCCCATCTATCGCAATGCCATTTTCGTATGTCATTGTAGCTTCTTCTTCACTTTGATAGACCTGCACGATTCTCTTCCGGAGAAGAACCACCATCTGTTTTCTTGAATTGTTGCAAAATATGCGCAGAAACGTCTCTCGGCTGAGGGAGGGCCTATCGTAACCAAATCTGGAGGCACAGTGTTAGTTTCATTCAGTATTTAGCTCTGGACGCTTATATGCAAAGAGGTGTGGAGTTTGGGGGGAAAGGGCCTATTTGAGCTCGGCAACTTCAAGGTGGAAAATCACGTACCTGCGCGCAATGGAACGTTGCCTATCACTATAGCTAAATATCTATATATTCGTATGGCGGCCTTGCACGAGCCCACAATGGTCCTGTATAAGCTTGTATGGGCTCAATACGGTCAATTTGGTCCAGTATACAATGGCTTTTAGCAAGCATGCCTGTAGAAGCCCCAACATCCGGTGAGACCATATCGCGAGCTTCAAAAGGCACGTGTATGATACCAGCCTTCTGTGGCGCAATTGCCAGCGTCAAACCGTATAGATTGCTTCCACTCATGGAGATACGAAGATTGTGAGATTCATTGATCGATACCATGCTGTCGAGGGACAAAGTGTAGGAGAGGAGTTATGAGGTCGAACTGCTCTGTAGTGATAGGAATGAATCAGCACAGACAAGAAGATGAACCTGCCAACCGTCAACAATGTCCAAGGACTCTGTTGAGTGAGAAGTACTGTTTACCCTGATCGGATATTACACTCATGCTGGTCATTATTTAATGTCAGCGTCCTACTGATGTGCGTGAGGTCGTGTCTTATATCCAGCATTATTATGCTAGGTTGGATGCATCTTTGGGATCAAACAAAATCACTTCGCCCGGAAGAATTGTAGTATTTACTGCGAGCTCCTCCATTTTATGTTCCAGTGGTTATGTCGAGAGCAGGTTACGAGCCTTGACAGAATGTCCAAGTCTGGCATTCGATTAGCTGGTGTTTTTTTTTGGAATTTGATACCCACAGGGTTGCTAGTCGAATTGCGACCTGGACAAGGATATAACTAAGTTATCCAATGGCGGTGCGAGGGATACGTCCATAGCGTAAGGCCTCACAACCACTACCGACGACCTGTTCGATTCGATTACAAAGAGAATATAACACTATGGGGTGCCATGAACTAGACACCGATTCAAGGCAAATGCGCAGCCTATATGTAGCGTCTCTTATAGGTGTTTTAGTGCTCCAGAAATTAATAAACCAACCGCTGAGAGCATGCCCTCCACGAACGACTCGGCGGTTGTGGTGCTTTCGCAGATCGAAGAACACATAGCAACATTGAGTTGGAAGTCGTTACCAGTAGCGCTTCCACGATACACATCACCAAGAAAGGTTGCTATGTCAAGCATTAAAATTTAAGACCTGTTCGTTGTAAAGATGCCAGAATGCATGCCCACATCCACGTTGGGACACCTGCCCAATTGGCTTACCCTAATGATCACAAGCGCAAGATCAAGACATTGTACACCTATAACAGACACATGCTATACTGTATGGGATTACGCAATATGATTGAGTCGTTGAAATTATGGCACTGGTAACTGGTAATAAGGTTGCGCCAGCGTGATCTGTAGATCATCTACTGGCCTGATGTTATTTGCTCCATTTCATGTAGTTCGCAAGTAATATCTCCAAACCAACATGGGATGCCGTGGAAAGGTTAAATTGCGCCACTCTCTCGGGAGCACAGACGAACTTCATTGCGTTCTTCGGCCCGACGGGTGCAGTTGCTGAATTCTGAGGGTGAGGTTGAATACGGAGGGATACGCTCATTCGCGTTACCGCTTTTAACGCATCAGCGATGTAGCGATAAATCGAGTAACTTTCCCGGCTGGTCATGCTCTTCGTAGATTAGTGCAAATCAGCTTGCCGAGACTCGTGAATGTCACATATGATACAAACTCTTCTTGCCCTCACGAGTCAGGTCCATGCTTTGCTGAAAATTTGCCAAGTGCCTACATGTAGCCATAGAAGGAGACTATCTACTGTAAATCGACAAGTAATCAAAGCCCCACCGTGGCGTACACCCTTGACCGAGATATACAAGCTACGGGTGGGTTGACATCCCGAGATCCGAACGCAACCCCGGAGATTTATTTTAGCGTGCTGTAGCATCAGGGCACTGGTAGGTAGGTGACGTATCTTGCAGAACTAGTCTCCTTAGGTTTGCCGAAACAACAGACCAGTCCACAGAGACATCATCTACCGTAACGAATTAAAAGGTTCACCTCAGTAATTGAGTTTGAAGGACTCAAGATGTACTCCTGGTACTCACATATGATTGGAAGTGATGTGGTAGAGGGACGCGTGACGAGTCAATCACAGGTCATGGGTGCTCTCCACATACAAACAATTTTTGTTTTACTTTTAGATCTTTGGTGATTTTGGGCACCTTCTCCTCGTATGCGCCCCGAGGCAGTAGAGGAAACATATATTGTGCCGCTCAAATTCATCATTTGGCGCTCCCGGAAGTGATCAACTATTGCCTAAATAGCGTGGCCACCGGCACGTTCGTAACACACACCATATTTAGTTCCCGTCCAATAAGCCCAGCAACAGCAGGGTCCCTCGGGTCCAAACGACTGAAACAGTACACCTATGTTGGTCAAATCTGCGTAAGCTATTGCATAACACTATCTATGCCCGAATGCCAATGGGGTCGCATCCAGACATAGGATGGCAGCTGACTTTAGCGTGGTGTGGAACGCCGGATTCCCAAGCCAGAATTTTGAGTTATTGCGCAACCGATGTAGCTGTGCATTATCTGATCATTGGTTGTGAATTTTCAAGAAAATACACATGCAGGAGCGTTGTCCACCCTGTAAAGAGACGCTATGATGTCAGTGGTCCGCTAAGTTTCTTTTGCTCATGCATGAGACACGCAGGTTCACCTCAGCACTAGCAAGCCTGACCCCCTTCGCTTATGCGAATTGACAGCATGTGCAACACTTGAATCATACGGGAGCCGACCCGTGCCGACCTCTTCCTGCACCATGACCCTGGGTCCCGACAACCTGGGTCACCTTACTTCGTGGCTGCATTCATAGAAGCAGGGATTTCGACGTTGTTAGGCTTACGTTCTGTGCTGTGCAACATGACTCTTCTTTTTTTGAGCTTGAAGCGTTCAATAAGCGTGAATTCATGCCGCTGAGAGAAGAAGCTCATTCGACGATGCGGAATACAATTCCGCACCAATGGGCCCCCACGCTGCCAGCTATATCACTTGACTATCAGCCTTGATCAGACTATGTAGGCGCGAGGCACGTTGGCATATGAGTACAATTTTTTTCACGGCTTCGGCTTCGACCTGCTTTGTGGGTACGTCTATATTTCATGTGATAGGAAAGGTTATCGCTTTGAGTTGGCTGGTCTATCACTTAAGCTCATCTAAGAATGACTATGGTATCCTGCATGAACGAAGAAATTTAAAGCTGAATCCTGTTCCTCTATCCTAGCTCTGATTACGAGAATTCCTACTAGAGGCTTTGCCAAAGCATGGCAGAAATCGAGTTCGATGGCGCACGCTAGATATAACTTAGCGCACGCTGTGCCCCACGACTCCCCCATTTTATGGGCCCACAAATTGCAGCGCTTCAGGATGTGCCTTAAGTACAGCTTCGAAGATCTCGAAGTTCATTGAGCCGATTGGAGGATACGTTCGGAAATGCTCGGGAACACCGTCGGCGTCGACAAATGCAGACAATTCTTTCTTCATATACCCGCGGAGTTCCACTTTGAATGCTTCCGTAGCGAGGACTGAGTGGTATATCGCGCTTAGGCCCTGGGCTTGCATGCGCTGAACGTGCTCCTCACCCTTACCGAAATCGTGTATGTGTGGATTTCGAGTCCGAATCTGGACAATTCGCGTGTCCCGTGAAAGTGGGATTAACGAAAGCGGCGGGAATGCAGATGTGACGCTCGTTGGAAACCACTCTGGAGTTGAGAGAGGAGTAATATCTGAGGACTCGGTTTTCTGCTCTTCATCCTCGGGATCCAGAGAATTTCGGCGACTTGACTCCGCGGTTGAATTATCGTCAATGTCAAGTGGGAGGAACGATGCATTGTCCAAAGAACTCAATGGTCCTGACCGCTCCCATGTATCGATCAGCTGGTATGGCTCCACCGCATAGCCTGTGGCGAAATTTAGCTCCATGGCAAGATCGATGCTCATAGCATGTTCGCCCGCATTGGCGGTCTGAATTATATTGCCATCGACGGTCCCACCAGTGACGATGTCAGAGAGGCGATTCATCCAATAGTTGACGACGCGGGAACACCTCCCGGAGCTCTTGGCAACGAGCTTCCCATTTTCGATTTTAGGTTTTGACATCCACTTGATGCGTACCATGGCGTGTGGCTTGCGATTTGGCCGAACCTCAGCGATGGTAGACTTGGTGTTGGATGGAACATCCGGACTATGGTGTTCATGATGCTCCTGATGCGCAAGAATGAGTCCAGCGGCAAAGACTTTGCAATACTCCTGTACAGCACCAGGAACGAAGTTGTCGGCATCGACAAAGCCAACAAATTGCTTGTCCATAAGTTTTGCGATGGCTGTTCCAATGACCATGGCCTCGCCTTTGCCACTGCGGAGCTTGAGAGGCTTCAATTGCTGTTTCGAAGCAATCTCTTTGTTGGCGATCAAATCTGGCATCCCGGCGTCATAGAACGCATGTGCCAGCGCAGAATTCTGCTGGTGTGCAAGAATACCACTTCGATCCGCATGAGCACAGAAATCTTTGAACATCGTGGTTTCGGCCTGGAAATTGAGCTCGTTGCTATTGGAGACAAGGATGATGAAGCAATCGTGCGGAATACCGTAGAGCACGCCCTCGAGGATCGTCTGTTCTTCGTTCATGCACGGAACGATGATAGCAAGCTGACACTCTTTCTCTTGAAGCGACTGATGCGATAACACGACACTTTGGCTGCCGTTTGCCGCGTTTTGGTCCACTCTGGTAACTCCTGACAGGCTGACGGCAGAAGGAGCGCTACCGGCGTCAAGCTCAGTGACATGGAATACTTCATGAATGGAAGATGCTCCCATACGGAGGGAGGCATGGCCGACGTTCAAACGCATGGTTGGCTTCTGGGTTGTTTTCGTGTCCTGGAAGTATGTGTTGGTTGTTTGAATTACGTATGTGTCGACTGTGTGTGCACTCGTAAAGTGATTATGATAGGAAGCAATTGCTGAAGAATATAACCATATTGCAAGCATCCAGTGGTGAAATAGCACTAGTATGATGGCAGTGCTATTGTGAATGGACGATGTTGCAAAAGAAAATCAAGCCCACAGCCTTTGTGAAGGTACCGCCACAACGACGCTAATCCTGTAGTGTTACTACACGAATCACGGTCACTGATTATGTAGCAAACCAACCGCGGAGTAACACTGTTGTAAACCTCAGGAGTTGACATCCTCTCCAAGCGACATCTCGCTTAAGCTCCCCGCGGACCATGAGCTTCCATTTGTAGGGTGACGTGCAATGACAAAGTGACTGCTATATCGACCTCTGAGGTTATCAGACCAGCCAAAGATCAGCATCTCTTCATGCTTTCACACTGCTCAGTGGGTGTTTGATAGACTGATTCTGAACTCAACTCTATGGCATTGAGCACAAAAAACATCATAATTGTCAAAGGAGAAATTTCATCTTTGCTATCTAACAGCATCAATTTTTGAAACGTCTTTCGATATGCATCCGCCCTATACTACAGTGATTACTGCCAAGTTGAATTGCAATGACTATAGTAATAGATGTGATCACTATGTAACAACAAGCTTCTATTGAATTCTCAAAGTAGGTCTTAGTCAAGGGCAGTTACCGACATTGTCAACTCTATTGATTCTTAGGACAAGTAACACAACAAGCAGCGTCAAATGTTGGAATACAATGCCATGAGCCATAATGGTCCTTGCCTGTCGTCTGCATGACGAATTATTTCCCACTTACAATGATTGAATCAAATCAGGCTATCACCACCCTTAAGAAAAAAATGTCTGCTTTTATGATGTGTTAGCATCCTGCATAAGCCACCTACACTAACAAACCTACATTACGTAATACGTTATAACTATTACAATACTCTATTATTTTTTTTAAAAAATACGTCTCTATAATTATAAGGTTACGCTAGATAATATGCCTAAAAAATATCCTAATTTAACTAGGTATATGTTGTTTTATAAGAGGATGCTTTACTAACACAAATTTATAAGGGTTAATAAAAAGGACCTAGCTATATAATAGGGTATTACTAGCTATATAGGAAGGAGATAGATAGCAGATTTTAAGGTGTATAGAGAGCTTGCCTACTATAGAAGAGATTTATAAAAATTTAAGGTAGAAAAAGAAGGATTACGTAGCAGTAGGCACCCTCTAAAGATTACTAATAAGTAACTTAATTAACTACTCTAATCTTCTTAAAAATAATATTATAAATAGCTTATAGTATAGCTTAAGGAGGTAAGTATAACTGCCTATAAAGAAACCTTACGCAAGGCCCTTAAAACTTAATATAATACTAAGATATATAAGGCTGCTAAAATAAAGGAAATCTTAGAGGACTAGGCCTAATAACGCTATACCTACTCTACTAAGCACCTATTCTAGCCTATAGAGGGCTTCTAAGATAGTATTATATTTATAGATAAGGCTTATTACTTACTCTATAACTTCCTAAAGGACTAGATCCTAAGGGTTATAGGTAAATAATATTATCCTAATAACCTTATTATTAATAAAGATAAGTTAGCTAACGTTGTATATTTTACTGCCTAGGTTAACTACTATTATAAGGCTCTATAACTAGTCTTCTATAATAATAAGTATAATAATGTAGTACCTATTAAGCTAGCTTTTAAACCTAGGTAGAGGCTAAAGATAGAGATAGATAAGTAATACGCGTATAGGCTAATAGAGTAGGATACTAAAAAGGTAAGAATACCTAAGGTTATTAAGCTAGGTAACTCTATATAAGCTACTTACTATACAGCAAAGATATTACCTATATATTATAATAGCTATTACTAGCTTAAGGCTAACTCTAACCTCCTATAAGGCTATATTCCCCTAGAAAAATAATATAATTAGTTTCTAGTAGAGGATAATAATCCTAGCTATAGTATAAAGAATTAAAAGTCTCTCCTAGCTAAGTTTTGGCGTACTAACAACATACGGAGGCTGTACTACCTAGCTAACTTACCTAACCTAAATCCTATTAAGGTAATATAGAATATTATTAAGGAAAAAGTAAGATAATAACTCTATAAGATTAATATAATTGCTTAGCTAAAGAAGGTACTTTAAACTAAATAGGATAAGGTTATAATAGATTAAATATAAGCTTAAATAAATAAGATACTATAAAGGGTAGGCTAGATTAATGTATAGCTAGAGATCTGTGTAAAAAGCCCTATCTAGTAACTATAATACTATAAATTTTTTTTAGATAGTAGCTTATATATATATTAATAGCCTTATAAGTTTGTAGCTTATAAAATAACCTATAGATACTGTTGTTGTGTTGTGTTGCAGCTAAAGTAGGTAGTAGTCAGCACTGCTGACTTATCTAAAAAGCGGACATTTTTTTCTTGAGGGTGGTGCTATCAAGAATCACTCTCACATACACACTGTGCCCAGAACTGACCCAGAGAGTTGATACCATCAAATTACCACGGTTCTATCAGACCGCACAGTCACCTTAGCTTTCATAGCTGGGTAGGCCTTTAGACTGACTGTCGTCCCTCGCATCTGTCGCTCCTGCAATAGCTTCCGTTCAAGACTTCGGTGTTCGTATCTGAGCTACCGCCCTTTCTCCTGTGTCATGTTCTGGACCTTACGTTGGTATTGTTTTAGTGAAAAACGTATTGCGAGAATGCCTAAGCCTCTACACAAGATCACCTCAGCTACTTTCACTCCGACCTTCAAGAACAACGAGATTCAACTACTGAACGAAATTGATAATAAGGGGCTCGCTTCTCAGTCGCGCATCGTGAGATGGTCAATAATACTACTTGAGGCCACCCCAGCATCTATGCGACGGCCCGCCTCCTGGTCACGGAGAAGTGCATCGATCACGTGTATGTGATTGTGAGTGCTACCCTCCGAAGTGTCATCCTGAAATAGCACAACTGTATTGATGCGAAAGTGCGCTCAATCGAAAAGTTTCCACTCTCCGTCAAAATCATTTCATTGTTCAGAAGCTCGCTGTGCTCGTTCTAATCGTCAAAACATCAGATGGGCAGGGCACCGAAGAGTACCTTATGTGCCGAACCAATATCAGGAGCACAATTCGAATCGCCAACAGCAAATCTTTTGCTAGGATTGAAACTAAAGAGGACCGCGTCCAGTCTGATTTGGCGGCAAAGAAGGAAGCCGACTTCTAGGCTGCCGTCGCTAAATAGACCTAGAAACGTCAGAAAGAAGTGGAGAAGCGGGACAAGGTTTATGAAGCATAGTGTCATGCCGAAAATGCAGCTGACTCAACGTGCAGTTGGAACAAACTCTCAGGACCGGTAGTGGCTCGTCCGTTCATTGGCACGAGCACGTTTACTGGACTCGTGCCCGCAGAACGTCGCTGCCAAGAGGCGCCTGAGATGAGAAGAGACTCCACGTATTCTTGTAGGTCCTCAACTTACATAGGTGAGAGTGGGTGACCCCAATCGCGATTTGATGCACCGACAAGGTCATCTCAGAATACTGTCAGTGGTGTAGACACGTGAGTGACCTGAGCCGATGGGTCTCTAGCAATAGAGAGTAGATTCAGAACCTCCTCAACTCAGATTGACCTCAAATTAATTGAAGCATTTTGTGCTATGCGTAGAAGATGATGGAAATTCGTGCCTTCGCCAACACAAGGGCGACTTTGCTTTGAGAGCAGTCTAACAGTTTTTCGACAAGATCATTTGCACGGTAACCGCTTTCATAGCGCCGATCTTGATACCTCAATGAACAGATAGATCGAGATAAGCGCGCTTTTCGCATTTAGCTTGATGTGCGAAAATTGTTGGCCTGTCCTTGTGATTGAGCGTGCAGGATGGCACTTGGCACTGACAGACGCGTGCACTTTACACCCCTTCCACCACAACGAAATCCTCATGCCCCAATTTCGTGAAATGTTCGCGCCTTCAGAACCCTACTTGCTCCCCCCTTTTTGGCTGCCTCACGCAGAACCTACCCTGCATCGTATTTCGCGTCAGTACCTCCACAAATATACCCCAAGCCACCCAGTTCCTCAACAACATATTCGAAAGACTAAGAAAACACAGTCCAGTATCTTCGAAACCCTCTCTTAGTCTTACTGAGTCCTCGGTCATAAACGGACCCTCCTGCGGATCCAGCAGATAGCACACCAGCCAATCCGCGCACCAAAATAGGTACAGACACCGCGCGCGGTACACATACAAATGCTTCTCTTCGTAGACTGGCTCGGCAACCAGTTCGCTCTCCTTCGCGCCGTGTAGTGCCTTACCAAGAGCTGATGCAAGTGCGGACATGGAATGCAGACATCCGGTCTTGTCGACATACCCAGTGGCCACGAGTTGCAGGCAATGCTCCTCTATCGCGCCAGCTGCATGGTACAGCCAAGAGGTATCTAGGATAGATTGCTCGGTGTACACGTGCTGCGTCAGGACTTTCTTGTAGTTTGCCAGACGCGACTCGACCAAGTCTACAGGGTAGTCGCGGATCATTTTTCGCGCGAGCTCTCTGTGCTCGTCGACGGGCGTCAAGGGGACGAGATCTACACCTATAAACATGTGGACATCTCGGAGGGCCTTACGACAGAGGGTTTGGATGAATGAGGTTGTTGAATCGTATCTGTTGAGAATCTTCATCTCTGTGTCCAGCCTGAGGATGGAATCTGGAATGTGTGCCACGTTCTCACCGTGCCAGGCGTTGAAGCGCTGTGTCATACATGTCGAAGCACCGGTGGTCATGTCTTGTAAAGTGGGAACTGTCAAGTTCGCCAGTGTTTCGAGTATAGTCTTTTTCACAACGTCCCCGAAAAGTAGGTGATCAAATCTTGCGGCATAATTCTGTATGGGAAACTGGGTCAGGAGCTCGGAGAGAGTAGCCCGATCTTGAGAAGTCTTACCTTGTTCCCGGGAGAACATCTTGAGATCCGCGTCCAAGATCGTATTGACATGGAAATCTCGGCTCACACTTTTGCGGACCACCTCGGGATCTTCACAATAATATGACAACGCCGCATGCCGAGCATCATATATGATCGCTAGCGATCCATGTTTTTCATTCAATTCTGCAGCAGAGTTGAAGATATGCAGAGGCTTTGGATCAGCATCGCCCGTGAGAAAAACATTGTGCGTGCCGACTGTAGGGCTGATCTCCCGGCCATTTTTCACCTCCCATACTACCATGATGCGAAGCTCCTCGAAAACATTACCGGAATCTCCCTCGATATAGTAGTCCGTAGAGCCTTTCGTTGGTATCCTCGATTGCTTCCATGCTGACTCATGAAGTGTGAAGGCTGCGTTGAGGGGCCCGCCCAAGTAGTATGCCCCAAGCGCAACAAATAAAGGATGAAGGAGGGCACCTTTCTTCGGTCGGGAATTGTCATCTGTCTTTTCTCCGCCACCAGATGCTAAGGGGAGATCAGCCTGGAACGCCACGGCTTTGTACTTATGAAGATGCGCTGCCAATGCCTCAAATGTGCTCAATCGATGCTGCCAGACATCTGAATCAGCGAGTTTTTCGTTACTCGAACCCTCAATCGTCGTAAGAATTTGCTGCCGGTATTGAAGTTTGGCTGCGCAGCTAGCATCAGCGTCGTGTCTCGCCCCAAGAGTGCTGATTGAGCTTTGGCATGCGATTCTTTCTGTCACAATCCGGCCAAAGTCCTGCTCTCTTAGCTGGAAGTTAGGACAGAAAGTTCTGGAATCATCGTTTGACATTATTGGAGGATTTTCGATGGGGCAGGGGGAACGGGTTGGATACTGTTGCGCAACAAACAGCTGCCACGCTTGGCGGAGCGAGCACCACTCGTACTGCACGATTGATCCGCGCAAGACTGGAAAGTTAAGGACAGGAAGCAGATATAAAGAATACCTTGAATTGTGCTTGAGCTTGCGTAATGAAGGCAGTGTGAGACATCTTGCTTGTGATTCATGACTACGTGAAGCAAAGCAGCATGTGACGATTTGTTGTTTCTACTATCATGGTAACAATGAAGAAGCGCAAGGTCATGATCCAAGAGCAAGCGAGGATGTTTCTATAGCTTGCTACCTGTCAGAGTACCTGTGTCTATGACTGCAACATCGCAAGGTGAATTCCACGAATCTGTGTTTCAAATGTCCGTAGGTAAGAAAAAGAATCGATTTCTTTCAACAGAAACATTATCACCTGAATCGAAATCAATCGACGTTCAGCGCCGGGGCTAAAATGAGCGTGTAGGCTAAGCGTAGAAGCAAAAAAATGATTTCATGTCCATCGTATTCGCCGCTCTCAGTGTGTATCCTCCGACTCACTGACATACTATCGCTACCGCGAAGGGATGCCCTAGCAGTTTGTTCCGTCGATCAAATCGTATTTGATATTGTCGAAGAGGCCAGCAGATGCAATGGAACCCTGTTCGTAGATGGGCCTATACAACTCCCGAAGCTTAGCAGCGGAGTTACCAAGCAATGGTATCCCATCTAGATTCGTCAATCCACTCAAGAAATTATCGAGATCGCCGCCCGCCTTGGGTAGGATGTTGGCGACGACTTTTATGTTCTTTGCAGCTGGTAGATTCATGTCCTGGTATTGCATCTTCGCTGTGACAGTTGTGCCAGAAAATGACAGTCCCTTGGGCTCGAATTTGATGTCTTGGGTATTGGTCGGGTTGCCATAGTCATTCATGATTGTGAACGTGACCGTACAGGGCAAAGGGACATTCACGGCTCCTTGTACGTCTGTATTCGTACAGCCGAATCTCAGCGATTTGAGAACAAAGCACTTGTTCTCAGAAGCCTTTATGTTTCCCATCGCATTGATACTTAATTCTGATGCGACGATGATGGCAACATTAGGGGGCGATGCTGCGGCTACCCCCGTGTACACTCCAGTGCTTCCTGCCCCGGCTGCGACATAACCAAATCCATTCGTGTAGGACAAATTCTTAGGAGAATCAGGAATTGGCGATACAGCAAGCACTGGTAAGCTGTTGCCATTGAGGTTATCGAACTATATTGTCGTTTAAAATAGTCCGCACAGAGTATAACATTGGGACTTACCGTATCGACATTTCCTGTAGGAAAGACAATTCTGGTACTCAAAGCTACAGCTACTGAGCTCCATGTGAGCACACTGATCAATTTAAATGACATATTAGGATATGTGGAAAAGACGTGTTCTGAATAGTTAGAAAGCACTGAAACGGCAGATTTGGTATGTTTTTGAGAAGTTGTTACTCACTGATGGACTCCTATTTGTACCTTTTGGGGACTAAAGATGCCAAGCAAAATTGTTCTGAATTCAACATGGTGCTCTCAAGGTTGTGGTCGCACACGAGTTGAGGTTGTTCACGTGTATATCAAGTTTTCTGCAGAAAGTCTTAATGTATGCTCTCAACAACGGAGATGAGAGACCGCCACAGCGCCAGAGGCATAGTCGTGTAATGCGGAGAAGCACGGTAGGGGTACGAAAGACGATAGAAGACCATCGACCTAGTCTTTACTATCGGTCAATATGCATCACATTCTGCATTTGGACTTGTGGCGTGTGATTGCTTCAATATGCGATGCTGGAGTAGAAGCTGGCTTCTTGAGAAGCATGGCCATGTGGTCTTCTAGATTGAACATCGCAATTGTTATTCAGAGGAATGCCTGGATGAATCCCAATTGATAGCATCTGAATGTTTACATGGCCTAGTCCTGTTAGAAAAAACGAGAGTATATTTGGGCCTAGTTTAGGTTCATTGGTGACACTGACTCCCCACAAATGCCAATGTGGAGAAATTGCGCTTCTCGGAATTGATCGGAGGGCTACATAGTGGACAATGACAACTTCAGCCTACTGCTACTTCATAGCGTAGGAGTGATATCGGTGCTGAACCATCAAGATACAAGAAGCTGAACAGGCATAGGCGTTCCCTGCTACAATTTGTGAGAAGTCAAGCACCGTATCTAATGTGCTACTAAGTAATCGTGATTGTTCAAAACACTGTCAGCGATCGATGGAGTTTTGAACTTTTTGCGCAAGTTAGAATAGCACCATGAGCAGGCGCTCGATTAGTATTTTCTAGTTTTTATCATTGAGACAAGATCAAGTCTGGAACCGCTCTTGTGGCTGCAAAGATCACTCGTTGTTGACCCGGTCGCCTACCTTTTCCAGGCAGATTCAAACCACAAGACTGCAATTCGGCGATGGCGGCCTCCACAGAGAGGACGTGATTGGTCTTTGTACTTCTGAGCTGGCTTAGACAGATCGTCGCATTCCCAGACAATGACAATGGTGGTGGAATTGTTCAGATCAATGACGTCATTCTAAATGTGCCTGAGATGCGGGCGTCGCTGAAAAAGACCCACATCCTGAGTCGGCGGCTACTACCGAAACCCCACCATTATGACTGCCATTGCGACGCGATATTTCAATCATATCAGATTGTTTTCTAAAAACTGCGGTATTTCTTGCACCAATCGTGTTGCCATCGCCGGCACGACGCGCCGCCTCAGCATGACCGCAGAACCTGTGCGACGTCGGTGTTTTGCTCCATTGGACCCTAGCAAACAAGGACCTAGAGATGCTCGACCACGATTGAGGGGCGTTGTCTTCGATGTTGACGGAACCTTGTGTAAATAATAAATAAACAAGAACTATGCTTATGGAGGTTGCTAAGCTTTTGCAGGTTTGCCACAAAATTACATGTTCGCGGAGATGCGGTATGGCTGTGTGCGCATTGCCAATTAGTTGTACTGACTGACTGGAGTCAGAGCCGTACTCAACATCGAGAAACCTACGGATATCCTGGACCATATCTACTCGCTGCCTGAGAAGGAACAGAACGAGGCCCAGGAGAAAATCCGGGACATCGAGCGCACTGCGATGAAGTCGCAGCAGCCACAAGCTGGCTTGGTGGAATTGATGGACTACCTGGACTCTCGCGACCTCAAGAAGGGCATCTGCACCCGGAATTTCGATGCACCTGTCACGCATTTGCTTACTACCTTTCTCCCCTCGTCCAAATTCAGTCCAATCGTAACACGCGAATTCAGACCACCAAAACCGGACCCTGCTGGCATCCTGCATATTGCCAAAGACTGGATGCACGAAGATGGAGCCAGTAGTTTGATCATGGTTGGTGATTCAATCGACGACATGACTGCGGGCTATCGTGCTGGTGCTGCCACCGTGTTACTCATCAATGAGGTCAATGAGCACCTTGCGAAGCACCACCATACGGACTTGGTCGTGAAGCGATTGGACGATCTGATAGAGATCTTGGAGCAGGGCTTTGAAGGCCGGCTCATATCGCAACATGCGGACGGAGCTTCGTGATCGTGTAGGCACACGAATGTGCGATCAAGATTGGGCCTGGAGTCGATACATCACCATCATCGTCATCATCAGCATCAGCATCATCATAAACTGCCTAGATTATGTCCGCCTGGTGTGCCAGTCACTATGTAATTAGCCGTCAGCTGCAATAGAAGCTAAGAGACAACGCCAGGCTCACGCAAGTAGATTTTCACAATCTAGAATCACGACATGTCTCGTTCCACAAGCACCATCACCCAAGCAACTGTACACCTACAACGTGATTGTGTTACGTCGAGGCTTATCACGAATCCGCAGGAATGGGTAGCAGACTAAGCGAGATAGGAATCTTCAGCAGTCACATTCCTGCTCTCAGGCATACCTAGACGTTTTCCACGGTTTCCCGTACACCAGATACGATAGACTATCTGAACACTCTCGGTTCCGCAACCCGAATACAGTTTTCCCGGTTATAACGCGTTCTATGTTATACAAGGAAACCCTTCCCGATGCTTGCATAGCTTGGTGCTTTGCCCGGGCGATTCGATGTAAGGATGCGCCAAGCGACTTGGCAAAGCACACAACGAGGAGCGATGATAGCCTGCCGCGCACAGATGAGTTTCAATCTCATGCAATCGACCTCTAGCGCCAGGTGATGAGAGCAACCAGGCGTGGTGTGTTGGACATAGCCGGAAAGACAGCCGCAGTCTACCCCACACTGCAGCGCTACCGTAACCAGCAAGCGCATCCTCCAAAGCCCACCAAGCATGTCAAGCATTGTCGGCCAGGCTCTCCAAGACAGAGCTAAGTGAGCTTCCTGAAGAAGCGAATGTCGGACCTCATCGCAGCCTCAAAAGAGAAGGTTGATTGGAGTGGCCCATGCTCTGGAGCCCACTCTGGCCTTGCTTGCCGCGAGATTGATTGCGCTCTCGCCACAGCCGCGCCGGGCATTGGTGCGGAGCTAATCAGGCTCTTGCACTGGTACCAACCATAGAGCAAGCTCGTCTAGCCTTTATCCCCGTGGTACCAATACATGTGGACCGCGCAAGGGTAGCGAGCAACGTTGATCTTGGACCTGCATGAAACGTGAAACTGCCCGCCGTCATGCTGTCACGAGATCCTTCTTCATTGGGCAGACGCTGTTTATCTATATTGTGAGTGAGGAGGCAAGAACGACAATCCTATAAGTGCCTGTATGTCTCTCCCGTTCCATCTTTTCCCACTTCACTTCGATTGCGTTATTGCTAAGTAACGAGGTCCCCCGACCGGCTTGATACGTTCATTGTTGTTATTGTTTGCTGCAATTTTCTGCTCTACAAGATACTGCCATGAGGTACGCGCTTTTCGCAGGCCTGCTGGCCATTGCCGGCACGAATGCTAGGGTGTTGAACGGAGCACACCACGTTGAAGAAGGTACTGAGACCGTTGAGATACTGCGTCGCGTGCCTGCAGGATGGCGCGATGTGGGTGCGCCTGCACAGGACCACAAGTTACATTTCCGCATTGCGGTCCGCTCGGTATGCTCCTGTGCCAGATGGCTCTACTTGACCATGGCCCGTACTAACAGCAACAGGAAAATAAAGACCTCCTAGACAGAACCCTAATGGAGGTCTCAACGCCTAGTCATCCTCGCTATGGCAAACACCTGAAGAGACATGAGCTGAAAGACCTTGTAAAGCCACGTGCTGAATCCACAAGTGCCGTACTCAGCTGGTTGGAAAGTTCCGGTGTCGATGCTAGAGACATCAAGAATGACGGCGAATGGATCAACTTCTATGCTCCAGTCAAGCGCGCTGAGGAGATGATGGGGACCTCCTTCAAGACCTATCAGAGCGAGGTCCGCTCAGACGTCAAGAGGATTCGGTCTCTCAGCTACTCCGTTCCCAGAGAGATTAGGAGCCACATCGACATCATTCAGCCAACAACCCGCTTCGGTCAGATACGAGCCGAACGTAACCAAATCCTGTACAAGGAGAATGTGCCTGTGACTACCTCTGCAATCAACTCAACCTGCAACACATCAATCACACCAGCGTGTCTTGCTGATTTGTACAATTTTGCGGATTACAAAGCTGATCCCAAGGCCAATGTCCTCCTCGGGGTCAATGGCTTTCTCGAGCAGTACGCTCGCTATGCCGATTTCCAACAATTTGCACGCCTGTACGCTCCATATGCTGTTGGAAGCAATTTTAGCTTTGTTTCAGTCAATGGTAAGTGAGCCAAACATGTGGTCAAAAGCAAATGCTGAAAAACCTAGGCGGTCTGCTCGATCAGAATTCCACAGAGAGCAGTACTGAAGCTAACCTGGACATTGATTACACAACTGGTCTCGTGGGGCCTACGATCAAGACCACGTTCTACAGCACCCCCGGACGTGGTGAACTCATCCCAGATCTTGATCAGCCAAGTCCTGCAGACAACCAAAATGAGCCCTACTTGGACTTTTTTACGTATCTTACTGGTCTAGAGGACGACGAACTACCCCAGGTGTTGTCGACCTCGTATGGCGAAGACGAGCAGAGTGTCCCCGCGGAGTATGCCAAGAAGGTCTGCGAGTTGATTGGACAGCTCGGCACTCGAGGCGTATCCGTAATCTTTTCTTCTGGCGATACTGGTGTTGGGTCCGCTTGCCAGACTAATGATGGCAACTTCACAACACGTTTTCTGCCAATTTTCCCGGCTTCATGCCCTTACGTGACCTCTGTAGGTGGCACATATCGTGTCGAGCCAGAGCGTGCTGTAAGCTTCTCCTCTGGCGGGTTTTCGGATTTATGGGATCGACCATCGTACCAGGACGCGGCAGTCTCCGACTACCTAGCCCAGCTTGGAGACCAATGGAAGGGTCTCTACAATCCCAATGGTCGTGGCTTCCCGGACGTTTCTGCGCAAGGTCAAGGCTTCCGAGTTGTTGACCAGGGCCGAGTAATCTCAGTTGGAGGAACCAGTGCTTCCGCACCAGCCTTCGCATCTATTGTTGCACTGCTTAACAACGCTCTTATATCATCTGGCAAGTCACCCTTGGGTTTCCTGAATCCATGGATCTACTCGGAGGGCTATAAGGGTCTCAACGACATCGTCGATGGTGGATCCTCTGGCTGCACAGGACGTGACATCTACTCGGGGCTACCCACACCTTTCGTGCCAAACGCTTCATGGAACGCCACTGATGGCTGGGACCCTGTCACCGGTTACGGAACTCCAGACTTTGAAAAGCTCTTGAGCATTGCGCAAGGCAAAACCTATGGGAAGCGCGGGTTCCGGTCTTGAATTGCGCGTAAATCGTACAAAGTTATAGAACATAAATGATGGACCACCAGAACAGGAGCTTGTAGTATCAATATGTAAAGGTTAAGCACATGTGATTTTAGTCGTGACGGCATAGTACAGTAATTTCCAAGATCGACATAGAAACGCCACGCGTGCATCTCATTTGTTGCACGGCAGCCACAACGGTTTTGTGCGCGCGCCCTGGAAACTTCCACGACACTTCAACTCACTATGGCTACAGTATGACCATCATCAGGGACTTCGTTTGAGCCACGATCATTCCGCGCTTCCTCAACTAGGATCATTGACCACGGGGATCGCGCTCGCCCCTGTGATGATGGTCGCCTCCGCTAGGGTGATTCAATGAGCTTCCACATCCGGTTAAACCGCCCACCACTTATCTGCGGCAAGAAATGACAAGCATTGGCCGAAGTGCTTGATCCTTCATTACTGTACATAGTGACTCGATGACATCGCTGCGGCTGGCTGACCGGGAAGCGACTCAATGCTGCACTGTGATTGTAGCGCAGCACGAAGCACAATACATACGGCACACGACACGAGATGGCGCTGCTTTGTTTGCTGACTGATGGAGCCAGCGACCGGTCACGCACCAGACTGAACAGGCACATGCCCCGTTATCAAGAGCTTGGATGCAGAGCTTAATGCAGTCGGTGGCGGACATGGCTGCGGCTTGATAAAGCTTTTCGTTGTTAGCTGCCGTCCGTCGCCTGGGTGGTGTGCCTAAACCCGTGCCTGGCTCCACCCTGCCGCGCGCTGTACCTGGCACTCGATCACCAGCAGTCTTATACTCACGAAAAATATGGAGGTGCTCCTCTATGTACAATCAAATATGAGGTAACTCTGCAAACAGTCGGCTGCAAGACACACAAGCGGCTGGAAGTAGTTGGAACCAACTGCCAGACGGGGTCGGCGAAAGCGACGATGAGTGACGAACACGATCCGTTCTACACTCCTGCCTAAACGGGAAACAAGCTAGACGCTCGTTTTCCCTCGACTATCTGCGCCTCTGTCCAGGATAGGAGGTTACCAGGGGAGCTCTGATGTGACGTCGGCTCACCAGAGAAATCTTGCGGTTCATACAAGACCTGCGCATCGCCCACCTGCAATTGCCCCAGCGCAACCTTGCTCAACCATTAACCCGGGTCACAAGCTTGTTAGTTCCCCAATATGCAGCTACTTTCATTCTTGGCTGTTGCGGGACTTGCCTCCAGTGTAGCTGCTCGTAGTGCTCGTTCTGTTGGGAAGAAGGACGACTTGCCTCGCCCGCGCCTGACCCGTTCTCATCTCAACGTAGATCTGGCTGGGCGTCAGTACCAGACTACTCCAGCCCAGATCATCAATACCGAGGCTTCGAAGAGTAAGTGGGGAGACAATTCGATTTGATCACTACTGAGAAGACACAGAATTCAAGGTCAATGGCACGGCTGGCGCCATCCCAGACGTCAACTTCGACATTGGAGAGTCCTATGCTGGTCTTTTGCCAATCTCTGACAAGGCCAACGAGACTTCTGAGCTCTACTTCTGGTTCTTCCCTTCCGCGAACGTCAATGCGAGCGAAGAGATCACCATCTGGCTGAATGGTGGCCCAGGCTGCTCGTCGCTCGAGGCATTCCTGCAGGAGAATGGGCCCATCTCCTGGCAATATGGCTCTGGACCTGCTGCTGTCTACAACCCATGGAACTGGGCGAACCTCACCAATATGGTTTGGGTTGAACAGCCGGTCGGGACTGGTTTCTCTCAGGGCAATGCTACTGCCACGAGCCAGGAAGAAGTTGCCGAGCAATTCCTAGGCTTCTTCAAGAACTTTGTCGACACTTTTGGTCTCAAGGATCGCAAGGTCTACGTTACTGGCGAGTCCTATGCGGGGCGTTATGTTCCTTACATTGCCGATGCCATGTTGAATAAGAAGGATACTGAGTACTACGATGTCAAGGGTGTTATGTTCTATGACCCTAGTATCGCGGAGGACGTTCTGCTCGAGGATATTCCCGCTGTTCCTTTTGTCGACAAGTGGGCTGGTCTTTTCAACTTCAACGAATCTTTCACCAAGGAGATCCATGAGCGCGCTGACAAGTGCGGCTACACTGACTACATGGAGAAGTACCTAACCTTCCCTCCTGTCAGTAAGCTCCCCGAGCCAGCGAACAACCACTCTGTCGATGGTTGCAACGTGTGGGAGTCCATCTTCAACGAAGTCTTCTACACCAACCCGTGCTTCGACGTCTATGCCATTGCCACAACCTGTCCTCTCCTATGGGACGTCCTCGGCTTTCCCGGCAGCTTCGACTATCTCCCTCCCAATACCGAAATCTACTTCAACCGCACCGCGGTACAAAAAGCCATCAACGCGCCCATCCAGCCCTGGGCCGAGTGCTCCAGTGGTGTCCTCGACACCGACACGTCCCCGCAGTCCTCCTATGAAGTCATCCCCCGCATCATTGACCAACTCGACCGCACCATCATCGCCCACGGCGAACTCGACTACATCCTCCTCTTCAACGGCACCCTCCTGGCCATCCAAAACATGACCTGGGGCGGCATGCAAGGCTTCCAGACCCCGCCTACCGCCGACTTCTATGTCCCTTTCCACGAGGACCTTAGCTTGACCAGCTTGAGCGCAAAGGGCATCATGGGCAAAGTGCACACGGAGCGCAAGCTTACATATGTCCAGCAGGCACTAAGCGGGCATATGGTGCCGCAGTACCAGCCCAGCAGTGCGTATAGGCAGTTGGAGTTCTTGCTGGGACGCATTGAGAGCTTGACGAGCAAGGCCCCCTTCACCACTCTGCCACAGTCGAGCAATTCTACGGCTGGTGCGCATGCGAAGAGGCATCTCGGTATCATGAGAGATGATACAAGGAAATGGTACTAGATGTAGTATAATTCACTGGTGGAGGCAGTTATGAAATATGTGTCATGATGTGTTGCATGTATGCAAAATAATGACTGCTGCGCGATACATGGCAGTTGTGAAACTTGAGACTCGCTATTACAACACGACCAAGAACTATGAAGATACAAAATCGTCAAGGTAGAAAAATCATTTGCAAAAAATATAAGTCACCTGAGTAAAATGTGATGATTTGAATACCAGCCCACAGAAACTGCCCGCAGATGTCTCTCTATTGGCAAAAATGTTGATTGACCTAACCAGGGGTCGCTATTGCAGGTTAGTGATTCGAACGTGCGAATCTCGGCTGGAGGGGTATACTTACAACCTGGAATCTCTTGATTGAAACGCGGAGGAATCGTAGTCAAGCGCCTTGCCATTGGGCCATTAGGCCAGTTGTACTGGAATATAGTAAATTTTAAGATTATTGTAGTCATATCCTATCATTGTAAATGTGGTATTGGGTGCCCGTTTCCCAGACACAAGCGAGATCGGTCTCCATACATGACGTCTTGGTGCGTGCCCCACCAGGCAGCAGACAATGATTCGATCCACAATCAGATACAGGCACCAACATGCGCATTCTTTCCACCATGACTGTGCTTTACGCTCGCAGCGTGCGCTTTTACAGAAGAAATAATCCCCCAGCTTATGAGGTATTCTAGTGCTTCGCCAGCGCAGCATTTCCAACAAACGACGGCTTTTCCTTTCGCTACCTACATAATACGCAACGCTGGCTACTTACACGAGACGACTTTGAACAATGGCGCCCGCGACCGCAGCACCCGGCGCATGCCCGCCCGTACTCGCTCAGTACCCTGGCGACGCGTTCGTCGTGGGCGGGGGCGTAGCAATCTTCCATATTGCGAGCAGCCGCGTTGTCATCTGCAGCGCACGCGACCGCCGCGGGGAGAAATACTACTTCCTTCCGAAGGGGCGGCGCGATGCAGGGGAGGAGAGCGGACGCGGGGCAGAGCGCGAAGGGTACGAGGAGGTAAATACAACGACTCTAAGGGGATATTGGGGGGGGTATGACACCGAAATGCGTGTATATATGTGTTTTGTGTGAGTGAGTGAGTGGGTGGGCGAGTGGGTGCTTATACAGAAACCTGTGTTAGAGCGGCTACAGAAACCGACTCCTCCCGCTCCCCACCGCGCATCGCCAGCCGCAAGCGCACCCCCGCGCCCACGCCCGCCCGCTCACGGCGGAACCCGTCTGGATGCAGCTCATGCCCCTCGCCTCCCGCCAATACGTCCTCTACTGGTATATCGCGGAGACGCTCCCGCCGGCGCTGGAAACAGAGCTGCAGACGCAAGTCGGCGGCGCGTACAAGCCCCCGCCGTCGTTTCCACTCGGGCTGAGTTTGAGAGAGAGGGTGGCGATGGAGCCGGAAGGGTATGAGCCCGTGCATCATGAGGGGACGGGGGTGGATGAGGACGAGCGGACGTATGAGAGTGAGCTTGTAGGGGTGGAAGAGGGCATGAGGAGGCTGGGGAAGAGCAGTGTGAGCGCGGATGTAGTAGCGAAGGGGTGGAAGGGGGTGCAGGATCGGTGGACGATGGAGGGGAGTGCCACAACGGAAAGTCCGGAGATGGTTTGTTGACTATACTGAGATTGCGCAACGGCGCCTTGCATGAATATCTTGCTGAACACGTTTGCATTGTTCGCGGGAAGTGAGTGACAGTGCACTGTTGTTTCTGCAGAGCACCGACGATGGTTTCGGATAGTGACCCAGAACTTCTGCTATGGTGTGAAGAGCTTCGATTGCCACAGGACTGATATGTCGGATATCCACAACCTCTCCCAACCTATACTCAAGCCACACTCCATGCTTCTGGACACCAAAGGGGTTCTTCTCAATACTTCTCCTCAGTTCCAAGCAGACATTCATCATCAGGCCTTTCCTGAGAGCATCAAAGACGATGGCAAGATCTGTACACTTTCTCCCACGCGAAAGATGAAGCTTCACGACTAATCTGCGCAACACTTGCTCCCAGTCGACCAGCTCATGCAGAGTCGAATTAGATACAGTTTACACCAGCTTGAAAAATCTACAGCACCGGAGCGCCATCCAGACCTTGATGGATATTTCTGCATCTCTTTGGGGTCCCACACAATACGGGGAGCTTGTGGAGGAGAATATCATAACCTAAAAACCCAGGGATTTAGTATTGGTCGAACTTGCCAAATCAGATAGAGACTAGTAGGGGCAGATCAATCGGTTGGCCTGGATCATCATGTGCTTATCACATTCATGATGTCTGCCCTCTGCCTATGTTGACATAGCAAGGCTGACCTTTTGAAATCTACTTGTAACTCTTATTTGGTAAAGTACAGAGGAGGACTGGACACTCATTGGCGACCCATATGATAGATAGCCCATTACTTCTAGAGCATCGGAACATCGAGTAAGCTATTCAGCATCTCATCACCAACGAATACTATATGAAGGACGGACTTGGCTAGTGCGTCTTCTCGTAAACGATCTGATCGGGTCGTGACTAGGCGGCCGAAATCGGCAAGTATAGCCGCATCACTTATGTTACAGCTCTTTGGAGAGAACAATAAAGTGCGCGAGATTCTCAGCACAGTAGCCACTATGGCAGTAATGCTTCTTCGCCCAGCACGCGCTTGCACACGCATATTCAACACCACAGGTCGCGCGATCTCGGCCCGGCAACCTCTCTCCGCACAAAACGAAGCTTTCCGAAACCGGCAAAACACATTCCCAAAATTTTCGACGAAACAGCCAACACAGTCATCGCTTTGTAGACGAGACTTCACAACGTTCCGACCACACCTTCAACAACTCGGCTCCACGGAACGGATCTCAACATCCAAAATGTCAGGCAACGATCATTACCTCACTTTACAATGCCCTGATAAGTCAGGCATTGTGTACGCCGTGACTGGTCTTCTGGCAAAAGAGAACCTTACTATCCTCGACCTGCAGCAATTCTCCGATCCAGCATCGAAGACGTTTTTCATGCGGGTGCATTTTGGACACTCCGCCGAGCTTGCCGGCCTGCAAGAAAGCATGAAGAAGCTCGCCGAGGAAATGCAAATGACCTATCAAATCAGGCGCGTGGATGCAAAGCCCAAAGTCCTCATCATGGTTTCGAAAATCGGGCACTGTCTCAACGACCTGCTGTTCCGTGTAAAGTCTGGTCAATTGAAAGTCGACGTGCCCCTGATCGTCTCCAACCACCCAGACTTCGCAGAGCTGTCGAAGAACAACGGTATTGAGTTCCACCACCTGCCCGTGAACAAGGACACCAAGGTGGAGCAAGAGTCGCAGATCCTAGACTTGATTGCAAAGCACGACATCGACCTCGTTGTGCTGGCACGATACATGCAAGTCCTGTCTCCTCGTCTCTGCACAGAAATGTCGGGAAAGATTATCAATATTCATCACTCTTTCTTGCCGTCGTTCAAGGGCGCGAAGCCATATCACCAGGCTTACGAGCGCGGTGTTAAGATCATTGGTGCGACTGCGCATTTTGTTACTGCGGATTTGGACGAAGGTCCGATTATCGAGCAGCGAGTCGCAAGAGTCGACCATGCGCTGAGTCCAAAGGAGTTGGTGGAGGAGGGCAGTAATGTCGAGAGTCAGGTTCTCGCCGCAGCTGTCAAATGGTGGAGCGAGAACAGGGTGTTCTTGAATGGAGCGAAGACTGTGGTATTCAACTAGAAGCTTGTTGAGAAAAAAACAGAATTAAAATCATCATCAAGATACCAAGTATCCTCATATGCCTGATGATCCCTCAAGCAGTTCTGTAGGCACAATTGCACATTAGATCGCAATATGTCAGTAATCGAAATCCCAGCACGCATGTCCCGGTGTTCTTCTGTAGCTGCATTACCTCATTCAGTAGTCCTACCCCAGATTCACTGACTCGCCTCACATATCCCAAAGACAATCTCCTTGAAGCGAACTGCAACCATTCTTTTCAAATCCGCCCAATCACATCCTTCCCTCGTGCTTCAGCACTCTTCCCGAAGTTCGACGCTTAGCCCAAAGCGGGATGTGCCTCGAGACGGTGCACAGCGTACGAGTCCAATGTGCATCTTGGCGCCTCGTCACGACCACTTTTGTGGGGTCTCCACAGTGACTACCGAACTAGTTGTTAGGCAGTATGTCACGATGCGGGTGTGCTATGGGGAGGTAGTGGAGGACAGAGAATACAGAGGGAGTATAAGAGGAGTGGGGATGGGTATGTGTGAACGTGAAAGTAACACGAACATTCCTAGTCAATCACAAGAAGGAAAAGTCACATTTTCTTTTGGATTTTTGCTCCTCATACTGCATATTGGGACAACGATGGCATCGTCAAGTTCAGACGCAGCGCCTAAGAAGACGGTGCAGTTGAATGGAAAAATTATCGCTATTACTGGCGCAAATCGAGGTATGAGCTACACTGTCAATGTTGACAAGCACACACTACATCCATACCCCCTTCGCCAGAGTACATAACTCCACACGCATCCTAAATAAACCCACAGGCATAGGCCTCGGCATAGCAGATAGCTGCCTCTCCAACGGCGCCTCTGCAATCTACTCGTTGGACATCGGCCCCCCAGGCCCCGAATTCGAGTCCCTCTCCTCAAGATACCCCGACCAACTCTTCGCCCTTACTGCCGACGTCACAAACGAGTCCTCCATTCAAGCTGCCATTGACCAAATCCTTTCCTCCGCGGGGGCGCTACACGGTTTCGTCTGCAATGCCGGGCGCACAAAGCACAAGCCCGCGCTAGATTTCACGACCGAGGAAATCGACCAATTATGGGGTGTCAATCTGTACGGCAGTTTCTACAGCGCGAGATGCGCGGCACGTGCGTTTATCAAGCAGGGCGTCAAAGGGAGTATTGTGTTTACGGCGAGCATGGCGAGTTATCGGCCGAACAAGGTGCGCAGGTTCCATGCATGTTTGCTGCGAGGAGTACTAATCATGCGACTAGCGTGTACCGTCAGCGCCGTACGGGGCGTCCAAGGCTGGAATTAGAAATATGACGCATACGCTTGCTATGGAGTGGGCGCAGTATGATATTCGTGTCAACTCTGTGTCGCCGGGGCTTGTGAAGACGGCGATGACGTATTGGGTCGAGCAGCAACCGGACTGGGAGCAGCAGCTCAAGTATTACGGTGGTATGCCGCGGTTAGCTGCTGTGGAAGAGCTTGGGGGCGCGTATGTGTACTTGCTAAGCGATGCCGCGTCGTATACTACAAGTATCGATATCCCTGTCAATGGGGTCATAGGTATTTGCTAATTGCACCACTTGTTATGGCATCCGCGAGGTTGAAGTGAGACCGGTTGGAATATATAGCCATAAACGAATCGAACTATTCGAGCACATCCTTCTTCGTCATAAGTTCTCGTCCTCGGTACTATGTGATGGTGTTCTACGCTTCCTCCAGCCAACATAGGGAACGCCCTTCACGATTGGTAAGATTTCTGACGCCACGCCAAAGCATAGTGACTGACTCCAGGAGGGAGATCGTCACCACCGTATTCACCATCATGCTCATCTGCAAGTACATTGAAATTGAGGCGATTGTGCATCAGCTCCATTGGGAATGGATGATTTTCAAGGCAAGCGCCACGGCTGATATGGTCCAAAGTAGTATCTCGTGTGGTAATGAGCAAGCGAGAGATGCCGGTTGAGGAAGTGGGACCATCTGCCCAGATTGTGAAAAGCCCAGATATCAGAATTACCAGCGTGACGAATATGACTAATGCGCAACACTGCCAGAGCCTTCCTAACACATAGACTAAAGAGGTTGTCAGACGTGTGCGATTTACTATCGTCTGCATCACAGTGATTGCGAGCATCCCAGGTGCTGAAAGTAGGGAAAGCACCATGTCCGCGTAGAAGCTCTCGATCTCTTGACTCAGATTGCCCTTTGGTTCGCTGTTCTTTTGTACCAACCTAGTCTTGGTGATGTCTGAATAAACTTGCGCACAGTATGGTTCCGGAAGGGGCGCCTCGAAGTCGACATGGCCCTGTAAGAAGTTTCGAAAGAGCTCATCCATCGCATGATATGCTGCGGTCTCTTTGTAGAGTCCTAGATGATTGTAAGGATTTACGAAGCTCTGAGCCGCGCCGAGTTCTTGAGTGTAATCGAGTGTGCCGTCATCTCCCGTCGTAATTTCGGTGTCAATCATCGGTGCAATGTTCTCCCTCTTCACATCGGCATCAAAATAAGGTTCTATAAACCTTCAGTTGACAGTGTATTCTGTTTTCATATGTACGCAACGAAGTATATGTGGGTCGTAGCGGTGCGCCCGGTTAGTGGCATTCGGATCGTCTTCACGTGGACGTTCGTTCGAATTCATTTAACATCCAATCCATGAGAGAGGTTCAGACTTGAAGACTCCAAGATCCACAGGAGCTTCACCCATTGGTATTCCACCGGCACCTTTCTTGAATCCGGCGTCTTGTGGCCGCGCATATGAACCAGCATCGACTTCCGCGTGATAGACATAGCGGCCTTCTGGAACTAGCAGGCTCGTAGAGAGGCGCTTCGAGCTCTTTCAGTTGTCCGACATCGCCAAATCCGCTTGCAACTTCTTCACACTTGTGTTCAGGACTGAAGCTTTGCTTGTAGATGCAATTGTAAGATCCTCCATAAGCTTCCTGTCGAGCGCCCTGTTTCAGATTGGGGTGATCCATAACGCCATATGCTAAAAGAAGTGCGATCTGCGCAAGTTCGGCGGACGGTTGATCGTAGTGCTCGAAACGACCCCGAGCTGTTCCGGTAATGTCTGACGTAATGTAGTACATGAGAGATTGTTTGAAGGAGCTGTCTTTTTTTTTACGAGGTTACGCCAGTCTTTGTTCGTCTCACTTGTGAAATCGATTAGAGGTACCGCAACATCTTTAATCGAGGTTGCTAAATAAGTGCCGAAGGTGAGTGCATCAGGTGAGAAGATGATTGTGGCGATAGAAATCATCCAAATAACCATTGCTATCCCTGCGATGATAGGAGCATCGTAAACAGCTTCCCAATTTCCGAATAAGGATGGGTCTTCTGTGGGTCCAAAAACCCTATGTATCTTCGGAGCCGATAGTGCCCGCTCTCGAAGTAACCTCCAAACGCGCTATCTGAAGACCAGGACGACACAGCCACCGAATGCGACCTTTGCGAGATATGCTAAGATCCAGCCGTGGAGCATCCAACGGAACATTTTGTTCCCTGGCCTCTCTCCAAGACGATGCGGGTAGCTGTAAAAGAACCTGTTGAAGGAAGGCGAGTACTGTCCCCATAGCGAATGATAACACATGGGTGATAGTATACACCAAGTAATACTTCCAATCTAGACTGTGTCGCACGATGAGCGATAAGTCTTTCAGTCACGGGATTTGTTCGTGCGCGGGAAATGCCAGAGTCGAAAGGGTATAGTGTATTGGTCGTTCGTTGGTAGAGAGGTTGTGGTCCTGGCGAGAATAATGGAGAGAACATGCCAGGCTTGGCTTTGCTCAAATCTTTACGTATGTCAACTCTGGCGATTTCGGAGAGGTCGTCGAAGCTATGTGAATGACTAGTCCCGGGTCTCACTCTCCAGAAATCTTGATCTCTTGTTCTTCTTCTTCTTGTTTTCATCCGAATCATTGCTTGTTCCCATTGATATTACACTGTAGATAGGTTCAGATATGCTAATGTCTGGCGACATAGATGGCGCCGACTGGATAGTCGACGACTCAGACTGCTTGATGTACGTATCGCGATTGTAGAGCTACGTATGCTCATTGCCAGGTGCCAGATTGCTGATGCACTGCTAATGTTCTTACTCGACAGCTTTCTGTTCTGGGGTCACATGTATTCATGATGCAGTGTAGCGCGGGCACATATCGACGGGCCCAAGACCCTATCACCAAGAGATTACGATGAGAAGGAGCCGAGTGATCGTATAGACGAAAGATTTCTGCAAGGTCTCAGCCTCCAGGATGCGGCATGTGTTGAAAGACATCCTGTACACGGAGCAATGATTAGAACGACCAGGATGCTTGCTCATATGGGCGGCCGACAATGATGTGGGCTGTGGGAAAAGGAAGAAGACCAAATTCCGATGTGAATATGTAGGACTCAAAGGGGCCAAAGTGCTGAGTGCCACTCAAATCACCTGACGCTGCGTCACATGAGTTCGCGTTCGCGCGACGTCCGTGCACCCGCGTTTGCCTAAATCTAGGGCTGCCATGTATTATGTTCTTAGAGATCTCCGCAACATCTTCTTTTCACAATTGCCTCGCATTATCAAGATGGCTGGCAAGGAAGCGACGGTGTTCATTCTTGATGTCGGTCAGACTATGGGCGAAAGAAGACATGGTCGCGACCACACAGATCTCGAATGGGCGCTCGACTATGTGTGGGACAAGATCACAACCACCGTAAGCCGACGTTCTTTTGGTGATCTAGTGCGTTGGAGCGCTTCAAGCTACTAATCTGACGTTCATTCTGAGCAAATACTAAAACACTTTCAAGGTTGCGACAGGAAGGAAAAGCGCCTTGATGAGCGTGATAGGCTGTAGAACAGATCGCACGGAACTGGCAGGTTTGATGGACGATGACACAGAAGGCTACGAGAACATCAGGGTATTCTCTCATCTTAAGCAGTACTTGCTTAGCGACATACACCATCTTCAAAAATACCTCGTGTCAAGCAGGACGAACAACGGCGATTGTGAGTGTGCTGTTGGGCTCCAATTTCGTGCACTGCTAAATTCGGCAGTACTGTCCGCCTTAGCTCTAGCTACACAGATGATCGTGAGTGCGACTCAAGGCTCCAAGGGCAACTCGCTGAAATATGATCGTCGTATCATCATTGTGACCGATGGCCGTGGTGAGATGGATACCGGTGATTTGGACGCTATCGTCTCCAAAATCACAGACCCGGCCGCGCCCATAGAGATTGTGCTACTCGGTGTCGATTTTGACGATGCCGAAAGTGGTTATAAAGAGGAGAACAAAGATCCTGCAAAGGTAGTGAGAGCACTCACTTCATGTCAAGTATAATTAACACACCGCAGGAGAAGAACGAGGTTATTCTCAAGAGTTTCGTGGATGACTGCAATGGTAATTTTGGCACTCTAGCGGTAGCCATTGAGCAGCTGCACATACCACGACTTAAAGAAACACGACCCGTTACTGGTTTCAAGGGTCAATTGACATTGGGAGATTCTAACCACTACGACGCGACCATCACCATTGACGTAGAGCGCTATCTGTGTACCATGCTAGCGAAGCCACCGACAGCGAGCTCCTTTGTAGTACGCACCGATCATGGTAGTGCTCCTGGTCCTAGCACACAGTCGTCGGGAACGATCATAGGTGAAGAACACGCCATGTCCGATCTCTCAGCCGTCCGAAATCAGCGTGTTTATCAAGTCGAAAATCTCGAAGAACCAGGAATGAAGAAGAACGTCGAGATGGACGACCTGGAACGTGGCTACGAGTATGGAAGGACAGCTGTACACATCTCAGAGTCCGACATGAACGTCGTCAAGCTGGAGACTGAACAGTCTCTACAGCTTGTAGGATTCGTGAAGGCGGAGGAGTTTGAGCGGTATCTTCCGATGAGCCGCTCATATTTCATTGTGCCACAGAAAGCGAACCAACAATCTCAGCTTGCCCTATCATCCTTCATTCATGCTCTATATGAGTCTGAATGCTATGCGGTAGCAAGAATCGTGACAAAGGAGCTAAAACCTCCACTACTCATCCTCCTTGTACCACGCATCGAGCTAGACTGGGAAGCTCTCGTGGACGTCGAGCTACCATTTGAGGAAGACATGCGGCGCTATAAATTCCCTCCGCTGGATCGTAAAATTACAGTAAGTGGGAAGACGATAACAGAGCACAAAGACCTGCCGACCGAAGAACTCGATGACGCGATGAGCAATTTCGTTGATGCGATGGACCTATCCACATTCGACCGCGACGAAGACGGCAACGAAGACGAGTACGCCAAACCAGAAGACACATTTGCACCGCTCGTCCACAGAATCAACCACGTCATCCGCTGGCGAGCAACCCACCCCGATCCCACACTTCCAATTCCTGAACCCCCCGAGATCCTCCTTAAATACTCCCGCCCGCCCGCCTCTCTGCTCTCACACGCAACCCCCTACCTCACCGCCCTCCAAAAAGCCGCCAACGTGAAGAAAGTGCCCCCAAAAGTGAAGGGCCGCGGCAAACGCCAACGAACAGACCGCGACAAGCCCCTCTCAGGCCTCGACGTCGACGCTCTCCTCGGCAACCCCCAGCGCACGAAAATCGACCCTACAAACCTCATTCCGTCGTTCAAGCAAGCCCTCGCGACAACAGACGACCTCGACGCCATCCAAGAAGCCGCCGACGGCATCGCCGCGGAGATTCGCACGCTCATCCGCAACAGCGTGGGCGATAGCGCGTATGCGCGCGCACTCGAGGCAATACGCGTGCTGCGCGACGAGATTACGGAGCTGGAGGAACCAGACATCTACAACACGTTTATTCGGGGATTGAAAGCGGATCTTCTAGACGGGAAGCTGAACGGGAACAGGAAGGACATGTGGTGGCGGATCCGGGGGAGTAGGTACGGGCTTGTAGACCAGAAACGGAGTCTCGTGAGCGAAGTGACGGAAGAAGAGGCGAAGCAGTTCTACAATGTGTCTTGATGTTGTGGACGTCCCAGCTACTTATATACCTTAGGTACCAGAAATCTCTTTTACGTCTCGTTTCTCACGCCCCACGCCACCGTGATACAGCCCTTACTCGATTCTCACTTTCACGATGAGGCTCCTTGTAGCAGGCTGATATACCACGTCGCCTCCAGCCCATCGCACCGCACCAGTCCTTCCGCCGCCACCTTGCCTCCTCCCCCAAACCTCTTCACCGCCTCGTCAATGATATCGGCGATATCCTGATTATCCATGTAAAACTGATAGTCGCGCGGTGCGCCAGGTGCACGGCCCATGCTGAATCTGCATGCAGAGTTCAGCATGTTCTGGCGGTAGCCTTCTGGCTGGCCTGTCGTTGTTTAGTCTGCGCCTCGCAAATTGAGGCGGGGATGAGGAGAAAGGGAGAATATAACAAGCGGGTGGAGAGCAGAGAAAGAGTACCTTTGAAGTCTACGATCCAGTCTCCCGCGTCGGTGAAGAGATCGCGGCATGTACTTTGGCACTGCGCTGGGGTGGGGGCATTAGGCGTGGAGGCTGTGCGGTCGATAAAAGTAAGTGTTTCGCAGTGGCCAATGGTGCTCTTGTTGCCGGCGCATTGGTTTACTTGGCGGGTGAAGTGCGCCGTTGTGAGGCACGCGAGAAGGAGGGTGAGGAAGACGGTAGAGGCATGCATTGTGAGTAATTGGGATCGGAAGAATTCTTGTTTGAATTGGAGTGTGTTTTTGGAGTGTGTTGGCGTTGACTGTTAGGCTATGAAACTGAATCTGGACGACAATCTGCGCTTGCTTAATACGATGTGAAGCGTACATGTAAGCTCAGTGTAGAACTGGCCCTGGTCGGTGCAGCTGCTGGTTGGATGTCCTGCTGAAGTAATACTTGCATTCACGTAAGCAGAGCAATTTGTCTCGTGAATATACATAAAGAGTGGGCCAATGGGATGGTGTTCTCGCGAACGAACATGCTTCAAGCACCGGTTATGCTTCATATGAATGTATTGTTTCGAGAGTAAGCTGCAGCAGTTGGAATGATCGTGCTACAAACATATTGTGAATGCTAACGCTATGACGAACATGTTCGCACACGCTAGCAGCGGTGCCCAGACGGATAATATAGGAGCTCTGCTCGTCTGTGCGATTAAACCGGTATTGTCTAACGCATCTGTCGCCTGTCAGGCCTGCTCTCAATGCTCTATGCAAGGTTGTCTTACCGTTGTCCATCGCCCCATTTTGCTGTAGCTGACTGGTATTATCGTTGCACAAGGCTACTAATGTGCTGTCGCTTTGTAATCGTTGCAACTTCATCGGTGCTTCGGCGATGCTCTTGCGCAACTGTTCCACTTGTTTCTGATTCAAGATTTCCTTGGCTAGATGCTCGTCCAGTGCAGTCTGGTTGTTCGATAGTGCAGCCAGCTTTTTGAGTTTTTTCAATCTCTTGCATTGCTTGGCTACTTTACGTTGAGCATTGACCGTAGTGCATTCGTTCGTCAGTGTGACGTTCGAGTTGAGGGCGTTCAGCTGGCTCGCGATATTTGAAGCTTCACCCTCAAGCCAATCCTTCCTCTTTTGATCCATCTTGCCTTCTGCGAACAAATTGTCGAGTGCGGTCTGGTTGCTAGCGAGTCCGTTGAGGGCAGTCAATACACGGATCCTTTCGCACACCTTCCCAACTGTATCCATTCCACTATCATGCCGTACAACGAATGAAATCGGCGTGCTCTGAGTAAGACCGGGAAGAATCAACAAAAGAAATATAGTATTGAAAACGAATGAGAACATTTTGAAAAGAGTGACTGATTGCAAAATGACTGACTGCAGAATGACTGATTGCAGAATGACTGAAGCTGTGGTCCATATCAATACCGTCGGCAACACCGATGAGTTGCCGGACCGTTGGCTAGAGAGCACCCTTGATCCTGGATGACTGCATAGGTGAGTGCTGTCCACGTTTCAAGATGTTGTGTCACATCATCACCAGACGAGTGCAGGACTAGCACAGAACACCCTCGGTGCGCCCAATACTTCAAGTCCACCATGTCGTAAACTGCTCTTTTACCAACAGATATACTTCTTGATGCTGCGCTGCGTCACTCTCCTCGCTCTGCAAAAATCTTACGGCAAGAGAAAGAAATTTTGGTGAAACGGAAATGGTCCCTGACAGGCACGTGTTTCACGACTGAAATTGACCGACAGCATGATGACAGCCAAACTTAAGGTCAACACGATGCTACTGAGGCATTTGTCCGAGCAGCATTTGAAGCGCATTACATACTATAATGGTGATTCGCTGGGATCAGTAGGGTACCATGCTTGTCGCCAGGAACACAGCTAGGGCCAAGAACCAGACACGTGGGAATGTAGTCGAGCATGAATCATTTGGCGCGAAAGTGGCCATTGCTGATCCTGTCTGTGACCTTGCTGCTGGGATGCTTTGTAAAGGAATGGTCGTCGTGTTTGACGTGGGTCGAGGCAACTGGGGACAGGCGGACGGCGCAGTCAAAGAAGCTGTGGGCTGCCTTGCATGCGTGGAACTCGGGTCAATGTAGACATTGGGGCAGGCATTTGCGCATGTTTCGTATGTTGAGTTGAAGCTGTTTCCAGGGCCGGCATCGGCACATTGCTTCACGCACGCGAAACCACTGCACGCAATGCCATTGTCGCCCCACAGTGTTCGTCCTGTCTCTTGAAGCCGACGTAGTCTGGGAAGATGTTGATCGTGGCGTCGCACAGTGTTTGCTCGTTGATCAGGTAGCCGGGATCCCGTTCAAGGGCAAGACTTGGAGGTTGGGCAAGCGACTGCACACTCAGATTCGTAGAAGCAGAAGGGTTTGTCTTTTTGTGAAGACAATAGGTAGATGTAGGAGGCAGAAGCATATCCGCTGGCGGCCAAACCATACCATTGAACGTTTATACATAGCAACAGTGAAAGGGGTGTGACGTGGTTGTGGTGCCTGGCTCCTGGCTGACCCTGACCCTGTCGGCGTTCTGGCTCGCCGATGGCGGGGACGTGGTGGGAGTCAAACAATAAAACAATTCCACCCCGCCACGGCGAGTCTTGTGCACGACACGTCTTCGCCATGTCCATCGACTTCCCCCAGGAGGAGGAGCGCATTCTCGCGCGCTGGAAGGAAATCAACGCCTTCCTGCGCCAAGTAGAGCTGGTGAGTGCACGCCAACAGAGGCCCTTCCCTTGCGCACGAGGTCACACTATGCGAGGATGCCCTTCTGGATCAATCTTCAGGATCAACCTTGAGGAACAAGATTGCTGATCCGCTCTTGAAAAGTCAAAAGGCAAACAGCCATATACCTTCTACGATGGACCCCCCTTCGCCACCGGCATGCCTCACTATGGCCACTTGCTGGCGTCCACAATCAAAGACATCATCCCTCGATACTGGTCCATGAAGGGCCGCTATGTCGAGCGCCGCTTTGGCTGGGACACGCACGGTGTGCCCATCGAGTACGAGATTGACAAGGAGCTGGGCATGTCTGGTCGCGACGCCGTGCGCGAGCTCGGCATCGCCAAATACAACGAGAAGTGCCGCGCCATTGTCATGCGATATGCGACCGAGTGGAGGGCCACCATCGACCGCCTGGGCCGCTGGATTGATTTCGACAATGACTACAAAACAATGGATACCAGCTTCATGGAGTCAGAATGGTGGGTCTTCAAGCGACTCTTCGACAAGGGCGCTGTCTACCGCGGCTTCAAGGTCATGCCCTACAGCACTGCGCTCGCCACCCCACTCAGCAACTTCGAGGCGTCGCAAAACTACAAGGATGTGCAAGACCCGGCAGTCGTCGTGACTTTCCCTCTTGTTGACGATGCGAACACATGTTTGCTAGCATGGTAAGTAGTAGGCGTCTGGCAACACACCTCGGATCACTGCTAAATGCCATCAGGACCACAACCCCATGGACGCTCCCCTCAAACACCGGCCTTTGCGCGCATCCTGACTTCGAGTACGTCAAAATCCTCGACGAGGCCTCCGGCAAGCACTACATCCTTCTCGAAGCCCTGCTACGAACACTGTACAAGGACCCGAAGAAGGCCAAGTTCAAGATTGTGCAGAAGCTCAAGGGCAAGGACATGCTAGGCTGGAAGTACGAGCCACTTTTCAATTACCTCTACGACGAGTTCAAGGACTACGGCTTCAAGGTCGCCAACGACACATACGTCACGGCAGACAGCGGTGTCGGCATTGTTCATCAGGCTCCAGCATACGGTGAAGACGATTACCGAGTTGCGCTCGCGCACGGCGTCATCAGCGACACCCGCCCCCCGCCAAATCCCGTTGACGACGCTGGGTGCTTCACGTCGGTGGTCCGTGACTTTGAGGGCCAGCACGTCAAGGCAGCCGATAAGGCTATCATCAAACACCTCAAGGCTTCTGGTCGCCTTGTAGTTGACTCACAACTCACCCATAGCTATCCTTTCTGTTGGCGATCCGACACCCCTCTCATATACCGTACTGTCCCATCGTGGTTCATCAAGATTCAGGACATCGTCCCTCAGATGCTGGAGAACATTGCGGGTTCACACTGGGTGCCATCTTTCGTGAAGGAAAAGCGTTTCGCCAACTGGATCCAGAACTCACCAGACTGGGCTGTTTCTCGTAACCGATTCTGGGGAACTCCATTACCGCTCTGGGTCAGCGACGATGGAAAGGAGATTGTATGCGTTGGCAGCGTAGAAGAGCTGAAGACGTTAAGCGGATACGAGGGTGACCTCACGGACATCCATCGAGACAAAGTCGATCACATCACTATCCCAAGCAAGCAAGGCAAAGGTGATCTGAAGAGGACCAACGAGGTTTTCGATTGCTGGTTTGAATCGGGCTCTATGCCATACGCTAGCGCCCACTACCCTTTCGAAAACGTCGAGCAATTCGAAAAGTCATTTCCTGGTGACTTTATTGCGGAAGGTCTCGATCAGACTCGTGGATGGTTCTATACCCTCACTGTTCTCGGTACCCATCTGTTTGGCAAGCTTCCGATGAAGAACGTTGTTGTCAATGGCATTGTCTTGGCCGAGGATGGCAAGAAGATGTCGAAACGTCTCAAGAACTACCCTGACCCTTCCTTGATCATGAATAGCTATGGCTCCGATGCGTTGCGATTGTATCTCATCAATTCACCTGTTGTCCGCGCAGAGACTCTCAGATTCAAGGAAGCCGGAGTAAAGGAGATTGTTTCTAAAGTGCTCCTGCCACTTTGGAACAGCTACCAATTCTTTGACCAACAAGTCTCACTGCTCAAAAAAGTTGCGGATTTGCACTTTGTGTTCGACCCTGCTGCGGAGAAGACGAATACCAACGTCTTGGATCGATGGATTCTGGCTTCGTGTCAATCACTACTCAAGTTCGTCAACGAGGAAATGGCAGCATATCGTCTGTATACTGTTGTGCCAAGGCTTCTCGAGGTTCGTTCTTCATGCTGTTGAATTCATCAAGGTTACTAAATTGTGGAAAGCTCATTGACAATACAACGAACTGGTACATTCGCTTCAACCGTCGACGATTAAAGGGCGAATACGGCATTGACGATACCAAGCATGCACTGAACACACTATTTGAAGTCCTCTATACTCTGTGTAGGGGACTTGCGCCCTTCACACCTTTCCTAACCGATAACATTTACCTCCGCCTTCTCCCACATATTCCGAAGGAGCTGCATGCCGAGGACAACCGCAGCATCCACTTCCTCCCTTTCCCTGAAGTTCGCGAGGAGCTGTTTGATGAGGTCGTGGAACGCCAGGTCAAGCGCATGCAGGCTGTCATTGAACTTGGCCGCATCTGCCGTGATCGTGCAAACAAGGGCTTGAAGATCCCTTTGAAGACCCTCGTAGTCATCCATCCCGAACAGCAATATCTCGACGACGTTAAGTCACTGGAGAACTATATACTGGAAGAGCTAAACGTTCGAGACATAGTTCTTTCAAGTGATGAGGACAAATACAACGTCCAGTACTCAGCGTCAGCGGATTTCTCAGTGCTCGGCAAGAAGCTCAAGAAGGATGCGGTCAAGGTCAAGAAGGCACTACCGAACCTTAAGAGCCAAGACATCAAAGACTTCCTCAAGAACGGCGAGCTACTTATCGATGGAATCCGGGTGGAGAGCGAGGACCTTATGGTCAAACGCGGTCTCATCAAGGACGACAGCAATAAAGATCAAGAGTTCAACACCGACAATGACGTCCTCATCATTCTCGACGTTGCTAGCTATCCTGAGCTCGAGCAAGAGGGACTTGCACGTGAGATCATCCGGCGCGTACAAGATTTGCGGAAGGCAGCCAACCTTGTGCCGACCGACGATGTAGGCATGGAGTACAGGGTGCTCAGTGATCCAGAGAATGTAGGGTTGGAGGCGGCGTTTGAGAATCAGGGTGCACTTTTCGAGAAGGCGCTGAGGAGAAACGTAGACAAGCATGTCATCACAGAGATGGAAGGCAAGATCCCAGAGAACAGCAACGAGACAGTCATTGCCGAGGCCGAACAAGAGCTGCACAAAGCCACATTCTTACTGCGCCTCGTCAAGCTCTAGATGTATAGAATCTCTGAGAAGTTTTCAATGCTTTTAGCATTGGCATCAAATCCTTGAAAATGAAAATGAAAAAAATCAAATCATGCAGCCCGGCTACCCAGCTCAAATCATTTCACCAACCCCCCCCCCCTTTCGATTCATTCCCTCCTCCTTATCTCGTGGTAATTGTGCTCACCGTGTAAAACCCCTTGGTCCCGTCGTCGCACGCGACCCCTCAACCCAGCGTCCCCTAAGTTCATACCCCCCAGTATCTAAGCTCTTGCACTCGCACTAGCAATACGCCCGCTATTATCACACCTAGGGGGGCTAGGTGGTGGTATCAGCATAGGGATGGGGGGGAGGTATGTCGGGCGGCTTGGGGTACGCGGCGGTGTTGGTGTTGTTTCTTGTTTCTCGTTTCTTATTTCTTGTTTCTTGTTGTTTCTTGTTTCTTGTTGTTTCTTGTTTCTTGTTGTTTCTTGTTCCTCGTTATAGGAAGGAAGAGGAGGAGGAGGCGTAGAGGGGGGAGTTTCCACATTATACAAAAAGACTCGAAACTGTTCGTCCCTGGGGGGGGGGGTTTTTTGCCTACTTGCCCGGTGCTGGCTGGTGGCAATGTTTGGGGGCTTACGTCATCTACGCTGCTTGCAGGGCATGTATGTTTATGAGCGAGCATAATGTATGATGGGGGGTTTTTTTTGGGGGGGGGGGACTTGTTTTCATTGAAACGGTCACGGTAAAAAGAAGAGGGTGAAAGTTTGGCTTTGTGATTGCAAAAGGGTTGCATTCAATCTCGTTTCTCTTGGCAGAAAGTGTGGCGTACTGTTTCTGCTCTTTCTCCTCTTTTACTTCCAGACAAGGCATATACACAAGAGGCCGTTCATCAAAGGTTAAAGGTCAACCCTCGTTATCCAACGCAGGTCTGACGTTCGTTGCCCAAAAAAAGAAAAAGTCTGCTATCCCTTTTCCTCTCCAGGACTATGGAGATATGGCTGTATTTATATGGGGCTGTTCAAAATAGGCTGAGGATGTTATGAAGAGACTTGAGCAAAGGCCTGAAGAGCAAGGAGACTCCGGGATATGTTGTTTGCATGCAGCACGTTTCACTATGCTCTCGACGCAACGGTCTCGATACCTGATCGAAATCGCAAAGCTTTAACCTCAAGGGCTCGACGGCGTGTGAAGGCCCTCTCATCGGTGCTTCGCGACGTGCCCGGGTAGAGCTGCGGAGATGCTCGCTAAATGGCTAAAAGTTGTTGTGTTACAGGCCGGAAATGGTGGATCAATGCGGAAGAGAGTGAAAAGCAACATTAATTGGGAGGTGTGGTTGAGGATTGGGCGGAGAGTGAGCTGGTTACTCCTCCATCCTTCCGAAAAAGGTGTCCTCGTCCTCGTCTGCGCGTCCGCGACTACGCGAGTTGGACATGCGGTAGTCCTCTTCGTCGGCGAAATGGTCGTCGTCCATGTCGACATCTTTGCTCTCGCTATGGTAGCGGTAGCTGTTGCGCATGCTTGATTGCTGCGCAGTCACAGTAGTGCTGCCTGACAGGTTCTGACCGAGATGGTTCGAGTCCATGAATTTCGCAGGCAGCGGAGGAACGGGTGGCACATCCGGTGGCAGGGCAACTGGACCCGACTTGGGGGTGCCATAAGAACAGCTCAGCAAGCCCACGGCAGCAGCAAGATCAGCATGGTCGTTGCCATCATCACGATAGGAGCCTGCAACCGAAGTGCCCGAGGTGGTTGGACGATCAGACACGTTGCTCCACTGGCGAAAGTGGCCTGCATCCCCTTGGTCAGAGAAAACAGTCGACTGGTAGGAGTGGCCGTAGGCAGAGCTCGTGGCAGAGTAGCGCTTGATGGAACGCTGGCCAAAGTGGGAGTGAGGAAACGAGCCCACGGCATGGTCTTCCATGTGCGGGGGCGGGGTAGTTTCTGTGGAGCTCAACTCCTCACGCACATCGGAGGAGCCCGAAGCTGGCGGCGACGAGCGATCGCTCTCGCCACCGTCGCTCTCCTTGTTCATGGCGACCAGGACGGAGGCGGCCTCGAGCAGTTGCACCTGCTGGTGTTTTGAAATGAGCAACTTGGACGTGTACTGCCATTCCGGCGTGTGCTCCCAACTAAATCAAAAGTCAACGCAGAACTTCAACAAACAGGATGCGTCCATGTGTGTGTGTGTGTGTGTGTGCAGTAGTAAGGGCATTCGTCATGAGGCGTGAAAGTATGTGGGAGGACTGGAGTAGGCTAAGGGGTACTGACAGGTGCTTGGTCAGGCAGCTGCTGTGTTTGTAACCTTTCCCACATTTTTCACACTTCAGTTCGCTACCACTTGCGCGCTTGGTGTCGCCCTTGGTCAGGCGGTTGCCTTCGCTCGCGCGACGTATGCGTGACTTGGAGTCGCCCTTTTCGTGCTCAGGCATGGTGGCCAGTGTTGGCCCGTCCATGACTGCTTCACTGCTGGCACCGTAGCTGGCAGGAGCGAAGCCGGAGCCGTGGCCGGGCATGCTCGAGGCCATGACGGAGCTGGGGCCCAGACTCGGGCCTCTGAACTGCGGCGACGGTTTCGACAGGCGGCGCATTCCACTGCTCGCTCCTTCCAGCGGCGCTCCTATCGCGCCCTTGGCAGCGGCCGCCATGGCCGCGACATTGCCAGCAGCAGTCGAACTCATGCTCTTCCGGCGCGTGACGCGGTGTGCTGGGTTCATGGAGCCCACAGAGAGCGAGTGGGCATGCGGGCGGCTCTTGGGCAGCGAGCCGGCCATGATGTTCCCCGAGTGCCGGTGCTGGCTCGCAGGTCGGACAGTCGTCGGTTCCTGGATCGCAGGGCAGTTAGCGCAATGGAACAGGAGCAATTGGTGCAGAGAGAGGGCTGGAAGAAGGGAAGAGAGGGCATGCCTTGAGGACAGTCATGGTTGCGGCCACAAAAATCAAACAGCTGGCAGCCTCGGCGGGTTGCTTGCTTTGTTCTCCCAGGACCGTCAGCAAGGTGGAATGGTTGCACAGCCCCCGACAGGCCGGAGTTGCAGGCGAGACAAAGCGGAATGCGGCTGGGTGGGTTCCGAGAGAGATGCAGGGCGGCGCAGGGGGGAGCGGGCGTGGGCGTGGTGGAATATTTATTTGAATGTGTGCTCGGCGCGGGCTGGCGGGCTGGCGGGCTGGCGCTTCGTCGAGAAAGTACGAGTGCGAGTGCTATGGTGTGCTGAGATGGCGGAATGCTATAGGACCCCGCTTGGCCGTCCGTGCCTGGATATTGCGTGGTACTGTCACCTGTGTCCAAAAGGATGTCTCGAAGCGCTGCGGCGGCGATGTGCGGCCGGTGGGCACTTGGTCAGGGTTTCAGAGCAGCTGGCCGTGGGCGAGAGCAGCAATGTGCGCGGCAGCAGGATGCATCGCCATGGCAGCTCCAGAAGTTTTTATTCTTTCGTCGCAAACATGGGCACGCGGCTCCATGGTCAGCCGACGGACGTCGCAGGCTCGCAGCCCCCCCCAAGCCTGGCCAACGACGCTTCAACGTGATCACTGATAGCCCACCCCGGCCACGGCCCCCTCTCGAGGTACCCGGCACCTGCACCTGCGTGGCTGACGAGAGGCCCGCCCGCCCTGGGGCTCTCACGCATTCTATTGAATCTAGGTATTCCATCGCTTTCCATCAATGGCCTCATGCGGATCCGTGAGGGCAGGCTGCACCGCAGTCGTCTCGCGCTTCTGGCTAGGTACGAGTCTCAGCACTCTGCATGCGCCATGCTCGTGTCTGAGTTCCGCAACCCCCCTCCGACCTCGCTATGTGCGCGAGAAGAATTCCAGAAACCTTTTTTTTTTGCCTGTGCCTGGCGCGATGCGTGCCAGAGTGAGAAGGGGCCCAGTTAGCGTGCCAACAATAGAGGCCCCCCCCCCGCTCCTGTGATTCGAGCAGTGGAGTGAGGTCAAACAGCTTAGACCTGCTTGGGAAACGCCTCTCGAATCCCACACAGTCGCTTATGCCAGTGTGTACTATGTATGCACAGCAAGGCCACGGGGAACCCAGCGCTTGTCGAGAGGTCGGTGGCTAAGGCCAGCGATCGCTGCTGTGTTGGGCAGAGAACTACACGAAGATCACCGCGCACCGAACATGAGTTCGGTGCAGTCTGCACTCCAGGTTCGCCAGCTATGCGCATGCCGTGCAGCAATTGTCCTGGGAGACACACCTGTCTGACGGTTGACCGCGCACAATTGCTGTAGCATGTGGCCCTCTGACAGCAGGACAGGTGCTTGGCGTGATCACGATCGGTGCCGCCCATGGGTATTAGCAATCGCCCCAATACGCTACCGTGGCAGCCCGCCTCCCGGCCTTGTTACTGGCTGCTGTGGGGTCGCTGCCGACACCCCATTGCGACAGACACATGACGAATCGAGTCCATCGACAAGTCTGACAACCCGTGAACACGCCGCGCTGCAAGTCATGTCTGGGCTAGCTGCCGTCCCTCTTGAGTTGCGATCGGCCAGATCAACAGGTCGAGATCGTGGGCCTTGCAAGGATACACAGACCCTGGAGCAGCAGTGCATACATACATACTATGGTATCAACATACGTACAGTACTACATACTTCTTCCAGCGGCCAGCCATCGCGAAACACTGCGTTTATGACTTGATACGTCGATAGCACAAACGCCATGGCCATTCGTCCTGGATTGGCTGCCCGTGTCGGTCGCATACAGCCGCGCACGATGCATCATCCCCACCGTGCTGCGGGGGCATAGTGGCCATACCTACTCATGCTTGGAAGTTGGAACATCTGTTCATATGCAAGGCGCTGAGGGGTCCATTGCCGCCTTCCGGTTCCAGCAACCCACGCCAATGGTCCCTGTAACAGGCACCCTACATACATACATCCATCCATACCTACATACATAACATGGAACCCTTCAATCGAGGGGCTGGACACGCCACTGGATAGGTATCCCTTCTTCAAATGCCACATGTCGAGCTCCGCATTGATTGCGAGCTTTTCTCCAGATCCCTTTCAAGTGCTGTCAGGCCATCTCTTGCGGTATTTCCCCACCCACGGCCAACATGGCCGACCGCCAGAACGTCCCTGCACGTGCATCTGCCGTGGTCCGTGGTCCGTGGTCCTTGGAACACCTCTGCCTCCGTCGGAAACCCCACTTCTGCCACCTCGTCGAGCTTTACCTAACCCAAAACAATCCCACGCAAAGCAGGTTTCACACCCACACACACAGTGACGTTAGCTGGCGACATACCTATTTTTATTGTAAAAAAAAAAGCCATCTTCGATCCCCGAGTTCTGTGCCTGCCTTTGTCGCGCGAGCCCTCACTGTTCTTAATCTCAACATCTTTCTTGCACTGGTGTAAAAAAATAAAAATAAAAAAATCTGCTGCATGCACAACAAGTACATGTAAGAATGACGTGGTGCGCTGCGCCCGTCGTTTGTCGGGTCGCTGCAGTACACAACAAAAAAGACGTCCCAGTCCGGAAATCCGGGCGCTACGGGCTTTGTAAGGTTACTAACATATGTATGTATGTATTGCAAAGTCAAAGTGTTTCCTTTCCGCCCGTGTTCATGAATGCTTGGCCACGATCCTATTCCTGACTCAGAGGAACATGTCATTAATCCAGGCTTTCAATTAACCCGCACTTGCAAGCAGTCAAAGCAGACGCTGTCCTACCTAGCAATACATAGCACAAGGCTACCTCCTGGTTTTTTATTGCTCCTGGATTGACATGAACAGTTATGCTAGCGTAGGCATAGCCACGACTGGATGTGGAAATATATTGAGAGTATTATTGAGAATATATATAGTCTTTTAGTATAACTAGTAATATAGGGAAATGGGAAAAATAAATGTGTATGACTATCATGGGGGCATGCACCGTGTCAGCCGTTCCTGTTATCGTACCTCTAGACCGTCGCGTCAAGATATGATGCTGCCTATCTAGCACGGGGCCGAACAGTTCAACGTACTCTAAACGACCACGGATGTTTCAATGTCTGAGCAAAAACCCTCGTGTTTTGGATATCGTTGCAGCTGCGTTGTGATGAACTCAATCGTTGTGATGAACTCAATCGTTGTGCTGCTTGGCCAAGCGATATGTTGTTGACAGCAGTTGCAGCTTCAGACGTTGGTGTTGGCTGTTGGTGTTGCACAGCTTAGTCAGCTCAAGCTCACGTGCCGATTCGTCACTGCTTCGGATCATCGTCTCTCAAGCCTGGCGCAACGCAATCGCTCTTGAGACCGCCACACTTCCGTCGGAGATATCCAAAACCATCATAAACATCTAGACAATCGCTTGATCGACATAGTCTCGCAATAACACCGACAACACGAGGACGCGCATCGAGCCGCGACAGCATACTCACTCTCGCAATGGCGGATGGAGCTGCGCAACCCAAGCCCAGCAGCAGTGTCAAGCTGGTACTGCTGGGCGAGGCTGCGGTGGGAAAGGTATGCATTCGCAACCCCAGGCATGAAGCACAAAAGCTAACAGGAGATGTAGTCATCACTGGTCATGCGGTTCGTGAACAACGACTTCCAAGAGAATAAGGAGCCTACCATAGGAGGTACGTCTGTACACGGATCCCAAAAAGTTCTTGGACAAGTGCTGATACAGCCCGCAACAGCTGCCTTCCTGACACAGAAATGCAATCTGCCAACCAGGACCATCAAATTTGAGATTTGGGATACCGCAGGTCAAGAACGCTTCGCATCGCTCGCACCCATGTACTACCGCAATGCACAAGCCGCACTTGTCGTCTACGATATCACAAAGCCCTCATCTCTCACAAAAGCACAACATTGGGTTGCCGAACTACACCGCCAAGCCTCGCCAGGTATCGTCATTGCGCTAGTTGGAAATAAATCCGACCTCGCGACTGCGGGTGTGGAAGATAGCGCAGAAGATGCTGATGCGGTACCCGCCGTAGAGGGCGAAGAGGAGCAAGCAGAGGATGGTGTGGACGCTAGGAGAGTGCCATCGAAGAACGCCAAAGCATATGCTGATGAGGAGGGTCTATTGTTCTTTGAAACTAGTGCCAAGACTGGCCAGAATGTCGCAGAGGTCTTCACAGCAATCGCAAACGCAATCCCAGAGACGAGTCTGAAGGGCCCACGAGGTGTCGGCGGTCAGACAAGCCTGGGAAGGCAGGAGGATGCTCGTGTGAACTTGGGAAGCGCTAGGACCGAAGGCGCAAAGGAAGGCTGCGCATGCTAAGCCATACCAGATTCAAGTTACGTGTAAACAAGCTGTGTCTGTCCAAGCTTACTTCCCTAGTAGATAGCAGGCGTTGTGGCTGGTAATTATTCAGATCAATGATTTATGAAACACATTCTTCGGCCACATGTATGCGAGTACTTGATCACGAGGCGGCCTGGTTTGTGGTGGATTAACATTCGAACCAGGCCACTAGCTTTTTCAGACGCGGCATAAAGTATTAGATTCCTAGCATTGTGGATGTGAGTTATGGTATTTGAGACCACGCTCTATTAACTCTGAGCATATTACACAATAACAACAAGTACGCAAAAAGCCCCCATTTCGAACCGAATCGAGCACATCTAGCTCTACACACCCGATAACACAAGAGACCTGACCGCTGAATTACCACAGTCCACACGTATCTATCCACACACAGAGTCAGCCTTCAAACAGCCAAGGAACCACAGATTCAAAAAAAATCCCCCTACCCAGCAGTTATGCATAGACCATACCACATACCTAGCATGTCCAGATATAAGTACACCTGCCTGTTCCCGTGCAGGACGATCGTCCATTCGTGCCCCTGCCGGTGAATTGCCCAGCCCGGCCGTTGCAAATCTGGACGGGGCTGGCAAACGCGGTTTCGATTTCGCAGATGCCGTTTCTGCATATCCCGGTCAAGTCGTACGTTGTCGCTGCCGCAGCGAGAGGAGCCAGAAAGGCAAGGAGAGGGAGGAGGTGCATGGTTTATTAGATATATATAAAAAAAGATAAAAAAAAAGGGCCCCCCTTTGTTTTCGGTATCGAAGAGATTGGGGTATTCTGGGGGGGAAAGTGCTGGGTTGGTTCTGATGGGTTCAAGGCGGGTGAGATGAGCAAGCTTGGGTTCCGTGATGGCAATTTTTCAATCCTCCCAGGTTTTCGCTGTCACAGCTGTGTTTATATACACACCTCCTGAGCAGCTTTGCTCCAGCGGCGGCCGTCGGGCCGACGGGGATCTGGGTTACAGCATAAACACGTTCCCAAAAAAAAAGGTGGGAACAGAAATGCATCAACGCCATCTGCCCAAGAAAGCCATGGGAGTCCTATTCCGCCGCTTTGCACCCAAGGCGTCACGCGTCGGGTTCGTCGTCCGCGTGTCATTTCGTTGAGCATTTGGCCGCCTGTTGAGACGGTTTTCCGCATAAGGCAGTCATGCCGAGTCTGGTAATATACTAGGAAAAGGAACATGTCAAACTTTGTAAATGGGATGGGCAGGGACCAGGCTTTTGGATGTTTTGGGGTTATAATAACGACTTAGCATTGTTTCTCATGGTCCGCTGTCTTGTACGCACGCACGTGAGCAGCGTAGTGGAATACTTGCCAACCTCCAGCCAAAGGATTACTGAGACGAGGGCTTGTCGGTTGCTCGCTGGAGAGTAGGTACCTATGCTACGTCTCGGCCGGACCGAGCCGGATCGCTAACAGGCATTACAGACTGTTGTCCAGGGTGTTGTTCACGTCGCGTTCGCATCCTGGCTATTTTTGCCATTAGCTAAGCCTAGCGAAGTGGTAACTGAGCTACCTAGCTTAGCGCAGAGGGGTGGGGGGAACTAGCTCCTAAGAAGTAAAGACTAACCTAGATCTACGCTTGAACAGGACAAGGACTAAAAAGATCCTACTTCCTTAAATTAGCCTCAGAGCTGGGTGAAGATGCGAATCCGACGTTGACAACACCCTGTAGTCGGTAGCGCGGGTGCACTATCTGGTGCTCGCGAAGCCACTCTACTTGTTTTGCCTCGGTTCATGTGCAGTAAAAGGAGTGTTTGGTACAAAGTCATCGAGTCATAGAGGGAAGTGCGCTCTTGAGTGTACAAGGGATACCTAATGTCACTTGGCACACGAAGAAGCTCGGAATTTTTGCAGCGCTACTTGAGTACATACCAGTAGGGTCCTGCGTAACATCCGTGCATACGTGAGTTTCTTTCTGTGCCTAATCACCGAACTGCCGTCGCACTCGCTATGCAAGGTATACGCCATGTTTGCCACAGCCACAAGCTGCGCTGCTAAACTTCATGTATGCATGTAAACAGCTGTTTGGATAAAATCGATCCAGCGCGTGCGCAGAGAGGTACTAAATCATTACTCTATACACGCTTGCATACGACCTACATTTTTTACCCTACGTGTAGCCTTGTGCATCTTACATACAGCCTCCGTAATATTCCGCCAAGGCTTTGACGTAGTCGCGGGATTGCCGCTTCTTGGCAGAAACAGGAACTGCGGTAAATACGATTGAATTTCCCGCTGCGTTGGAGACATCGCTGCGCACTGATCTTACGAGAGCCTTAAGTACCGTTAAGTATTCTGCCTCCTCCGTTGCGAAGCCTATCGAGCTAGATAGTAGGCGCAGACACAGGTCCTCTGACAATACTGGCATAGGTACTACAAGCACAAGGATATGCGACGATCATCAACCAGCATGTTGATTGTACGGTACGGTACTATCTCCAAGGCCATCTGATATACTAACGCAACACAACATCAAGTCAGACGCGACTGACAAAATTGTGCCTTGCTTTGCATACTACCGCTGAGGGTCTTGATGTCATCAATCTATTAAATTCCAATTTGCAATGCATTTGTTCGCTACAATCTGTCGGGACCCGAGTAATTCGTTGTTCTTGGTAGACGTGATCAGGCGTGCCGCTGCAACTTACGTGCGTAAGAGCCGCGCCGCACATGCAGGCCAACCGCAACATCATCGATGCCATGGAATTTATGTGCGTACAAGATGACAGTGCTGCCCACCATTTCCGACCAGACGCAAGACGACCTGATCTCACAAATTGAACCAGCAATCAAAGATGTCAATCTTTCCAAGTGAGTGATTGAAAAAAATTCAGGAGCCCGAAGGCCGATATTCTGACATAGAGCCAGCCGACTGTTTGACTCTCGCGAGTATCCAATCCAACTCTACCATTCTAGCTGGCATCCAGGCATGTCAAGAAGCAGCAAACACGAGATATTGCTTCCCACCCAATGGAACCCGGATTTGTACACCCGCTGAGGGAATACCATGCAAGTACCACGTCTCACTCCTCCCTCCTCATACTAACGCTCTATAGTCTACTGGCCCGTCAACAACTATAGTTCCAACGCCAAAGTCGCTCTCTCATGGAATCTAACCTTGGACTCTCTTCCCTTCCACGACAATAGCGGCAACGGCACCCAGGACTTCACACCCTTCATGTTCGACTCCAGCGCAGTCGCCATCGCCGGTACGCAGCACGAGAAGGCGTTGCAGATGCGGCTCGTAGAGCGCCGCACGAGCAACGACACCCAATCTAACAACCTAGAAATACACGATGGACCGACGCTTATTCTCGTTCAGACCAGCGCTTGGCCCTCCGCTGCCAGCACAGCCGGTCAAGCAACGCCTACCGTGAACAGTTACAACGGCATGGCTGATATGGAGGCCGAGGCCAACGGCCGCGCCCTCAAAGCCGGCGCTATCGTGGGTATCGTGTTTGGCGTGCTTGCCGTCGCAATGGCCATCGCCTATTGTTGCTGCTGGAAAGGTGGATGCTGTGGGCTTGGGAAGCGGGGTCGTGAAGCACGCATGGCGCGGCAACAGCAGGCAGACTTTATCGAGGAGGGGAGTGAGGTCGTGCCACGGAAGGAGGCTGTTGTGTTGGAGAAGACCGCTGAGTCCCCACCACGGTATTCGCCATGAGGGCCTGTTGCGAGTGGTGGGTGGGGCTGGGGAGAGTCCTCTGTAGTTCCTAGTTTATATATTCATCGTACCCTTGGCATGATCGCAGGAATCGCTTGTCCTGAGCTAAAAATGTCTATTTCTCTTTCGCCGTCGCCTGCAAGTGTATGTGCTTTGACATATGTTGATTGTACATACCAGTCGATGTTCTTGGTAAAGGTCAGTCCAATTTTGAGCAGGCTTCTTACTTCAGTTACCTAGGATTTGGCTATCATGTTCACACTATCGCACACCTGTCACTACCTATTTCTACGACTCCTTGTGCAAGCCCACCACACCTACAAGACATTCTCGTTGCTGTTCCTCTACTCGAGTGACCATTTCTCGTGCCACTTGCGACAGGCATTATCTTCCAGCTTATCATTCACACAGCTGAAGTCTTGACGGCTATGAAACACCCCCCTATCGAAAATATTTAGCCCTGCAGCCCCATGTCGCGCACATCAGGTAGTCTAGCTCAGACTCAGTGGGTACCCATCTCCTTCGTACAGGTTTTAATAGTCCTCGCATGCGGACAGGTTGTGCTTTTAGCTACCGTAATTATGAAGTTCCTGGGCGGAGCCATAACTTGACGACGCGACGATACTGTAGGTGATGTTGCAAGGGTCAAGAGGTGGAGGGCAGGCTGGGTTTTTGTGAAGGGAGCGAGGCGGTCTAGGCAGGCACGCAGGATGTCTGGCCGCCCGTTCGCCTTGCTTAGAGGCCTGTGAGAAGTTGACCATGGATGCAGACTCGGCAGTTCGGTTGACGAACTTGTTGCCACACGAGCATGGGATACCGTGGCGGACTGAGATGAGGTCGGTCAGACAGAAGGCACGGGTTACTTGTCAAAATTTTACAATAATAGTGTTAGGTGATGTTTGAGAAGCGTTTACATTGTGTTGGCTAATGCTGTGAGCAAGAACGAGCTAAGATCAATCTGATAACAGTATTAGCCGAGCATGGGCTTGCGAGAGGAGTATAAGGGCGGAGATCAAGGCTGACACCGACCCTTGCGAGCAGGCCATCTTCTTCTCGAGATTTTTACTCTTTTCAGGAGACTTCATCTGATCATTAACTTAGCAACGGTTCGTTATGCCAGGGCTTTGACTGATGGTATCGTAGTCGGTGAAGCCGTACAACGGTGACATCTGGTCTGACATGGGATCATGGCAGACGACATTGCACGTTGTGTCACCGTAATCCGCTCTGGGTCTGCAATTAGTGTTTGTACACGGAACACCACGACCGCAGCGCAAAAAGCTGTTTCCGGCAGCGTATGCTTTGATGATTAGGTCGTTCTTGAGGTTGCTGGAAAAAAATTCATGTACGGTGTCTAGCTGAGTATTGTAGAGCATTTCTACATTTTTTCACATCAACTACGTTAAGAAGCGCATGGCAACGTGTAACGCAATTGTCTGGAGTGCTCCGTTAGCTACACTGAGAGATGTCTTCATTCTTTCTTGTTTTGAGTACATGGTCCTGCATACCAGCGGTAAATTCATGGCCATTGTGGTGAATGTCCCATTTGCCGGTGGTTACTCGCTTGCGAGGGTTACTGACTTGGAGCTATCGTTTTCATGGCCTCAAATGCATTTCAAGCCCCAGCTATGTCATGAATGGCCTGTTTGCTCCCATAGAGGGAAGTTTCCCCTAGTGCACGTTTGCAGAACGAATTGCTATTGTCGGGAATCGGGATTGCTACGCCATTTGAGCTCTGCCTTCTGTGTGTTTCGGTGGCCAGCCCTCAAACTATAGGCTGGCAAGGAAAGTCGTCCAGGGCGTGTACCCATTTTGAGGTTCAACCAGTCTGATCTTCGTTGTTGAGAACTTGTCCCTGGGTATGCAGCTGCTGCCATCTTTTACTTACGGCTTCTCCATTACGTTCGAAGAATTCCAAAGCTCGCGTAATATTCATGAGCGTGCTGTCCTCAATTAGTAATCGTCTTAAAATGTTCGTGCTTGTGAACACTTTTCCTAGGTGCCTAATCTCAGAAAGCTTGATGAGACGTGAGATTCCAAAGTATTCGCTTTCTTCAACCTTATGCTCAATGGTGTTCGGTACTGGTCAGCTTTCAGCGAGAGGATATCCTTGGTATAACCATGGAAGAAGGTTCGCATTTAATCGTCACAATATCGTTCAAAATCATCCTTGGCTAGAATTTCAAAGTTAGCATACGGGTTCGCCTGTTCGCCTCCTCGTGTGCCTTTGTCAGAGCCTGCAGTGGGTCACGAACAAGACGCGCTTCGAAGCGATCCATGGCAAATTGGCCCCGAGTTACGTCCTCAGAAGACTAGGAGATCCTTCAACGCCAGAAAGAGAGATGTGATGAGCATTGATGAGTGTAGAACCATATCGTGTTGCGACGTCCATTATCATCACATGTCAGATATGTCCAACCAAGCTTTCGTTGGGCAAGATTGGTACCTAATGACAGAGAGATCCAGCTGCCTGGACTTTGTCTCCATGGTCTCAGTCTTATTCTCTACAGCCCGACGAGCAAACCATTCCAACGAGAGTGCTTCGTAGAAATCAAGTTCATTGTCCTGAGGTAAAAAGTCAAGCGCCATGCCCCCAATGACACGTTTTACATGACTACCAAAGTGAGCAGCACATGCCAGGAATCCAATAAAGCTTTAGCAGACGATGTACATCTAGAGCTCGCTGTACCCAAAACACCATGCTTATTAAAAAGAAGAGCAAGATCCTGGGAGTTCAAGGAGGCAGTTTGGTTCCTCATCCTCGCCTTGAAATATGTCGCAAACCATTTGCTTGGCACTTCGTTGTTCCGTGTCATTGCCCAGTATGTTCAACAATTTTGGCTTAATCATCGCGTCGGGCCTGGAAATCTTCCAAATTTGGCACGTTGAGGAGAGGCTCAGGTACGGTCATGTTTTCAGGCCACACTGCCGGCTCCCAGCCGGGGTATATTGGCAGAATATCGTTCAAATCAGATCTATCATACTTCCTGACAATGACCCTTTGATCTTTGAATAAAACCCGGTGTTCACTGATGAATAGGCCGAAATGAGGGCCTATGCTGGATGGGATGGAAAAGCCCTTGACAGGAGGTAAACATTCAGGCTCGGAGAGATCAGAATGATAGCGACAGACATCTATAAATTCCTGAGTGACTTTCAGCAATTGAGACCCAAGATTGGGATGCGCGGGAGTGGCTGGCGGGGCGGGTTCTTCAGGTGCTGAAGGTTTGTCGTGTTTTGCGGAAATACCTTGCACGTAGATAGCGAAGCAGAGCATTGTATAGAGAAGTCGACACCAGAAGCTGTTGCAGCCCTTGAGGTAACGGGCAGGGTCAGCTGCTGTGATGACCCGAGGCGCTGCCGTTATCAAGGATCGGTATGGTTGACCGGCATCCATGGCGATAATGATGATGTTTGCGACTTCACTCTTCGAAGTACAGAGTGGTAACTGAAGATAGGGAAGTCAATTTTCACACCATTTGATCCTTGCTACACATCAGCAAGACTCTTTTGTGGTGTGGGCAAGATCTTGGCGATGCCGGAGTTCCCAAGAGAAGGACTTGTGAGGCTAAATTGGCTTGCGAGTACTTTTCCAGACTTGCATCGACTCTAATATCACACATTGGTTGTTTGACACGGACGGTCGTTGTACGTTGGGTTGCACAATTACGGAACCCAATCAGTTCTCCATTGCTACCCAGTCTTGTATTCTTGATCCATCAGACAAAACTACAGCATAGTAGACACCTTATCCAATCTCACGTCCTCATATACGACCTGTGCTTGCGATATCGTGATGTCCCATGAGAAACTGAGCCTTATTGCGAACATCCTTTGGTAACCGAGCTTCCACGTAGAAATGCCACACACGACTCATCTGGGAAGGTCGCTGTGCTATGGAGGCCACAATTCGATTCATCCAATGCTTTTCTGAGAGTCGGTACAAGACGAGTGGTAGCCAAGTGTGCCTTGACGTCAAGCAAGGGAGTCGTACGCCATGGAAGGACAAGTTTAGGCGGGGATGTCTCGAGGTTGGACCCTTCTTTGAGGTCCACTCCTACCGCACCGTAGGCATAGCTGCGTTTACCGCCTTCTACATTCGTCCTTCTGCCACCCCACCCCATGTCTCCCCCATCACAAGATGACGACGTGCTCCAAGAAATCTCCAACACTTCAATCCACACACCACACATAAACAACAATACCCCGCACACTACCCCTTTAAACTACAAATCCACCAATTAGTCTCGTCCCTTGGAAGAAAGAAAAAAGCCTTGCGCGTCCTCTTACGCCATCCACCAAACGCCCCAACACTCCGCGCGTTGCATCCATTCCCCACTCCCCCTTCCCCCTTCCCCACTCTCCCCTCTCCTCAAAATGGCACCAAAATCCAAACCCAAACCCAAACCAGACCCCTCCTCCTCCTCCTCCTCCTCCTCCTCCTCCAAAGAACCCCCCACCCCCAAACTCAAACCCGCAACCTCCCTCAACATCCGCCACATCCTCTGCACAAAACACTCCCAGAAGGAAGCCGCGCTCGCCCGAATCCGCGCGGGCGCCAAGTTCGACGACGTGGCGCGCGAGATGAGCGAGGACAAGGCGCGCCAAGGGGGGGTCGCTTGGGTGGAAGGTGCGCGGGAGTCTGCTGCCCGAGTTCGAGAAGGTCGCGTTTGAGTTGGAGGTGAGTACGACGGGGAGCCCGAAGATGGGCGAGTGTAGGACCGGGGAGGGGTATCATGTTATTATGGTGGAGGGGAGGAAGTGAAGGGGGGGGAGGAAGGGAAAGAGAGAGATTGAGAGAGAAAGAGAGAAAGAGAAAGATCACTGTGGGATGTGGAAGAGGATTGTGGACTGCGGGCGGGACATACACTGTCACGATTAGGACGAGGAGCCATCGGTTTTCAGTAGGAGTCTGCTATTCACACAAAGCTCTGGGTACGAGGTCCCGAAGCATGACTTTGACACACGCATGGGGTATGAATGACGGGATTCAGACTTGTTCACACATAAGGCATAAAAGAGCAGAGTATGTGTCTTATGCATGATATTTCTCTCTTCTTTATACACAAACGCGGCTTCCCGCGCGCTCATCCGTCCGCTGTTCCTGGCCTATATGTTCCATTGTACATAGGGATACATGCATGTAAGACAATCACCGTTAGTCATGCTGAGAACGCTACAATCCATGCCCTGGGTATCCCACGGCGCGGTGCTGGTAAGACTCGTGTTCTAGGAAAAGGTGCCCAGACATATGAGCAATTGCCCTCTAACGAGTAAAGTGATGATCCTAGTTCGTTTCGCACATCTTATCTTCAGCCATTACCGTTCACTGTCGCAGGTGCAGCCACGCCGTTGATGCCATTGTGCGCTAGCACAAAATCCATAAAGCTCTTTCGCGGCTTGTGTGTTTTTTGTGGTTTGTCGTCGATTTCAGCGAAATGGATATGCCGCCGTTTGCAATCTGATCTGATGTCTTCTAGCAGAGGACGTAGAGTTTCGACTTTCTCAATTTCCGAATGCAGAAGCGATTCTTGGATCCAGTATAAGCCTTCCATGGCCGAGAATTGGTGCTTTGCTTCTTTGATGCTCTCCTGAATTTTGGCATAGTCGAATTCAGGCGTGCCTGCCATTGGGAAACGGTAATCTTGGGCTAGAAGAGCAACGTCATATTGTCGAAGCATGGCCTCGCGCTGCTTGCGTGTGACAGGTATGCGAGACCACTCTGAGTAGGGCGCGTCGAGCTGTGCGAGGTCGAGTTCAGCTAAACCGAGGATGCCTACTAGCTGGAAGGAGCAGATGTAGGTCGAGTTGGGTGTCGTGTTGGGCTCGTCGAGGTCTTGCGCAGTCGCGTAAAAGAGTGGAAGGAAGACGGCCGAGATACCCAGCTCTTCGCCGGAGAAATGCAATGGTCGATTGGTGCCGAGTTCACATGCTCGCCGTAATGCTTTGGGAAGTTTCGATATGCGATCTTGTCTTGCAGCAAGCGCTTCTTGTCGCTGTGCCTCCTCTTTGGCTCGGCGCTTTGCATTCTCTTCCTCCTGTTTCCGCGCTGCTTCTGCCTCTGCGGCTTGCCGTTGTGCTTCGGCCTCTGCAGCAGCCTTTTGCCTGGCTTCTTCTTCTTCTTCCTCTGCAGCTTTGCGTGCTGCCTCCTCAGCCTCTTTTTTCCGTGCTTCAGCCTCAGCTGCTGCTTCAGCTGCTTTCCGCTTTGCCTCCATTTGCAATCTGCGTTCTTCCTGCTGACGAGCACGCTCAACTTCAGGTGTGGCTGTTCTGTCTGGTGGAGCCGGTGTCGACTTTGTAGAAGTGGTAGGGGTTTTCTTCACGCCGAGATTGTCTGCAGTTGCATCGGATAATTTCCTCTTCCGAATCTTGTCCTCCATCGTCTTATACTTGATTTTATGCTTGACTGATTTTCGCTCGTCTGGAGAGTCAACCTCGGGAGTGGCTTTGGCGCTGTGGGAGTGGGCAGATTTATAGCGGATCTTGGAGGGCTTTGTACCATGGTCGTCATCACTTTCGTGTGATCGAGCACGTGCCGGCCGCTTCGTCTCATTGTCGTCCGAGCGTGCCTTCAGCGCTTTCCTGACTGGTTTGTCTTCCACGCCCTCGCTGTACGATCGATGTTTGACCTTCCTTGTGGGAGGCCGTACATCCTCCTCACTTTCCTCTTCCGATGTTTCGTCATCCACAACTCGTTTCCTTCGTTGACCTTCTCTGCTGGCCTTCTCCTTGCCAGACATCAAGCGTCGTGACTTCTGTGGAACAGCGGCAGGCGCGGTCGCAGGTTTTGTGATATGAACGCGTTTCACATCAGTGCGCGGTGATGACGATCGCTCTCGTCGAGGCGATAGTTTTCGCTTCGTACGCATGGCAGCTGGGTTCTGTGCTTCCTTCTTGGCTCTCCGTGGACTTCTGTGCTGGGCCTCGTACTTATCGTAAGCACGTTTCAAAATGTCACGTTCAAACTCCCACCGAGGCCCCCTTCGTTCTTCGGAAATCTCGAAGTATGCTTTTCCTTCCTTGTTCCGCCGTGTTGGATCGAAGTTATCTTGTTCTAGCAACAGTTCCACAATTTTGACATGGCCGCGTCCAATTGCTACGGTCATCGGTGTTTCGGGGTGCTTGGATGGGTCAGGGTCGGCCTTCAGTCCACTTGCCAGCAATATGCTGAGAATATCGTAATGACCGCCTCTTGCTGCGGCAACGCCGCAGGTAATGTTGGGCTTGATGTTGCTCGCCATAAGCTCTCCGACAGCAAGAATGTCGCCATCACCTGCCTTTTCAATAAGCGTCTCGACATTGTATTCGTTGTAGAGGAGTCGTGGTGCGGATTTGTTGGACTGTTTCTGAGCGTGATCGCGGTCGTTATTCGAGGCTGTATCGACATGTCTCTTCATGGCTGCTCTGAGCTCCTTCTCAATGTCGCTAGCATCTTCATCTTCGTGGTCCAGCACGTCGATTGCGCGTTGACCCTTTTTGTTCTGGTGGTGTGGATTGACTTGTCCTTGATTCAACAACACTTTTACAACGTCGAGGTGTCCGTTCTCCACCGCATCGATTAGTGGTGTGTCTCGGTCATGGCTTTCACATTGAGTACGACAGCCTTTCTTGATGAGGTATAAGACAACATCGGCCCAACCATGTAGAGATGCTTTCTGGAGGGGAGCAATTCCAGCATAGTCGACCTGGTCCAATTCATCGGGTGCTTCTTCGTAGGCTTCCTTCACTGCATCGAGATCACCCTTTTCTGCTTCACGTGCAAGACGAGTTGCGCCGAATCTGTCAGTCTTACGGTGCACCATGGTCCGAGCAGGCGAAGTTAGTGCGCGGTGCGACTGATGCTTGACTCGGGCGTGCTGATTGTGAGCTGCAGTGGGCGGCTGTGGAGATAGCGAATGTTCTGAACTTGACCCAGACCAATGCTCGGGCTCATTCGAGAAGGCAAGAGGTGCAACCTCTCTGCGCTTGCGCCCTGCCACACCTTTGATTGCCGACTGGGTGGACTGCGAGCGCTTGTGTAAACGGCCAAAGCCGGGAGTCGCAGGAGAATTAGGCAGGCGCGGATCTTTCAGACCCTCGGTTTTCGCCTTCTGTCGCGGGGGCTCGATTGACTTTGGGGACGATCCATCGCGCAACTTGCGTTTGCGGTTCTCGACGGTGGATGCACTGCGGCCACGCGTACTAGTCTGTGCAGGCGAGTGCGCAGGCTGGACAGGCGACTTGGCTGATTCGGACGGGCTCGCGTCTTTGGGATGCCGCGAGGCAGAGTAGCTGCTGGGTGAAGCGGGCACGGGACTCTTAGCATCGCGCTCGGAGCCATGGTTGATGCCGTTGGTCTTGGCGTCTTTACCGTTGCTGGAGCGTCGACGGCCATTTGGTTGCGGTGAATGGGCGCGCGACTCGGCCTTTATGGAGCGCAGATGGACAGCGTCATCGTCGTCGATGCGCTCTGTCTTGATCACGTCCTTCTCGGGGACGGTGTCGTCTCGTGACAGCACAACGGTCTCGGCCTCGGACTCGCCCTCTGCGTCGAGGTCGTCGTCATGGAGGCCATTGTGCAGGGGCGCGGGATCCCTCTTGATGGCCGGCGAGGGTGGTTTGGCTTGGGGCGCCGAAGCTATGTGCGGGCTCTGTGGGCGCTGGTCGGTGGCGGCAGGCGTGGTGGTGGTGGTGGTGGTGGATGTGTTCAGGACCGAGTCTCCATTACTCGTCATGGCACATGTAGGATGGGACAGGACACGGGAGTTCCTGCCTCATGCTGGCTTGCAGAGCAAGGGACGAACGGTGAGGGCGCGGGCGGCAAGCACACGGCGCTTGGCTGCCCCGGGGCGGCAGCGGGTCGCGAGGGTCGCGAGGGTCGCAGAGGAAGCACCAGCGGCGGCAGCGGAGCTGGCAGCGTGCAGGCGCGGGCAGACGGCGGGCGAGAGGGCGGGCGCGGGTGCAAAGGTGTTGTGAGCAGCAGCAGGCAGAGGAGCGGCCGAGCGACACGGAGAGAGGCTTGCACGCAGCCCAAGGCGGCTCCACCACTCAGCAGAGCGCAGCGCGGCCTGGTCCTCAGACGGGCCCCGTCTCCTGAGCACAACCCTGCACACGCCGCTGCGCCTGTTATCGCTCGCCATCACCGCTCACAGGCTACAGCCTACAGCCTACAGCCTCCTACAGCCACCGCGCGACGCTGCACCTGCACCGCACCCACCACAGGCACGCCCGCGTCGTCCTCGTGCTGGCCGCCTGCGCTCGGCCCCCAGTCCCAGCCCACGCAGTCTGCTTTGTCTCGCTCGTCCCGTGCAGCTGCATCTACCTCCAACAAGGCAGGCTCCAGCGTCCAGCCTCCACTGTCCAGAGCCCAGCACCGAAACAGCGCGTCTGCGCTTCGAATTGCCGCTACTTCGCGACGATCGCCGGTCTAATTTGCTTGTGCGCTAGCCCAATCGCATCGCCAGTCGCCAAGGCCCACTCACTCCTCAAGGCTCGCTGCTCGCGCCATTGGGCGGTCAGCACTCAGCACCTTCCATCATCCGACCGTCACTCCTCCTACCCTCCTCCCCTCCTCCCCTCCTGCCCTCCTCCTCGCCCGCCATGGCCTTGCACCCACCACCCGCCAGCAGTCTCGTCGCGCAACTGGGCCCCGTCGCCCTCCTGCGTGCCTTCTACCTGGCTGCGTCACTTCTTGTATCGCGGCACTGCTCGATCTCCGCCTGCTCTTGACTGACCTGTGCCGCTTACTAGATCCTCGTCATACAGGCTGTCCCTGCTCTGCGCAACCGCTTTCTGGCCTATGGCTCGCGTGCCACCACATCGAGGGACACAGACGAGCCTGCCGTGCATCGCCCCTCGCCTGTCAGCAACTTGCTTGATCAAGTCGCCACCGTACAAGTCCCGCACAACTGGTTCACCCACTTCTACGTCATCTCCGTAGCATGCTCGCTGTTTTGGGGCTGCAGGTTGCGACTCTGGGATACTGATGTTGCAGGCACCCAGCAGTCTGTGGTGTGGTCACTCATGCTGCTTCAAGGTGTGCGCAGGATGCTAGAGTCGTACACTTTCACCTCCTCCAGCAAGAGCAAGATGTGGTTCGCACACTGGTTGCTGGGCCTCATCTTCTACCTCACAGTCAATGTTGCTGTCTGGATTGAGACCCCCAAAGGACGCCATGTGCGGACCGCAGGTTGGTGTCTTGTCCCGGGGATACTCAACGCGCATGTCCTGCAAAATACTTACCATCGTTATTTTTACCAATTACGTGCCCAAAACAAGGGCTATCAGCTACCTGAAGGCATATTTGGAGATACTCTGTGTCCCCATTATTTCTGGGAGATCATGATCTATGCACAGCTGTCATTTTTGGCAGCGCCCGCGGGAAATTGGGTCAATTGGACATTGGTGTGTGCCACCGTCTTCGTTGCTACAAACCTTGGAGTAACCGCCATTGGAACGAAGCAATGGTACTTGGGGAAATTCGGTGCGCACAAAGTAGCTCCCAAGAAGAGAATGATTCCGTTCCTCTGGTAGCATCACCTCCACATAGGCTCTGCAAGATTATGTCATTGCCCCTTGATACGGTCCTGAAATTTACCTACACTTCAACGCTAGTCAATTGCCGGGACCTCCCATCTGTAGGTGCCGTGATGTCCTGTCGTTGAGACCAATCGACTTGCCGAAAATGGTCTATCACCATAGTTTCCGAAAGGTTCGCCAAATACAGATCCAGGCAGGCCAGACCCGAAATTTCGATTGGGTAATTTGGCGTGTCCGGCATACTTGCTTACCAGTAACAGACATCTTCATCACGCCCCATCCGCAATTACAGTCGCAGCTGAACCATCGACTTCAGTCTCAACACTTTCCCAAGTCCACAAACTTTCCTAAATCCGTATAAAGTCCACTAAATCCAGCATCCACCGTTTAAAATCAGCAACTTCCCATCCTCGGAGCCACAAGGCCCTTCCCAAGCAGGTTAACCTGCAGCAGAGATGGTGGGGCAACATCGCCGCCAGATACCCCGCCACACGATCCACTAACCCCAAGCAACCAACGGGGAGACGTTCGTCCCGCTCTAGCGCCATAACCCTACCGGCTGGCGAGAACACGGGAAAGGATGTAGTTTTGTGCATGACGAAATATGAGAGAGGATGTTAATGTGGAAGTGCAGGTCACGCAATGTACGGGGCCAGGGTGTGTGCGAGCGTATAAAGTCTAGCTGTAGGGTTTCCACCAAACCTCCCATACTTCCCCACTCCTAGCAGCTCTCCGCATCTTCACGAGTTCTGAAACTTTGTAAACCAACACAGAAAAAAAGCACACCATGTCGCAAGTCCAAGTCCCCAAAGACCTGCCGGAAATGGAGTATCGCTTCATGGGCAAATCCGGGCTCCAGATCTCTGCCATCTCGCTCGGCGGGTGGCTCACGTACGGCGGGCACGTTGGCGATGACAACACGTTTGCGTGCTTGAAAGCCGCGTTCGACGCGGGGGTAAACTTCTTCGACTGTGCAGAGGGGTATGCGGGTGGCGAGAGCGAGAAGGTCATGGGGCGTGCGATCAAGCACTTTGGGTGGAACAGGAACGACATTGTCGTGTCGACAAAGGTATGTCTGTTATTGTAGCAGTTGGAGCAAATCCAGCGCAATCTCCCTTGGGAAAAAGTAGAAGAAGAGAACGCGAAACACACCTCCAAGACCACACGAAACAAAAACTAACCATCGCCAACCCCCCCTCACAGATCTACTGGGGCTCCCACAACTCCGCCCTCCCCGCGCCCCGCTCCAAAATAAACAACCTAGGCCTCTCCCGCAAGCACCTCATCGAAGCCACAGACGCCTCCCTCGCCCGCCTCCAACTCGCCTACGTCGACGTCCTCTACGCCCACCGCCCAGACCGCCACACGCCCGTTGAAGAAACAGTCCGCGCCTTCAACCACCTCATCGCCACCGGCAAGACCTTGTACTGGGGCACCTCGGAGTGGCTCGCCAGCGAAATCGAACAGGCCTGCGCCGTCGCCGACCGCCTGGGCCTCATTGGCCCCATTGTAGAGCAGCCGGGCTACTCGCTGCTGCGCAGGGAGAAAGTAGACGAGGAATTCGCAAATGCCGACTTGTATGCTCGCAGGGGCCTCGGACTCACCATCTTCTCGCCGCTGCAAGGCGGCTTGCTGACGGGCAAGTATGTGGATGGCGTGCCGGAGGACTCGCGGCTGAGGACTTCGGATGATCCGTATATTCAGAGTGTGATCAAGACGGTGGGCAGCGACGCGTGGAATGCGCAGCAGGACAAGATTCGCAAGTTGATGGATGTGGCGAAGAGGCTGGACACGGACGTCGCGACGTTGAGTATGGCGTGGGTGCTGAGCAATCAGAACGTGAGTAGTGCCATTACGGGCGCGTCGCGGCCGGAACAGATTTTCCAGACCGTCAAGGCTGTGGGCGTTTACAGGAAGTTGGATCAGAAGATATTGCAAGAGATTGAGGACATCATGGGGAACAAGCCGGAACCTTTGACCAAGAGGTTTGGTTAATTCAGTTAGCAATGCATCATGGCGGAATTGCTCACATGCATCCAGCATACCTATGCTCAAGACCATGACGTGATATTTATTTAGATTTCGAGGCAAAAGAAAAAGAAAAAAATTCATTGGACTAGACCTATAGGAAATGAGTAAGTCAAATTCGACCAAGTCGTACCCCAGCGGGGTGTGAGATATGAGATGTGCCCGAGTCTCTGCGAAGGAGTGTGATTGTACCCAAGTCAACGCAACCACCACCAAACGAAGTGAACCAATTCAACCCATTCGCTACCCCGAGGCTGACACGGCTTGCCTAGACAATCTCCTCGTCACTTGCATCGAGAATGTCGTACTCATCATCCGTCAGAAAGCTGTCGTCATCGGAATGAAGAGCTACACTCTCGGCGTCCTCAAAAAATTCATCATCAGAGGTGACTGTGACAGTGCGTGCAATGGTGCTCCGCTCTGACTTGGGTGACTCGGCCTGGACAGTCGTGGAGCCCTCATATGTACTAGACTCGGGAGATTCTTTGTCGAGCCTGGGGAAGATCATGCCAGACACCTGGGGCTTGGTGGAAATGTCTACTGGCTTCTCCTCCACAGGAAGCTCATTCACAATGGTCTCGGTCTTCTGCGCTGGCTCTTGCTTCGTGTTAGCACGGGCAGCCTCGAACTCGTGCCGGCGGGTCTCCATCAGACGCTCGACTGCGGCCTTACGTACGCGCTGCACGCGTTCAAATCTCTCTTGATCAAGCTGCTGGTTGTTGACCTGCTGCTGCGCCATTTTCATTCTCTCCTTTCTGGCCTGCAGAAGACGCTCATACAGTGGTGAGGCAGCGACTGGGGTAGAATGCTCATGGACTGGAGCTGCTGCAACAGGCGGGAGCGTCGAGGGTGAGGCTGGTGCTACGACACTAATGTCGCACCAAAGTCGGTGGCCGAATGGCATGCCTTCGGCTGTCTTCAGGCGCCAGTACGAAATAGCAGTACCAACACGAGCGGGTGCTTTCATGATGACACGAAAGGAGATTTCCTCACCAGCGTGTACGGGATGGCTAAGGACGTTACTCTCGCTTGCGTCTGCGAGATCAGTGTGGCTCAACGGACGTGTGTTGTCAATGTTGAGCATGTTGTCACCACCAACGTGTCGAACGCTGCAACCAGTAGGCCAAGCATCAGGACCAGGGTTACGCAAAGTCCAGACCTGAACAAACTGGTGTCCAGCTTTTATCTCAGAACCGTCCACGATAGTGTCACGGATAAAGTGAGCATCGAGAGCCAGAGAGAGGTTACCAGCTTGAGCCTTGGACTCGTCAGCAACGACAACCTTCTCCTGGACCGGCTCTTCGACTAGCAGATTACAGATAGCAATCTTGTCCTTCTGAAACTGATACTGTTCACCGGAAGGCTTAACGTCGACAATGGTCTGAACTTGAGTTGCAGCATTGAAAGACGGGGCTACAGGCACGGTCTCCGTAGCTGTGGACCTCTGGCAGGACTGACGATCACCAAGCCTGGCAATGGACTTGCCGTTCTTATCGTCATTCACTGTCGTCACGCTGACACTACGGACAGGAGTCTTGAATTTGATAAGTGGGTGAGTGTGGTTATGCTTGTTGCTCGGGTGAGCCTCGCAGTTCTGACAGAAGTCGGTGTCGTGGCAGACGGCGCATTTGAAGCGCGTGCCTTCGATGTATGACAGATTCTCCTTGTCCTTGCATAAAGGACCGTCGCAATAGATGCCGTAATGGCGGTTGCCGCCGTTGAGAGGCTCGGCAAGAGGCTCGTAAATAGGAACGAAGCGGTGACGGGGATGAATGAACTCAGCATTCTTGACGCACTGTGAGCAGTAATCCCAGTCAGGGCAGTTTAAGCACTTGTGGCGCACGCCATAGATGAACTTGTCACAGCCATCACAGACAGCCGAATGACGAACATTTCTGCCGGAATTGCAGAGGAAGTCGGCTAAGGTTGGAAGGACAGTCTCTGGCGTGGCAGCTTGGAAGACATGGCCTGGGTGGTGGCCATGCTTATTGCTAACGTGGCAGATCAAGCAGAGGTCATAGTCGTCGCATGAGACACAGGTGACGAACTCCTTTTCAGGGAGAACCTTGACGCAGCAGTTGCATGTACGAGTGGGCTCCACGTCGTACGGGATGGATTGCTTCTCGTCATTGAAGGCGCCGGGAACCTCCTGAGATTCCTCGTCGGCCTTGACTTTGGGTGGAATTCGTTGAGTCGTGCTGTTGACAACGCATCCATTCTTGACAAAGCGTTTGACCATCCAGTGACCCTTGCCAGGGCAGTGGATGCCATTATCGACACATGCTGGGCAGAGGTCGTAGTCACCTCCATCACATACACCGCAGTGGAAGTGCTCATCTTCCATTGGATGGTTGCAGTTGTTGCAGTAGACGACCCATGATGTGCAGATGTTATTCGGCTTGGGTCGGAAGGCAAGCCCGGCATCCGACCTGGGCGTCGACAGATTGCTGAAGAAGCCTGGAAGCAATGTTGTCAGAGCGTGTGGAGGAAGTTTGAGCAATTAACCTACATGGTCGGGTGGCGAAGGCATGCGGCACAGGAGCCTCGCCCTCGTCGACTGGCTGAGGCTGAGGAGGAGAAGCCGGGCTGACGGGTTCCATGTTTGGCAGCGGAGAGCGTGCAATAACAGGAGAGACAGGCACGATGAATGTTTCGGATGGGTCGATGGAGGCTGGTGGAGCAGGGGCAGGAAGTTCAAAGTGCTCGCCAGGGATGGTTGCCTTCAAACGGAGCTTGAGCTTAGCCTTCGCGGCGCGAAAGAGCGTCTTGTACACCTGAGGCTTGCTGGTGTCAAGCGTGACGTAAGCAGCGGCAGAGTCTGAGTATCGCTCAAAGATGACCTTCTCGTCCAGCGAGATTTGGAGAGCATTGCAGAGCTGTCATCGAGTCAGCTTGCATGTTGCAGTGGTCGCGCTCGAGGTGAGCACAGACAGCTTGCCACTGGCTGGCGTGAGGCGTTTGCATACCTTTTCAGGGAGAACATGAGCGCCGAGGTCTTTGAGCGGCAGCTTGAACTTCTTTGTCTGGCCTCGGAAGAGGACCTTCACCACGATGGGTGTATCAAGAGTGACGGGCAGAGTGGTGGCCATGACGACTACGAGGCCGGGCTGACCGACGTAATCGATCCGAGCAGGGAGGAGGCGACTGGCACTGTCGCGGAGACGTTCGCGCTGTGTCAGGGGGCGGCCGCAGTGAAGTGATGGTGCAGCAGGCCAGGCGAGGACTGATGAGGAGGAGATCCGGGGAGGTCGGGGCAGGTAAGGTGTCGTCGTAGTCCTGGTGCCTTGAGCGGAGCAAGTGGGGTCCGGGCGTTGAGCTAGGTAGGTATGGCGCACTACCAGCTACCACACCGGAAGCTTTGGAACGACCGACGTGGGAGGCAGCAGAGACAACGTCAGCCACGCCGTGTCGCAAACACTTTCACGGCACTAGCAGGCAGCAGAGAAGGATCCAAGAACCCTCCAGACACGCAGGTATTGCATGCCGCAGAGGAGGCCTGGGCCTGCACGTGACGAGATGTTGTCTCACCGGCTCGCGATTTGGTGTGATAGACCATAGAGCTAGTAGCGAGCTCGTGATCCTAGCGCCGAATGCTTCACCTTTCCTGCCTACATGTAGCCGTGCTAGCCAACGTGCACGGTAGAGCCGAGGACCTCACGCAATGTTAAGTGAGACTGCCTACCACATCGACGCGGCGTCGCTGGTGCTGCGCGTTCCTTGTACGTGGTGCAGGCGCCTGGCCGTGCTGCGTGCCACCAAATCCTATGGCCCAATCGGCTTCTGCTGTCACGGCGTGCAACAAACAGAAACAGACCTGCTCAACATCGCGCGTAGCCTCCACAGTCTACTGGGACCAAATTCTATCGGACCTCCCTCCTCTGGGGGATCTAATTCCGATGGATTTGCGCAAGCTGCCTGCCCAGGGAGAGATGACGATGTCACGATGTCTGCTAGTCGTGTTCTACGGCAGCTAATGCGGTGACTAAGCCGAGCTCCACCCTCGGGCCTAACCACGAAAATCAGCGGCCCAGAAAAAAGTTCGCTCACAATTTCGACAGTGCCTACCGCAACATCATGCCAAAAAGCGCAAGTATGGAGCCCGAGGAGGAGGTAAAGGTGTCCAGCAAGAAGGAGCGCCGTGAAGCCAAGGAGAAGAAGAAGGACAGGAAACGGTCGATCGGCCAAGTTGAGCCCACGAGCGCCGACGCCGATACCAGCGAGAAGACCACAGACACACCCGCCAAGAAGCGAAAGCGCGAGGCTCTGCCCGAAGAATTAGAGATCGATGTCAGCCTGCCCGAGCCTGCCTCCAAAAAGGCGGCGCGCAAAGCAAAGAAGGCCAAATTGAACCCTGCGCCGGCAGCTGAGAGCAAAGACACGGCCACTGGCACAAAGGCAGAAGCTGCCACATCAGACGACACTGGCAAGCGCTCCGACTTTGGTGTCTGGATTGGCAACTTGCCATGGTCCGCAACCAAGGACGGTATCCGACAGTTTCTGATCGACAACGCAGAGATGAAGCCTGAGCAGATTACAAGAGTGCATATGCCGGCGCCGACGAAGCCACCGAACCCCAATTGGACCACGAAACCTCTTAACAAGGGTTTTGCTTATGTCGACTTTTCCACGGAGCTGGGCATGTACTCGGCCATTGCCCTCACAGAGACCAAGTTGGACGGTCGTGCGCTGCTCATCAAGAATGCAAAGAGTTTTGAAGGACGCCCCGACAAGCCAAAGACAGACGAGGATCAGGACAACGGTCGTGGCGGAAGGGGCGCGGTCAAGGGAGGCAATCCGCCGAATAAGCGCGTCTTCGTGGGCAATCTATCATTTGATGTCACAAAGGAGGATTTGGAGGCACATTTCAGGCAATGCGGAGCCGTCGAGCACATACACATGGCCACATTTGAGGACTCGGGAAAATGCAAGGGCTTTGCATGGGTTACATTCGGCGATGTCGATGCTGCTACATCAGCTGTCAAAGGATTTATTTGGAAGAATGAATCCGACTTCAAGGGCAAGAAGAAGAATGAGAGCGGAAGCGACGAGGACGATGGCGCGAAGAAAGATAAAAAGAGGAAATGGTTGTTGAATAAGCTTGCAGGCAGAGATCTACGCTGCGAATTTGCAGAGGACTCTACTACGCGGTACAACAAGAGATATGGCAAGGAAAAACCCGAGCAACACCATGAGGCTGTAGACGGTGTCAATCCGGCGAGGTGGAAGAATTTTGGCAAGGGTAAGGATGATAGAGGTGGGAGAACGGACAAGCGGGAGAAGGTGGATCCCAGAACGATCAAGAGCGGCGCGGCACATTCGAGTGCTCAAAGAGCAAGTCAAGCTATTGTGGAATCGCAGGGCAGAAAGACGACATTTGATTAGCGAGTCAGCAGGTACTTACACCTACCACAATATCCGTTCAAATAATCATTGACAAGGTTGGACATTACGCCCGCCCTTAAAATAAGACATTAAACGCGCCCACAGGACGTGTGCAGCTACCGGAACGCTGCCACAGATTGACGTAGCCTCTCCACCACTACTACCTACATGCATGCTAGATCAAGTTAGATACCCCGAATACCCCGAGAAAAAGATTATCATGTCATCTCTAGAGCGCATCAACCTTAAACCAACCGCAACCCGTGAAAAGACCTACCCTAAAAGCACGCTCTCCATCAATCAATTCCGGTCCCTTGGCAAGTACTCGAGTTCGCCCCAAAAACTAGCCAGATATGACTTTGTACCTAGAGAAAGCGAGCGACCAAGCCTGCTCGACAGAAACTGGAAGATAGAACCTGACCTGGCGAGGTCAATGCCAATCACCTGTACATTGACTTTCTCTTCATCTGTTCTGTTGAAGTTGGCACGCTGCTGCAGATAGTGCACTTGCATATCGACACCGTCGGCTCGGATCTGTAATTGTGGTTCACAGCGGTCAATCGCGAGAACGAAGCCAACAGAAAAGTGTAAGCACAACACTGGTGGTTTTCCACTTTGAACAAGACTTCTTGACTCGATCTGGAGGATCGGCAAGGGCTACGGTAAGTCAAATCAAATTCCCGCTCAAAATAGTCCCTTGCAAGGCACTCTGCTATCCACATTGCCGTTTCCACACCCACCTCACGCATAACCCTTTAAGCCGACATCCCCTGCGACCAAGAACTCTTTACCGACTGCCTCTACTCACAGCGCAACGACCGTCGCCTGCAACTACTGCTGATCGGATCCACAACAAACAAACATATCCAGATTCCTTCCAAGAAGAAGATTCGTCCCAAAAAGATGGATTCTTTTAAACTTTTGTATAAAAGTGTCTTATACTCCGAGTCCACCACTAGCCCTAAACCTAGTCGCACTCCCCAGAAGAAAGAAAGAAAAAAAACATACACAGTCCACCACGAAGAACAAAAAAAACCCCCTTCAAACCAATCCCACACACCTTCCTCCTCCTCCTCCTCTTCCTCCTCCTCCTCCTCTTCCTCCTCCTCCTCCTCTTCCTCCTCCTCGTCCACCACAACTCAACTCAACTCCCCTACATACCCCGCTAACCTAACACCGCACCCTTAATTGCACTGCCAGGAATACGTGCACGCGGAATAGATGCCCGAGCACGACGTGCGGCCTCCTGCGCCGCCACCCGCATAGTGGCCCCCGCGCCCATTGCAGAGGCTGTCCGGGTTGACGGTGGCGTCGTGTCTGTCGCACTGGTTCTGGCTGTTGCACTGGCCGGTGATGTCGTAGATTTTGGCTGCGGCGAGAGGCGCGAGGAGGGCGAACAGGGTGAGGAACTGCATTTTTTCCTTCTTCTCTCTTCTTTTCTTGTTGGTTGTTGGTTGTTGTTGTAGTTGTTGGTTACGGGGGGGATGGAAGATGGGGAGAGTCAAAAGATTCAAGCTGTTGAGATGAGACTTGCTTGTGTGTAGATATGTACTCTTTGTCATCGATGGAATGGGGGGGGGAGGGAACTTGTTTATATAGACACATGGCCATCCTATTCTACATACCTATGCTAGCTAAGGGGCTGGTGAATTCGGTGCCTGTACTGCGTTTTGGTCGTACCTATACGAAGGGGGGGGACATCGCAAGGATATATCTGAAGGTATAACGAGCAAATCACAGGCAAGCGTTGCTGTAGAGACTGTGTTTAATTCGTTGGTCGTTTTTTTCTTCGTTGGTCGGGACACCCCGGCAATGTTCCGTTTCACCTACCTACTACTATGTAGAAAGAAACTACGTAGGTAGTACGATTCCTATTACCTACCTAGGTGCCTACCTAGGAAGCTTCGGATCGTTTCGGATACTTCGTTTGCAAAGGCCGTCGATCGCATTGCAACGGAGAGCGACGGAGAGCAACGCGCGTTCTCCTCCGGGTCTGGTGGAGGGAGATGAGGTCCAATCACCCTTTACTCACAGACATCTCGCGGGCTCGTCCATCGTTTATGTTTCAGTTAATTACTGTAGCGCAGATCAAGTCCGGCCGCCTGCCTGCTAAATGGCCGCCGCAAACTACCGGTGCGGCGCCGGTGGCAGGTAGCGCGGACCGACTAGGTACATGCGAAAATAGGTACTTGACCCGTTTCCATCTACGTTCATAAACAGGCGGTGCATCCGAGGAAAGCGTTTGTATCATAGAGACCATGTGCTCTTTAATAGTGTAGAAGGGATGTTGTACCCTAGAATAGATAAATGAAATTGTCAAGGACAAATTAAGGACCAAAGAACGGCAGAGCTTTTATGAAGGAAAGTACCTTTGCACTGTGGTACTATTGCTTTGCATATGAGCACAGTTACGGTCATGCTACTCAACACCATTTTCACACCCAGTCGTCGCGCTCTCGTTCAATGCGCGAAGCGCCGTTGCCTTTCAGCCACCCTACACCTTCCTTCGCGACGCCTTTCCAGCGTTCTACGCTTCTCTTCTTGCTGAAGCGGTACTGGCGCTCACGACTTTGCTCAAGCCTTCGGTTCAGCGGTCCATCACCTGCTGCACCCAGGCCTCCAAGCTCCATATCCTCACGCACCTCCGCTTCTCTGAAACCCAGAACAGACACAGCGCCATGTCTTGATTTCGCCGAACTGGCTTGATGCAGCGTTCGCCTCGAACCAATGCTTTCGTTCGATCGAACCCTGCGTAGACGGTCCTGCAAGTCTGCTGCTTCACCCTCGCCTAATATCCTGCCTTTGCGGTTCGAAGGCGGGGTGTGATACTCGCGAGTTGAAGCAGTGCGTCGCAAGACGTACTTGCGAGGACTTTGGTCAAGGGCCTGGCCGATCTCTTGCAAGTCTTCAGCCCTGGCACGCATGCGATCGAGTGACTGCATGCGGGGGGCAGCAAATGCGCGCCCCTGGACACCAAGCGATGGACGTCTTCTCAGATGAGATGATGAGGGGTTATGTTGCAGAGCATGAACTGTGCGTTTCTCCTCAATCGCGAGTGCAACTTGCGCCACGGAATTTGGCACTATGTCGAGCGAGTTCTAAACAGGTCATCAGCTGGATATGGGCTTCGGTCCACACGGCGACATTAGAACAAACCATGTGGATGAGCACGATTGGCAGCTGTACAGTAACTAGCTTTCTGATGAATTGTTAGCATGATTGATAGGACAGGGTCAATTACTCACGTATGTGTGCTGCCAACAATGACATTGAGAAAATACCGTACTTCAAAATATTTACCTACTATATTAGCAGTATTTTCAAACATGTATGAAGTGAAACTAACCACATTTAACAGTTGCATGTCCGCGAGGTACATCCAGGCTGCAGGTTCGAATGTGTGTCTGGTGTTTGGAGACGCCATGCCACCCTGCTGACCCAGGCTTCACCAATGACTTGCTTAATATGGACCGTTCGTTGCTGTCAAATATTCGAGCTTGCCCGGCAGACTTCTCCATTGTTGATGCAGCAACCTGAGATCGATGCTAGTTAGCATGTGCTACTACTGAATTGAAGAGAGCCATAAACAAACGTGTTTGTAGCAAAGTATGTCACGCTCAAGCTGAAGCTCAATCCTTTTCACCGTCTTTTGGCTATTGTTGACGATATGCACGTCGACATAGATGCATGTGCCGCTGACCCAGACTTGTCGGTGCAAACCAGCTGTGACCCTGACAGTGTCAATTGTCGATTCACGTGGTTTGATCCACTCGTCAGAAGCGGTGAGGGGGCTCGGAAGAGACATGAGAGCTTTTTCGGCTACATACTGTTTAGCTTGAAGCACAAAATCACAAAGCAAAATTATATTAGTTCTCACGATCGTAGACTGAAAGGACTGTGACGTCTTCCGATGTCCTGACAATGTATTGTTTCCCTTGATCGCGAATGAGTAAGGACACGCAAAGAACATAGCGGATTCGCGCGTTTTTTGATTGAAATGGCGGCGGTCCAACATTGAGGGGCAGACTGACGTTGAACGCGAGATTGGTGGTAGATGGCATCAAATGCCAGAAGACGTCACTGGAGCCGATTGGCTCTTGTGTATACACCATGTTTTGTGGTGGCGGATTGTGCTCGTCGATGAGCTCTGACGCCAGATTCAAGAAAACGCAACGTCTATTACCGTTCATTTCCTCCAGCCTAAGAAGGTCAATTGATATTCGAGCGATGTCCAGGGTTCTTCGGTGGCGTATCCTCTCTGCATCGTCGACTTCCAGTTGCACCGTGCCCTCGATTGAGCCCCCACCCATGAAGATACCTGCTGTGAGATCTAGACCTAATTCTATGCGGGGGTGTCGGTGCGAAGGAAACTCCAAGAGCTCCTTCGAGACGGGCTCGCGAATAAAAGTTTTGGAAGGGACACGCCGTACAATCTCATTAGTGTTAGGCTCACGGTGTGAGGCAATGTGACGCAGAGGAGAATGCGACTGGCCATGTGAGGGAATCGTAATTCTGCTGTTCATAGGAGGTTGTAATGGTATCATAGGTACTGAATGTAGGTAAGTAGCTGTGAAAGGCTGCTGCGTTGCTTGTATAGGTGGTAATTGTGGAGGGCCATGATTACGCGATGCACTGCGAGCACGAGTTCGTGATGATGATCGAGGAGGTACACTGGTGGCAGGTATGCTGTATATACTTGAAATGCTGTGATTGTCTGCAGGGCTTGGTGGGGATGGTGACCTGGAAGACCGTCCCCGGCGAGCAATTCTGTGGCCGGTGCTTCCAACACTGTCTTTTCTCCGTGGTTCTCTGTTCTCCCCACCCCGAGTCTCCATACTTGGGCGCAGCTTCGACGCTAGAGATGTCTTTCGCGTCATCTCACTTCGAGACGTGCTCCGGAGAAATGTGTCTTCTTCAGGTTGTCGCGACATGGGCTCTACCAAGCTCGGCTCTGTGATCTCACGGATATCTGATAGCGGCCGAGTCTTCGCCCAAGAGGTTGCGATCGAATGTCCTCCAGGTTCTCCAAAATTGCCAGTAACCATGCTTTCCAGGGCCTGTTCACGGTTGCAGCTGGACGTGCCCACAGCCAAGGAGCCGCCGATCTTCTTGTCTAAAGAGCCAGATCCAGATGGATCAGTTCTTTCAGACTGCTGCGAGAGACCTGACCCTTTCAGCAGCCGCCCCGCAAGCTCGGACAATGTCATGCTGCCTACCGTCAGCTGCTGAGCACAGTGTGCCGCCGAAACGGGCGTGCGCAACCTCGTCAATGACCGACCGACCGAAGCCTGCGACTAGCAATTATATGTTGACCGAGTGATTGATGCGGGATCTGATACTACTGAAAACGGGAGGAAGTCATGTGAGACTATGTCGATGCTGGATATCCTGGTGGACGGTCAGGGTCTGTCGCTAGACAGCGTGCTCTCGATCGAGTGCGCATCGTGGTGGTAGCGGCCCGGCATTGTAGCTGTAAACAGTGTGGAAGGTAAGAGCGTGGTGGTGCTTGCCGGTGATGGCTTGTATGGAGACCGAGTATGACGAGGCACAGCAGGCGCATGGCTCTTCACAGCTGGTTGCCGAAGATTCATGAAAAAAAATAGTTCACTCGGTCTACGTTCTGCTTGCTCACCTCTTTTTTGATTATAAGAGCCTACTGCGGGTTTGGTTGTCTACATTGCCAGCACCGTGCACGACTGTATGTTACTGACATGGTATCTGGATGTGATATATGCAATTAAGACCAGAATTCGTCGCATTCCGCTCTGAACGATCCAAGAAGATAGAATGTGATTACACAGCGTCGCTCGGGCTTTACAGTGCACCGGCGCGCGCCATAGGTGATGTCGTCTGCATGGTTCACTGCGTACGCCGGAGTTACAAGATGTGCCAGGTGCGGAATCCACCATGAAGTCCAGCCCAGCCAACCAGACTGTCAGTTCAGGGGCATGTTCCAGTTCACCGACTTCACGATGCACCACGAAGGGGTCCATTTGGCCGTATGGGGCTCGACCATACAAGGGTAGCAAGCTGGTCAGCTGCTCGACTAGCCGAGCAATGCAATTGGACGCTAGTGCCATATCTGGCCATCCGCGTTCATCTGGTGCATAAATGCAACGACTCCGGCAAGTATCTGGTACTGATCCGGTAGCGGTCTACAGAGCGCTGGCAAAACAATGGTTTAGCAAAGGGCGAATGGTGGCTTTGTTTTCCGTCGGAGAAGTCCGCATGACATGGCTGGTTGTGTGTTGGTGGATCAGAATATGTACAGGCACAGCGCAGCAGGCGGGGAACCTGGGCGTAACAGTAAAGTGAGATGCTGTGGTGCGGGCAGCAGCCCTGGATCGCGATGGACTGCTTTTGCATGTCTGGCGGCACCCTCACATAGAGGCCCTGGTTGGCGTTGTCGACTGGGATGGGAGAGCAACGCTACTGCTGCCAACGATCAGAACGCACAACAAGGCAGCGTCAGCCTTACGGCACAGGACGCAAGCGAACATGCAGCGACTTGATTCGGCGAAGACGCACGTCCTCTGATGAAGGGTGTGCTCCGAGGTCGGTTGCCTGAACAGACGCCGTTGGGTGGTGGTCCGGACTCTGGTGTGGAGGCGCGCAGCAAGTTGGTCAAGCACACATACACACCGTGTGAGGAAGTGAGGTCGCTAGAGACAGGAGCGACAGCATTCGCCGCGTACTGCGGGGGCGGAAAGGGAGCTGTTAACTGGCAGCAGTCGTGCTGTCGACGAGGTGGCCCGCAGAGACTCAGAGACTCAAGCGTGTGCAGTGTGTGTTCCATGGAGAAGCCGGAGAAGCAGCTCCTGGCGGGCGGGAGCTAGCTGGGGCTAGTCCGGATGCGGCAACACCATGCTGGCCTCGGCACGGCGAGCCCTGTTCGGCGTCGTCCTCCAAGGCGGCAGGGCCTCGCGCTCGCTGCTGGCGGCTGCTGGCTGCTGCTGCCGGCCCGCCGGTGGGCAGCTGAAGCCTGAGCCTGCGCGTGTTGTGCAGGCCATGCAAGTAAGCATCCCCTCCCCCCCTCCCCCCTCCCGCGCCCACCACCCCCCGCGAGAAAATTTGAGGCAGGCGGCCAACCGAAGTCTCCGCAGGGCTTGGCCGTCACTGCGCGTCATGGGCGCCCAGCAGCGGGAGCACGGCTGCGATTTGCTGTCCGCCACAAGGAAATTCTGCTCGGGGCGACTGCCACCTTTAACCACTCGCGGAGCAGCGCTGGGCATGCAAAGGACGTGGTCGGCCCGCCTTTTCAAGTGCAGCACCTCCGCCCCTCGTCGAGCCTCCCTCTGTTTCCATTACCCAAGAGCTTACCTCACGCCGCCTGCGCAACCACCCACAGCCCTTCGTTCCACTTTCTTATCTGCCATTATCAGATTCCCCAACACACGCAATCGTCCTCGACCCGGCGCAGTGGCCTGCCCAGCCCACAGCGCGCTTAGCCGTGCAGAGCCTCCAGCTGCCCTCTCCCACCTGCCTTTGTCGCGTCTGTCGCCTTTCTTGGCGCCATCCTGCCCCTCTATCAGCTCGGAGGGGTACCCAGCCCGTCGATGGGAGATAGTCTCGTAACAGATATGACGGCGCCCGTGGGCAAGCCAGACGCTTCGCGCGATGGTTCCACCGACTCTATCGGCTCCTCGCCTGAGCCTGGCCTGGCCGAGACATATCCCCAGGAAGAGCCCCAGCAGCAGAAGCGCAAAGGCGGCCGCAAACCCGTGAGCCTTCCCACTGTTCTCGCTCCGCGCAGCCAGTCACCATGACCGCAGCCATTGCTCCCTCAATTACCATGTCCAAGATAGAACTAACCAAGCGCCGTAAGATCTATGCCACCTCGGAAGAGCGCAAGCAGCGCAATAGGCAGGCCCAGGCCGCTTTTCGTGAGCGCCGCACCGAGTACATCAAGCAATTGGAGAGCACCATCAAGCACCATGAGGAGACGCTGCAGAACCTGCAAAACAGTCACCGCAATGCCGCCGACGAATGCCTTATGCTCCGCTACAAGAATTCGCTTTTGGAAAGAATTCTGCTCGAGAAAGGTAGTTCCCCCCGCTTCCTCCATCCCAAGGTAGATAAGCAACCCAGCCGCTGATCCAATGCTCCACCAGGCATTGACGTCCAGGCCGAGCTGCGCGCAAAGACTGGCAGTCCCAATCTGGGGCCCACAAGAGCCCCGGCATCTGCACACAGCTCTCCGAGTCAGCCTCCCCTCCAGCAGCGTGCTATCTTGAATAGACAGCAGCAGAGGCGGTCGCTGCAGGGGCCTCCAAAAGCTGATGGCTCCAACGGCTTGCCCATGATCCAGCCTGATGGACCAATCCAACGTTCACCTTTGTCGCAGCCTACTCCTGGCTCCCATTTGTCCTCTCCGGCTCAATCTGCCACACGTTCTCCCAACTTTGTGCCCCATGGACAGTCTGTATCACCCAATTTTGGGCCTTTGCCTCCTCAACAACAACAACAACAGCAGCAGCAGCAGCAGCAGCCACTGCGCCCACAACCTCCTAGATCCAATTTTGCTCCTATGATGGGTGGTCCTCAACGACCGTCGTTGATCACAAATCAGCCTCCCACAAACGGCATATCGAGTGCTTCTACTGTAGGCAGCAATGGAAGTAGCATAACACAAAGCAGTGGTCCCTCCTCTTTCTACCAGACTCAATTTACAGACCACATGACTCAACTGGGCAAGCTGACCCGTTTCTTTTTCCTCTCTTCGGGTGTAGGACTTTGTAATCCTAGGCTGATTTGGTGTTACAGAGCAGGAGTACGAAGATCAAGCCGACTCCTACGACCACGAAGAACCAAGCGACCAGTCTGCTGGCCCCGGTCCGTTTCCGCAACAGACTTTTCCACAAACAAACAACATGCCGCCACCTATGCCGCCTACGCAGAACCCGCCTTTTACGAGCTCAGCATCATTGGCATCAGAAGGCGGCGGAAACGTGTTCAATAACATGAATAACCAGCTCTTCGACCCGTATGATCCTATGCTTGACGCAGACCCTTTTGGGCTATCGGCATCGATGCACTTTCCCACCATGTATGAATCAAGATGAAATCTGTCGTAACGCGACACGATCTCTACTGCGTCCAAACGTGGAGACGTTCGATGTGCTGCTCATAAATACGGAAGAGGAGGAACAGGAGCCATGTAATTTCACTGATTCACACATTACCAAGATGGAATCATATTAATGTTGCTATTTAGCGGGAGTTTGTTTTGGTTTTCACGACATGGCAGTTGCCAAGTACGAAGGCGTTGGCCAGTGTACAAGGTGCACTGCGAATTGGGGTGGCAGTTTGAAAAATTATTTGTTTGGGAGAATTGTCGTCATCACTACGGCTATGTCCTTTTGGCTATCGTGCAAGGAGTAGTGAGCTGCCACAAGTTTTTCGTTCTATATTCTCGTTGCAGCTTGTTGTTCTATTGTGAGGACAAGCTAGAGCCTTGTGTACATACAAAACAAATATCGGCTGCGAGGTCAATACCAAGTTGCGAATTTGACAAATCTATCATGCCTCGGATGACGTGAGTGTCAAGCCAACGCCTATCGATTAAGTGAAGGCCCCTGCAAGCTGATGGGTATTTGAGGCAGCCACAGCGTCCAATTGTTGACGCCCGCCTTGAGCCTTGAATGCCGCGAATTGTAGACACGCAAGCGACCGAAACATCTCCATGCCATGATATGTGCGGTGTAACATGATGCTCTTCGTGCTGTCTGCACAGTAGTGGGGCACGGACTATTTGAGCTTTGACTAAGCGAACAAACCCACCACAACCAAAATCGGTTTTGTGCCCGCCGACCTCACGTCGTTTACCCCGTCTACGAGCCACAACTGAGAGCCACGTCCCTATTCGGAAGGGCAAGCTCTCGCATTCTTTTTCTCCACCCGGCAGATTGCGCATCTAGGAGGGCAAAGCGCGAAAGGCGCTTCAAATCGTCACGATGTCGCAAATTGCTTCCAAGGTGAGCTTTGTCCCATGCGGGGAGCAGCATGAGCTTCACGGCGCATTGAAGACTGCGTCCGGGCTCGTTCCTCTCAGCACCAATTTTTCTTTCAGTTGCTAATAGACGGAGTAGAATATCTATGAGCTGCTGGGTATGTCTAGCACGCTACAGCTCCCTCCGTACCATCGCTCACCCACTCCACAGGCAATGATCCAGAGCTCGACCCCGATAGGCCAGAGTCTCAGAAGCCACCAACAAGGGCAATTGACAAGCCTGTTATGAGGCACGGCAAGCGCGAGGGAACCGATGCCCCGCGCCCTGTACCTGAGCGACTCGGCAACCAGAACCGTGCCAAGCAGACCGACAATGGCAACGAGAACGGTATGTCACAATCAACACGCCTGAGACCATGAGACACATGTTCGCAAGGGTTTAAGGAATTGATACTGACGAGGGGTAGCATTCCGGGATCGTGGCGTTGGTGCAGACAAGAACCGCAACCGAGGATCCGGTGGTATGTGCATGCGCACTTCTTTGCCGGTTCCATCGCTAACAAGAATAGAACCTGTCGGAAATGGAGCTCGTGGCAGCCAGCGCGGCCGTGGTCGTGGTGGACGTGGCGGCGGCCGTGGTGGTGCCCGTGGCGAGGGTGACCGTCACAGCAGGACGGGCCTAGCGTAAGATAAGCACGGAGACGGCAATAGTCATGGCTAACATCGTGCAGTGAACACGAAAAGCAGGCTGCTCACGGCTGGGGTGGCAACACCGGCAACGACGAGTTGGCTGACGAGCAGGCTGGCGAGGAGATTGCAAAGGCTGAAGAGAAGGAGGCCGTCACCGAGGACGCGGAGGCCGAGAACCAGCCCGAGCCCGAGCCCGAAGACAAGAGCAAGTCTTACGCCGCCTACCTCGTTGAGCAGGCGGAGAAGAAGCTTTCCCTGTCCGCCCAGAACGTCCGCAAGGCCAACGAGGGCAGCAGCAAGAAGTTCCCTGAAGGCACCGCCCTTGCTCGTGAAGAGCAGGAGGACTTCATGGCCGGCTCAGGAGGCAAAGCCAAGCGTGAGCGTGCTCGTAAGGAGAAGGTTCATGTCGAGCTCGACGGTGACCGTATGCTCGCTCCCCCACCTCGCGAGGGTGGTGCTCGTGGACGCGGCCGTGGTCGTGGCGAGGGCCGTGGAGAATTCCGTGGTGGTGAGGGCCGTGGCCGTGGAGATCGCGAGTTCCGCGGTGGTGAGGGACGTGGTCGCGGTGAGGGTCGTGGCGAGTTCCGTGGCGGTCGTGGACGCGGCGAGGGACGCGGACGTGGTGAGGGTCGTGGCCGTGGAGGTCGCGGTGGCAACCAGTCTGGCCCCAACATTGCCGACTCCAGCGCCTTCCCCAGCCTGGGCGCATAGAGCCTGTCGACTACCATGTCGACTAAGAGCATGTCTCTACATGAGCATGCCGACGTATGAGTCTCACTACGAATGAGCTAGAACGAATGAACAGCAAAGTGACCTACGGAGTAACGAGCGAAAGGTGCGGAGCATCACAAAACGGTTGGGCGGCAGACAAAATACTTCCATCTACCGACAAAATCTTCTATATGCGGTGAACCTGAATCAAATCTCTGAGCTTATGTTCGTGTCCTCCCTATTTTATTCATGTTTCCGGCATGTCCATGTTAAGAAAGATGAACCTGTCGTTTGGTCTGGTCTCCAGACACATTCAGATTGATTGCTGGCGATATCCAACAAAGCACATGCTAGTGTACATGGTTGATATTGAATGAACTATGTCCGATCTATGATATAGAGGGGAAGACGAGAGGGAAGTGTTTAGGCTGTCCCAGCAGGTTTTTGAAGAACATGCTTTGACTCCTGTGATACGTTACGAGTTACATGTGGACAGGGCAGCGAACGTTGATCACGAGGAGAGCATCTCGCACGAAGCACGCGGTTGGGGAGTATATTTGATGATGCGGCTGCCACGGATTGTGCGGGATAGTCTTAGTGCATCGGTGCATAACTCCAAGACATGACGAGGATGAATGAGTCTGAAGCCGCGGTGCACTACTGTACGATTTCAACAGTTGAGTTTGCACTGACGATGACCACGGGTTCTGGAGACTACTACATACGTTCATCTGTCACCTTGCTGCTCTCTCATGCATTCAGACCCTCACCGCAGTCATCGGATCCTTCTCATCGTCTCCCGCCCCTCGGCTTCCCTTCTCTGCCTCCCCATCTTCCACACCTCTACTTCTACCCTTTCACCTTCCCCTTCCTCCCCCCCGCTGCCTGACTCGCCCGATCCCCAACCCTCTCCCTCCACGCCTCCACATCCACAACCACACCCTCCGGCAACACGCCATCCCGCATAACCACCTCGCCCGACCGCCTCCGCTCCACCTTCTTGAAGAACGTATAACTCAGCACCTCGTCGTCATCGCCTTTGGTCAGTATAACACCATTGTCCGACACGAAGAAGGGGATCCCTGCAGCAAGGGCGGCGGGGAGGTCAATGTAGACAAGGACCGTGGCGCTGCTGCGCATACCTGATATCACGGGCGCCGCAGCCTGTGCGTCTCCCGCGCCGGCAGCGTGGCTCTTGCCCGGCAGCCCCGACGCAAAGTGGATGTGCGTGCGGCCCATGCGGCGGAGCCCGCCGCCCAGCAGGATGAGGTCGAGCGCTGCGTCGTCGGTGCCGTGGACCACGGTGGCGGGGAGATTGCCGGCCTGCGCGCTGATCGCGGTGAGCAGGCCGTCTGTGTCGACGGCGAGGGAGTGGCCTTGGTTTGCGCGGATGAGGTAGTCTGCTGGGTCCTGCGAGGCTTCGGGGCCGGAGGCTGCGAGGGCGGGGTCTGCGGGCGAGGTTGGCGAGGGAGGGGCCGCGGCGAGGGAGGTGGCGAGGATCAGGGAGAAGCGCTGTTTGTTGTTTGTTGCGACGAGCGAGCGGAGTTCCGGAAAGGTGAGTTTTAGGGATTTGAGGGCGGTGGTGTTGAGCTGTTTACGGGGTCTTTTAGTCCTCTGGTACGTACCGGCTGATTGGGCGTGGATTCGTAGATTTCTCTGATGGCGGTTTGTACCGTCTCTTTTCTTTTCCCAATCTTCCCATGTAGACCATGATGTTGACTATTGAATCAAGAAAAAAACGTGTGGTACTTACAGCATCCTGCACGTTGACATATCCGCCCTTGCCCAGCTTCAATCCCTGTTGTTCGGCCTGGTGTCTCAACAATTTGCTCAGTGCTCTTGAAGCCTGCACTTCGCGGGGCTGATTCGATGGATTGCGACCACCGCCACCTCGACCACCACCTCTTGCCATTTCTTTTAGGTACTTGCGCGAATTTTCTTGCTTTCCGAATGATGTTCGTTGTGTTGTGAAAGGTTCAAGCACAAGTGACGCTGCTTTTGGGCTGTTTGATGTCAATTCGAAAATTCGAGGAAATCAATAACATTTACTTGAGTGTGCCTATAGGGCAAGCGCGGAGGTTGAGTCAAGTGTGAAAGGGCAACCTGAATGTGTGGCGAGCTAAGTGCTGATTGGCTGTGAGACATCGTCACTTGTACGCATCCAAATCGCGGTCATCATGTACATACCACTTGCAAGATTTGCGAAACCATAGAATTGAACTATGACTGCAAGTTTGCTAGCTTCAAAGCACGAGATGATGTTCGGGGGGGGGAGGAAAGGCTTCGTTCAACTATATTGGGGGGTATCCTAGAACAGTATCCTAAATCAACCACAGCTCCGAGCAGCGCCAAGTGATGGTCTTTCAACGAAATCGGGAGGTATGCAAGACGTTGTAACAGCACCAAGACACCGTCTCAACCCATCTGGCTCACATCCCCAAACTCTACTCTCCCTTTGCCTTTGGTTCCTATTCCCCTTGCTTTTCCTATCGCAGGATATCCACTGGTACTAGCAACTGATCTACCAAAGCCGCCTTCCCTGAGCCTTCTCTCGAAGCTTGTCACGCCTCCAACCACTGCATTTCTGTTGGCTTGCACTGGCGGTGCGCTCATAGTACCCGCGGCACCAACACCACGTCTGACAGGACTAAGAACTCTTCGCTCAGGACTTGCGGGAAGCTCAGGTCTTTTCGCGCGAACTACACTGCGTTTGCTCGGAGTCTTCAAATACCCTGGTTTCATGCTTGACACAGGTGGAGGCACGGCAGGAGTTCCTGACCAGAAGTTTGACTGACCGCCAAAATCGAGTTCCGAGGCACCGTCCTCGGGTATCGTTTGTGGAGGACGTCGGAGAATGGATTGTGGTTGCGGATACGTATTTGGACGTGCGAGAGATGACGGCCGTGGTGGCGGAGAGGAAGTCGGCGGAGGAACGGGATACGGACCTCGTCTTTGGTCTGGCGTGATAGACAGAGAGAGATCGAGATCATTGTCCAAGTTCAGAGCAGATTCGTCAAATGCAGTCCATGCTTCCAAGCGTTGAGTCTCATCATCTCCTTCCTCGACCTGTGATTTGTCGTGGCCAGCATCTCTACGCTCGTCCCCTTCATGGTCTCTTCGCCCGCCTCTCGATCGGCTAGTCGGCGTTGGACTGGCAGGACGATTAGCAAGCCTCTCGGTGGCCTGCTCGGACCAGAAGCGAATTATAGCTCGAACATGCTTCTCAAAATTCCTTTCATGCAAAGCTCGAGCGTTCTCTTCTTGCCTCTGAACGTTCCAAAGACGCCAGCCAAGTTTTTTGAGCGCAGATGTGGCTGCGATCTCGATACTTTCTCGCCGTAAAGCCAGTGCTTGATCCTCCAGGCCTTGCAACTGTTCTGTACGAATCATCCATGTGTGCAAGTGCTTCGTCCCCATTCTGTAATTGTAGAAGTTCTCAGCTTGTGTGTTCTGTTGAACGAGGGTGACAGTACGATCATGCCACTGGTGAAGTAAGACGCTACCCGTCCGTCGAAGCCGATCCTTGTACGAAATAGTCGCCTGGCTATTCTGCATCGCAATCTGGTTCGCTCTGTCCTGCCAACGGCCGAACATCCTACGCACAAGGCTAACCTTCACAGCTCTTCGAAACTGCGAATAGGCGGCGCGTCTACGATTTCGTCGTGCAAGTTGTGTGGCTTCGCTCCAGGTCTTCAAGGTACGCTTGCTCAGGATGTAGAAGCACGCATCGTCAGACCACTGATTTAACTGTTGAAAGTGTTGTTCCTTCTCCTTCAGACGCTCGAAGATACGCTGCTTCAGTTTCTGTTCGTAACCTGCAGCTATGGCATATTCTTCTGCTCGCTTTTCGGCTGTGATCGCCTCCATTTTGCGTAGACATGACTGCAGGAGCTGTGTGCGTTTGAATTGAGCAAAGCGTCGTTCGGCAGCGTCGAGAGTATTTGTGCGTTGATTCGTCTTGGTTACCCAGGTCAAGAAAGCGCTTTGTTTCAATTGTCGGTTGTGCACACGTTGAAAGAGGGACACTCGTGACGCCAGGGTCCATCTGTACAGGCTTTCTACGATGATACGATCGTTAATGCGGTCTTCTACCGCCTTAATTCGCAGACGATCATTCCATGCGATGTATGCATTACGCAGGACCCGCATATAATCCATATCACGGGCCTGTCGGGATTGAACAGCGTTCCTTTGCCATATCATGAAGGTGTTTCCAAGCAGTCGTCTTTTGTGCCGTTCCTGATATTGCCTCAATAGTGGTCGAAGTTTTGCATCCTTGCGAAGGTTAAGCAGAGCGGAAGACAGGATTGAGTCGTGCCTGAATTGTTCAGCCTTATCATGTTGAAGTTGTATGGCTACCGATCGCTTTTGCCAGTGTTGCCATTGGTGCTGTGCCACTATCCGATCGCGTCTATCAACAGCCCAAACCTGCCGTTCTCGCAGTACTTTAGTGATTTCACTCCACTTCTGGAGTGTTACTCTGCGAATGCGATCATTCCGCCATGCTGGTGCAGCTATGGCACACCAATGAAAAAACCAATCCTTGTACACTCGGCGGACCAAATTATCTTCGTAGAGTGAAACAGCGTGAAGACTGTTCTCACGAACTGTTGCTGTTCGCGCTCTCCAAGTGCGCAAGAACTTGCCAAGAACAAAATGCTGAATCTTGAGTTCATTGACAGCAGTGATGTCCCGCCAACCATTGAAGAATCGAGTGCGCAAAATATGTCGACGTGCAACAGAGGTGCGCTGTACTTCATCTTCAGCACTTTTTGCCCAATGTGTGAAAGCCTTTGTGATCAAGAACAGGTTCCGGGCTTTATCAGCTCTCGCCTCCAAGCGCTGGAAAAAACGATTGGTCTCTCGATTGGACCGCCTGAGACGCGCAGTGCCATGAAGCTGTTCAAATGATAACCGAATCAAGATTCGTCGATCAAACGCGAGTGCTAGCTGTTCCATATGCTCGCGCTGGGCGATCTGCTTCTGTGTGTGATTTCGCCATCTCTGTATGCATTGTCTTGTCACTCTGTGCAAACGCTGCTCTTCGAATGTAGCTGCTTCATCTAGTAGACGGGTGTCGGAAGGACGATAAGGCTCAGGCACGAATGGGTTTCTTTCTTGCGCCCGCTCATTTCGGCTATATGGTATTGGTGCGTTCAGACCAGGGATTTGTACATGCGAAAGGTCGAGACTTGTCGTTCGCTCTGTGAAGTCGCTGCTTCCTCCGTCGTCATCGACGTCATGAGCTATTGCAGCGGGGCCAATCCGTCTTATTTGAAGGCTGCCGCGACTAGACACAGAGGCGCTCCGCTTGCGGTGTGGCGGACGCTGTTCCCATGTTGATGTTCGATGCGCGCCATTCAGCCCGCTGCGCACAGGCAGTTGCGCATGCTGGTATGGGTGCACCTCGGTGTCGGATCTCGTGCGCCTTTGGGCCCAAGTGTCGCTAGATCTATAAGGTACACCTCCCTGCGAGCCTCTCCGCTTACGTATAGGTAGGTCGCTGTGCTCCACCCCGGCGATCTTGTCGGCAGTGCCGTCGAAGAACGAATCGAGGCTTCCTCTGCGCGAATATCGTCCCAAACTCGCCTGCGCTCCATCGCGCGTAGCCTCGAGATTCGTCGTTACTTCAATTCCCTCTCCATCTTCGTCAATTTCAATATCAATGCCAAAAGACTCTTTCAGCACCCGTCTCAATCGCTGTACTGGTTCCTCATCTCGACGTCTATCTTTTTGCATGTGGAACAGAAAGCGATGGAGAACGGCATCGTCGCTGGGCTGGAGACCTTGTTCTTCGAGTACTACTGCATAAGCGGCAAAAAGTGCGCGGGACGACTTGTCAGACGAGGCTTCTGCGCGACATGCAATGTCGTAAAGGGTGTAGATGACTACACGAGTGTCAGTGGGTAGAAAGTGTATAACGGTAGTCTTTGGTAAAAGTACCTTCGTTGGTCAAGTCATCTTTGCTCAAGTCTGGAGTGTCATATCCGTTCGCGGTCATGGGGGATGACATTCGTGCACGCGACTCGGTCGTCTCCGGCGCGTTCGCGACAACATGGGCGTGAATGGTGTTGAAGGGGAGATCCTGCAAGAGCGCGCGGTGGTGGTGACAGTCAAAAGGCACGAGAGGACAACAGAGGCGTGCGCGACCAAGAACTAAACATTACAAGACATAAGAAGAGGGTTGCAATGAATGGTGGTCGTGGTCGCTTTCATGTCTACGCGCCTTTGTTGTTCGAGGAACATGGCCCAACCACTTCCTGTTGCCAAGATATCCGTGCGCCGGACCTCCCCCATGACCTCAATGAAGTTAAGAACCATGGCATTAAAAATAAAAAGATACAATATTTACACACACGCTACGGACGACGCAGGTCTGTTGTACTCATCGACAGAGTACCTAGCTAGTCCGGTTCTTTTTGAATCCTCAACGCCTTGAAGATGCCGGGGCGGACAAGACCTATCGACAAGCTTGCCACAGCAGCCGCCAAATGCTCCAAAGAGGTATGCATAATGCCACTGTGTACACAATCTTCTTGCATGCGATATGATCTTGCTCTGATATTTGCGGCCGATCTTACTGACGTTCACCCAGAGTTCGATATATGGCAAGTGCATATTCGCGGACTATAATAACGTGCGAAAAGACATGTGCGTCACCGAGTTCATGAAGCTGAAAGAATGTTATCTGGTCCGTATGACAAGTGAATATTTCATGATTCCCAAAGCTGACAGCCTACAGAAAGCATATAAACAAAGATGATCACGGCAAGCGGCGCGTTTCTGTTCTTGTCAATCCCAAAAGCATAGGGTGGAGTTTGATGTATTCTTTAGATGCTTGTTGATGAAGTCATCCATCTTGTCAAAGCATTTGGCGAGATTGTGAAGTTTAGTCAAAAATCTCACATTCTAGCTTAATTGACATGTAAATTGAGATTGTAGCGTCCTGTCCATTTGATATCACGCAAGATGATGTGGAGCGTACCTCCTTTGCAGCTGCACTGGTGTCCCATCGCTACATGCTGTTTACACCCAAATGACTCCGACGATCGTGCTCGGCTTGCCTCTCGAAGACGGGTACGTATTCCAAGCCATTAGTGGCACATCCACCCAGTACGAAGAGCATCTCCATCTCATCAAATCGGCCAACGCGTGAAGGACAGCCGGTGCGCGCATGCGGGTGAGGCATGGCGTCACTGTGCACGGGCGACCCTGCCGATCCATGCAGCGGTCCTTTCCGCGCTCGCGACCGTTGCAACAACATTCCGACTTCCCACACGACGCAACGTACGCGACCACGACTCGATGCCCTCGGACCAGCGCTGACACTCACTACGTCCCAATGCGACTGGAAACCCCTTCGATCACGCACAATGTCCTCAAACACCGCCAGCTACTCGCTCCGCTGTTGTTTCTTGTTCTCGCGACTGTGGTCAACACCAATGTTCCAGTCCAGCACTCCCTCTTTGTGACGGCAATTGCTTGGACAACAACATGGCTGGCTTCGATACCCAAAGCAGGTGTCGTCTCGAACACAAGCGTTGGTAGGAGACGTACCTGCTGGCTCGCTGGCGCATTTCTGTCGCTTTCATACGTTTGCGATCGAGCAGCACTGGACAAACAAGGCGTTTGGGCTACGAAGGTAGGAAACGAGCTTTGTACATAGCAAGCGTCTGACTGTTGCCATGATAGGCTCTATTGCCGCTTCTCACGGCCCTACTTGCAGAAAACAACTTTCTTTCTCCACATGTTCCCCTGCTTACCTTCACACTACCGGACGGTCCCTCTTCGGAAGCGAAGCCCTCTACAGAACTAGTTTCCAGTAAATCTTCATACAAACTGCTTGTTGCCACGACTGTTTGTGCCGGTGCAGTGCTGGCCATATATAGCACGTCTCCGACCTTCGCGCTTGGTACCAGCAGTGTTCTGTTCGGAGCCACTGGTTTGGTTCTACTTGGGTATGTTATTGGAGAAGCTGAATTCGATGACACTGGTCTTGTACGAAACCCTACCAACTCGAGTGCCTCAACCCATCGAGGTTCGACGAGCGCTGCTGGACGAGTGCAACAAGTGGCTGCATTTCGAGATACAGCGAGTGCCATAGCAGTCATATGCGGTATTGCATGTTACTTCATGGAGTTGTCAATCACGTCGACTTCAATAGCTTGGGAACCGGCGTATCAGACATATGCTGGAGACTGGAGAGAAGTACACAACTATCGAATTCTGTTACGAGTTATGTGGTCACTGCCAAGCCAATTCTTTCTAAACGTTCTCACGTATCTCATCGTAAGTAGTGACTCTTGACTTGATATTCAGCACAAATGTTTTGTCTTCATTGCCCCTGTCGGTGTTCCTCATGACTAGCCGCTAACACATTCACGCAGCTTTCTCAGACAGGTGCTGTAAACACCTCAATTCTGATCTTGTCTTCGCTTCTCTGCGCAAAGCTGTTATTAGCGCCATCTTTACTGGTCATATGGTTCACTTTGCTTTACGCTATTGCGGCGCTTTTGTCCTTGTCGGGGTCGTCATCTGCCAACGTCATTATTGAGGTACGGGGCGCTCTAAGAACTAGACGTCTTTTCTATGGAAGTATTGTGCTTTCAATCGGTTTCTTTGCCCTAAAGTATGCATCTGGATTACAACAAAGGAATTCGCTTGCCGGAACTCCCCCATTTTCCCTTCTTCCGCCGACATCACCTTTTGCGCCGATGCCGATGGACTTGAGTAAAGGCCACCCCGCAGCTCAGCTCATCAAGGCTGCGGAAGAGGACTTCCAGAATATTGTGAACAAACAATCCACATCACTTGCTGATGCGGTACGGGAGTATCGACGTCGCAATGGTATTGCACCACCCCCAAATTTTGACAAGTGGTACGAGTTTGCTGTGCGCAATGGAGTCGTTATGATTGACGAATTTGACATGATCAACGAGATGCTGCTTCCGTTTTGGGCAATCAAGCCAGCGACTCTTCGCTCCCGTGTGGCGAATGCCCTTGGCCATGAGGATAGCGCACTGGTCGCTGTCGCGATACGACATGGTGCGATCGAGAATTTTGAAAACGGCGAGGTATGGCAGCAACAAGCTACTGTGGGTATGATGAAGAAATTCGTACATTATTTGCCCGATATGGACCTTGGCTTTAACATCCACGACGAGCCACGAGTAATGGTCCCGCAGAATTTACTTTCGCCTATGATAAACAAGGCGAGAGATGAAGTGCTGTCACGTGTTGCGAAGGTTGTGACACCTCTTAATGCTTTTTCTGCTCGTCCTGACGACTTGAATGACGGAACTCAATTTACAGAGACGAGTACAACCAGGTTCAACAGGTTTGCGCATCAGCAGACTTGGACGCACTCTCGACTTTCTTGTGCACCGGACTCGCAGGCACAAACATTTGAGGACTATGCAGCTGACAATCTCACTGCGTATGCCGCAGGACCACTCAACTACATTTACAATACGACCGCATTCTCCGACATATGTAACTCGCCTTCCTTCTCTTCCACTTTTGGCTTCTTCGAGCGACCAAACACGTTCAATATTGTCCACGAGTTGACGCCGGTTTTCTCTCAGTCGAAGATATCAAGTTTTCAAGATATTCTATATCCTAGTCCCTGGTATTGGGCAGGTAGAGTAGGCTATGATCCTGATCATGACACTACATGGGAGAATAAGACAAACAGCATGTACTGGCGAGGCTCAACAACAGGTGGTTTCAGTCGCAATGGTGGCTGGAGACGTCAGCATCGTCAGCACATTGTGCGTAGACTTAACGCGCCCGACCGTGCGAAAATCGTCCACCCAGTCTTGGGTAGCTCAGCTTCCGATATGTCAAAGAAGAATCACGAAGTGCTTGAGATTGATCGCAGATCGCTCAAACATCTCATTGACATCCAGTTTAGTCACATCGGGCAATGCGATCCTGGCGACTGCGATGCACAGAAAGAGTTCTTTCACATCACTGACCGTGTCGATGGTCAGGATGCTTGGTACCACAAACATCTGCTTGACATGGACGGTAACGCATTCTCGGGTCGCTTTTACAGCTTTTTGAAGAGCCACAGCTTGACATACAAGATGGCAGTTTTCCGTGAATGGCACTCTGAATGGCTAAAACCGTGGGTGCACTACATACCTCTCAGTCTCACGGGTGATGAACACCTTGATCTCATCAAGTGGTTCAGTGGAGACAGCGTGCTGGGCGCAGATGGGACACTCAGTGTCGTGAAAGAGTACGCCGACAAGGATGGCAATGGCGATTCGGAAGGCGAAAAAAAAGCTAGAGAGATGGCGGAGAGAAGTACAGTATGGCATGATAAAGTGTTGAGAAATGTTGACTTCGAGGTGTGGTTGTTTAGATTATTACTGGAGTGAGTACCGGATACTTTCATTCAATCTTAAGAGCTGACAAGCCACAGGTATGGACGAGTTGTTGATGATAAGAGAGAAGATATTGGATATCCAGGCCCGTGAGTAGCCTCGAGGGATATACCCTTGTGTTTTCGAGTGTTTTAAGGCGATGCAATGATACCCCTTTCGAATATGGTCTCGGTCCGGCGTTCCAAATCCTTGACGACATACTACTTCCAATGAAGACCAACAAGACTATGCGAATTCTGAAGTTATACACCTCGTCGTTGATACTACGATATCTGTCTACATTTGATTGGTCTCTGCAACATGGTGAAGGGACGGTGTCTGGCGAGTTTTCACAACGCTTCCCGCAATGTGTGTCCGTTTTCACCTCCTCATGTTTCCACAATATCTGCTTCCACATCGGTATATAAGAGTATTCATTTTCTACCATTCAAGATCAACTTGGAAAACATCACCCTTTTCAATCCTCCGACCTCAACTCAATACGATAAAACAAACGGACACGCAATATGCCTTCTTGGTACAGCAACGCCATGCAAGCCAACCGCACTCATCAGACTCCTGATGAGCCTTCAGCATCTGGAGGATCAGTGTCCGACCCCATAACGAGTGATGGGTCAAGGGCAAGAATCTTCCACATCCCACCACCCATAGAAACTCCCACTCTGGAGAATACAACCACATCTACAGCCACAACATCAGTTTCCAATGAGACCCCAAAGGAAGACTCTGTCCCCTTCGACACAGAGTTCTTTCCCCAGTATGGCTACCTCCTCCCCTCGTCACGCAACGGTACACCCACAACCACCGCCCTACACGCCCTTGCCCACCCCATCTCTACCGCCTCTTCCCTCTACCACGACCCTCCAAACCTCGACCCTACAATCCTCAGCACTAAACTTGAAGACCTCGTCGCCCTAGCATCCGACCACATCAACCGCGCAGCTGAAGGCCACGACGTCGTAGAAATGGGCAACCGCGTCGCAGACCTCGTACCGCGTGTTTCCGTCCCGAATTTCACGCGGCTACTAGACACTGTGGTGGATAGCACCTTAGACGCAGTGCAGAACATGCTGCCTGAGCGCCAGAGACACGATGACGGTGCTACTGTGGTAGATGGGGACGTGCAGGGCAGACAATGGGCTTTTGCACGGTATATGGGCAGCTCTGCGCGCCGGAGCTTAGTGGCGCAGGAGATCCTCCGAGAGTGGCAGGTCGGGACAGAGAAGCCGTGGGTTGTCAAGCTGAATTATCAGCTCGCGCGGTTTTTCGAGGAGCACGTACAAGAGTTTGGCGGGGAGACGCTGTTTGAGATGAAACCCGTGTGGCGGGTGACCGAGGAAAACAAAGCATGGGAGTTGGTGCTTGAAGGTGATGTTGTGGATCTGGGGCTTGGAGAGGGGGCAGAGGCATTGGGTGTGGGGTTTCAGCTACCTGGAGAGGCGGGGGCTGGGGAAGTCAAGGGTGACAAAGGGAAAGGTAAACAGCAGTTGGAGGAGAAAGAGGATGAAGAGTGGGAACAAGTTGACTGATGCCTGGATGTTCTGAGAAAGAGAGTTGACACACGTCGAAGTTTGATTGTCATGAAGGAATTATATGAGGTCACAAATCTTAGATAACATTTACTATCTTCACAGGAGATGTAAATCCCAAAGCGGTGAAGCATGAACCTTTTTGTTTTCGTCCTCTAGAAGCTCATCCTTACAAACTAGACGAACTTCATATAACGCCCAATCCAGAATACCTAGCTGTGAGATGGTTGTACGCGAGTCATTATCTGCCATAGTCTCTCGGAATGTTTACGGTGGTATTCGGCGACTTTTCGTTCATTGTGCAACTCTATGCAACTTGGACGGATGATTATCGGCAGCGTTTTCTTGGTGCCCTGTAAGGAACCCGAGACAGTATCTCGATGGAATCATGATGTCTGTGTGCAATGGAAGAAAAAGAATTAACATTCATAGTGTTTTTAATTTGCCATGTTGAAAAAAAAATTGCTTGTGACGATTTCAAAACTTGCCAAAGAGAGAAAGAATGCTGGGCATTGAAAACTAACCAACGAAAAATTCCCCCGATGGGGGTTTTGTGCACAAGAGTTCGCTTCAAGGGAGAGTAAGATAGGGAATACCAAGAGTACGGGAGGTGGCGTGATGAGATGAGTAGATAGTGAACCTCAGAGTCGCTGTTCGCGAACGGTTTGCCCATATTCTGAGAACACGGGACATGAGTTCTGGTGTCTGACTTTGCCTGTTTGCTCGTCGAACGTGTTGCATCCATAGACCGCGGCATTCGGTGGTGTATATACTGGAGTCGTATTAGTCTCGAGTAGCTCTACGCATCAACACCGAGAAGCGTACAGTGAAGTGAAACAGCGTAATCGTTCGGGTTTGGGTTCTTGATACGGTGGAGCCCGAGCTCGTCCGACATGTACGTGACCTGGTTCTCTGAGTAGGTCTTCTCGGATATGACCTGGAGCGGTCGCTCTTCATCGTTGTTGCGTGCCACAGTCGGCCACGAGTAGCGGGTTTCAACAAGAGTTCCCTTGAGAATCTTCATGATGCAATGGGCGTTGGCATGGCTGGCTGTTTGTTAGTGCTGCCACTGAGGATAAACTCGCTCGAGATTTTGTATGAGTACTGTGCTGCACTATGCTTTGAGCCATCGAAAGTGCCGGTCTTGCCGTAGGATTTCTGCATAACGCATCAATCAATTGATTGGCGACAATGTCGCTTCGTCTATGAGAAAAGCAAGCCTTCCAATAAGACCACAAGACTAGACCATTGCACCTGCAAATGGGTTTGCGGCGAGTTTTCGGTGACTTAGATACAAAAGACACTCACTCATGGATAGGACTGTGCTTGCCCGGACTCCAGACCAAGATCAGCTATGGGAATCAGCGGGGAGCCAGAAAAGATGGCAGACACAGTACGCACCAAGTTACACTTGCCATTACCTTTGTCCACCAGATTTCGTGTATATGGCACATGCGGTGACGGGAAAAAGTATTTCATCCATTCTGTCTCCTTGGAAACGTAGTCCTCCATCAAGCGCTGTAATTCTCCGGCATCGACGTCGTCGGAGTCAATACCACTACATGGGCCAAGTTTATGGCTCAGAGCTTCGACGAGTATCTGTAGATTATCGTAGTTTGGCGTGCGTCCTGGCATAATTGTATTTGGGTAATGGCAATATAGATCCGGAGATTTGAAGTACCAGCATGAATCAGAAGGAGATGATGTAGGAGCAAACTAAGACAGCAAACAAGAGAAATAAGAGAGGGAACTTTATAGGCCGATAGCAGCTTTGTCGGAGTATCTGTGGCACGTGCGTTTACTGATTGATGCTTGAGCAGTAAATTCTTGCTTGCATTATGTAACAATTGCAGTGGAGACAGCGCGAGAGTCCAGTCAGTCGACCCATTCTGTGCTATGGATGATATATGATGAACTTCCCAGTTCTATAGACCGTATAATTTTGGTACTGATGATCGCAGTCAGCCGTTTTCACCAGGTAGTCTAGCTTGACGAATGAATATCTGAAGAAGCAGTGGCAGACAGTTGCATGTCCCGTAGAGACTAACCGCATCGGGATCGGATAAACGTATCTGCCGACGTCTTGCCCCTCCCGCGTCATTGGACGGCTGCTCTTCAAATTTCTGTGACAGCAACATCGCCTTCAGCATTCACCTCAAATCGACGATCGCTATAAGTCATAGTCAAGATGGCGACCACAGTAGATAAGGTAGGACTAATCGTTGCAGAATTACTCACGGAAGTGCTAATGTGCTTGTGCGACAGATCAAAGATATCGAGGCCGAAGTAAGACACCCAGTCTGGAACAAATCGAACGATGACTTATACTTGCAATCATAGATGGCCAAAACGCAGAAGAATAAAGCCACATCCTTCCATCTTGGTATAGAATCCGCTGCGACACCGTGTACCAGCACGCTCATTGAACAACAGGGCAATTGAAGGCAAAACTTGCCAAACTCAAGAGAGAACTGCTCGAGCCCAGCAGTGGAGGCGGTGGCGGCGCTGGCGTTGGTTTTGATGTTGCTAGGACCGGCGTTGCCAGTGTCGGCTTCATCGGATTTCCATCTGTTGGCAAGAGTACGCTCATGAGCAAATTGACTGGCCAACACTCCGAAGCCGCCGCTTACGAATTTACGACACTCACAACTGTGCCTGGACAAGTACAGTACAACGGCGCGAAGATTCAAATTTTGGATCTGCCTGGTATTATCCAGGGTGCGAAGGATGGAAAGGGTCGCGGTCGGCAGGTGATCGCTGTTGCGAAAACATGCCATCTAATCTTCATTGTCTTGGATGTCAACAAGCCCTTGACTGACAAGCGGGTCATTGAGAATGAACTAGAAGGCTTTGGTATACGTATCAATAAGAGCCCCCCAAACATCGTTCTCAAGAAAAAGGACAAAGGCGGGATTAATATCACGGCCACAGTTCCGCTCACTCATATTGATCATGACGAGATCAAGGCAGTATTGAGCGAGTACCGCATGGCGAATGCCGACGTTGCAATTCGGTGCGATGCCACTGTTGACGACCTTATTGACATTATTGAAGCGAAAGGCCGAAGTTACATTCCCGTTATTTACGCGCTCAACAAGATCGACGCCATCACTATCGAAGAGCTCGATCTTCTCTATCGCATTCCCAACGCCTGTCCTATCAGCTCAGAGCATGGCTGGAATATCGACGAGCTGCTCGAGCAAATGTGGGAAAAGTTGAATCTCGTTCGGGTTTACACAAAACCAAAGGGCAGGATGCCCGATTATACTGCACCAGTGGTCCTGAGATCTACGGCCTGCACTATCGAGGATTTCGTAAGGTTTTCGCTTGAGGTCATGGCAATAGCTCGCTAACAAAACGGCAGTGCAATTCGATCCACAAGACGATCGTGGAGAATTTCAAGCACGCCATCGTCTATGGTAAATCGGTCAAGCACCAACCGCAGCGCGTAGGCCTTGCTCACGAGCTCGCGGACGAGGATATTGGTACGTACACGCCGTTGTGAGGCCGTGAGTGAGTGCGATAGCTCATATACATGACCAGTTACCATTGTCAAACGATAGACGAGATCTTGTGATCCAGACAACCCGCGGATTCCAGTACTTCCGGTGCTACGGTCAAGAATGGGAAGCATGGAGGTGGCTTATGTATGGCTAAATATGTCTCATCGCGATACCAATACCAGGTCGCAATCGATGGATGGCGAGCAAGGCGAGACTTGAGGACGCCTCCGCAGCTGGGATTGGCTCGCACCAAAAGTCGTAATAGCACCGCGGCGACATCAGCTCCACGCTAGGGAAGACAGCTTACGGCGCGGATCGTACCCATCATTCGCCTTCCACCAGGGACTGTGGCGGACCGGCGCGGAGCCATCAAATTCAAGACTACGCCGTGGCTATGTCACCAAAAATGGCGTTCCACAGGATGCAGCCTTCTCAACGGAAACCTCGTGGGAGCAGCGCTGCCGGTGCTATTGGAACGGTGTCAGCTTTTGTTTTCCCATATTGTTGCTTCGGAATTTCATGGAATACGATCAGCAGTGTCTGGCCCATTTTTCAGTCGTTGGCTTTCCCTTATTGGTCTACTAACAGGCACAGTGGTCGACTCGGAGAAATGCAGCAGGGGTCCAGCGAGGTCAACGACTCACAGCGCACGCTGTTATTCGGGCGCTAAATCATTATCGCTCCCGAATGTGAGTGGCTGGTCGGTAGAACCTAATGGGACACTGGTTGCTCCTGTCTCCGTGGGCGCAATTATTGCAGTTCTGCCAAAAGCGTTTCAGCCGTCGACAGTTTCTGAAGCTCCTTCATGCACCGCCGATGATTGTCATGCCGGCCCTGTCGTGGGCATCGCCACCCCCTCGCGTACCTGAACAGCATAAACGATCCTCCACTGTCTGGCGCCACGAGTGCACGGTAACGGCTAAGAGACAGTGCGCCAGGCGCACGAGGCGAAGCCAATATGGCGCGTCCACTGAGGTCTTGTCCCATTTGGGAATCCATCAGATTAGCCGGCTCCAGAGGTGCTCAGTGGTGCGAGGCCCTTCAAGGGTTGATGCCACCCTGCGCCTCGACATCCCATTTGTTGATCGCCAGTAGTCAGGCGTGGAAGCACGCTCGCGGGGCTAGACAGGCGGCCGCATAATTCTGGCCCGCGTTTTCCTAGGGGCGCATCCCCGATGAGACCCGCACACGCTAACCTAACGTCGCTCTTGTCGCTTGGCCGGATGGCGGCCAGGATTCGCAGTGCACAAGCCAGTCGACGCCGGCAAGCTTGGGCTCAAACAAACAGGGCCCCTCTCCCGCTAGCTGCAGTATGCCGCCGCCTGCATCGTACACATCAGGGCTTTGTACCAGCGTCCCCAGACTTCTCTTCAAGTACGCGCTGCAGGCCCGCCGCGCCAGGCTTTCCCTGCAGGCTCCTCTCCATCTGAGCTCTTTGCTTTGCCGCGCTGCTTGTACCATTTTGTTTGGCCCTTGGTCCTACACAGCATCTTTTGTCAGCGTTGTCCCCACTGCGGCGGTACACCCTCGTCGCTGTTGTTTCGCTACGAGAAGCAGAATATCATCTCATCTCATGCATACATGCGCCCGGTCAGTCTGAGGTCACCCACGCCGCTCAGGTTCACCATCACGGTGTAGGCGCATATGCCGCTCGGCCTCCTGCTCCTCTTAGCATCTAGCACGGACACTTGCTTCCACACTTACACCATTACACCTCTTTTGGCATCATGAGCCAGCTGCAGATGGATCACGAGCAAAACCATCAGGATCATTTTGAGGACCATCATTCTGGCTGGCATGGGCCTGGTGGGTATAATCCGCATCATCAATCTCCATTGCAGGATTACAATGGCTTCAACAACTATGCACCATTGCCTATGGAGCCACTGTACAGCACGAACATGCACCCACCACCACAGCAGACTCACCCAACACCTAGAACCACACACCCGCAATTACAGCCACTGATAATGCCGCAAATGCCACAATGGCCAAGCATGTTGACAAGTCAATCGACATATCAGCCGCCATTGTTCCCATCCGCCCCGGTGCCCATAACACCGGCATCAGCTACTCCTGTCTCTGCGACTTCAACACACTCACGCACGTCATCAACGCCCAGGAAGACTCTCACGGACTCAGACCGCAGGCGAATGTGTCAATATCATGAAGAGAACCCAACTGTCAAGCAAACTGAGATAGGAGGTATGTTCAATACACTGTGTGATCTCCATAGGACTTGGCTGACACGTTGTAGCTATGTTCGGTGTAGAGCGAAGGTATGGCTGTAAAGCCGGTATGCAATTCTCCATGCTGACCACTATCTAGCACGGTGTCAAAGGTGTTGCGTCAGAAGGAGAAATACTTGTATCAGGATGATGGTAGTCGCTCTCCCATCAAAAGGTCAAAGGGCAAGTTTCCTGACATTGAGCGCGCGCTTTCAAATTGGGCAAGGAATCACCAAAGGCAAGGCTTACCGCTGTCAGATGCGATCATCCGGGATAAGGCACGCTTCTTCGCCCAAACGGTTGGCAATTCTGACAGTCACCTCAAAGCCAACAGCACTAGCTGGCTAGAGAAGTTCAAGCAAAAGAATCATCTCATGGGAGCCAGGTCTCGAAAGGGCTCCATAGCTGAAGAATCTGAGGGTACTTCAAATCCACCTTCGAATGCCCATACACCTGGCGCTATCTCACCCACATCGCCAGGAGCAACATCGCCGGCAACAAATACTATGGCAAACAAGAAAAGCGAAGAAAACCTCAAGACCGAAAGTCCGGACACGTACGAGATGCCAACCACCCGTCGCCCGTTTCATTCGCTAAGTAGCACTTCTCTATCAAGCGTCTTTACGGACACTGCACCTTCTTCATTCTCTGCTGGTCCTACTAGTCCTACTTCGCTATCTTCGCCATTCTTCACCCCTGACTCCGCATGTGGACCTAGTCCTTTCATGGGCAATAGACAGCCAGCAAATGGACAACCTGGCAGCAGCAACTTTCAGCGACCACGAAGCCAAACATTTCCTATGCTTGTTGGTGTGGAACAATATATGTCACCACCAGGATCCTCGGATGCGCTCACACCAAAGTACATCAGCAGTAATACACTGGATTCGCCTATGGCAGAGATGCCTGGCACACTTCCAGCCATTGACGAGACGATGTCTTTGTCGCCATCACATATCATTACCACAATGCAGCCACCACCACTACCAGGTGTTGTGTCACATTTCACTGAAGAAAAAGGCTCGTCCACAGAGTCTTCACCTATCACGCCGTCCCAAGAGGAAGCTGCGCGCGCGCTGGAACTCGTGATGAACTTCTTCCAGTTACAGAACGCCGATTTTGTGGTAGAACCACAGGAGTACTTCACCATTGGCAAGCTAATGGAAAAGCTTCGAATCAAGCGCAGTTCTGAAAGCTTGCCATCGGGCATACGACGTGTGTCAGAGCCGGCATTCACCTCGACTAAGCTCGAAAGCGTTGATACCCTCCAGTAGCGGACAGGTGTAATCGGTGAGACGCGGGAGCCCAAGGCTCATCGGGAACTCGGGACCGTCACATGTCTTGCGGAGCCCATGACATTTACACATTCCTGATCACCGTATTGTGTGGAACGACGATCTGATTATGTGTCTTTCACCCTCATTGGAGTGCGCACCACTTTCTTGATCATGAGGCATGACGAGAATACTCACAACCAGTACCACGCCTATACATTCCAGGTCTCATCAGTTCTTTTCGTTTCCCCTGTCGCATTTCCGAGCACTTTGCATCAGCATGTTTAGCAATACTTCCACTTTTACTTCGGGCTCCGTTGGCCGCCCTATTGTCGAAATCCTTTACGGATCTCAACAACCCTTGCTATACCCCCATTGCGCATCTTATTCATCACTTGCTCGTATTGCGAAAAAAAAAAGACTGTTACCGCTCGCGCGGGTCATTATTTGTATGCCTCCTTCTATGTTCTTTCGATTACTTTGCAACCTTCGGCAGTCTGTCTAAGTTCCGATGTCCCAGATCTGAAACCGTCATTTTGGTTTCGCACAGTTTGTACGCTATATTTGGCTTCGATATAGTTCCACTGCCGAGCTTGGCACACAGTCTTGCACAGCCTCGACGAAAGCATTTAACGACTTTAATGTTCAGTACCACTGCTTCATTGAAAATTAGTTTCTTTTTCCACACGCGAACCCGAACATCAGTTAACGGATTTTGTCATCAGAGAGTGTCTCTGCACATGAACAGATGGTACTTGCCGCTGTCGCTCTCGGATGTCGGCTTTCCACCGCACAAAAGTGTTACGAGTTGTGCAAGCGGCACAATTGCGAGCACGATTCTAAGCCAATTTTCTTGTAGATCTGACTGATACTTGTTCCGACCAGACCTGATGATCCCGAACATGGGTTTTCTTGTGAATGTTGAGCTGCGGCCACTGAACGAATTCCCGCGCAGAGCCCAGACCCTGGGGCGAGCATCGCATCACTGATTCACTGTACAGCGAGTCATGGTCCCCCTGGACAAAAGGTTCTCATTGACTGCCCGATCTCCCCGACATCTTCTGTCGATCAAGTCTCAGCTGAGTAAGACCGTGTCTCCAAGGGATTGTCGCGTCGGGGACATTATTTCGGGAAGGAGGGTAGGTGGGGCGGCCGAAGCTAGAGATTCGCGGTCATCTTTCTTTGCAATTATCGTCAATGACGACAAAGGAAACCCAATGCGACTGAACCAAGTGCAACCCCATGGTGCAGTGCGTAGCAACTGTGCTGTGGTGAGACATATCTCCGTTGAATTAACCTTCTACCCGCTATTGACAGCTTTGGCAGGCGTTTTGTGTAACCGCAGAAAACAGGAGTCAGCAGCGCAATGATTATCGTTCGTGGACCACACTATTTCCTTTTTCTTCGCGTGCCAGAAAAATGATGCACACACCAGACACAATAAGTGCCGGACTCATTTCGGTCGCACCTTCTATGCAGTAAGGTCCGCGTTTTTTTCATGCTGTGACCAAGACCAAAATCTTGCTTCTGCGCACATCGGTACGGCCCGTGGCTATAGCCGGAAGGGTTCAAGTATGGCTGCGAGGCCCGAACCGAGCAAACTGTTATCGACCAGCCGTCATTTAGCTATCGCACAGCAATGACAAATTCTCAACACAACACCACAGTCGTCGCAATCTGCGCACAATCCAGGTAAGTTGCAATGGCCGGTGATGCGACACAAGCACAAGCGCGGGCGCAAGATGTTGGTGTCCTTACTCTTTCCGCGACAGATCTTGAACCCCTTCCGCAATCGATATCTCAGATGCCGCGTACTGGAAAGGCTGGAAACAGCCACCAGCGCGTCCGGACTAGCTCCATCAGTGGATCAAATACAGAGATATTACATATCGATCTCGCCAGTCACAGGCTGTGCAGGCTTTGTCTTGCGCAAGCAAGTCGGCCCTATGTCTCGCTTGGCATCGCGTGTGGTGCGGAGCTAAAATCGTTGACGACTGCCGAAAGGCTGATCCCAGCTGCCCAATCACTAATTCCGGTTGTGGCCATTTTCTTGCGCATATGCCGCGAGGGTCGGACAATTTGTGGTCGTGCCGTCATGATCCTAGGAGAAAAGGGCTGTGAATCTGTGACGACTGCATCGGTCTGGTAAGTTTGTAAGGCGCGGAATACGCATTGCACGCATTGTATGGTTTTGGAAAGTTGAAACCGGACGGTACCCTGCGCTAGTCACCCACGTGACTGAAGTTGTATGCTGTGTGACGCGGGACAACTGTGCAACGATATCACCGGCTAAATCCGGATTTGATGCTGTCAGGCGTTTGGGTTGGGATAATGAAAAGTCCACTGGAATCTCAGTGACACACTTCCACGGTAATTTTTTGAATTGCCTTGCACGACGCTGATGGGGTTTTGATACTCGGAGCGAAAGCATCGAGTCAGGCTTTGCGTGCAGAGGGGGCATGTCGCACACCGTACACGTCCGTCGCATGCCCAATCATGTATTGCTGGGTATGGTACAAGGTGCCCAGCCAAAATCAATTATCTGTGCATATCATACGATGCCTTGTGCGTAGTCTCGACAGGTAGAGAATACAACCGTGGCGAGTACGCATGCCTATCTCGACAGAGGAGTTGCGCTTTGGGCAGGCGTTCACAGTTCTGTCTTCCGTATGGCAAGTGATTCACCAGTGACTGATTATCCCGTCTATCTCGTCCTCCTTGTCCAACGCAGCATGTCGGAAAATAACAAGCTACATTCTCAAAGTGATGAAAGACGAGATCTTGCATGTCTATACATACAGTACTGCATGTGCATGAGCAAGGACCAAAGGATGGCGTCAGTACCGTTGCAAACTCGTGCGTGGCGAGCATAATGAGCACGCGCGACGCCGAGATGAACAGCCGATCCGATGCCTCGAGTACTTTGCGGTAGAGTATTCGATTCCCATCTCGTCTCATCTGTAAGTATCAAGCCTTGCGCGCCTCGTCGTGAATTACATCTGCTGCATGGATCGTCCACCAGTGTGGTCAGACCATGTCCGTTGGCTCATTTTTAGGTTTGACCCCCCCTAAAATCACAACGGTTTTGAAGCAGAACTCGTGGTCTTCAGCCTTCAGGGCAATGGAATCACGCCTTCGAGTCATGACCCCTACATGAAAAAGCAACCTCATGCCACTGGAGACCGTCCATCGTGCAGTGTGGAACTACTATGGTGCCCTGGGAAATTTCATCAACAAGGGTCGGGATGATCGACCAGAACCCCTCACCCCACGCAAGTAGAACCTGCTGGAATATACGCATCTCCCCTATAGCTGTATCATGTTTACTTATCCAGAAGAAAATGTACGTTGACATCAGCCACCGAAGCCCATCCGAATTAATTCCTGTTGACAGAACTATTCGCGGAGACCATAGTATTCGAGGAGCTTGATCCTCACGGTAGACTTCGGATAGCAGTAAGATCACTCTTCAGCATGGGAACATGCAAGATCATCGTGTATTGCGTCGTCAGGGCTGGGATCGTGAGCAGTGATCCAGGTACATGACTCCAGAACCTCGGAAGATCCCCCACGTTGTTGGGCGTCTCACCGGCCCGACAGATTCACATCAGCACCCCCAGGATCATGACAGTCATGTTGCGCGTATTGCGACAAGCTGGCAGCATTGCGCGAGGTGCTATCCTAGACGTGGTCACTTGGGGAACAGGGTTCAAACGAGCACCCAAGGTATTGAGTCAAGTTCCCAGTTCCTTTCAAACGGTGGGTTTCCTTGCAAGCGAGCAATAACGGGCGTAAGCGGCGAGGTCCACGCACGCGCCCTGGACGCGCGCGCCATGCGATAGGACGAAGACAGACGGACGTTTCGAGATTGACAAGAACGCCCAGCTGCGCCGCCCGCAAGTTGAAAATCGTCGTACCGGTCCGTGGAATGGTGCCCAATAGGTAATCGGCAAGAGGGTTGAAACACTTTGGCGGCACGACGAGCTTAGGTACACGTTCAGGTACCTGAGCGTGCATGGTCAGAAGGATAGTGTCAATTTCAAATCCTGTGCGGGGTAGCCTCTTGTACCATAGGGTTTGCAGCCCACCATCGCTTCTGCATAGGATAGGTCACCTTCTGAAAATTCCCTGCGTTATACCAAGAGAGTGTTCAGTCAGACCCGATCTCATCATGTCTCAATACATCGTAAACATCGTTCAGTTAAGCCGAGCCAATCGTTATCATTAGAACTGCAGATGACATCCTAGTCAACGTGCCGGACAGAAATCTTGGTAGTACTCAAGGAAGCGATCGCATAGAGCAACACCGACTAGCTTCTTCAGCTTCTGGGCTTCACTACGTGCAGGATATCCGGTTCTTTGTCCAGACTTAGTACCGGAGTTGAGCACAGCAGGCGTCTCGTGTTCGACTAAAGAACCCGGTTCTGGTGCCAGTGGTCTGGTTTTCTGCCTCAATCTTGGATGAAGCCAGCTGTAAGATGATCAAACCATGCATATGTCGAGCTGACAGTGGTCACGGACCGTCGCGCTCCCCGAGCGACCCAACATGTCAAGAGTCTCATTGCGCACATGGCTTTGACCAGTACTGTCCCTGTTAGGCCGCTGGCCGTTCCCGGAGAATAGATGCGTTTGTCCTAATGTAATCTAATGATACCTAGTGGTAACCCGCCTGGAGGTACATTAGTTTTTCAATTTTCTGCGGGGTACTTAAACTTGCTTTTTGGTGGTTTCGTGCCCGGCACTTTCTCGAAAGAGTCAGGTGCTCCCTGCAGTATGCACCCACGGGCAGTCCGGATTACCATGTGCCTCAACAATTTTCTCAAGCGATTTTTTTGATTGGTCCAAACCCCCTCTTTTCGGGAGCGGTGTACCTTTCTTATAACCTCATCCATCTTGTTTGATGCAAGATGAGCTGGTAAAACATGTGGGTACATCAGATAACTGTACATACTAGCCCTTCCAAGTGTACCGCCGTGTGATGATTGCATTTACTTCATGCTCGTGAGTTGCACCTTAGGAACCATAGACTTTAGATTGCACCAGGCAACATGTTTGACGTAGATGACGAAGATGACAATGTTGATGGGCCAAACTCAATTCGCGCCCGGCGGTGAAGTCCATCGGGCGGTCCACCACACGCTTCGACCCAGTGAGGCCGTGAACGCATGGGGCCATTAACAGTATCTTGGTTGAAGTTCAGAGTTACTCGACGATCGCCGAACAAGACAGTACATCAATTAATGCGCTCCTCGAGCAAATCCTCAATGCTTCGTGATCCAAGCTCTGGAATCAGGCGAAGTACAACTAATTCAACGATTTGGTAAATGAAATGCTTATTCAAATATGCATCATCGAGGCAGCTCAGCATATCCCAGATCTCGTGGTGCTGCAGAGCGCGATCGCCCGTCGCGAATACTGCGGCGGCTAATTTCGGCGGCAGCAGATTCAGCAATGTTGTTGCGCAGCGCTCTTTGATCTGTTGAGCTTCTTCGTTCGATGGTATCTGACGCGGAGAACCCAGTCCATTATTGGGGAAAAGCGTTGCACGGACAGTACGAAGGGCAGTAGGTACGAAAGCGGGGTTCAAGATACGTGTGTGGATAGCGCGGGATAAGAATCTGTCGATACAGACAGTCAGCATACGAGCTACGCAGTCTGATTGACAGAAGGCGTTGGTAGAAAATAAGCCACAGGTGGAGCTTTGTGTGGACGAATACGGTAAAACATGTCCTTGGGCATGAACATAGATAGCGTTCGAAAAGGCCGCAGACACGACATCACGATAAGTCTAGACCAGCCTGGGGTAGGTTCATGGGACCCATCTCACAAAGTGAGGCGTTTGCCCATGTCAACCGAAATTGTTTGACCGCACACATCATTATTATTGGCGTGGGTTGGTCAGGTTGTGTCCCAGAAGCTCGGAATGGTGGACGCAGAAGGCTGTTTGGATGCCGGTCGAAGTAGGTTAGCAAGCCGCGTTCAACGAGAGGTGCCTTGCTGATGCTGCGATATTGCGGCCGCAGCGGTATTGTAGGTAGTCGATTGTCCGAACCATTAGAGCATGGGGTTCTAGGCACGTCAAACATCGGAATTGTTTGCATGGGACCCGGAAATGACCAGTTTTGTGTCTTCACATAAGGTACGGCCAGTCCCGAGTGAACCGGACGGCATGTCGACTTGAACTGGCGAGTGAGCGGCCCTTCAGAACAGGCCACAGTTGCGATAGGATGGCTCGCCGAATGATCATCCACTCATCGTACCCATGCACGCAAGCATACACTCGTACAAGACACTAGCAAAGAGTGATCTTCGATTGCAACGCTTCGGCTGCAGAGTTGCAGTGCATACTTTGGCTTGGTTGGAAAGCCTGGAGGAATTATGGCCGCCGAAGCGTTTGTCCGAAACGTGTCGACTTGCCGCCGGGAACGGGTGCCGAGGCTTGCAGGAGGCGATGCGCCACGACAGGGGTATTGAAATGTGTGAGTGTGCGGGCCGTCGCATTCGCTGAAGCGAAGTCAAGTGATCGAAATTTGATGCGGTCCTACTTCACCTTGTGTCGCACCGTCCCGGGGTGGGTTGACTCATGAGCCAACCATCGTGTAAGAGGACAAAAGAAGATATCATCGCTACTCACCTGTCCAATACCCCGTCGGTGTCTCCTACCCTGCCTGGTCCCGCCAACACTCCTCGATGGAGCATGGAGATAAAGCCCAACAGCCAAGGCATGCGCACGTCCAATGCAACAAGCTGTGCTGCACAGCTCCACACCTTCATGCTCACGATGGGCCGTTTCTTACCCAACGGACGCCTGAAGGCTTCAGAATCTGCTTGTGTCATATGTGATTGGTTAAGAAAATAGTCGGATGACTGCTCGCTCATGGCAGACCTTGATGGAAGTGAGGATGATGTCGCGATCGTCAGAAAGACCGCGCGCACCGCGGTCAACGCGAAAAGTGCGTGTTGCACTATAGCCCAGAATAGCCCCGAGCTGAACGGTGAAGATGGCGTGCCATGTCTGGCAGCCAATGTGCTCTTTGGTACACTCGTATCATTTCCGTGCAAGGACAACAAGCCGAATCGCTCCAGACGATTTAACGATTGTCCTGGATTTGCAGATTCTGGTTGTGAATCCTGCTCGTTTGTGTTATCGGTCTGTAAAACTTCAGCTATTCTCGTGATACCTTCCCACAGTAGCCAACCCTCGCAAGCCTTGGAACTAATGCCGTCTCCAATGATCATCTCGGCAAACATCTCTGCGACTAAGGCGCGAAGACATCCGTTCTCCAGATCTTCGGTCGGCAGCAAGATAGCCAATACTCCTTGGACAAGAAGTTGACGCCACGCGGACTCGCTCTCCCGCTGTTCCACAACTGTGGTGGGCTCGAGCTCGCTCGGAACTGGTGAAAGGGCAGGGTGCGGGTGAAGTGTGTGATACACCACACGAGGATTCAAAGCTAATGTTGTTGATATGGCTTGTTGTTGTGCCAGTCGATAAGCTATTGATTCGCAATTAGGATCTCTTCGTGTGCAGAGCCAGAATCTCGAGCACCTACTGCTTAGGTGATTATGTAGCACTTCTGGAATTTCGTCTAGTAAGAGAGCTTCTAAATCGATTTTCCTCAAGCGTTGTTCAAGACCCCTGGTGCAATGCGCGATAATTTGAAGAATTTCGTTCACGAAGATATGATCCGGAGTGATTTTGGAATACCATGTTTGCACAAACTCCTTGATGATCACGGAAATGATAGCGTATAGCTGGAGGTCGACTTGGTTCGAGCTGGTCAATGGTGGCAGCGCCTCCTCGATGGGCCGTAGGGTAGTGCCTGCTTTCTCGCCGTTTCCAAGCAGCACATAATGGCCGCAGAGAGTACGCCGAATGAATGCCGCCGTTGCTCTGTCGGTGCTGGCTTCAGTCTGTAGTCTTGACGCACGTGATCCACGCGCTGCAGCTATTCCGCGGTGGTTGTTTGATGGGATGACTCCGGCGGGCACGGTGGTAGATACTGCTGTTGACCGTTGGCTTTGTGGCTGCGATGTTTGTCCATCGGATCCGCGTGGCGTACACTCCGTCATCGCAAGTCTATCTGCATTGTCGCATCGCCTGACGATTGGAAATAACACGTGACAGCGTCCTACAACATGGTTACATTCAATTCGTGGTTGAGAGAGAGATGTGGGTGAGTTCGCACGATGACGTACCCGCTTGGGTATCGTTCTTCTTATAGCCGAGGCTTGGCGCGGTTCTTCTTCTTCATTTGGAGCATACAACCACCAATCCAACGATTTGCAACCTTAATCATCATCGCAAGCTGAAATGGCTACTTCAGATCCTGATGGTAAGTAAACGATTATGCCTAACGAAGTCGGAGCTAATTGTCCGGCAGCTGTAGTATTGGCTGTGGAAGCGCAACTCAAAGACATCGTGCAGAACCTGTACAACCTTATTGTACAATCATATGATCATCATGGAGACAAAACTCAGACTGCCATGAAACGTGAGATGTATGCGGCCGCTCTGAGCTGTAAGCTAGTACGGTGCTGATCAATGACGCTACAGGCAAGCCCTTATTCAGAATCTGGTCAAACTGTCAAGAACCGCTCCATCGGTAAACATCCATATTCCGCCCGAGGTCACTTCGTATGTCGAAAATTCCAGGAACCCCGATATCTTCACCCGAGAGTTCGTGGAGACTGTGCAGCGCATGAACCAGATGCTGAACGGCCGTGTGGACGCGTATCGCTCCTTACAGGAACAGCTTGCATGGCAGCTGTCGCACGCTGTTCCCGAACTCAAAGATGATATCACCATGGTCGTTGAAGCAACAGGTGGTCGTGTCCCAGCTTGAGCAATGCCTTGTTCTCTGAGCATTCAATGAGAAACTTGGACTCCATCAGACAGGTCAAGCTGAAGCACTCGATACCCTGTCACAATCGACGGAAACTCACGAGATCTCCTTTTCTTCTGTCCTGTGCTGTAACATCTCTGAAGCAAGGTTACGAATTTTTTTTTCGATTGTCATTTCGAGAGCACGGCTTTGATTCACTGAAGTGACGAGTTGGAGACGGGCCTGTTGGGTCAATGCGCCCTGAATCGCACGAACAGGCAATATTTTGTGGCCACAGCTCTGATTTCTGTAGACATGGATTTCGAATTGATATTCCTGACAGGTGCTGAAAGAGAAGGAAGTCAGCAAACACGAAACCAGCGCGTCGTCATCCTACCTGGATACTGTGAGATCGGGTGGACTGTGACGCTAATATCAGTCTTTCCATGCAAAGAACGTTGATCACGGCATGACTGCAATATCATAGGTGTGTATTCTTAGCAAGTATGATGATGTTTCACACTGTTCTTCTCAATCATGTAGTGCACTGAGTTGGTTTACAAGGCACATCCGTGCGATCGTTAGCTCATCATTATAGCCGATATTCTCGATAGTCACTATCATAAGTATATGGGTTTTTGCTTATGATTATGCGGTCACACATCTGCGTGCAGAATGACATGATGTGAAATAGGTTCGAGCATAATCAAGCATGTCCCAAAACTCTGAACCACATCATCAAGACCTTCAGCTGTAGTCCACGAAGTAAGGTCCCTCTAGATCTGTTTTGGATTGTCTAGCGAGGAGCCCGAGCCCTCCTGGTCTTCGCTTCAACGATGTTCCTGGGGACGCATGCTTTCGGAGTTTTATAACGGGCCGTTAGAACATCCCAGCGATGATCCTTAGTTGCCTATCGCTCGGGTTAACGGTCGGATATCGGTTGTCGGAACGGCCTAATAGCGTCGGTCGACCTGCTCTATCACAAACAAACTCAAAGACTTCCACTACGACAAGCCGGGTCTTTGTAAGCAAATTGCGGCTGTGGTCAGAAAGATGCGACTCCGATGAAGGACTCTGGCACGATGTCGATCGAATATCAGTTGTCGCGCAAAATACAATGTCGATACTCGTAGGATGTTACAGGTCTTACAACGACTAGTGCCCAATGTGCGAGAACCTGCTGCAGTCTTGTTAATTTCCAGGTACTCCCTGCTAAAAGCTTATTCCAAGGTAGAGTAGTGTCTCGATGTCATGCTGATGTCAAGTTCCGAAAGCTCAGCAGAAATAAGATTAAATCCAAAGCGATGTGAGACGTTGAAAGTTTGAGCTAGGGTTTCTTCTTTAGAATGCAATTTCGAGGGCCATGGAGATGATGATCATATCCGCCTGCAATCTGAAGGCCGTAAGATATGCGCACGCAAGGCGATGACATACCCACTTGAGGCATGATAATGGGAACTTTGCTTTCTTGATCAACATGTTCGACTAGCACCAGGGCATGCAAAATGGGTTTGCAAGAAGAAGTTATCTAGACCGTTGATCCACGGTGACAAATTAGCTATAGAGCCCTTTTTTATGTGATACGTATACTCGAACAGGTCTTTGATTATTGTGTCCTATCGAAGACGGGATCTGTCATTATAACACAGCATAGGACTTGTACAATAGAATGTCGCAAAGGGATCGCTGTGGATAGTGTTCCAGGGACGCAGATCATAGCATTATTTCTGGTTCTCATAGGATGCCGTTAGTCCCAAGATATACCTCGCTATGAACGACGGAAGTTTGACTGTGTTGAGAGAAATGGAGGAGCCTTGTGCACATCTATGATAGCACGAAACACACTGTTAAGGTGCCGCACCTCAAGACTACTTGATATCAAATATAGACAGCTCTTAAGCTTAAGGATCGCATGATTCAATCGTGAATTACATATGTTAGATCATAGTTTTGATTATGAAGATCTAAGCAGTATGATACCTCGGGATCTCATACCTATCAGATCGCTGTTAATCAGTGTGCATGAAATATTGTACACCGTCACTATCAGGCACCATAATTCCCCGCATGTGTTTGGAGCGCTTATCCAGTCCTCTCAAAGGTGCACTTTGGACATCTTTAAAGTCTCTCCCATCCATTATGGTGAGCATTGGTACAATTCCAGATGACCTCCACGCCGCCACACCCTTGCGTCGTGTATATATCAACGTGCAGAGTAGGAATGCCACGGCTGTGCCGACCTCTAGAACGGGCAAAATTTTCCAAAGCCAATGGGCGAGGATGTACTGCTCAACGCTGACAGTATCGCCATTGACAGTATGGTCACTGACACCTTGGCCCATGGCGTACGTCATGCTTGTGCCAATCATTTTGAGTGTTTCCGTAAGACTCGAGGAGTTGAAAATGGCTGGGCCGAAAGGGTCATTGATGTCTGAGTCGAAGACTTGCTTTGAAAACAATTGATATTCGTATTGTCTGTCGGGTTTACCGTGAAAGTGCTGTTGCCTTGGAACATCGATCTATTGGTCGGTACATCGAATGTGTCCCACTCCCGGCCAATATTGAAAGCATTCGGTATCCGTATGAGGATCAAAGTCGGAAAATTGGCCTTGGTGTACCATTTCTCACTGTTGTACTGTGAAAGGTACGTGCACTCCAGCACATAGAGCATTCCTCAACACTTGGAGAATCGAAATCTGTAAACCGCCCATAATTCGTTATTGCAAAGTCAATAATCGAATTGTTGTTTGGTGTCCTGCTATTGTCTGAATCAGATACACACGTAGATGTGTTGTAATAAATGTATGACCCTCCTTCTGAGCTTGTCGAGGAGCTTGCTTTGAGCCGAAGGCGGGAAGATGTTGTATGATTGCATGTTTGGCATCCGCGGCTAGCGCTTTGCGCAATTGATAGTTGTAGCAGCTGTCACATTGGTGTAATCGCTCACCACAGCCAAGGTCGAGAATTCGTCCCACTCACAGTTCTCATGGGACATTAGAACTGGACAGGTACACTGAGATTATAGATTCCGTTCAATATAGCGCCTTGCATTTTCGGACTCATCTTGAATTCTAAGACTATGTTATCTCGATGAAGTTTACGGTTGATATATAAGAAACCCTAACCTATCGATGCTGCACCGGTCGCAGCACGAGTAGCGCCGCTGTCATAGTTTCAACTCGCGTAGAATGTCGCGCCTGGTAAAGATAGTAGTCTCGAGTGGTACGGAAGTAATTGCTGCGCAAATGGGCCCATGGTCAAAGTCAAAATTGTGATGAAGGATCCTCTGGAAGCAAGCTTAGACCTAAAATTCAGTCGCCAAATTAATTCCAGAGCGCCCCAAGGTCCACGACCTGCATGGTCATACACCTGGACCTCCCACAACGAGCGTGATGAGTCTACAAGATGTATCCATTTTAATTGACTAATACAAGACGCAACTGGGACGAGGAGGGCAGTCCTAGACTGCATTGAAAGCATGGCAACAACTGTGTTGAGGTTCATATTGGAGACAAAGTTCCAACTCGAGAGTGATTTGCTGTGGAAGACTGATAGCACAATGGCCACAGCAGCGAGACAGATCAAGCTAAAATGGCGGCAGCGAAGTCCCATGCCCACTCACCTAGTTGGAGGTTGCCAAGCTTTCGACGAGAACCAGAGCCGCCTTTGATTTGTTGCGATAGTGTTCTTGTTGAACGTGAGGTCGGTTCTTTTGCCTCAGTGCCGTCTGTATCGATATAATAGGTAAAATCCATTCTACCGTGCCCGAGATATAAGGTAGATGATTCATCAATGAGAGCCTCAGTGCTCGAGTCGTATCCTACTCGCTAACTAGCTATATGTTGAAAGGCTGTTGGAATCGCACACGGTTGGGAAAATGTGTCCAGGGGCACATGAATTCCTTCGTGAAGATGGGCGTGGGCGCCTTGTGGTAGATTCGGGAAATCACTGTATGAAGCCATGGAACGGTGGCTCTAATGGTGTCCGCGGAAAGGAGAACTGCGTCGAGATTCGGGTTACGAAGAAGTACGAACAGCGATGCGCACACCCACAAAATTGTGTGACAAAAGCTACATGTATCTTTGATTGAGGCAGGCGGTGCAACTTCCATGATGCAGACCTTCCTCTTGCGGTGCAGAAACAGGTGCGGATAAGCGAACAACCAGAACACTGAAACAATCCTCCTTAAAATATGTATTTTTCACCTGTTTTATATACTTCTTAGAAATATATTATATTAGTAGAGTACTTATTGTATTGTTTGATCTCCTAGCTGCATGGAACAAGAACGTTTTTGGAGACCAAAAGTTTCAGCTCGGTCATGTTCGACATGCACAAAGTTTTGCATTTCAATCGACCACAAAGTAAATTTTATTGTTTTCACCTCTGAATCTCAGTACTGACAGGCTTTATTAGCGGCCCAGAAATCTCGTTGATGAGTGGAATGTTTCTCTATTTTTGAGACGTTCTTCCAATTCATGTTATATTCAGAAATTGTTTAAAATCTGTGGATGTCGGAAACTGGCCTAAAGATACATGCTGCCTGCACGCTGGCGTAGATTACTATTCCTACTATCCACCCATGAACCTCTACTCTCTAAACGTCCCTGGCGTGCTCAGCTCCCAGGTCATCAACACCCCATTCTTCCGAGCCCTCATCAACCTTCATACCAGCTGGCTTACCACCAAAGCTAACGAGAACGCCCGGATTATCTGCTGTGAGATTGTCCAACACACTAAGCTCTTGCTGCGAAAACCATCGGGGCAACAGAAACACGCGCAAGGGAATCAGAGCTGTAATTAGTACAGGAAAACCAATGGCAGCTATAGTCTGGGAGATTGCAACAGTACAGGCTACACCAAGAATCTGTATGCCAATGAAAAGGCCGATCTTCTGGCGAGAAATCGTGGTGAGCGGATTGTCTTGCTGAATGAAGCGCCGCTCAGACATCAGATAAAGAGCTTTGTTTACCATGCCATTTGATTCAATCGACCCCCACTGGAATAGTATTAGTATGATGCAATAAGCTGGGACTATGTTCACACATACGCCGACTACAAAAAACACTCCCGCAAATACCGCTGCAGGCATAGTGTGTAGTACAGTCAGGAGCGGCCCAGTCATGGTGCCCCAGATCGCCATGCCCATCAAAAAATGACTCATACGTTGCTCGACCACAGCGGTAGCCCGCACAATCGGTTTCCTTGTCTCTTGCCCGTTTTTGGTCTCCGTTATGTCGACTGATGTCTCGTAGACTGTCAACGAATCTGTATGTACGGGTGCTTGTGGTACAAGCCCATTCGGTAAGGGTAGACCAATGACTCCGCCAACGAAACAGGTACAACCAAGAAGAAAGAAATCCCAGTGAAAGCCAGCCGGTTTCTTGAGTGGGTATCGTCGAGCTTGTGCCGTGAGTGAAGAGACGTTCTGCCCAATATTAGCCAATTCTGCACTACACACACACGACGAGATTCTTGGCCACTCACATGATCATAATAGAACAGTAGCATCATAAGAAATCCGAATGGTAATGCGACGAACACCCATTTGATATCCAAAGCCCAAAACTCGATGATCCAGTTTCTCGGCTGAGTTGGTTCGAACGCACCGACCATCGGTACACGGTAAAGTCCTGTTCGTTCAAGTCGCCCAGGAAAATGTGAAAATCCAACCCAGAACAAGGTGGGAAATACAAAAGCGTAGTCTGCTAGGATGCTACGAACGCCCGGTGTCCAGAGCGTGCTGCTCCCGAGCTTTTCTAGGCCGTAGACTGATCCAAAGTGTAATATAGCAATGACGATTGAGAGATAGCCGCCGTCGAATTCAGACACCTCGAAGAGGTAGACTAATTCCTCTACACCCTTGACTATATCTACAGTCAGTGAAAGCATCGCAACCGGTAATAGTTTTGGACACTTACCACAGTAAATGATGCCCACGTACATGCCAAATGTTTCGCTGGAGAAGTCTGTCACATACGCCATGTAATCGCAATAATTTCCAAACGATACAATCCAATGGAAAATCGCAGCCCAAATACCAACCCAGGCGGTGAAGGCCGGATATATGGAAGGATCGTATATGTTGATTATATCATAAATAGTGTAGTTGAAAAGCGCGATGAGACCAGTCACTCCGACAATAGTCAAGGGCTGGCAGGATAGTAGACTGAAAATCATGGCTGCTAAGGCGGAGGCGAGGAGAGCTTCATTGATGCCGAAAAAGTTGCCGGTACGGCGATACATATCAAGAGTGAACGCAATCGCTGGAAGAATACTTCTGTAGTTAGTATAGACCTCATCGAACATGTGAGGCAAATCTTACTTCACGAAATACATTCGTACTGTACTTGCGAACGCTCGATACGTGAACGCATCTACGATATCGCTCCAATAGTACGGAAGACGTCTCTTGACATCGTGATACATGCCTCGTCCTGGTCGCAATATGCGCCATTGGCGCCAGCCTTTCTGACCTTGGAATGTGTAAGATTCGGAGGTGTTGGGTCTCTCAATTTCATTGTGAGTATCTTCCAAGTCTATGGGAGCATCCATGATTATGAGGTAATTGGATGAAGCATCAAGATGTAGTACCAACGCTAAGATTGCGGGCCAATGAAATAGATAATGATGCGGATATCAAAGCACTGAAATATGCATTGGAAATAGAAACCAAACTGGGCGTATATTTCGCGGGAACGATCTCGAATGCGCCTTATATGAGCACCATCATTGACCATGTAATCAGCATGTTCGTTAGCGCTCTTGGCACAAGTGGGTACTATGGTGAAAGCATGTTCGTGCTTGCGATGAGCTCCATGCGTTGCTTCAGCGCGATTGATCGTACATACGTTATTTTGGCATTTGAGGCGTCACGACAACATTCGACCATCTTGAGACATTACTTTGACTACATAAAATAATATCAAGACATAAAAAGATGCTATGAAAGTATTCGCGGTCAAGATCCGTTACGTCCGATGGTGCATGGCAGAATGCCGATAGCAAAGTTCTACCACGCTAGGACTATCATGGCGTAGCCGGAAACTTGGGTCGTGCATTCGTCTGCTCGGTCTGCACAGGCAGAACTTCTGAGACAAGATCGTAGCACGTGTACGATCGTGCTTCTGGCACCAAAGATTGTAGAGCTGCTGTACACCGATACTCTCCTACATTCTTCGAGCATAATCTCGATCATTTAGTGTTGGTTGTCTACCATCAAAACCGTCCTTGCAAAATAAATTGGTGATGCTATGACGCCATGGCCGAGTCCAATTCGACCCCAAAAGGGTAAAGTGTTCTATATGACGGGCCGAACGACATGACTTGACGGCAAACTCTCCGCACGTTGCTATTCTTTCCGCTAAAACATTGGTCTTCCAGGCACGAACACGTTTGGTAGCACGTGTAGTTGGACGATACTCCATGATTTTGACGTAGCCGTGTAGGAGATTTAGGCCCACAGTCTTCCATGTAGGCTACGCGAATCGGGTCAACAATCATCAGTATGTTCATGAATGTGTTCTCCAAATCATTTTATCTGACCGATATAGCGGAACAGACAATTAAGCAAGTTTCCGGCACTTGTCTGCGAAGGCTTGGTACTATCACTCCAGAAGTATCCGCTCCCATCTGGTATGCAGCACTGCGACTGGATGGAGATACAATACTGCATATCCGACGGATCACAATGAGCTTTCTCGATAACATTGATAGCATCGAGGGGTTGTCAGAGTGTATCAATCGAGCTATCCAGGCACATTTAGCTACATTGAATGTGAGCATCACTTGGCCACTCACGGACGAATTAAATCGTCCTGTTCTTCGCATCGAGGCATTCCTGGAGGAAGTCGATGCAAACAATGCAACACCGAAGCGATCGAAGCATGTTGCTTCGGTACGTATTCTCTGGCCATGTAACTCATGCTCCGTGTTGATCATCCCATGACTAGAGAACTTTAGACCTTGCGGGTATGATTACACCAACGCCCTCGCGCAGTTCCACTGTGTCGCACCAAGACATTGATATACAACCGCCGATGAATGGGATCCATTCGCAAACTACCATTGGATCACTTGAAGATCAGTCAGAGAATGAAAACGACGATGGTGAAATCGAAACAAGTCGTAGAAAGGGCACTGGTGGATTGCGGATCACCCAACACCATTCTATTCGCGAAGATCCGAGCGAGCATCAACGTCAGATGCAAGTGGATAGCCGAGGTCATCCCAAACGAAAAAAGGTAGCATCCGATAAATTCGTCTTCCAGCCCTCAACCTTGGACAAGCTTATCGTTGGAATCTGGGAACAAGTCCATGGATCTATCCACCTAGACCCAGAAGCAATTCTTGAGCAGTTTCAGATCTCTCCTAGTGTATCTAGCAGCGCGGACCATCAAATACAACCGCAAAGCTCTGCCATGGAAGTATTCGGTAGTGGCGCAACTGCAACGTTGGATTCGTTCAGCCAAATGAACGTGTTCTGTCGCAGAGTCACACAAGCGAGCCGCGTATGTCGATCTATAGAAATGCTAGTGCAGGCCAGGTGGACAGAACTTTTCGAGGATCAGGTTCAGCGCAGATCTGCTGATACACCTGAGTTTTCCACGACCAAGCATCGGAAAGCTGTCTTCATGGAGGCTTGCCAAGACTTTGGCTGGTCAGAAAAGGAGCTGCGCAACAAGATGGCCATCTGGCGTGGATACAAGGAAGTCAAAGATGCAGCAGGATGGGCTGCGCTAGTCTTTGCTGGAATGGGCATATATCGGTATGTGTTAACATGGGCCACCGCATTAATCTGAAACAACCGTCATGACTGCGACTTAGGTTTTGCAAATATCGCGTAGGGTTTGACAAGGAGGCTATGCGGCGATTGAAGAATCTGCGGAAGAGGTTAGAGGTTGCTGCAGACACCCTGCACCCCCACTGGCGACAGCTACTGGCCATTGTAGGCGAATCCTCCACAGCATTGTACCCAGGCCATCCACATGACTGGGTAATTTTCGATGATGGCTCGGATCCCGTACCACTCCGACAGACCTATCAAGGCCGTGACCCTTATTTCGCCTTTGAGCACATCGACGAATCAATCATCGACGATCTTGTGTGGAAAGGTGAGGACCCACGGTGGACACCACAGTCTAATTCTGTGGCAAAGACGAACGGTGCACATGTTTGTGCACTATGCCATGAGCATCAATCGGACGACCCAAAGCTCAATTCCTGCTTCTGCTTTCCTTCGCTTTTCGGCTGCGTGAAGCGGAAGCCCCCGCCAGTTCAAATATATCGCACGCCGGATGGCAAAAACAATGGCCTTATGGCACTCGTATCTTTCGATCGTGGAAATGCTATCGGAGAACTCGTAGGGCTGATAACCAAAGGTGTCCGAGACCAAGACATTATGGACAGTTCCACCTCGCATGCGAGCTACCAGATATGGCAAGGTCGCATGGGCAACTACACCCGTTTCATCAATCACAGCTGTAAGCCAAACGCACAATCTTCCACATTCACGTGGCTCGATACACAGCGCATCGTCCTTGTCAGTAAAGGCGTAGATGCTGGTGCGGAGATAACACTGGATTATGGCGATAAGTACTGGGCTGGACTGAACAAGTCATGTTTATGCGGAGAGTCTTGTTGCAGGTATCGAAGAGACGGTAGGCGATGTAATCCGTGATCCGACCGTGACGGAGAAGTGCGCATGAGATATCACAGATAATCTCGAAGACAGTGATAAGCACCAAGCTGTGTAGTAGATTATAACTTTAGTGGGGTGGACTGTAGACTATAGCGCTGAAGATAAAGACGGATTTCGAGAAAATTGTCCAGCAGCCTTGATGACGAGGTTCAAGGAAGACGTTTCCCTCACAACATGTGGCACGGAGCTTGGAAAAGGAGGCTGTTATCGATAACACTAGCGCACCAAATCCCTGCACAAAATTTGGGGACTGGGCGCGAGTGTGACCTCAACCTTCAAACGATTGTAGAACATCCAACTGAACAAGATGTCAGCTTATAGTGCGTGCGATGTCTCTGATGATGAAATTACCCAAACACAGCATGGATCGAGGAAGAGGAGGCGATTGTCATTACCAAGCGATCCAGAGTCACAATCTGATGGCGAAGTCACGCCGGCGACACCTGCTCCCAGCATCACAAGAATCAAAGCTAAGAAAGATGTCGGGAAAATATCATTGAGCAAGATTACGAGCGGGCCTACTGTAACCAAGGACCTCGGCAATGAAAAGGTGACTTTTGCCTCCATCGACGTTGCGCCTTGGCTTGTAGCCTCTCTGGCTGGCATGGAAATCAAGAAACCCACCGGAATTCAAAAAGCCTGTATTCCGGAAATTCTCAAAGGATGTGACTGTATTGGTGGATCAAGAACAGGTACTGGTAAAACGATCGCATTTTCAGTGCCGATTCTGCAGAAGTGGGCAGAGGATCCATGCGGTATTTTTGGGCTCATCATCACGCCTACACGGGAGCTGGCCATTCAAATCTACGAACAAGTCAAGGCAATATCGGCCCCTCAGTCCATGAAGCCTATTCTGATAACCGGCGGCGCGAACCAGCAGGAACAGGCTATCGCGCTTGCATCACGACCTCATGTTGTCATTGCCACTCCAGGCCGTCTGGCAGAGCACATCAAGACCTCTGGCGAAGACACAATCTGCGGTCTTCGACGCGTGCGCTATGTTGTCTTTGATGAAGCCGACCGGCTGCTTGCGCCTGGCAGAGGCTCCATGTTACCAGATTTAGAGACATGTCTTTCCGTACTGCCCCCCAAGGAGAAGCGTCAAACACTACTCTTCACCGCGACCGTGACTCCCGAAGTCCTCGCGCTTAAAGAACAGCCTCGCGCTCCAGGCCGCCCTCCAATCTTCGTCTGTGAGGTCGACACCGAGACGCTTGCCATCCCGCCCAAGCTGGAGCAGAACTACCTCCAAACGCCCGTCACCCACAAGGAATGCTACCTGCACGTGCTCCTCAGCACGCCAGCCAACCTCGCCAAATCCATCATCATCTTCTGCAACCGCACAAAGACGGCCACCTTACTCGAGTACATGCTGCGCCTGCTCGACCACCGCGTCACCGCGCTGCACTCGAGCCTCAAGCAGTCCGACAGAGTCGCCAACCTCGCGCGCTTCCGTGCCCGCGCAGCGCGCATCCTCGTCGCCACCGACGTCGCGGCCCGTGGCCTCGACATCCCCGACGTAGCCCTCGTCATCAACTACGACGTCCCCCGCGACCCAGACGACTACATCCACCGCGTTGGACGAACGGCGCGAGCCGGGCGCGCGGGCACCAGCGTGACGCTGATTGGGCAAAGGGATGTGGATCTTGTGCTTGCGATTGAGCAGCGCGTCGGGAGTACGATGGCAGCGTACGAGGAAGAAGGGGTCAGTGTAGAAGGGAGAGTAGTGCGAGAGGCGCTGAAGCCCGTTACGGAGAAGAAGAGGGAGGCGCTGCTGAGTATCGAGGAAGGGAGGGATGTCTTGGGCAAGAGGAAGACGGGGATGCAGAGCCGGAAGAGGGGAAATTGAGGGCGGTTGTTAATCGTGTGAAAAAGAACGCATGTGCAGCAAGGACATGCAATGTCGAAATTCACATGTTTACAACCGTACACATACACATACACATACATATACATAGACATGATATTCATTTCGCTAAAACGCTACACACAACCATGCAACACAACTACCTCGTCTCAAACAGACGCCTTCCTCGGCCTAAACTTTGTATTAAACCCGCGCGGCATCACAAACCACGCATTGTGCGTCTTCCACTGCTTCCCGGGGACGTCGAGCTCAATCTCGAACCTGCGCAGGAAACTCGGGACCAATTTGTAAATCTCGAGCAAGCTGATATTCTTGCCGATGCAGGTGCGGGCGCCCGCGCCAAACTGCAGCATTGTGCTCTTCATCTCCTTGAGCTTTGCGGGGGAGGCGTCGAGCCAGCGCTCCGGGCGGAAGGTGTCGACGTCGAGGCCGAAGACTTCGGGCCGCCGGTGCACGACCCACGGGTTGCAGCCGATGATGGTGCCGCCGGGGATGAAGTCGTTGAGGATCTGCATGCCTTGTGGCGGGACGATGCGCTCGAGGAGGAGGCCGGGGGCTGGGTGCATGCGGAAGGATTCCTGGATGACGGCGTCGAGGTAGGGGAGTTTTTGGGCTTCGGGCCAGGAGACGGTTTGGTCCGGGCGAGACTCAATGGTGCCGTTTGCGACGGCGGTGTCGAGCTCGTGCATGAGTTTGGCGTAGACGTAGGGGTGCTTGACGAGGAAGTAGAAGGTGGCGGACAGGGAGATGGCGGTGGTTTCGGAGCCGGCGAAGATCATGGAGACGCAGGTAGAGAGAATGCGGTTGTCGTCCATGAATTCGTGGTCGTGGCTTGCTTGGGCGAACTTGGAGAGGAGGTCGATGCCACGGGGATTGGCTCGCTCGTCGTCGGACAGACCGAAGCGCTTGATCTTCTCGACTTGGCTGGCACGCTCGCTCGAGCGGTTCAAGGCGAAGAGGGTGACAGGGTGGACACGCTTGTCGAGGCCGATACGTTGAGCCAGGAGTAAGATTGGGTTCTTCCAGAAAATTTGGTCCAAGATCGGCATCTGGCCAACCTATGAACGTCATTAGTGATTTGCACTTCTTCTTCATTAGTGATGACTTACCGGTGCCACATAGTCGAAGAACTTTGCCAGAAACTCGATAATGTTGTCTACGTCCTTGTTGCCTTCCACGAAGCCCAGCCGCTTGCTCCATGTGAGGTCGCCAACGACGTCAAAAGCGAAGAATTGAAGCCACTGGCTGAAGTTACAGCTTTGTCTTGTACTCGCGAAGAGTTCTTGGGTCTTATCAAGCCACAAGGTCAGAGTCGAGGTGACAAGAGGTTCATAATTGACAAGAGAGCTCATGGCGAAGGCATTGTTGACGCATCGACGGTGCTTCGCATGATAATCCTCGTCTGTGGTAGAGAATAGAGAAAGAAGTCGTCGGCCCTTGGAAATGGCACCTTGAACAGGATAAAAGTCCGACTACATGTTATTAGTGGAATGGCGATAATCAAAACTGCTTGATATTCACCTTGACAACGCCTTTGTTCAGGCCATATATTTGCTTGATCGCTTTAGGATCGGCGAAGGATAACACGTTTGGTCCAAGCCGAACAATGTCACCATGTTTCCTGTGCAGGGCCAACGTTGTCAAGTGATGGTTCCTCTTCCTCACATCCCTGAACCGCCACCAATTGGAGTACCCAGCTGACCAAGGCCCTGGATACTTATTTAATCCTTTCCAGTATTTATTGTGTAGGAGGAAAGCAAGTGCTGACGATAGGAGCACAACAGGCCAATAACGCACAAGCAGAGGAAGGATGTCGTTGGCCAGCATATTGCAAATTGATATGCAGCGATCCGGTTTCCAGGTTACAAAGGGAATCAACGATCGTTCTTCATATTACAGGCTGCTGCGTCGTGATTATATTTGAATGACCGGTGGGTTCGGAAGCGATTGCTGGTCTCTTGATCTGCCGGGCAGCCTGAGACTCAAGATGGCGTCGGAGCCACGTCGTATCGAAGCGGCGCAATATGATACGCGCCGGCAGTTGGAGTTTGAAGCGCAAGATGATGGATGTGGGTCGGTGGCTTCGCTGGGGTCTTGGATGATCCTGGGGACGGTGCTCCGGATCACCGCGGGGTAAACGTCGCCAACGTTCAAAATGGCCATCGTTCCTCATCGTTGTTTGCTTGGGCGTTCCGCTCCTACGATACAAGTACTCTACCGTCTTGATGCTATTGGTGCATCTTGTTTAGAGGAGCTTTTGGTGTCGCAGTGCCAACCCCATCGTACATCCAGCTGCGACTTCGCATTCCGCTTCCGTGTTCACTTCCGTGTACGCTTCCGAACTGCCATTGTGCTGGGACCAAGCCTAGGACTCGCACGAGGTGACAAGAAGATTCTGTGGGCTCTGGAAGCATCGGCAGTTGCAGATTACAACTGCCGTGCTCAAGCAGGCCAGTCGAATCATGCTCGAGAGCATCGAAGCCACGGCTGACTCCCGTGTTTTCGTACCAAGTCAGAGTGCATCATCGTACATGCTCGCACAAGACTCGGACCTTGGCCTTTCTACCAACCAAGCACATCCAAACTCCATCTTCACACTCTTGATATGCACGAAACTTGTGAATGTCAAAGCGAAGAGGAACATTCAACCATTTTCAGCCTGGAGACGCAAGTATCCGTGGCAAGTGGAGCTTGCTATGTATTTGAATGTTGCATTACGTTGCTCTGTACGATCTACGATCAAGGTACCATACTCTGCTCACAGTACTTCGTGTTGAAGTGCTCCAGATAGTGCGTGGGGACCGCAAGCCTAGAGAAAACTTATGAATCTACAATAATATGAAGCTGTGTATAATAGATAAGTGTCGTGTTCGATCAAGTGACGCGAGAAACCTTGTGTGGGCAAATGCGAAGAATGCATTATCAGACGCAGACTCTGTATTTCAAGAGTACCCCTATCAAGCAGACAGACCCAGGCACCCGCAGCAGCAGAGCTGGACCCCCAGGTGTCAATAGACTTAAGGTAATCAGACTTTCATGAACCACGGGTGTGGGAGCGGACAGACTATCACTGATGTTTGTGTGATGCCAAGTAGACAATACATCTCCGAGTAAGTTTAGGCGATTAACGTGGTGGAAATGAAGAGCAGCGACGGCGCACGGAGGCTCGCGTGTTCTTGCTTGTGTGAAGGGGACGGTCTAGCTGCTGATTACAATGTTTTGTCGTCCGTGTACGTGCACTGCACTGTAACGGTTGCTTGCGCCGTAACATGCGCGGTGATAGACATTGAACATGGATCGTCATTTCCGACATGGACGGAGCTTGCAGTAGACGTCAATCGCTGTATGGAATGGTCCAGAGCTCTTGGTGGAGATGATGTGCTTTGGATGTTGAGGCCAAGGTGAAATCAAAACAACGAGCCGTCTGACGAAGCGCCCAGACAGGGCTGTAGGAGTTGTAAGTAGATATCTGCACTTGTATCCCAAGTAGGCAAGCAATTCAGGGAACATGGGTCCACATCAACGGATTCCGAAGGCTGGAAGGCGCTCTCAGCTTCTTATGTATAGTGCTGTTGCTGTACCGAGACTTGGATTCATGCAGGCAGAATCTTGATTAGTGTAACCATCCCGAGTTCCCCGAAGGTTTGGTTGCATGATCGATGTCGATGACATCTTCCAGACATAGCGATGGTGTAGGACGGGTCCCAGCGTGTTGGTAGTCCGAGCTCCCCGGACCATCAGGGAATCATGGGGCGGCAAGTGTAGATGAATATCCAAGCCACGATTGTCATCTCGAAAGGCTTGGTAAAAAACAGCCCCTAAGTACGGAGCAGCTTGCCTAAAAGGTACCACACCTTTTGCAACCCTAGTCTTAGGATGCTCAACGACTTCCCCATTTCGTATCTTATGCATTTGCTCTCTGCCATAACCACCACAGTATGCCCTCTCACTAGAACTTGTTGAATCTGACAGGCAAGGACAGCCTTGATATGGAGAACCGGGCCGCTGAAAAGAAGAAAATAACTGAGACATTGCGGCGACAACGTTGGATATATCGTATGCTCAAGTTACAGATTATCGACGATGCGACTGTTGTGTTGATGCTCAAGCAAGCCTACAAGGCGTAACCTAGAAAGTACGTTTTCATGAAGCATGATCAGCACTGTACTCTGCGAGTTGCTGCACTACTAAGGCATAGCGCAGCGATCTGAAGAGACGACTGGCAGTACCGTGTCTTCGATTATGATAGTACCGTCCTGAAGCAATGTCCAATACGATTGTGCGACAAGCGAGATGCAACAACATTGGCCAGGTTTGAGATGAGAAGTGAGCATGATTGGGGAATTCACGCGATGCATGTCGATGAAGAGAACGAGCGTCTCGTGAATAGATGAAACGGCATCGTGCATAAGTGGCCTCGATGCTGGAAGTTTTTCAAAGTGCATAGGTACCTGCCAAGTAGGAACCTGGGTGACTCATCGAGTTCCACGTCGCGATGCATGCTGGAGCGGTATGCGTGCAACCAGCGGTCCATGAACAGTCATGAGCGATGACGCAGAGAATATGAGTAGACATGCATTGATGAAGTAGAGGCGCGGAGGGAGAAGTCACGGGCGAAGAGTCAGCCGCGTGAGGGCGGCTAGGACGGGGCACATGACCCTGACTACCTCTACATACCTAGTAGGTATGATTTGCATGATCCCTGTCGAGCTGGAGGACTGCTCAACGAAGCAAAAGAGCAGCCTGGAGCCATCCTGTTCGATCGTAGGACGCCCTCGCCAGACGTCGTTTAATGATTGTGCAGCGAAAGTCCTTGAAAGCAAGGGCCGGCCGCCACAACCGACGAAGGGTGCATGTGCGTGATGCCCCGCGAATTCGTTTCCTGTGAGGCGTAGCGATCCAGGGCGCGGGTTTCGGGGACTCGAGTGCAGATTTCGAAACATGCAGACGTGCATTCTATCGATAAGACCACGCTGCTGGACCGACGACTGGCTGCTGCTGGGGTCGCGGGCTTTTGCGTGGTGCAGTCTGGGTCGCTTCACTTGGGGAGATGGAGGATACTATGTTCCAATCGCACAGACAGCTCTGGCGAGGGCAGGCGGTGTTGAAACGGGGACGCGCATGCAGGCAGGCGACGGTTTCCTGTAGACAGGAGCGTCGTATCGGCGGGCGCGAGCATTTGGGCAGGTTGCAGCTGGTACGAGGCCGATGACGCCTGCAACGGGCTCGGAAGAGAGCGAAGGCGAGGCGTTGTCGGCAGCGCCGGGAAGATCTGCCTGTGACCTGTACGCTGTCACGACTGCCCAGCCGTGCACAGCCGCACCGGTGGCGCAGGGCGGGCGGACCGGGCTTGCACGAGCCACACGTGACACCAGCACGCACTGCCGTGGCCGTCGACGCAGCGAAGGTGCGCGAGCAGAGGTTCGTCGTGCAGCGCGATGCCGTCGCGCTGCGCGTCGTGCTTCAGCAGGCGCCCAAGCTACCAAGTACTCGACCATGGGACTATGGGATGGCACGCTGGGCCGTGTCTGGCAGTGCGCGATCATCTCAGTGCGGCCTGGAGAGGCCCTCGAGGCTCGCGGTGGCATCAACAACCCTGCTCCGATCCCTGTCCGGCGCGCTGATTGGGCGGCCCGTCTGGAGCCCATCTTTAGCCTCAAGCAACGTCGTCCTGTAGAACCTCCAAGCCTACACCATCCACGCCCGCTCGCGAAGACACCACCCCTAGGCAAGTGCCAAAAGCCCCGTCCTGCTTCGACCGCGCCGTCTCGAAGGGGAAGCAAGCCCGTTGCGGCACGCTCTCCATGTGGACCGTCGCGGAACCCTTCTGGAATCCGTGCTTTCTCCCAGCACACAATGCTCCACGCCCACCACCAGGCGCACTGCCAGGCTCTTGGTTCGCCGCATACACGCCATATGCGACCCTCCCGGCCATGTGAGAGCCTGCCTGCTGCTCGTGCGTGCTGCCGGCCGTCCTGCGCGCCCCCGATCAGGTTTTCCCAGCCGCATCTGCGTGGCCGGCCGTGTGCGCTGCCCTCAGCACGCTCAGCTGCCTTGGTCGCAGACTCGCACGCGGCCAGTATTTGCTCATAGTCGTCGATTATTCTTGCCATTTCCACACCAAAGGCTGATCTGCCGCCTCTTCTGCTCTCATTTCCGTGCCTGCATGGCCAGATCCGCGAGCCACTCGAGCGTGCAACCATGTCCGCCGTGAGAGGCCGTCGCAATCTGCTCATACGCAGGCGTCCGCCTATCCACGCGTGCCCGACGCCGTCGCCGTCGCCGTCGGTCAGCTTAGATCCGACTAGACATGCAGCTGCATCTCTCGCCATATGCACGTTTTAAACAAGCTAACTGCGCAGTGCAGCCAAACGGGGCAGTGTGCATGAAATCCTTGCCCACTTGTGTGGCCACGCCGAGTGGCCCATGATCGACGCTCGGAAGCTCTTAAGAGATCCCACCCTCCACCGCTACTAGCCCTTACCCTCTACCTCCCACCTCGCCATCCTCTCCCCTCATTCGCCCGTCCCTTTCTTGTCTCTCTCCCCCTCAACCCCAGGCGAGCACGGAAAAAATTACTTTCGCCAGAGACACCTTCTTCTACCTTTCGTTTGTTATTTTCGTTCTTCGTTGATACCGTCCCATCTAATATCGCTCCGTCTCGCACCAGCTCGCACCGACCACATTCAACACCATGCCTGTTTCGTTACTACCCGCTTCGGCCGCCGCTTTTGCCCCACGATCAACCGTCAACGTCGTCCTCGGCTCAAAACCCGAGGCTTGGTTAACACAAACTCTCAAGAGAGTCAATCGCGTCAAGCGTCCGTTGAACAGCGTACAACAGCACACCCGATGCTTAACAGAAACACTTTCGGCCACCAACGCAATGTGGTCGTTATGCTCCATCATGGTTCCCAAGGCCCCAGACTCGGAATTGCGCAAGGACTCCAATCCTCTGGTCGAAGCACTTTTCAACTACCAGCTCATTCACATCGAGGCTTACGTCGTACACGTCGACATGGTTTCACAACATGAGGTTGCATTCAAACTTACACAAGACACTATCGAAGCGCTTGTCGAGTACCACAGGGACATCTACTCGATTGACGTGTCTGCCAGCACCTGGGAATGGGCCGAGAAGGAGCAGCAGCTGAAGAAGCTTCAGGACGGATTCGTACAGGCTGTCAACCGCTACGTGTTCCGCACAGGTGTACGTGCGCTAGAAGGACTCGAGGAGGACGGTGCTGGAGAGCTACTCGAGGGCCGAGGTGAGGACGTCAAGAGCGCCATTATGGGACTATTCCTGCCTCTGCTGCCTCCACCACCAAGGATCGTTGATGTTGTCCGACCAGCACCGCTTCTACCAAGCTCACCTGGATCCGCAAACTGGTGGGCGCCTACCCAGGCCATGCCTCAATCACATCCTGCACCAATGGACACCTGGAGAGTAGTCCCATCAACACCCAGCCCGACCATCGCTACCTGCGGTGAGACTGGACCTACCTTCTGGAGCACCATGGGCACCATGGGCTTCGAAGCGATCCAGCTGCCATCGCCGACTCCTTCCTTCAGCCAGCCATACAACTCGTCAAGTCCTTACACATCGAGTTCGTACTACAGCCCGCCCCCAGCATCGGCGCCGATACCCGCTCTTCCTCTGCCTAGTGTGCTAGCCCAGCAGTGCGGGTCAAGCATCGCACACGGAAGCTATGGCGGATTCGGATGGGATACAGGATTCGCACCACAGTACGCTGCATTCACCTAGATGAATCGAAGCTGGTCTGTGGTACCTCTCCTCTATCGATGCTGGGAAGCGTGGATCTGGCCCGTCCTTTTGTGCTTCCTTGTGCAGGTTCCTTGCGCCGGACCTTGCAATGCCCCGATACGAGACGAATGCGATATGCACGACATGATGTACCCGCGTACATCCTAAACCACAGCATGGGACGGCGTTTGATCCATCTTAGCGATTTCTTTTTCTTGCAGCGATTGTCTCCTCTCTTCTCGTACATGTTCATTTTGGATACCAGTTTTTTTTTCTTGTGATATTTTGTTGTTTAGCGAGCGATTTTGTTTGTTGCATCACACGGCCGGACCAGGTCTTTTCTTTTGACGATACAGCATCTCTGGGAGGCATGCATGTCTGGCATTTATCACGGAAGACGGAAACAATAGCCTCACGGCTTCACGAGTCGGGCACTCATCGGTTGGGGTTTTGTTGTTTAATGTCGTTGTAATGGGCGGGTGTTGCATTATCTTTGGCTGGGTATGGCATGCCAACTCACAAAGGTGGTGCGATTACACGTTCCATAGTCTACTTGGACTGGCATTGAGTGTCAGCTGGATATGCTGAGAGGCGGCGACAAAAGTTATACACGCATCTGCGATGCCGCTGTGATAGCTCGTCCCTGTGCGGAAGGAGGACTGGGGTCGTCGAAGGACAGCAACAGCCCGGTTGGAGACAGGAGTACGTCTGTGGCGTCTGCTGCTCTCAGGAGTGGTCCTCTGCTTGCGGAGCATACACTTTCCTGGAATACTTGGGCTTTGTCTTGTGTTTTGACTACTTTGGGAGGGTTGGAAGCACAGGGACTGTAGGGTCATCTCCTACACTTGGATTCGAAATCTCAAGAGCACGTGCCTGGTTGATCCGGCAGTGAAGCAGATGCTGGCACCATTTAGCAATTTAAAGCTTAATAAAAAAAAACGAATCTTGCATCAAGACTACGGTGCCGTTGTTCATGTAGCAGAGAGTGAGGTGCAATGTGCGGTAGATGAGAGCGACGGGACAAGATGCATACTGTGTACTAAGCCGACCACGGGGCTGGGACTTGCCTGAGCGTGCAATATCTGGGCCCTGGGGCCGGCGGGCGAAGCGAGGAGTTCATGGGGTCGGAGACAGTGCGCCATTCCCAGGATTGGGCATGCGATGGCTGCTTGGTAGCTGCGGCCGTGGATGGGCCCATGCAGATGGGTGCCCGCCAGCCTCGGTCGCTCCAGCCGGACACTCTTGCTCTGCTCTCTGCGGGCCTGGGCGTGAAGATGCCGCCTGCCAACTCGCCTGTAGGTAATCCCGCAGCCCGTGGGCCCGACGCAGGCTTGGGCGGTCGACTGGAGCAGCGCAGGACACGACACTGACGTCGCGCGTGTGTGCAGGACCCGGAACAGCCGCCGTCCTTCCTCTCGGCCCTGCGCGAGCTCGAGAGCCCCGTCCACGACGACATTGCCCACGACGACATTGCCCACGACGACATTGCCCACGACGACATTGCCCACGACGACATTGCCCACGACGACATTGCCCACGACGACATTGCCCACGACGACATTGCCCACGACGACATTGCCCACGACGCCCTCGCCCACGACGCCCTCGCCCACGACCTCGCCCACGAAGACCTCGCCCACGACCTCGCCGCCGACGACCAGCCGCGCGTGGAGCGGTCGCGCGAGCGCCTGCGCCTGCTGGAGCGGCAGCAAGACGCGCTGGACCAGCACCAGCGGCTGCGACGAGTTATGAGCCGCCTCAGTCGGCTGAGCGACAGCACCGCCGCGTACGGCGACCGCGTGCCCAGCCAGAACTCGCTGTACGACTGGAGCCCCGCCAACGAGGCCGACGACGAGGACGAGCTGGACCACGTCCTGGCCGAGCTGCGGCGCGAGCAGCCCAACACCCATCCCGACATCCTCAGAGTCCTCGGGCAGTCGCAGCTCGACTCGGAGCGCGCCCGCATCCGTTCCCTCTCGACCCGCCTGCACCCCCAGCCGCCCGCGCCCCCAGAGACGTCGCTGCGCTCCACCGCCATCCTGCAGTCGGTGCGACGTCACCCACGCTTCGGCGCCCGCACCAGGGACTACCTGCAGCGCTACCACGAGTCCGCCAGCCGCATCTCCCACCCCGCCGACCCACGCGACCGCCCGTCCGAGAGCGCCGCCCGCCATTCCTCCATGCAGCGCCTGGCCGACGCCAGCACCTCGCGCGACCGCGACCGCCGCGACCTGTTCCGCACCGCCCGCCCGTCCACCACCGCCGCCACCACCACCACGTCCCCGTCCCCCTCCCCGCCCATGCTCGAGCACGCCGTCAAGTACCTGTCGCGCATACGCCACTCCAACACCCTCGACGAGAGCTTGAACTGTGCACTCGACGCCGGCTTCTTGAGCAAGGACTACTTTTGCATGCAGCACGCCGACTTCATCACCGACACCCTCTCCATCCCGCCCCCGGCCGAGACGTCTTGGTTAGCACCCGGTGCTGTGCTGTCCGGATGTCAGCATGCGACCAGCGTGGCCACGACAGCATCAGCATCCACATCTGGAGGAAACACCGCCCTGCATAGATTCCGCATACTGGATGGCGTCAACGCCGCTACCCTTCCCGCGCCCTCCCGCCCTTGGATTAACAATCCGTACTCGTCTGCGAGGAATAGTACACCGCAGCCTGCTGAGAGCCTGTCCACCATACCGTCGCAAGACCGCTGGCCAGTCAAGGTCACGATCCATGCCGTGGACTGGGAGAGAATGTCTCTATCCGCGACAATGGAAGCATATAATGTGCCGTCACATCCGCACTCCTTCCCACAATCCATCCTCAGCACCTCCGTCCCGTCTCAGACACAATTTACCCGCACCTCCTCGATAACCACCTTTCTCGAAGGCGAGATCCTCGACTTCAACACACACACCCTACTCACAGAGTCATTTACGTCCAACCCCGCCAACGACGCAGTTTACTGGCGGAAACTCCCGCCCTTCAGCAACATGACCGACGACGAGATTGTAAAGAACCTCACCAGTAGGAAGTACCTCTCCGAAGTACTCAATCGCGAATGGATTCTAATGCGCTGGAAGGAGCGTTGCTTCGTCAAGTCGCTTAACAAAACCACCGCAAGTCCCGTCCATGCCCCACCGTTAACAACTTGGTCACGCATCCCCGACGGTCTACCACAACAATACTATCCCTCCACCAACACCACTACTCAGAGCCCCTACAGAATCGTCCGTAACCCGTCCACCGGCCGTGCCGAAGTTGAAATCACTCCTCAACCTAGCGTGATGACGACCACGGCAGACGACCAGCACGCCACGTTCGATGACTCTGGCTGCGGGCTTACCATCTCGGGGTTCTATTTTGTTTGCTTGAGACGGAAAGATGGCATGGTCGAAGGGCTGTACTACGACCCGCAGAGCAGCCCGTACCAATGCCTGAAGTTGGAAAGCGTAAGAAAGAGTTGGCCGGCATGGTCCTTTCGATGAAGACAATAGAGTGTGAGGGAAGAACGGAAAATGGGGGAATACTGCATTACACGGCGTTTTAGAGGAGCATTGTGATGCCCGACATGTGGCTTTTTTGATGAGCTTTTTTTCCCCATGAGCTTTTGCGACTGGGGAGGTTGGATCGAGGAGGTAAGACAAGAAGCAAGGTAGAAGACTTGGAGTGCGTGTTGTATGTGTGTGTGTGTGTAGAAAGGCATTCTAGTATCATAGCTTACCGCAGCAAATACCATACCACGAATGCCAGCCCCCCCCCTCAGATATAAAATATCTGCACCCGAAGGATGATGAAAAAGGGGTTTTTTGTTGTTGTCCTGGGCTATACTCGTCATGTAATACTCACGCCCCGTGCCTAATTGGTCCTATTGCTACGGCTCGACTAGCAAGAGAAAAAAAAGGGATCAAGCTGGAAAGAACGAGCAGTGAGTGTATCGTCAAATACCTCCCTCCCGTGAGCGCGTGGAGCGGAAGAGCCAGGGCTCTCGTTGTACCACCCTTTCCGTGCAGAACCTTTTTCTCTTTTCTCTTTTCTTTTTCTTGAGACGAATCTGAGTGGGACTAGTAAAGACATGTAGGGGATGATGCGAATGTAGTTGTACAGTCGCGAACGGCAAAGTCTTCTTTTTTGCGGTATCTGCGATGTCGATGTGGAGGACGAGGAGGCACGGGCGAGAAGTACCGTACGCGAGCACGTTCTGTGCTGAGATTGGGCGCGACGGCGGAAGACGTTGGCATGCCATGTGTACATGGTATGCGTCCAGTCGCCAGACTGACGCGCGCGGTGTTGGCGCGTTTGCGAACAAAGCGGAGAGAGTGGTGTGGCTTTAGGTGCTTTTTTTGTGGCGTTTGTGGGGTATGGGGGGATTTTGTGGCTGGGGAAGGGGAAGAGCGAGGTTAGGACGAGCAGTTTGAGTTCGGTGGGCTGGGGGGTAGGGTTAGTAGGGGATGTGTTTTCGGGGAGGAGTGAGGCGCGACGACGTACTAGGTGCGACCAGAGGTGGAATGGGGCTGGTGGGGAGGTCATGGGGGTGGATGGTGTGTCATTGTACACAACTGTCTTGTCGTCTACCCCAAGGGAATTCCAGGATCGTCTTTTTTCGGGTGTTTCGCTCTTGTGATAGTCGTTCTCGGGGTTGAGATTGCCCGCGGCAGGATGTCGTAGTTCAAACGATCGTAGCCACAGGCTTACTCGTAGCTGTCAGCATACTTTTTAAGCGGTCGCAACATCGTGAAGTTGAAAAAAAAAGGTACTCAATCAACTGAGGTTGAGAAGCTACCCATCTACTACTGAGCTAAGCCTTATGTAGTGATTATCCCTAGCAGCGCTGTAGGTACATACCCCCGCGCAGCATAGTGAATATTGCAATACATACCTCCTTACAAACAACAAAAAGCGGCTACCTTTACGTTGGCCGAATCCATAATTTTAATCCATATATATCTTACAAAACTCGTTAACATGATAAGTCTTCTTCACTCAAGATCTTATCGAAGACTTCCTTAGCTAGAGCCATGCCATACCAGCTCTAGGCTGCATTGCATGGATCTAGATCACGTGATGAAACCAAAAAAAACATGGCATGTATATATGTCTTTCTATCCGCGTCGCATGACTGAAGTTGCACTGTGGCATAAGAACTGAGACACCGTGTTGTATTCCAGCATCTCTCTGTTTGCTTTTCCTCAAAACGTCGTTGGCTAGTATGTGTCGTCTGCCATCTCCGTTGACCGTCGCGCATGTCATTCCGCGAGTATCATTCCTTGGAACCTCCTGTCCGCGCGTTATCCTGCGTACAACCCATGTACCGCGCGGGGGCCACGGGGGGGGGGAAGTGTCTAGTGACGTCTGTATCTATGTCAGCAGTATCGCGGTCGCTTCGACGCTCTACGCTATTACGGTCAACGATAGCATGTCAATCTCTGTCTTGTATTTTGTACCGTCGATTCGTGGCCTAGATTGTTGACATGCTCTCAGAGTTAGGTGTAACGAAGTGGCAAGGCCGAATATCAAGTGTTGGCGAACATAGACTTATATGACTGCGCATAATGTATGAGAAGCGAAGGTGAAGGTGAAGGTGAATTGCAAACGCTTAGACTAGTCACTGTGAGGAAGTATATCTCGAACAACTTGATGAACACGACATATCGCAAAATCCTGAAGCGCGTTTCGGTATACTAAATACCGGTCCATTTCGGACTTGTAAAGAAGCTAGATCAAAACGCCTAGCTATGCCAATGTGCGCCCGTGTATGTAAGATTTTACAGTATCGCTAGTAATTCGAGCATGACCTTCGCGGATACGCCATACTCAATCAAAGAGCGAAGGGGGCGCAAAGCCATCATTGTCGTCACCATCCGCAGGCGAGGTGCTATCCACAAGCGAGGTGCTATCCACAATCGAGGTGCTATCAGCACCGACAGACGGGCCCGCAGAACCTTCTAATTCAGTGTCGTTGATTTTCTCGGAGGGCTCAGCGAGAGCCTGCTGCTGAGCAACCAAAGCATCCCGACAAGACTCGCAGACGACGAGATTGCAAGAGTAGCATTCATGCGCGAAGCTGAATTTCTCTGCCGGGAAAATGCTCGACAGTGGAGATGGCATTTCAGCGTGGCTGTCGTCCAGCGAAGCGCGTCGCGGGGCCTTGAGTTCCTTGGAGGTGATTATGTTGCCGTATGTGTCGATGATGCGGCTGGAGAATTGTACATCTTCCATGGGCGAGGCTTCGCGAGTGGGCAGGCTCTGCGAAAGTAGAGCCGTGAGATGCGGTGCAGTGCCTACTGTAGCATTCGCCCTGAAAAGACCCCGAGGAGATTGCCATGTCCGTCTCGATCGCACGATGCCTTGCGGTCTACCTCCAACGCCAGCGGTCACTGTCCTCGATCTGTCCGGGTTCGTAGATATAGCGGGTCGGATTTCTGGGTAAATAGGCTGCCAGCACTTCATGCAATCCATTTCGGCGCTGGAATGAGGGTATGAGAGGGCCTTGCGAAGTTGAACGGTGGAGATGGCGAAGTGGTGGTCGCAATGCCATATACGATCTCGCTGGTCACTGTCGGGCTCACTTCCAAAGTCAAACGCCTGCTCTTCCCAGTATCGGTGCGAGCCACCGTCCAGGTTTCTCACCCGTGTGAAAATGGCAGAGTCAGGCGTAGGAGATGCTGTTGCTGGGTTTTCTGGGTCTGTCTTGCCTGCGTGTGCCTGCACAGTGGTTATCGGTTCTCTCGGGCTTGAAGATATATTTGCATCTGGCTGAGCGGTAATTGCCGTAGTTTCTTCAATATCTTCGGGCTCATCCGGCTCGCTGTAGTCGTCGTCGTCTTCGTCTTCATCGTCGCATCCGTGACAGTCATCCTTGCCCTTCAAACATACCCAGCAAAAGTTCGCGCCGCATCGGCATGCCTAACCATCGAGATTAGTAATATGCTTCGGTGATGATGGCATTGACGGAACTTACCATATGATTACAGCCAAACATTCTTTTCACCCCATTCCCACATTTTGGGCACTGCTTATAGCCCCAAGCAATGAGCAATGCTGCAGTGTCGGCATCCACACCGAATTCAACGATGTTGCAGAGACTATCATAATGTGCTGCTTGTCTGCAATTCGCACAGATGCTGGAGCTGCAAGTCGGACAAGGAAAAGTGTTGGGAGTTGGCGTCCCAACACCGGAGTCTGTGCGTTTGTCTTTCGATGCTGCTCGAGCCTTCGCCGGCAGTAGACGCTCTGGAATGAAAGTCGAGCATGATGGCGTAGGGCAGTAGAACGGTTTTGGCGTCGACCATTCCTCGTACTTTGCCTTGAAGGTTGTGACCTCAGCTTCAGTCAGGTGCGGACGCGCATGGCGAAGATTGATGGGGGCGCAGCATCGTGGTGGCATTCTTGTCAAATCACTACATGCCACTGTGAACATGTCTTTGATACAAGAGATGCAGTATGTGTTTTCGCAGTGTTTGCATGGGTAGATGACCTCAAGAGTATGCTTTGGATCTTTTTTGGGTGCAAGGATCACGCAGCAAATGAGACACTGGGTCACGTCCTCCTCCTCCTTGCGCGGCTCAGGTGGTGGTGGAGGCACCGTCACGACGGGCGTAGGTGAGATGCGGAGGTCAGAATAATCGATCGCCATGAGCTGGCGCTCGGCAAGGTAAAGGGAAAAGTCAGCGGCGCGTCCTTCCTCCAAGCTCGTCATGGCGGTTGTAACCGGCCGTGATGGTTCACTATCTCGTCGTTGTGGCAGTTTGCAGGTTGAGGGTGAGTTCATGATAGTGATATCGTCGTGGCTCCAAAAGTCTGGAAGATGGCGCGAGGTCTGTTGGTGGGTCTCTTCGTTTGACGTGTTGCTTTCATCGTCACCGCAATGGGCATTCGTGACTGGTATGGCTGCAGCCTGGCGGGAGCCATGTGGCCGCACAGCCTTGGAGACCTTGGAACCCATGATAGTCGAGTCAAGTTGCGTGATTTTTCTCTTCACAATGAAAGAGACGGAAATATGGCTTATATGCGCTTGAGCGTATGATTGCGGAACGATACTTTGACTCAAGAGGAGGCTGATGACTGGAGATGGGGCTATGCTGCCTGCAGGCAGCCTTGTGGCGCTGACCGTCATTGGCCAGTCCATCGCGATTGTAGAACCGACGTAACAAGAGGCATCTCAGCTATCGTAGAGGCGATGCACTATGCCATACTTCCCCTTAGCAATGTCCTCTAGGAAGCAGTCCTTTCCTTAACGTCGCAATAGCAGAGCCATTGTGCTTGCCTGTCCATCCTCGCGTCAACTATGCCTCGCTCTGGAGAGGAGCCTTCATCCGCCATCGATCAATTTCGAGAAACATGGCAGATCGCCCTTTTTTGACGAGCATGATAATGAAGGAGATCGGAAGTGACGGTAGCACGTTGAATGAAGGCTGAACAGAGCTAGCTCTTGCTGGAAGTAAGCTAGCGCGCCTCGTTGTGGCTGACACAAAGGGCGTGCTCCAAAACACCGCCTTCGAGGATTCTTCGCGATGTGTTTGGAATACTGCATTTCTGAAGCCGAATCCTTTTGAATTCTTGAGTACAGAGTAATAGCGTGACGGAGCAGCATCTCGCAAGCATGTACTTGGCCCTTGGTAAAGGAGCACAGGGACGTGCAATGCTTATTCGGTTTGATAGCGTCCAGAAGGTTGAGCTTCTGCAAAGGACAAATCTATGACGATGCATGTCTTCGGTATAATCTGATCATCATATAGCTATGGCTGAGCTATGTCTGTGATAGAATATGGTGATTCACCCTTGTGCAACAACACCTCGTCGGACCGACAAATGTTTGCGAAGGGGAAGCCGGCCAAGGACAGCGGAATGCTTAGTGCAATTAACGGTAGAGAATACGGATCGTGTAGCCGCGTGGAATGGACACAGACTCTGCCGATAAACCTTAAAGTCGAAGCAGTGGATAAGTTGGACTACGGGTAGTCATGGATAGCTGGTGACGTGTAGAGCGTGTGTAATGAGACCATGTACCACCATCCTTGTAGAGACATTGGACATGAAATCGATACCGTAGCTGTTCAGCAGCATGCACAAAGCTTACGTGCGCAGCGCCTGATGGGAGCTTGGCGCTTCCGTGCTCCGGGACGAGTGCTCGTGATGGACAGGAATTCTCACGCTGGTGGCGGCAGCAACGGTGTTCGCAGTGCAGAGCAAGTCTGGGGCGGATGCAGTGCCGTCAAAGAATTGCCGAGAATTCGCCAATGCAGCAGGGCAGGCCCACCATGTTCTGTTCACCAGCGACAGGACAGCACAGGGAGACACTAGCTCGAATGCGCAAAGCACCGAGATGCAGATGGGCGCGCCATCGCTAGTGTGCAGATGGGCAGATGCAGCCTCCGAGGTTTGCAGGATACACAGCGCAAAGGAACGCTGGTGTGCGACATCGACCCCGCTGCCCGCATCGCCGTGTCCTGGCCCCGTTTGGACGTCACGGTGTCAGCAGGCGTAGCGCGCCACATGCTGCAGTCAAGACTCGTGCTTGGGAGTAGGTGGCGTCGGATGCGGCTGCTTTAGTAGAGCTTGTGCATACGACAAGGCTTGAGGGGGGGGGGTGGCAGTTTGATGACGATGAACAGGACCGGGGTAGCTCCGGAAGTAATTGGGAACACAGCCAGCTCCCTGCTCAAGGGAGACGGGACGAAGACATGTCTGGATTGGCGGTGGAGTTCCTGGCGTACCTACATGTAGGTATCCTGATTCCTCCCCGTGGGTCCTGGACTCCTGGGAAAAGGGTTGGTGGGAAGCCCAGGCGGCGCATGTCCACGACAATCGGCAGTGTTGGGTGCGACGGACGGAGACTACGGTTCTCTCGGGCCTTGCTCCATGGCGTTGCCGGGGGATCTGAGGGTGGAGATCAGCAGCGTCTTGCACAAGTCCCCGCAAAAAGAGGCGCTGCTTGGCCTCTGGGGGTGGCAGACTCCAGAGGCGGGGCCCGCATCGCGCATCGTGCCAACACTAACGTTGAGCTAGGGCACGGGTAACGACCTGGCAGCGAACCTGACACCATGTCCATGGCGTAGTCGCCTCGGCGCTCGAGCTGGGGAGAAATAAAAGGCTGTCACGCTGCCCTTGCGAGGGATGGCTACACGCTGTCAGATCCTCCCTGTGTCTGCCTGTCCTTAGCCGACCGTGTGTTGTGTTGACAGCTGCCGCTACCCGCGTTGCTCAGACAGCCCGGCAGACGTGGACGTCATGTTGTGGCTTGCACAAGCATTTTTGGCCGTCGGGGTCGCCCACGCTCAGGGCCCGTCGGTATGTCAGCCTTTCTGCCATTGCCCTTTTCCACCATAACATTTTATCGCAAACAGCCATCTGCAGCTGCAGAAGATGCTGCCAGAGTTGTATCAACTCGTCTTCGCGCTGTTCCCCTTTCTGCGCACCGTACATCTTCTGCTCTGTTGTTGTTTACTAGCTTGCGCTAACCCCAAACAAGTTCCCCAACACCACAACACCCACTGCAAATGACACAACTAGTCCTTTGAACAACGCCTTTAGCCCCCCATTCTACCCAAGTCCGTAAGTATATAGCTTTCATCTCTTCCGGTAGCCTTACAGTACGATACTAACCGTGTCAGATGGATCGAAGGGACCGGCGACTGGGCCGAAGCTTATGAAAAGGCTCGCGCTTTCGTCAGCCAGTTGACCCTGCTTGAAAAGGTCAACCTCACTACTGGCACAGGATGGCAGAGTGAAGCATGTGTCGGCACAGTCGGGTCAATTCCACGCCTTGGCTTCGACTCTCTCTGCCTGCAGGACAGCCCTCTGGGTGTCCGTTTCGCCGACTTCGTTTCTGCTTTCCCAGCAGGCGGCACAATCGCTGGATCATGGGACCGTGGCATCTTCTACCAAAGAGGTTACCAAATGGGCCAGGAACATCGCGCCAAGGGTGTTGATGTTCAGCTGGGTCCTGTTGTCGGCCCTCTTGGCCGCAACCCCAAGGGTGGTGTAAGTAGTTGCTATGCGTCTCCTGCAGGACCTCCACTAACAAGGGACAGCGCAATTGGGAAGGATTCTCTCCTGACCCAGTCTTGTCTGGTGTTGCTGTTGCCGACACTGTCCGTGGCATCCAGGATGCTGGTGTCATTGCTTGCACCAAGCACTACATTATGAACGAACAGGAACATTTCCGTTCGCCTGGCAACTTCGAGGACTTTGGCTTCGTCGACGCTGTCAGTTCGAACCTCGACGACAAGACTCTCCACGAACTCTATCTATGGCCCTTCGCAGACGCCATCCGCGCAGGTACTGGCTCCATCATGTGCTCCTACAACAAGGTCAACAACTCCCAGGTCTGCCAAAACTCCTACCTCCAAAACTACATCTTGAAGGGAGAGCTTGGCTTCCAGGGCTTCATCGTGTCGGATTGGGATGCTCAGCATTCAGGTGTGGCATCCACACTTGCAGGCCTAGACATGACCATGCCTGGTGACACTGACTTCAACTCTGGCCAGTCCTTCTGGGGACCTAACCTTACCCTTTCCATCATCAACGGAACTGTCCCTGAATGGCGTCTCGATGATGCAGCTCTTCGTATCATGGCCGCATACTACTATGTTGGACTTGACGAGTCTATCCCTGTCAACTTCGACAGCTGGTCTCGTGACACGTACGGCTACGAGCACTTCTATGGCAAGTCTGGCTACAGTCTCATCAACCAGCATGTAGATGCTCGCTTCGATCACTTCCGTGCGATCCGTCAAACTGCAGCGAAATCCACTGTGCTTTTGAAGAACTCGGGTGTCCTCCCGCTCACTGGTGCGGAGAAATGGACTGCTGTGTTCGGCAATGATGCTTGGGACGGCCAGTATGGTCCCAATGGATGCGCAGACCGCGGTTGTGATAACGGCACTCTCGCTATGGGCTGGGGCTCCGGCACAGCTGACTTCCCTTATCTCGTCACTCCCCTCGAAGCCATCAAGCGCCAAGTAACTGACAATGGCGGTGTCGTCACGTCTGTGACTGACAATTACGCTTACGCTCAGATTCAAGCAATGGCGGTCCAGGCTAGCGTTGCTCTCGTCTTCGTCAACGCCGATTCTGGTGAGGGTTACATCACGGTTGATGGCAATGCTGGTGATCGTAACAACCTAACCTTGTGGCATGACGGCGATGCTTTGATCCAGAACGTGTCGGCTCTTTGCAACAACACTATCGTTGTCATCCATTCCGTCGGCCCCGTCCTCGTCAACACCTTCTACGATAGCCCTAACATCACCGCCATTCTATGGGCTGGTCTTCCTGGCCAAGAGTCTGGCAATGCCATTGCCGACATCTTGTACGGTCGTGAGAACCCTGGTGGCAAACTTCCCTTTACCATTGGTAGCAGCGCCGCGGAGTACGGACCCGATCTCATCTACGAACCTACCGATGGTGCCAACAGCCCACAAGACAACTTCGAGGAGGGTGTCTTCATCGATTACCGAGCATTTGACAAGCAGAACATCACTCCTATCTATGAGTTTGGCTTTGGTCTTTCTTACACTACCTTTGAGTACTCGGACATCAAGGTTGCCAAGACCAATGCTGGTCCATACAGACCTACAACCGGACAGACAAGTGCAGCTCCAACTCTGGGCAACTACAGCACCGACCCTGCAGAATATCAATTCCCGTCCACCCTCACGCGCCCCAATACGTACATTTTCCCATACCTCAACTCGACTGATCTCGCGACTGCCTCGCAGGATCGTGAATACGGACTCAACTACACCTGGCCAGCTGGTGCGACCGACGGGTCGCCCCAAGCACGCATTGCTGCGGGTGGTGCTCCTGGCGGAAACCCACAGCTTTGGGATGTTCTCTTCAGCGTGGAGGCTACCATTACCAACAATGGCACACTTGGTGGTGACGAGGTTGTGCAGCTGTACATTGCTCTTGGTGGGCCTGAGGACCCCAAGGTGCAGCTCCGTGGCTTCGACCGCCTTTCGATCCAGCCCGGGCAGAGCGCAACTTTCCACGCCGATGTCACGCGCCGTGATGTGTCGAACTGGGATACTGTCAGCCAGAACTGGGTCATCTCCCCGTACCCAAAGACGGTTTATGTTGGCGCCAGCTCGAGGAAGCTTGTGCTTAGCGCCGATCTTGATGTGAGCGACTACCATTCTTAGAAGGGGGGCATGATGGGAAACTTTGGGAAAAGGTTCCGTGGAATCAGGCGAAAACACTATCCCTAGACACACAGTAATGATCAATCCTTAATGAGATGAGAAGAGCGACGAGCATGACAAGTATTACGATTCAATGTACATATTTTCTATAACTTTTGCCGTGTTCTCTGGTGACTGTGAACGTGGAATGACCATGTCCATGTATGTATTTTTGGCGCGGGTAAGCTGTCAGTCGATGTACCAAGAGAGCCTCGATCCCAGAGTTGCGGCAGAGGGGTAAAAGCAAAAGCGCCTAGTTTTCTGGCGCATGGCGCGTCCACTCGATGACGTAATCTATCAACAAACGTAAACGCACCACCCTTAAGAAAAAAATGTCTGCTTTTATAATATGTTAGTATCCTATATAAGCTACCTATACTAATAAACCTATATTATATAATATATTATAACTATTATAATACTCTATTATTATTTTTAAAAAATATATCTTTATAATTATAAGGTTATACTAGATAATATACCTAAAAAATATTCTAATTTAACTAAGTATATATTATTTTATAAAAAGATACTTTACTAATATAAATTTATAAAAGTTAATAAAAAAGACTTAGCTATATAATAGGGTATTACTAGCTATATAGAAAGAAGATAGATAGTAGATTTTAAGGTATATAAAGAGCTTACCTACTATAGAAAAAATCTATAAAAATTTAAAGTAGAAAAAAAAAATTATATAGTAGTAGGTACCTTCTAAAAATTACTAATAAGTAACTTAATTAACTACTTTAATTTTTTTAAAAATAATATTATAAATAGCTTATAGTATAGCTTAAGGAAGTAAGTATAACTACCTATAAAGAAACCTTATATAAGGCTTTTAAAACTTAATATAATATTAGGATATATAAAACTACTAAAATAAAGAAAATTTTAAAAAATTAAGCCTAATAATACTATACCTACTTTACTAAGTACCTATTTTAGCTTATAAAAGGCTTCTAGAATAGTATTATATTTATAAATAAAGCTTATTACTTATTTTATAACTTCTTAGAAAACTAAATCCTAAAAGTTATAAGTAAATAATATTATTTTAATAACCTTATTATTAATAAAGATAAGTTAGCTAATATTATATATTTTACTACTTAGGTTAACTACTATTATAAGGCTTTATAACTAGTCTTTTATAATAATAAGTATAATAATATAATACTTATTAAGCTAGCTTTTAAACTTAGATAAAAACTAAAAATAAAAATAAATAAGTAATATATATATAGGCTAATAAAGTAGAATACTAAAAAAGTAAAAATATCTAAGATTATTAAGCTAAGTAACTTTATATAAGCTACCTACTATATAGTAAAGATATTATTTATATATTATAATAGCTATTACTAGCTTAAGGCTAACTCTAACCTTCTATAAAGCTATATTCCTTTAAAAAAAATAATATAATTAGTTTTTAGTAAAGGATAATAATTCTAGCTATAATATAAAGAATTAAAAGTTTTTTCTAGTTAAGTTTTAGTATACTAATAATATATAAAGGCTATACTACCTAGCTAACTTACCTAACCTAAATCCTATTAAAATAATATAAAATATTATTAAAAAAAAAGTAAGATAATAACTCTATAAGATTAATATAATTACTTAGCTAAAGAAGGTACTTTAAACTAAATAGGATAAGGTTATAATAGATTAAATATAAGCTTAAATAAATAAGATACTATAAAGGGTAAGCTAAATTAATATATAACTAGAAATCTATATAAAAAGCTCTATCTAGTAACTATAATACTATAAATTTTTTTTAGATAGTAGTTTATATATATATTAATAGCCTTATAAGTTTATAGCTTATAAAATAACTTATAGATACTATTATTATATTATATTATAGCTAAAGTAGGTAGTAGTTAGTACTACTAACTCATCTAAAAAGCAGACATTTTTTTCTTAGGGGTGGTGAACGCGTCGTGCCAGTTCCGGTGCTAGGCGGAACACGTCGATGGTGCAACAAACAAACATTGCAAGGCAAACGAGCTGCGCAGTTGCTTGTGCAAAAATCCCTCCTGTGCTGGTACAGCGATGCTGGAGTAAGCACGAGACAGGCAGATGCAGAGATTGGCCATGGGGGTTCGTGTGTGTGGGCGGCCGTTTTACGTGGCGATCCCGTGGCTGCATGCGAACGCTTCGACATCTGATAGCGTCATTGTTTGCGCTGCGCTTGGGCAAACGCGGTGCCGGCAACGACGCTACGTAGGCGCAACAAGCTGTGGCCGTGACGACAGTACGGCGAAGGTGTGTGTGTGTGTGTGTGTATGTATGTCAAGAATGAGGAAGCGTGTGCCGTGTCGACTGCCGCCCAAACGCCCTGTCCGAATTGTGCTCCAAACGTGACGGCGCCTGTGTGCGGGTGGGCGCGCTTGTGTGTCGGAATTTGCCCTGGGGGGGAGGCGCGTTGTGGTCACGAGCGCGCACGGATCCCAGGGCAGGACCACCACCCGGGGCGTAATTTGTCCTCTGGGCTCTGGCAGACGTCTGCGGCTCTGCGACGGTCGTCTATCGATAGCAATTCACTCGCCTGTGACGACTGCACCCCCGGCCGACGTCTGTCATCTGGATTCTGCGCACTGCCGCGTCGACGCCCTGCACGCCATCGCTTTGCTGCACCGCCCGTTGCTGCTTCCAGTCGCGTCGCGCCCTCCCCACAAACAGAGCCGCCTGCTCGCCGCCGCCGGCCTCCTCGTCTGGCCCCCCCCCTCTCCCCGGCTTCACCTGCTCGACTGCCCATATCTGCCGCCCTCGCGCATTCCTGCCCGGCACTCGACGCTGTCCTGGCTCCCCGTCCACGGAAATCGGGTACCGGCGTGCGTGGTAAGCTGCACCCCTCCGCGCTTTCGAGTCGCTGTGGGGACACGCTGTTCTGGCTGTCGCATCCATGGTTCTGCCCCGACACGCCAATACATAACCCAACGCCCCCTTGCTGACCTGTATTTTTTTCTTTTTGCAGACTCGTCTGTAGACATTGACGCACACGCAAAATGTCCACCCGCCGCAGTGGACTCCGCTCGCGGAGAGATGCCCAGCAGCAGTCTGAGCCCGACACGCCAGATGCGACGCCCTCGAGAAAGCGCAGGCGGGTAAGCGACCCTTTCGCAACAGCAAGTGGCCAGGGTACGTACTCACCAGCACAGTTGAATGTTGCTGCAGACGCCGCGGCTGCTACTACCGATCCCTCCCGCACACGCATTACCGAGTCCATGGCAAGCAACGACTCCAACACGACTCTCCCCAATGGCGGCGATGCAGAAAACACTGCCGACCCGATCGAACGCCAGAACCTCATCATAGCTGCCCTGCGCACGCCCTCGTACACGCCCAACGCCGCCATTGACTACGCAAATGACTTGCAGGCCCGCAGAAATGAAGGCAAGAACATTGCTGCTTTTGCCAAGCTCGCCGCTCGCGACTGGTGCTTCTTCGTGCAGGAAACTAGGGTCACCATCGGCCGTGCAGACTCGTCGGTCCGCCCACAGCCAGCCAGCTCGCAAGCTGATCCATCTGGAATGCCTGCGAGCGATCCGCAGCCATCAGCCTGGGGCGTGCACATTGATCTTGGCCCTGAACGCCAGATATCACGAATCCACGCCGAAATCAACTATGATCCTCAGGACCAGAAGTGGTACATCCAGGTCAACAGTCGCAACGGACTCAAGCTGGATGACCGCAATCTGACACGGGGAGATGTTGCTCCATTGCACTCAGGTATCTGCATCGGTATCATGGGCACCCAGATGCTCTTTCTCCTTGCCAGCCAGGAAGACCATTTCCACCCCATGCTCTGGCGTCAACTGAAGAACGAAGACGCTGCAGAGTCTGACAATGACGGTAACCCTCCTTCCAAGCCTCACACACAAGCACATCCTGGTGCAGGCCCAACACCGAAGCGCGAATCTTACAATCCGTTCCCTCCCTCATCACACCCCCGAAACAAGGACAATTCATCGCAAGCCTACTATAACCAGATGACATCTACCCCTGGTCGCCCTCTGCCCGGGACTCCTTTGACGTTTCGTGCCGAGAAGGATCCCCGTAGCAAAGGTTCACCAGCCACGTTTTCCCGCGGCCTCCTAATGGACTCGACAGACGATATTGACTACAGTCACGACAGTGCCAAGGATATCAAACCTCCCCACAGTTACGCCCAGCTCATTGGACAAGCCATCTTGAGTAGCGACGAGGAAATGCTGACTCTGTCCAACATATATGACTACATCAAAAGCCGATATGCTTTCTTCAGGTACACGAATGGTGGTTGGCAAAATTCTATTCGTCACAATCTGTCCCTGAACAAGTCGTTCGAGAAGGTTGCCCGACGTACAGACGAGCCTGGAAAGGGCATGAAGTGGAAAATTGCCGATTCAGAACGCGAAGACTTCATCAAGAAACAGTTGCTCAATCCACGAAAAGGAGGCGGGATCGCTATCGGGTATAGAATGGACGGTTCAGGCCCTAGCTCGCCAGCACTCAACCCTCCCTCGCAAGCTACCGAACGCCTTGTTGGCGCTCTGAGCAGTGACTATCGTCAGTCCGGAGCCCGTATCAAGTCACCTCCGCGATCTGCTACTCCACCGTTATCATCCGTGCCCATGGCAACAGAATCATACACGCCTGACCGTGGCCCTCGTCCGTATGGTGGATTCAAGCAATCGCCCAACGTCCACGATCATGATCGCTTTGTCACGCCCGCCAAGAGGCTTGTGTATGGTGCCAACGAAGGCCATGGTCCTACCTATGTCAAAACCAATGACCCAGGTCGACATCTTGAGTCATCGCCAAACATGGATCCTGTCAAACCCAACGTTGCAGGCTTGAAAGGTGAAGCCGCCAATTCACCACCAACCCTATATTCTGATGCAGCACCAAATACTATCAACGGATCACACGCCAACGCCATGGTGACTCCTCTCGTGACGCGCCATGCGCCTCGTCTTGCGCCTCCAAGCACAGCGCAAGTTCCGAGTCAGTATATGAACTTTTCCAGTCCGGCACCGTTCTGGAAGTTTGTTGATTTACCAAGCACGCCTGCAAGAGGTCCACTTGAGCTCAGCCCTATCAAGCTGCAGCCTGCATATGATAAAGATGACGCGGACGAGGCTCCACAGCCAAGCTCGCCCCCTATGCTACCTGACGAGAACAGCGCTGAGCCTGACGACGAGGCCATTGAAGATGTCAAAGCCGATGATGATGAAGATGCTGGTCCAGAAAGTCCTAGCCGTACTGTCTCGCGCCCTGCCAGTCGTCACATCGGGTCTCAACGCTCGCGATCAAACTCGAACGTGAACGGATTGGGCATTGTTGGAAATGGCGGTATGGTGCGTGGTGCAAGCCTAACTAGTTTCGAAGAGGAGCCGGAACAGGAAGAAGAGGGTTACGATCTTTCCAAGTGAGTCCTCAAAACCGGCAATCGAAACACTGCTAACATAGGAATAGGGGCTTTCAGAAGATCGGCTCGTTCCATCGAAGCCTGGCGCAGGCTCATGGTATTGGTCGTGCAACGCCGCCTCCTGCCAGAACCAGTGTGCCAGCGAATATGTAGGATGACAATTCTTGGCATTGTCATGTCCGGTATGCGTTGTTGCCTTCTATACTGTTTTCGGAGTTGGGTGAGGACATCGATGGATTTGGTAATATTTCGTGTTTCTGCATCTGTTCGCCGAGCATCATGCTTATTTCACCGCGATGCTTCGCATGGAGTTTTATGCGATGTTCATCAAACATGGCTTCTACGACATCATGATCTCAAAGAGTTTTTTTTTTCAATGCGTGCGCATACACAGTTTGTAGCAGATAGTCAGTAGCTCCATCGATCTACTATCAATCAAGAGAGTTCATTCTTTTGCACGTCGAGTGACCAAGCATCTGGGGGGCATAACGAGCCTTGCCAAGACTGGTTGCTTACATAACCTCGAATGCGGAGCTCAACCTCACTGCATCACACCAGCAATCAAAGAACCCTACATCTGCACCACAACAATGGCTTCAGGCTACGGACTTGCTGGCGGTACGTATATAGAAATATCCAATATACTTCAACGGCGCAGTTCTAGCGCGGCGAGAGCACGAAAGCGCGCGCAATGGCTGGAAGAGCGTAATACGGATTCGACTGGGTACCACGAACAGCAACGGTCTGGACGACAAGCATTCTATGACCGCAATGTTACTTCGGCGGAACGGATACGCCTCGCAGTTCCTCCAACGTCACCGGTCCGAGCGACAACCCACGACTAGCTACCGTACTCGCTGTCGCCCTGCCGTCGCATATCCACATCTCAACCATTGCTCCGAATGTCCCACTCGCCCCGCGCTCTATATTTCTCATGCTGCTGAACATACTCATTGGGACACCTGTAACTGATACGCGTCCCAGGTCCCTCTCGTTGCTTCCCCTTCTGGCAAGAAGTCCTCGCATGCTACGTCACAAACACAACCGCCGAAGACGACAGCGGCAAGGCAAAATGCGCTCCCGTCCTTGAGGATTACTATGAGTGCCTGCACCACAAGAAGGAGGTGCGTCATCACGATTTGCTCTACGGGGCTTCCGATCCATTTTGCGTCGTGAAATCGTAGATTGGCGTCCTTGCATGATTCTGACTACAGTAGGCCGCACGTACCCTTGCTCTCCAGGCCGCATACCGCAAGGCCGAGGCCAACATCAAGCGCGACGATGCACCGAGTGCGGGCGATATAAGGCGGCTTGGTGTGCTCGACGCGCCGCTCGAGGAGAAGAACTTGAAACCCAGCAAGTGGTTCCCGCACAAGGAGATCAATTGAGCAGATGGTACGGACTAGTGGCGAGGAGCATGAGCATCTTTGTATCCAATTCCCTTGAGCAAGGAAAGCTGGAAAATGGGGTAATACGATGCACATACGACCTACCTATGATTTGCAGGCACCTCGCACGAATAACATGTGTTGACAAGGGTATCCCAAGCATGTTCCTCCTCGCAAAATGCCCATACTTGGACACGTCCATGCGTGCATAGCATAAACCACGTCTACAAAAAAAATTTACCCTCCTGTCCTAACCATCAGTCATCCCCAGTTATCCCACTCCCCCCAATCAATGACTCGCATACTTGGGTACCACTTCTCTCATCTCTGTGACTTATCCCTCGATATCCCAGCGGTATCCTCGTCTAACGTCGAAAGAAGACAGCTCACTCAATACAATCGTCAGCCTCCTTCCTTCCTTCCTTCCTTCCTTCCCCCGACGTCGGTAACCAAGACTAATACACACACGGGCTTCTATGACTACAGCACCATCCACGGCATCGTCAACGCGTGTCCAGTGCTCAATGTCTCGTTCATCGACACAGAGCACCATTTCCCCGTTGGTGGGTGAGATTGCCGGGGGGGGAGTAGGGCGAGGGGGTAGGTAGGAGGGTGGTGGTGAGGGATTCGTGTCGCAGCGCGCTCGTAGTTTTACAAGCGTTGTACGCAGTTGTGATTTTTTTTTCTTTCAGTGTTTGGAGCGGGGTTTTTCAGTCGGACGGTAGTTATCAGGGTGCATACAAACTCGTTGTCTTTAATTTTATTTTTTTTTCTTCTTGGGTAGGGGGTAGGGAGAGGGAGAGGGGCAAGGTGCACACACGGGGGCGTGGGGATGGAATATCAATATCACGTTGTATAAACGTTTTTTTGGAAATTGGCATTGCTTGTCGTGATATATCATGGCTGGATTTAAACTGCCTTTGCCTTACTGCTACCGCTACATACAGGCTACACCCAATGCGCGCCTCGCTCGCGATGTGCTACTCCCATAACTCGCGAAACTCGGATGCGTCGCGGGCGAAGAGGCCGGCGAAACTCAAGTCGATGCTCGCGTCGTCTGGGAAAGCAGAATCGTGGCGCTCGTCGGCGGAGGGAATGTGAATGTGTTGTTCGGCGCTGCCTGGGGGAGCAAAGTCATTGTGTCCGATGGGATTGCCGTAGAGGTCTGCCATGTATGAATCGAAGATCGCGTCAGGGAGTAAAGGTGGCATTGATGTGTTGAGAAGGCTCGGTATCGCAGCGGACGAATGCGATGGTTCGCCAGTGGTGTGCTGGGCGTGCTGACGCCGAAAGCCGTGGCCGCTCAACGTGCGAGCCAGTTTGGCGAAGATGCCCGACTGGGTCTCGCTCGAATTGCGTCGTTTTCTGTTTGCTTCGGCGGTCGGTATTGGCTCTTCACAACCTTTCCAAGCCGCCATTGTCAGGCCGTCTTTGAAATGGCCGGCGATGTGAGTCTCCCTGATGGCCCAAGTCTTGAGCTCAGTGCTACAGAAGCCGCACGTGAAGTTCTCGACTTCTTTCTCGTTGCGCCCGTCTGTTCTCCACAGATCGCGTATCTCATCCCATAAAGTGGCCCTGTGGAAGTTCTTGACGTGCTGGCGGAGGTGATCTGGCCGAAGGAAGGTCCGTTCTTCCTCGCGCTTCTGCAAACACTCGCCAATGCGATGTGATTGTAGAAGATGCTCCTCGGTTGGATCTTTTATCATGCAGAATGCGCACACTTTGGATTCGCTCGAGCGAGAAGAAATCACGACACATGGACCGTCACGTAGGCAAGTCCACTTGCGTTTCGGACGATGTTGTGTCTCTTCGTGCCTTCGCCACGACTTTGGGGCAATGGGAGCGTAGCAAAATGTACATTGCCATGTTTCTTGTGCTTTATCATTACCCGGAGTGGAAGTACTCCATGCATTGGGCGCAGCGGGCGAGGCTTGATAATTAATAGGCGAAGCTGCGTTAAGATGGCCATAGTTCTTCTTCTTTCCACGTCGCGATGGTTGTTCCGTCTCGAGAGCAGTAAGCTTTGGAGGGTCGGATGAAGGATAGGCGAAAGATGATGTAGGAACGAATTGTGTAACATCGTACGGTGTTGACACCACACTAGGATACTTAAACGCCCCGCCTGCTTCGTCTTCTGACCCAGTATTTGAATGGTCGATACACTTGACTACTCCCCGTGCTCTGGCATTTGTGAACCATGTGTTCACCTGCTTCTCTGTGATGCCACAAATCCCTGCAAGGGCACGCTTAGTCTCAGTGTTTGGGTACGGGTTGTTTTTATTGTCTCGTAGCCATTCCTGTAAGTGTTGCAGTGCGTGCGATGGAAGCTTTTGTGGTCTTTTGGCACAAGAGCGTCTGACCTTTGGGATTCTCTTCGGCGATGCAGGTGAGAATGATGACTGAAGCTCCGGGTCTGGACTGCATGAGGCACATTGCATCGGCTTAGTAGGATCGATCAGCAGGGCGATCTCGCATGCAGAACATCGAGTCGATGTACGGAATTGGGATCGCCTCTTCGGTCTTGATCGCTTTGGAATGTCCGGGCATGTTGCATTTGGCTCTGGCTGGTCATCGAAGATGTGAAGAGCTTTAGGCGATATGGACATCTCGTTGCGGCACTCATCGCACTTGAGTCCCTTCTCGGGCCACGTGATATTCCAGACCTGACATGTGGAGCATGTCTCAGTGTTGCTGATGGAAGTAGGAAGCAAGAAGTCCGTGTTGGAGCCATCCCTACTGGTATAGACATTGATCTTTGTGGTTACAGGTTCGACAGGAGGACTTGCTTGCCGGAGCCGCAATTGACCTTTGATGCTGATATTGCAAAGACCACTGAACCCAAGTCCAATCGATGCTTGTGGGTACTGCGTACGTGAGACGCTTGATGAACCTCTAGCACGACCAGTCTGTAAACGTGTCAGCCTTGAGTGCTACGTTATACACGGTCAAAGCGCTTACCTGGAAAGTGTCGTCATCATCCAGAGTATTCGAAACATAACCCGAGTCGAAAGACCTAATACTAGGTGCTCTGAGCTTTGGCGCAATGTCATTTGAAATTGGCATCGTGGCTGCTGCAACGATGTCGCTGGACCGTTGCTTTGCCGTGAAAGGTGCTACGAATATCGTGATCGCAGTGCTGAGATGAGACCTCCGACAGCGGAAGACGAAAGGAATAAAAGAAACATATCGCAGTTGTGCAAAGCCCGACGCAATCCATCCAGCCTATCTTGAGATAGAGGGTGCCAGTGGCTGCTGCCCGCTTACCGTGAGCCACAAATTGTGGCGCATCGCAGCCATTGGCAGAGAGCCAGTCTTTGATGCAGCTCCAGCGCTACAAAGACACGCGTATCTGCTCACCAGCCTCAGGCCAACCTCAATGCATGAAAGTGCTGTCCGACTTGGTCAACAGGATGCAGAACGTGACCTTGCACTAGCCCCAATCCTGCTCAGCGCTTACAATCGTCGTGGCGGTGCACTTGGCTGAAAACTCGCACGAGGCGGTGTACCCCATTTTGTTGGAAAGAATCAGGATTCTTCTCTAGCTGCGGTTCTCGCTAACAGGAGCGGGCCGCAGCGCGAGGAAAAAGGGTTCTGGGCCGTAGTGCGGCTCTGTGGAGACCAGATGATTGCGATGGCACTGACGTCAAGGGATCGTGAATGTGGGAGGGCGCCCGGCGCGCCAGCCTCGTCGAGTATGATGGGGGCTGTGCGCGGAGCTTGCATGATGGCGCGCATGAAGTCAGGGCTACGCCGCGATAAACTGAGGTCTCATGACGTGCTCTAGCAAGCCGAGACAGTGGTTGTTCTGTTTCGTTTATTGAGAAGAGTAGACGTGTGGTGGGCATTGATGGGAGTGAGGAACTAGATCTTGAGGAGAAAGCAGGTGATTGACCCACAGAACAAGGCAGCAGTAATGTGTACCGGAACAATCATGTCACACGAGATCAGTAAAGGGTTATTTTGCTAGGCTCTTGATTGAGGCCTAGGTAGTCATTTTGGCGACTCGATAGTCTACAAATGCCAGGGACGCGGATGCCGTTGCTGGTGATGATGATGTTCATCCAGAAAAGTAATGCATCATAGCCGTGACGCAAATGTCCTTGCCATATACGCAACATCGCCATTTTAGAAATATTCCATGCTATTTATGCACCGTCTTCCACCTTTAAGCCGCCAGTTTCCCGCCGTCTGCAGCCTCGCCTTTACACCAGGGATGCTCCAAGACTTGGCTGATGGTGATTCTTTGTTCTACGTCACGATCGAGCATGAGCCTCACTAGGTCGATACTCTCTTCGCTCATAACCCATGGAACGCGCAGATCGTGGTCCATGATCTCATCGATTGAGTAAAACGGGTTCTCCTTGTAAATGATGGTGTAGAGCAGGATGCCGAGAGCCCAGACATCCTGCTCCTTGCCACGATAAGCCTTTCCAGCAAGAACTTCAGGGGCAGCATAGTCTGGTAGAGCTATTAGCACTCACGAATAGGAAAACCTCTGCTGGAACTTACCGATTGTACCCACGAAGACGTCAAAAGGTCCGCTCTTGATATACGCCGCACTTCCGAAGTCGATAAGCTTGATGTTGCCTTCACCATCGAGTACCACATTTTCATCTTTGATATCACGATGTACCACCTTTGCTTTGGTGTGCAAATGGTGGACTGCTTCAGCAACTTGGACAAAAATCTTACAACACTCTTTCTCCTCCATGTTTACCCGCAGTTCAATGTAATCGAACAAGTCCATGCCAGGATAACCGTGTGGTATCATCTCGATGTAGTAATTCGTATCATCTTCGAAGAAATCTGCCATTTCGACAATGTTCGCGTGCTTGAAGCCATCTCGTCGAAGATAGTCGAGCACATGGATTTCAAGCGGCACAGTCCCGAGTCTTCTGTCCCTGGTCCATGTGTCTACTAAGATGCGCTTCTTCGTAACGTACTTGATGACTACTTTCTGACTGCTGTTCTTCTTGTATCGACAGAGCTTTACTTGCCCATACGCTCCTTGGCCCATCTCTTCGAGAACAACAAAATCGTTGATGCTTTTCTTATGTTGTGGCTCTTCTCTTACTGGTCTTGATGGAGGAGCCATCGAACTCGACTGTGGCCCTGCTTGAGTGGTTGTCCGTGCCGCATCCTGAAGTTGCCGCGTTAACAATGACACAGGTGGCGGCGATCCTTGTGATTGATAAGTCTCCGGCTCTTGAGGCACGATTATGTTTGATTGGCCAGGTTCGGGTTGTCGAGGTGATGGTGGACGAGATATAAGGGGTGTGACAGGGCCAATTCCGTGGTTCGCGGCATGAAGTTGTCTCGAGTATGTGATCCACAAGGCATACGCCAATTCCGGCGCCTTGGCTGGCTTTTGCGGAGCGTCCTCTTCTTCGATGATATTTTCGTCCACGCGGGGAGTCTTGTCACTCTTCGCGACCCTCATCTGCACATCGATCATGATCTCGGAGCCATCTCGGTGCAGAGCGGGGAGTCCGCTTGGCCGTAAGAAAATGGCTGCCGCATCTGCGCTGCCTTCCCTCATTGCTAACAGTGCCCTGGCCCGTCTGAAGCTGTGCTCAGGGATAACGATGCCCTCAACAAGCTCGATCTTGTCCTCATCGGTCATAACGTGCAGGATCCTGTCGAAGGCGGGGATAAGTTTGCTCACGTGAACACCTTCTGGTTGTGGCTGTCCAAACAAGGCGGCAGAGAAACAAGCGTTGGAACTTGTGACGGTCAGGTTGGAGGCGGACAGCACGATCATGCCCGCAATGTGAGGGAAACTCGATACACGGAACGTTGGCTCGTCCGGCATCGCTTCGACAGTGACTGGGATGTTGATGCTGTTCGAAGTCCGAGCGGTGTAGCTGCGCATGAGGTCGATAGATTCATAGTCGAGCGCTCCAGTATTGGTTCCTACCAGTCGTGGTATACCAGGAATCAGTCGTTTGAGGTCCATTCCTCTTCGTAGTCGATCGCTTCCGAACACAGCCTCTGTTGCGCCCCAGCCCTTGGATACGCATCCGACTTCGTCCACGTTGATGTATACCACATCCTCTGCAATCTCCTCAAGCACCCAAATAAGACCTCCTCGCTTCTCCTTGACCCATAGACTGGCAGACCCAGTTGAACCATTTCGCTTTTGTATAGGAATGACATCGCCACATAGAAGTACTCCTCTTGACCCCTTCGATTCGTGGTTAAGTTTGCCAGTTTTCTTCGCGTTGTAGTATGATGAACCGCTACCATCGTCTGTCTTGGCCTTTTTCGCAGCTGCGACACGAGACGGTGCTTTACTAAGAAGCCTCGCTGTAACGCCACTACCGACCTTCAGGGTTGACGTGACGTTTATCCTCGATGATGGACTATCTTTATGGGAATCAGGTTCTCTGAGTTTCCCTTCGAGCCACTTTCTTCTATCCTCGCGGACGACTTCGAGAATGCCTAGCTTACGAACCTCCGCCCTTGTCACTCCGAACACGAGACAGGCCAGGTCGTTCGCAGACGTTATAGTCCATGGGGCTTGTGCCTCTGTGGTGAAGATCGCTTGTGCTGCTGGGACGTGTCGATTGCCATGGCCATGAGGAGCTGCACCAGCGGATCGTGGTCCAGGCACGTCACCGAAGCTCGGTGGTATCGTAGGAATGGTAGTGGGTGATATGATGTGGTTCATTTGGGCATTATCGCCAATCAGGTACGGTTGAGCCAAGGCATCGTTGAGCTGACTTTGGATCGTTAAAGGCGCAACATCGGTGAGCGTCCGTTTCAGAGCGGCACGTTGAGGTCGTTTCGATATCGGCGCCGGAGCGTCACTGGGTTTCAAACTTGAAGCGTCCTGCGTGAGGTCGGACGAAGAGGTGTTGGGCGTGTCTCTTGATTCGGAGGCGCTGCTTGTGTCAAGGACTTCGGTTGTCGTGACTCTGTGCACAGGCGGCCTCGCAGTCTCGAGCATGCTCTCCGGGCTCTCCGATCGGTCTCTGATTGCAAAGTCCTTGTCGAACAGGTTCTCGCCTGACATATCTGCCGGCCCGGTGACAGGGCCAAGTGCGCCGAAGCCATGAGCTCCCGTGCCATCCTGTCCTATCAGGTTGGCTCTTGTCAACAGCTCCATCATGCTCTGCACTTCCTGGTCTCCACTGAGTTTTGCCTGGGCATTTGCAATTCCCGGGTTCGTTGCCGCCCAGCCCAGCCTGTCGCGCATGAAGTCTATTGATCGCTTCAACACATTCTGGCGGTTATGTATGAACTCCTCCGACTGTGTCGCGAACGAGAACGAGTGAAGCGACTCGGCGGAGAAGCGTGAGAGGTCTTCGCCAAAAGCGAACGTCGGCGAGTCTGGGGCTGAGGGAGCGGATCCGGAGGGGCGTCTCGAGACAGGTGGGGTAGCAATGTTCAAAGAAGTGGCTCGTTGCGTCGTTGTGGACAGCCGGGAGCCGGGCTGCTGGCGGATGCGGCGAAGACCAGAGGCTCCCAGGCCATGCTCGTGCTCAGGCAGTATAGGCGACCTACCGCAGTGTCAGCCACTACAAGGACCTATCAAACAGAGCCTCTTCCTGGGTGCATGTCGTGCATCAAGAGGCGCCATGGCACCACTCACCTTGCCATGCGGTCTAGCTGTCCAGCATCGATGCTCATGCGCTTCTCGGAAACGAGGGGCGGCGGCGCTCCCGTGCGGAGACTGAGCAGGTTGGACGTGCTCTGCGTCTTGCCCAGCGGGGTGCCGAAGCTGGTGTCATTGTGCTGGGCGCGAGGCAGGGAAGCGAAGGTCGGTTCTTCTGGTAGAGAGCCTGGCGGAGTGAGCGTGTCAGCGGTCGAGCCCATGTGGAGAGTCTTGGTGGGGAGGCAGCGGTGACAGGCAGAGGCATGGGCGCAGGGCAGAGCGTCGCGCAGAATGTGGAGTGCGGCTGACCATGGGCAATGCGTTGTGCTGCGACACTGTGGCCCTGCAGCAGCCTCCCGCCGCGGTCCACGGGGCGCAAGCCGATGGGGCTGGAGGTTTCGCAGCGGTGAAGCATGCGTGGCTCGCAAACACGGCCACTGTGGTACACGATCATGCGGCCACGGCGGCCGTGGCAGGTGGCTGCTGGCGGGCGCGCATCATCTGACTTACCATGATCGTGTGGCCTGCTCATTCCCTGAGGCGTGCGGGCGCCCGTTCCCAGGCCTCGAACGCTGTCTCGGCTCGGTGTAGGGCGGCGCAGCGGACGGGCAGGATGCAGAGAAGTGTCTTGCACGCCGGCGACGGGGCGCTGCTCGACGTGTGCCGCGCGGGACGTTTTGCGTTGGATGCACCGCGCCGCCTCAGGAGCACGGTAGATGCGCGGGCGGGTGGTGCAAAGGGTTCGGCGGGGGAATGGGAATGCAGGGCGTGCGGGCGGTGGGCGTCTCAGCAGCAGCGGGCGGCGGTGGGCTCCAGAGACAGTGCGGATCTTGGTGGGATATCACGGCTACGGGTCAGAGGCAGCGGCTGTGTTGCAGAGGAGCAGACACGCATGCAGCTCTGGTCTCGGCCTCAAGACGGGAGTATTTGCATTGCACGTTGGCCTGCCCCGCACAGACGACGGGCCACCCATGGTCCTCGACTGAGTCGGCTCCTCGCTACGAGATCTGCTCAGATCCATCCACCATCCACCATCCACCATCCACCATCCACCATCCACCATCCACTCGCCCGCCCACCGTTTCTGCCCCAAAGCCCTCTCATCTCAGTCTGCTATTCGGCCACAGCAGTGCAACTCGGTCCGCGCGTCTGTGTCCCCTTTGCGACAAGCTCCACCAAGACTTTCCGGGCTCTCAACGCCCTTCGCACTTGAGCTAGCATATCTCGACATGTGCTCCCGGCCGGAAGTGCCATCCCTGCTACACTCCTCCATGATCCAGCCCACACGCCCCGTAAATTTGACCCAAGCCCCTTCATGCTCGCCAACTTGCGTGAATGCCACTGAATGGTGATTTATGCCGATTCCTCGCCAGCGCCCGGAGCTTGCGTCGCGGAGCCGAGGTGGCGACGTGTGTTTTCGGACGCAGCCTTCATTTCTTCTTCATCATGCACCTCGCTGCAGGAAATATCTTCTTGAGACTCTCCGTCTTCCCCGGCCGTGGTCATTGGCTAAGCCTTACCCGTCCTCTAGATCGGGTCCCACGTGTTCGCTCTCTCGTCAATATCGACCTACCGATGCAGCCGCGGCACCTGTAACCAGAGCGCGTGAGTGGTCTGACCCTGTACATGTTCCGCATCCATCAGCGCTGCCGTGACACGTCCTTGTGCTCGTTCCAAAAGTTTCGGCAGGCTGTAGGCATCTGAGCAATAGTCGGCAACAAGTCTTGTGCGTGAACATACCTCGATGCATGTTGACTTGTTCAATCCACCACTCGCCAAAGCTGTCATCAGTACTCAAGTTTGCCGCTGTCACTCGCTCTTCCCGCTTCAGTCCACACAACATACATGGTTGTCGGGCTGGTATGCCACCTTCGGACTGCTTCAATGTCCTGACCGGCATGGTTTCTTGAATGTCGGGCACAGGGCCAAGAATACCACTTTTGATCTGGTTCGCACCTGACACGACATGTCGCAGTCGTCCAACTTGCTCTTTCCATGCCCTTACCACATCAGCAGTCTCTCTTTCTTCCTTCATGTTCTCGCCCTTGTCGATGCCTGCCAGTTTCATCCCCGATGTGGCTCGTGATGATGCTGGGCCAATCCGCATGCCCTGGGACAAGTGCTGGTCCCGTTTCCAGCGTAGTTTTCTTCCCGCTACAATTTGGGCTGCTACGTTCGACAGCATCAGATAGCCTTGCAAATATGCTATTGTTGCCGGTTCAGCCATCAGCTTGTTTCGCATTGGCAAAGGTTGAGCAGCCATAGGCTTGAATAGCTTGTCTTGTGCTTCCGTGAATAAAGAGGGAAACAGGGACAGTAAAACACCAGGCGGTGGCACATTGGTCGGTGGCAGTTCCCCAGGTTGAGGATCGGTAGCGTCCGAGGATAATATAGGTGCAGGCATTGTCGAAGATGAGGTGGACGGTATGGATGTGGTAGCTGCTATGGCGCTAGTTGCTGTTGCTGATTTTGTGGGAATTGATGCCTCCCAGTCATCAAACGTGTCCCAGGAATCTTCGTTCTCTACAACAGGAGCTGCCGTCTTGATTACTTGCTTCTTTCTAGGGGCGGCCTTGAAAGCTGCATTGGTCGCTTTTGCTGTAAAGGGTGGACGTTCGGATACTTGACCTAAGTTATTCGTTTTTACTACACCAGCCGATGCGGGAAACGTCTCTGTCACGCTCATGTCTCCTAAGAGATCTGCTAGCGCAGATGATGTGTTATCACGTGCTGGCTCTGGCAGATTTCTCGTCTCCGTGCCTTCAAAATCGCCAAAATCGTCCTCGTCGTCAAATTCGGCTTCTGCGTCGAACAAAACGCTGGGATCCGTCGATTTCTTAGCTTTTACGATCGGTGCTTTCTGCCCTGAGGACTGCACAGATTGGGGAGGCCGTTCAGTCGGTTGGCTGATATTCCATAGATCGTGTGATGGCTGGGCCGCTGAGGAAACGAACGGATCCTGTTTCGCAGCAGCAGCCGATTCAAAACTCGTCCCGCCCTCAAAATCTCCCCAATCGTCATTGTCGTCGGTTGAGGCAGCTACTACTTGTGCCAGGGAGCTTCTAGGCTGATCTGGCACAGGAGGTGATCGTCGTGACTTTGGAACCGGAGCTGATGTCGAGCTCCACCCATCGAAGAAAGCAAAAGAGTCAGCATGTTGCACGCCCGGTCTTGGGGGAGGGGCAGGCTGCTCTTCCTGAGCTTGCACAGACTCCGATCCAAATTCGGCGAATAGATCCGCTGACATTGCTTGCGGGTTGAGGTTATAGTATTGGTATGATGTTGAAGAGCGCGGTCGCTGTTTGGTTGGCGAGTAGCCTGACGCTAACTGCTGAGGTGGCACGGTGGGTCCTCGACATGTGCTTCCTGCCTGCTCGTTGCGTCTTGTTCCTGGCCAACCGGGACGTCTTTCGACACATGTCACGTGTCTGTAATCGATTTCCTAGCACTTATGAGTATGGAAATGTCATGTTGAATTCTAGATTATAGCAGTTCTGTAGCACACGATGTGCTCCATCTTGCCCAATTGGGACGCGTAATAACACCGTATTTACCAGGTGGCAACCCAAAAGTCACACATCAGCCAGCAAACTATCCGACTCTCTCAATTCTAAATACATACATGCCTTTCCTCTCGAACCTCTTCCCTCCAGCGCCGACTTTCACACCGGCCTCCCTCCTCGACCTCTCCACAAAAGTCTACATCATAACCGCAGCAAAAACACCCTACAGTATCCTCCTCGCAAAAGCCCTCTACAGCCTGCACGCAACACTTTACATAGGCGGGTCCAGCCTCTCAGCCATAACACTCGTACTCACACAAATCCGCACAGCGCACCCATCATCCCGCGGGACCCTGCACGCCTTCCTCTTCGACGCCAACGACCTCTCCACCATAAAACCCGCTGTATCGCGCTTTGTCGAGGAGCAATGGCGACTCGATGTCTTGTTCCTCACCAGCACCCGCACCCGCATCCGCACCAGTACTAGCGAGTCCCCCACGACCACTACTTCTGTCTCTGCACAACATACCCTCCTCCCATCCTTCACGCTGGTCTCCCTTCTTCTCCCACACATGCTCACCACAGCATCACACTCCTGCCACCCTGACTCCAGCACGCGCGTGGTGTGGCTCACGCCGCCATGTACCGCGGAACAAGACGCGGTGCAGGAGTTGCAAAGAACGTATCATCTTGCGTATGAATTCGCACAGCGTAAAGACATGTTCGGACCCATAGTCAGCAATGCAGAGACTGCGCATACCCTGCCCAATAGCAATCCACTGGGTGTGCAGCACGTGGTCGTTGATCTCACATCATTGGCAACAACAATATCGAGATTGCAGCGGTATATGCGGCGATGGCTAGGAGGGGGAAGTGAAGAAAAGGGAAGGGGGGAGCATGAGCATGCGGCGTGGACACTGTTATATGCAGGGCTTGGACCTAGAGTGAAGAGCGGGGATCTTGTGGTACCTTGGGGGAGGAAAGGTATTGTGCCAGGAGATATAATGGAGGGTACAAGAGCGGGAGAGGAGGGAGCGAGGAGCCAGAGTGGTATGTTGTTTGAAGGGTATGGGATAGAGACAGCAAGTCTTGGGTAGAGACCACCATGATGCAGTACGAACCTTGAATGATGTCAACTATGGTAGAGCCGTGAGAAATAACAGAAAACGAAAATCATATCACGCTGCTCGTGACGCTAGCATATCACAACGTCACGTTGGCGATGGAATCTTTTTTGTTGTCCACCAATCATTCATTCAATTCATTATGAAGTCTACGGAAGGACGACACCAGGACACCTTCCAACCGTTATGCATAAGTCATCAAAGCTTTTCCGAAGCTACCGCATCCCCAGAACCAGGTATCTAGAGACGAAGAAAAAGAAACAAACAATCTGAGAGCAGACCGCTTATTTCTTGGTAGCCTTCTGGGCGGCCTTGGTGACCTTGCCGGCCTTGTCGGCCTTGGCGACGGACTTGATGACACCGACAGCGACGGTCTGACGCATGTCACGGACGGCGAAACGACCGAGAGGGGGGTAGTCAGTGAAAGCCTCTACGCACATGGGCTTGGAGGGAACCATCTTGACGATGGCAGCATCACCAGACTTGATGAACTTGGGAGAGTTCTCAACAGACTTGCCAGTACGGCGGTCAATCTTCTCGAGGAGCTCGGAGAACTTGCAGGCAATGTGGGCAGTGTGGCAATCGAGGACTGGTGCGTAACCGGCACCGACCTGGCCAGGGTGGTTGAGGACGATGACCTGGGCGTTGAAGGACTCGGCACCCTTGGGGGGGTCGTTCTTGGAGTCACCGGCAACGTTGCCACGACGGATCTCCTTGACGGAGACGTTCTTGACGTTGAAGCCGACGTTGTCACCGGGGACACCCTCAACGAGCTGCTCGTGGTGCATCTCGACAGACTTGACTTCGGTGGTGACACCAGCGGGAGCGAAGGTGACGACCATACCGGCCTTGATGACACCGGTCTCGACACGACCGACGGGAACCGTGCCAATACCACCGATCTTGTAAACATCCTGGAGGGGAAGACGGAGGGGCTTGTCGGTAGGACGGGAGGGAGGGTCGATGGCATCGATGGCCTCAAGGAGGGTCTTACCAGTGGCCTTGGCCTTGGTCTCCTTCTCCCAGCCCTTGTACCAGGGGCAGTTGGGGGAGGCATCAATCATGTTGTCACCGTTGAAGCCGGAGATGGGCACGAAGGGAACGTGCTTGGGGTTGTAGCCGACCTTCTTGATGAAGTTGGAGGTCTCCTTGATGATCTCCTGGTAACGGTCCTCGGACCACTTGGTGGTGTCCATCTTGTTGATGGCGACGATGAGCTGCTTGACACCGAGGGTGTAGGCGAGCAGAGCGTGCTCACGAGTCTGGCCATCCTTGGAGATACCAGCCTCGAACTCACCAGTACCGGCGGCGATGATGAGGATAGCGCAGTCGGCCTGGGAGGTACCAGTGATCATGTTCTTGATGAAATCACGGTGACCGGGGGCGTCGACTAAATTTGCTGTTAGTTATGCTCAATATATTCTCCCGACTGTGCTGATAGTGTTGCTTGCGGGTTGCCTACTTGAGCTGCTGACCATCCGTGGCGAACACATCATGAAGCAGCAGCAAAAACACCATGAGAGAGAGAGAAGGGAAGGGCGGGATCACTAACTAACTGTGACGTAGTACTTGGGCGTTTCAAACTTCCACAGAGCGATATCGATGGTGATACCACGCTCACGCTCAGCTTTCAACTTGTCGAGCACCCATGCGTACTTGAAGGAACCCTTGCCGAGTTCGGCGGCTTCCTATGGGTGTTGTCAGCGGATTGTTCGTTGAGTTCGTAATTTCTGAGCTTGGCTGCAAGATGGGTGGGTGTGCGTCATGGTGTTGCAGTTGGCGAAGTCCGGAACGGGACTAGCGCGCACTATCAACTTTTCGCACCCCACCACCTAAATTGCCCCTCATCGCGCGCGCCAAAAAAAGGCGCAGCTGTCAGACAAGGCAACAGGCGTATGCAGCTCTCCCGCTCAAAGAAAAGTGATGCCGTACCTTCTCGAACTTCTCGATGGTACGCTTGTCGATACCTCCGCACTTGTAGATCAAGTCTGTATGCCAATGTGAGTGATTGTGGCCCCGCAATGGTTCGGGAGGAGATGCTTACGGCCGGTGGTGGTGGACTTGCCAGAGTCGACGTGGCCGATGACGACGACGTTGATGTGAGTCTTCTCCTTACTGGCGGCTCGTTAGCAAGTGTGCGGGTGAGGTGTGTCGGCGGGTGCATCGAAGCGCTCGAGGCTGGCGGGGCTGACTTACCCCATGTTGGCGGTGTTTGGAAGGTGTGTGGAAGTTGAGTGAGGTGATTGAGTTTCTCTGCGCAGGTGTTAGCGAGCACCGGATGACTCTGGAAGGCAGGCTGACGCACCAGATGATACAGCTGCGTGTATTCGGTGTGAGGACAGCGACGAAAAGAGGGTGCGGGCGAAAGTGTGTAGATATAGCCCAGGCGAAACGCGCTAGTGGAGCGGCGCTAAGCCCCTCCGTTGGGCAATGGGAGGGGCAACAACCCACAACGCAGAAATTTTGCTTGCACCGCCATCTCGCTGGTGACGGCAGCGCAGGCAGGACGCGGCCCCGTGATTGGCTGCCGGCCTCTCCAGTCTTTCCAGCCCGCCCGACCGCCCAGTGTCTGGCCTTGCCACTCTTGCAGCTGATTCACAACATCACAATACACAGTATACACCTTGACAGTGTGCCCGCAGTTCATGTGGCGGGGTACAAAGTGACCTCCATTGTGCCCCACCATGTATGCTCCTGGCTCTGTGTTTGCTGCATGCAAGTGGGCCTCCCTCCATATTTGCCATCAACCACGCTCACGCTGCCCAGATCATGCACAACACCGTGTCCATCTCTCTTTTGCCACTAGGTACTGCTGACTGCTTGCATTGTGCTAACATGCCACATATATTCCGGCCTCGGACCTTACGCTTGCTCTTCATTGACTCATCCACTGTTGTCACTTGTGCCCGATGCTGAGCGCCTTTGTTCGCCGCCCTTTGCACTCACCACCCATGTCGCTGCCGCCTTTCGAACATTCCGATACGGATCTCCTCACTTGCGGCTGAGCCAGGGTTCTTCCACTACATGGGCCGGGAGACGACATGCTAAACATGTATCCATTTTGTATCATTATTTGGACGGCTGATTAGATTCATCTGTCCATTGCAAGATGCAGGATGTCTATTGGGTACTGCGAACATATCCAAATAAGCTCATCTTCTCCTGCTCGAATCATCACATTATCTCGTAGTCTTCTACTACCTTTGTCCTGCTCAGCGGAAACCCCACAGACGTCTCTCACTCGTTCAAATTTCCACCCTCGCCCCCCTTTCTACTCTCCAGCAGTTCCTTCCCTTGCTGCTTGTGATGAGCAAGCTGGTGAATCTTATCGTCGTCCCAATCTCCAATGACACCACCGGTTGGTGCTGAGATTGGAGCTGTAGGAGCTGGGGTAAGGGCCAAGGCTAGGGGTGGAGCGGCTGGAGTCTTGTTTGTAAAGCTCAGCCTGGGTGCTACGAACGGCTGTGGAGGAAATGCCCGCTCTGGTAGACTCGGCGCTGTACCAAAACACATAAGCAATCAATCACTCGAAGTTCTCTACTGCATAATTGTACCTGTACTCGCGCCCTCGTGTTGGCTTTGTCCCACTCTCGCAGACCTTAGAGACCCGCTTCGACGCCGCTGTCTTGGCGCATGTACGAAGCTCTCGCCGTCCCAGACCAGGTCTGAGCCGGCGAGATAGCGCCACGAGTGCGCTGGGTCCTCCCATGGAACGATATGAGGACGGGGAGGCTGTGCAGGAATTATTACTTGGGAGGATACAAAAGGCGGAGGATGGGGACGTACGGATTCGATCTAAGGAGCTTGGCCGTTCACGGCTCGGTCGTCGCGAACCTTGTTGGTCCTCATCGTTGGCTCTGACGCCGTTGTGGGGCGCCATCGCAGGTGTTGTGGAGTTGATATAGAGTAAAACGCAGGAGCGGAGGGCAATTTATATGGGTGCAGGAGAGTCCTGTAGTCACGGTGAATGCCAGAATGCTATAGTCATGGTAAGCACGGAATATACTATACCATACGGCGTGAAAGATGAAAATCAATCGGGTTTTCTGGTAAACGCCCGCTTCTATGATGCTCTCCCCCAGTCCACGAAGATCTGGCCTGTTTCTATCTCATTCACACAGAGTTTGCTGGGTGGCTCACATGAGAGCTACATGGTCTGCTGAGAAGGTCTGAAATGAAGAGCGGATAGCTGCAAGCAGGCAGGTTTTCGGCATACGCAGGCTGCTCTACCATAATAAACATTGGAAAGTAATTACATGTAGCTTACGGAATTGATAGCCAGCTAGCGTGACTGCTTTCCGACGATTCGAGTCTCCTAGAGTGATGTCCGCCAAACAATCCCCAGTCCTGGATCCATTACCTCATTGTAGACAGATGCAACTATAAATTTTTGATATACGTATACGTACTTAGCGGCGAGAGAATACATAGTACAGTCGAGCTTCCTACTAATTACTGCTTTCTTGAACGTATCCTCCATATGTCTCTATATCGTGTACAACTCCTCCTCCACATCCTGCTGAAGCACTCCCGTAGCTACCTCGTTGTGAATCTTCGACTTGTTATGCCTCTTGAGGGCCGGAGCGAAGACCTTGTCGCATGGGTTGTAAACATGAGTCCGATTCGCGAGGGCGATAGCTCAGGATGCTCGAGGGTGAGAGCATAGACTGCCCACTTCTTTGGTCCAGACGGCTGGGGAAGGCCTCGGAAAACGTCAAGACTGGGAGGCGTCTTTGAGGAAAGCACCGAAGCTAAACCAGGAGCAACGCGGAGAGGTGCAGAGCTAACTACAGAATTGAAAGCGGAGCGCGATGCAAAGGTGACCTTGAGCTGGGTACTGATGTACCAGGAGGGTAGATCCAGGTTCAGCAGAGTGAAAGCAGCATCGTCGATGTGTGCCTCCACAGTACCATTGCTGGGGTCGTAGAAACTCTCCATGAGAGCAAAGCGGAATGTAGCAAAATAGTAGTACAGGAATTGTGATGGAGACTGAAGACGGAGTAAGGAGGGAAACGGGCGAGATATACTCAATCCGGCGGTAGGATTTCATGAGGGCAGGAGTATCCTAAAAGGAGGAGCGCCATAGAAACTGCCGTAGATCGGAAATCGCGATAGAGAACCGGTGGCAAGAATGTCTTGTATTCGGCAGGAACCACTAAATACACAGAGCGCGGCGAAGAAGAGGTGAGTGTCGGTATCCGAGCTGGCTGAGAGTGATCTGGAGTGCGAGACCACTGTCACGTGCCGGTGCTTGGCACCTACTTATAGGCCCTTTCTTCGGCATAGCTCAGATAGTCAATACATCCTATCGCGCCATCATGCTACAAACACCGTTTGGTGCTGTGGGGAGTATACCGAGTGCGCCATCCAGTGCGACTTTGAGCGCGGTCTCGTTGGGATGTAGGCTTCAGGCGAGTGTGGCGAGTGCAGCTTTGCCTTGTGGGCTGCCTTCGTTTTGGTTCATACTGGTAGGTTGCGCAGAATACATGGGATGATGGAAGGAAGTTGCATTCATGGTTGAAGGGGTACTGCCTGGAAATGCCTAGAGACCGTGCTATATTGAGGTGAAAGTGATACTTCGTTCGGTGCTTGCAACAACACTATCGACTCTTTAACAAATGGTTGCGTCACTGTATGGTCGGACGATCTGACCCACTCATTCTCCATCCTGTTGTTCCGACCCCTCGACCATGAGGACCTTCGTGTACCCAAGCCTGAGAGGGATTGCAAAGCGGAAGCTACGACAGCCACGACGCGCACGCATGATTGCGTGTGAAAAAATACCTCCTAGCGTGGGCCTCCTTCTGGTACTCACGCTGGCTCAACACGCGCGTCTTCACAAACTCATCCTTTTACGCATGATGGGTCATTATCATCAAATCTTTACGCCAACTACACATCCACACTTCTCGTCACGCATGTATCTACGTCCGCGGTTTTCGAATAAGTGAATCAACGCTCAAGTGTAAAACACTACCATCGCCAGGTCCTTCAAAAATGCAAACATAAGGACGCTCGCTAAAACCATCGCAGCCTTTTGTCTGGATTCATTCTGTTACTATCTTGACTTCGGGTCCTTCTATCTTTTTCACTTTGCGACCCTCCCACCACGACATCAGCCCTGCGACCATCGACGCTCCACATCCCAGAGCGATGAATGTGCCAGTTGCCCATGACGGTCTATCGAACCGATTGTATCCCCACATGTAGTAACAAAGAACTGCCTGCAAGATTGTGTTGAGCACCATCATGTCAATTGTGAATGCCAGCTTCCAGATCGGTGTTGGTGGCGCGCGTTGGCCTGTGAAGGTTATGGTTGGCTTTCCATCCTCAAGCATGGCGTCTTCGTACTCCGCTGCAGGGCGAAACCATGCCTTATTTTGCACGGTCAAGCGGCGCATGGCAGCATGATCATGGAAGTGGATCACTCTGATCAGCCAGTAACAGTCGCGAAACCGCCAGGGCGCAAGCCCAAAGCCTGTCACACAAAACAGCGCGTTCAAAATTTGGCTGCAAATTTCGAGCCATATCTTGCGTGGGGAATAGTCGTCGTCTGCCGTAGGGTGGTTCATCGCCGGTGCAGCTTTCAACATCAAGAAGAACAGCATCGCTCCCCATGCCTTAGATTACAAGTCAGTTCAACTTTACAACGAGCAACCCTCATACCATCAACTCACAACTATATTCAATCCATAAATAGTGATCAGAAAGCCAGACGGTGTAATGAAAAACTTCCAAAAGGCTTTGAGACCATTCAGGATCGTAGGACACCATTTCTCCTTCGCATCAGATTTATGCTTTTCATGCAGTGATCGTAGATGCGCTCTATGAGGATGCTTCGGCTTTTCGGTACTCGGAGTGATAGATGAAGAATCCAGTTCGAGGATGGTCTTTGTGTTTATCAAGACAAGGTCGCCTGCATCGTCCGGTTTCGCAATCCGTGTCGAGTGTCCATGGGCGTTGAAAGTAATGTTGGAACCCCCAGATTCTGGTTCGCGAAGCTCTGTCAGGTTCGGTGCTTGAGCGATCGCGGTGGCTGTGGCCTGCCACATGCCAAGCTGGGGGCCAGCATTTATCACCGCAATTGAGGCTGCTCGGGCACGGCCAACAAGGCCTACTGATTTTTCAGAAACCATGTTGAGGGTATCCAGACACGATTTGGTAATAGATGCAATGTTTGAAAAAGATGTTCGACCTCCCGCTTGGACCTTTTCAATGCACTTGATCAGCAGCGATGGACCAAAAACTCGTTCCAAGGAGAGAAAGAGTGGGTGCCGGCTACCACCAAAATTGGCGCGCTTACCGGCCGCTTACCGGTGTTTACTAGTAAACCTTCCATCTCAGCGCTGTGGAATCGTCGGACCGATTAAAGGGAGCTCAGAATGGCAAAATGCTCCAGCTACTGTGCATAGAACTTGCAATAACCTATGATCCTCTTGCCGCAATGTATGTGACATGCTAATTAGCACTTGACGAATGGCTATCTCGCATACTGTTGTACTTGAACAGCAAGAAAATATGCTATCGCATACAGACAGTGTAAGCAAAACCCAGGCAACCGCATCCGCAGTGTACAACGCAATTAGCTGCCAAGGTCCGCTAAACTCCTGCCCAAACGTCTAGGATATCCAATATTCGTCCGCGGGTGTACAGGGAGACCAAGCTGGTCTTGGCGCACAGTCTCAAGAAAAGCCGTCAAGACTCAACATTGCAAATCCCTAGGGAGATATCTCAATACATGGGTACATTCGAGCATCTACCTAGTTAGGTACTTCTGTCTTCGTCCATGGTCCCGTTGGAGCATGGTGCACGAGAACATGTCGTTGGCTAAAGCCTCTTTGCGGCCTATTCCAGGCCTCCATGTAGATGCATGTACAGATCGACAGCGCTAGTCAGTAGCTATGACGGGGATAACAGTATCTGTCGGCTCTAGACGGATCGATTCTGATTGTATGATGCTGAAAACGTTCGGCCTCTTCGGACGCCCAAGATAATCCCGGCAGACTCTTGTGATATCATTTAGTCGTGTTGTTATTGTCTCCAGATTCCTTGTAGGCATCGTCAACAAGGCACGAATATTCACAATGCTGTCGGGTCCAGCAGAACACCATGATGCAGGTCATATTCGACATTCAAAATCGAAAGGCGTGGGTAGAGTCAATACATTTGGCCAAGTGTTGGTACAATTCCACGAAAATCCAACGCGTGTGAAACATTGGTTCGAACATGCCCAAAATCTGGAGGCCGCGACGCTGTCGAAAACCCGTGGGGAGCTAGCTACAGAGAGCGACACTCTGCCAGCGCCTCGATTACACATCGCCATACACATTTGCGGCTCTCGAGGCGATGTTCAGCCCTTCATTCCCATCGCCAAGTTGCTGCAGGCACCACCTCATAACCACCGAGTTCGGATTTGCACGCATTCAGCTTTCAAAGATTTTGTCGTAAGTCGTCGTGCATTAGAAGTCACTTCAGTACACTCCCGAATGTTGACAGTAATTGTAGGAAAGTAATGGATTGGAGTTCTTTTCGATTGGGGGTGACCCAGAAGCGCTCATGGCATATATGGTGAAAAACCCAGGTCTTTTGCCTAGCATGGAGAGTATAAAAGCTGGAGATATCACCAAAAGACGTAAGGAAATGGCAGAGATGTTCGAGGGCACATGGCGCAGCTGCATTGAGGCCGGTGATGGTCTAGGCAAGCGGACTACAGCCATAGATGTTGAAAACACGGAAGATCTCTTCATTGCCGATGTCATCATTGCCAATCCGCCGTCCATGGGTCACATCCACTGTGCGGAGAAGCTCGGCATCCCTCTCCATATGGTGTTCACAATGCCATGGTCGCCAACAAAGACGTTTCATCATCCTCTGGCTGCTATGGAATACGGAGACGTCGACCAGTCGGTTGCCAACTACTTCAGTTTTGCAATGATGGAGCTACTGACATGGCAAGGGTACTGACGGCAAATATTATGAGAGATGAACATTGTGCTGACCACTTGAAGACTTGGCGATCTTATCAACAAATTCCGAACGAAGACACTGAAACTTGATCCAGTAAGACCTCAATTGCGGACAGCCTCAACTCGTCTCATCTCAGCTAACACAATCTTCAGATAAGCCCAATGTGGGGTTTCCAGCTTCTCCCGCGCTTGAGGGTTCCGTATACCTACTTGTGGTCTCAAACCTTGATTCCAAAGCCCTCCGACTGGCAGGAACATCTTAGCGTAACAGGCTTCTCTTTCCTTCAACTAGGCTCATCATATTCACCACCGGAAGACCTGGTCAGCTTTCTGGACAATGGTACCCCACCCGTTTATATTGGATTCGGTTCGATTGTCGTTGAAGATCCTGCCAAGCTTACGAAGCTCGTCTTCGATGCTGTGAAATTAGCTGGCGTCCGTGCTATCGTCTCGAAGGGCTGGGGTGGTGTTGGTGCAGGCGATGCCCCCGAGAACATTTATCTGATCGGCAATTGCCCTCATGACTGGCTTTTTCAGCGTGTCTCTTGCGTAGTCCACCATGGTGGTGCTGGTACAACTGCAGCTGGAATTGCACTCGGCAGGCCAACGGTTGTGGTACCTTTCTTCGGGGATCAGCCATTCTGGGGCCAAATGATTGCTCGAGCCGGTGCTGGTCCGAAGCCGATTCCTTACAAACTAATGACTGCGGAAAGTCTAGCTGCAAGTATAAATTTTGCACTGACCGAAGAGGTTCAGGTTGCTGTGAAAAAGATGGCGAGTCAAATAGCCGCGGAGGACGGTGCACGAGATGCCGTAAAATCATTCGAAAAGAGTCTGAGCATCAAAGACATGAGATGTCATATCTGTCCAGAGCGCTTAGCGGCATGGTATGACACGCAAACAGGAACTCACATGAGTGGTTTAGCAGCCTGCGTTCTCGTTGAGAGAGGCTTCATCCATGCAAAACATTTGCAAGTGTGAGTGGATATACTATTATTTCTCAAGGGCATTACTAACATTTTCAGCTTACGGCATAAGCACTGGTGTAGGTCTTATTATTTCACAGACACGTATCAAGCTGACAATATTTTCGAGATGTCCATGAAGGAGCAGAAGGCCCCTTTATTGGCGCGATCGCAGCCGTCACGAACTTTCTCGCCACAGTCCGAACCGATACATCCGAGTTCAAAGCACGCCTCAAGGAAGACCACACAGTTACCTCTGTTAACACACCAAAGAAGGAACGTGTGAGACCAGACAAATCAGAAGAGGATACTCCACTAAAGAGATTAACGTCATCACAACTGGAAACCATCGCTTTGAGAATGGCATTGAGAACATACGAAGATGAGTCGCTGAAAAACTTGGAGAAGCCTCAAAAGAATCCTCGAATGGCTGAATTGGTCGCAAACCTGAACGCCGGCAAGGCCGGACGCAGTCGGCCACACCAAATAATGAGTGCAACTGCGCATTATGCCGGCGATTTGACCAAAACCACACTCCAAGCACCAGTCATGTTCTGGTACAACGTTGCCAATGGCTTCCGCAACTTTCCCTCGTACGCGATTACCAATGAAATTCATCGACGCCGTGACGAGATCACAGGTATTGGCAGCGGACTTGGCGTCGCAGGCAAAGAATTTGTACTTGGCATGGGGGAAGCATTAGGCGGCATTTTGCGGCACCCCTATGTTGGTGCAAAAGTGGAAGGCCCGATTGGATTTGGTAAAGGCATCGGTCGCGGCCTTTTCGCTTTCCTTCCGCACGCACTGGCTGCCATTTTCGGTCTCACAGGATACACGTTGAAAGGCATCGAGCGCGAGCTTTCCAAACGACGCCTTACCTCGCTTCAGGCGGAGCTCTATCTTATTCGTCTACGACAAGCAAACCGTGATCTCGAGCGGGCGACGGAACAAGAACAGGCCGACATCGTTGCGCGCTGGAAGTCGTTACATGGTGATGGGTCAAATTAAAGTGATATCGCATGGTACCATACTCGAGGCGTTACTAGAAGACCACGTGGAACCCCTAATAATACCTACCATTATTGTTTTACTACTGTAGCATAAGAAACCTGTTCCGAGTAGCGTACTCAGGGATTCCCTCATACTATGGTATCCAGGGTAAGTCTTGTTAATGAGGGTCGGATCGGATCCGCCGGACTTTAGGAGCTGATAAGAGCAGCAAATAAGTAGATTTCAATAGTTTCTCTTCTTACTAATAAGATAGAATATAGCTAAGAATCAAGATAAAGAACATAATAAATCCGACGTATGTAGCGGGTGTATTGTGTATGTTTTTAAGTGATCGGGCTGGACCCTGTTGACACTACTTACCCAGGAGAACATAGTCCACAGTTTTTGCGTTATTGATATGAGCCCGGCCGAATGGCTGAATGGCCGAACCTGCTTCGACGATAAGGCCGCAGGTACATCGCTCCACCGCTCTGCATCTTGGAACTTTGCGTTCGCCATTGATCGTTTTATTACTTCCAAGACGCAATCTACGATGCATGGTAGTCTTCCTACACCCTTATTGGCGTGGCAAGACGCGCAATCTCGGGCTTCATGTCGCCCTCATGTGCTTACTCGGCGTACCTGTCTCAGCCCTACAGCATGGAGCGAATGCAGTCACGCCGATAGGTCTGTAGAAAGAACTTGCGACTGAAAACGTGGGGGATCTTCCTTCGTCGGAGTTGCATGGCTTTGTAAGTAAAGGAGGTGGTACCTACGGTACCTATAGGATTGCTAGGGCATCATTGGCCCAAGCTTACCAGCGACCACATGTGTGGCCTTCCGACAAGCAACGGAAACATGACCGCACTTTGATGATGGAGTTGCAGGGATGTGTTCGCAATCTGCGTAGTTGTCTAATATGTTGACCGACTACGCTGATACAGACTACACCATCTCGATAATATGTAGCTTCGTGGACGAAAACGTCCTGTGGGACTGTCCCATACTCAACCAAGCATCGCCAACTGACCAAGAAGACCTGCTTTCGACTTCTGGCCGTCTCTCATGACGCTGACGTTGCGAGGTAGATGGAGCGCCGTGAGAATGCTCAATTGTATTGACTAATCCAGCAATGTAAGGTGCGTCTTCCGCGATCGTCCCGTACCCGCCATCCGACGCTCGGCTACGTCAGAAACTGTGGAAATAATGATGATACAGAAAAGTCGTGAGTTTGATCACTATACATCACCACAATCGAAATGACTGGATACGCATCGGATTACCCTCCTGTCGAGTTCGACGCAGAATACAAGCAGTTCTTTGAAGACTTTTATGCGACATCCGACACTCCTGATGCGCATGACAAGTACATTACCTATTTTACGAAAGATGCCACGCTGATCATGGCATCAAAGACTGCGAAGGGCTCAGATGGTAAGTATGCATTGAGTGAGCTACCCTTACGATTGGCTCACTTCAAACTGTCTCAAAATAAGCACTAACGTCCAAGCCAGAAATTCTCACGCTACGCAAAGCCATGTGGGAGAAGGTAGCCAGTCGGAGACACAAGGCACATAAAGTATACCCCTTTGGCCCGAATTCGGACGAAGTCATGCTGCACGGTACTGTGCAGTATGGCTTAAAGGCAGGCGGAGCATCAGGCCTCGACTGGGCAGCACGTGCGCACTTGGTCAAAGAGGATGGCAAGGTCAAGATGGACTTTTATCAAGTCTACTTGGTAAGATATGGAGATCAGTTTGACTTTTAAGCGGCTAACAATGAGCAGGACACAGGTGCACAAAGCAAGTAGCGATATGTAATCAGGTTCCATAGAGCACTACAAAGGAACTAGTAATCTTTCAGATGATCCAATATAGCATCATAGGATGGGGAAAAAGCACGAGTCAAATATTTAGACTCAAGCACTCAAGTCGCTTCATTGTCGTGATATTTTTGATTGTCTTAATAGTCCTTAGTATTCGATGTGCACCTATGTTAGTGGGATAGAGTCTCGCTTATAAGGGTCCTCGGCCACGCTGCCCCCACGAGCAGAATGATATTACAGTCGTGAATTTTGACGAATAATTCGTTGAGTGCACGGTCAGCAGTCATAAGTAATTCTCCGAGCTTTGCCTGCAAATGAACGTGACCAAGGACAGTTGGATGCTACTAACAATCGATTTGCCAAGCACACACCCGCCCGACAAGCATTCCATTGACCTTTTAAGCACACGTTATGATACGAAAGAGAAGGAGGCCAGCATCTGAACATGACGAACCGAATTAAGTTGGATGAGAAGATCTGCGCCTATATACTCCAGTGCTCAATAACGTATGCAAGGTCCTATATCACTCCCTTTCGTGGCTCAGATAGTTTGCCTACCACTTAGCTTATTTTCCTCCCCACAACGAGCTGAGCCAGCTGGAGCCCTTTGCCGCCTTCTCCTCGACGGCGGCATCAAACTTGTTAGCGGCAGCATTGACATTTGCACCGGCCCGGTGAAACTCCTTCTCAGCCTCAGCCTTTGCCTCTTCAAACTTCTTCTTCGCATCCGCGCTGTAGGCGTCGAACTTTTGTGCCGCCTTCTTTGCCTCGGCATCGGCGCGTTCAGCCTGTCATGGTTAGTAGATATAATGACATGGTTGGAGAATACATCACATACATATTGCTGCGCGGTCACACGAACTGCTTCATAGCCCTCCTCGCCGGCCTTCTTGGCCTCTTTGTCTTGGCCGGGAAAGTCACCCTTCAGCTTGCGTGCTGCGGTTGCGGCATCGTCTGGGACAATTAGTGGGCAGTAGGTTTACACACATGCGAACAACATACGCTCAAGCTTCTTCTCAGCGAGCTTTGGGTCGCCGCCCGCGCTATACAGGTAGTAAACACCTCCTCCAAGAGCAGCCAGCCCACCCCAAGTCGCAATTCCGCGTCCGCCAGACATGATGATGTGTAGATGGAAGGTGGTGAGGATTTGAAAGCGTTTGAGTGTGAATCGGTGATAAGTAAGAGGTTCTGTGCGATTGTGGGAGAAGCCAAAAGGAAGTACCTGTGCGAGGGGAAGTGTGATGATGCCTTTCGAAAAAGCGGGACTGCAAGAAGCGCATGCGTGACGTCATTTGGTAGCTCCCGCACAGACCCATAGCCGCGGTACGAACTGGATCGACGGAACTCATTGGAGGAATGCAGCGGTCCAGACTCACTTCTCGACACTCCTTCTCGTCTTTGGTGCTGCAAGGATGGCTATATCTTGTGGTTTTTGTTGAACATTACCGACTCTTTCACCTGTAAACACGTAATTAAGCCTTGTGGTGTCGATCACCCCTATCCGCTCCACCACTCCTGCCAGCAAGGCGCACAACCCTCATGTTTCCACGATAGTACCGGCGCGACGCTCGACGCATTTCCTTGCATCATTCTCGCGACTCATTCCGCAGTATGGCGGACCAAACGATCAATCTCGTCGATCACACTGACGGCGAAAACACGCCCCCTTCGCAAACCGAAGAGCAGCACCCTAAAACATCCGACCCGCACATCGACATCCTTTATGAGAATCAGCGCGGCTGGTTCGTCTTCGGCATACCTCTCTTCTCCTCCAAAGCCCTGTGGAACTTCAGGATCGATCCAGCACCATGGGTTGATGCAAAGTTTAGGCCATCGCCAGTCGACATTACAAATGCACAAGTACCTGATCCAAGCTGGGTGTGGGATTGGAAGAGCTGGTATGTCGATATGAGTCTTGACGTCGATGAAGAGGGATGGCAGTACAGTCTGCTCTTCAAAGGCTCGCCCTGGCATGGCAACCATCCTTGGTTTCACAGCTTTGTTCGGCGCCGGCGATGGCTGCGACGGCGAGTCAAGCAGAGGCTGCCACCCAAGACTAAGGAGACAGCACGTGAACGCATGTTCGGTGAGACATTCAGCATAGGCACAACGCTGGCTAGATCAGGCACCCTGGGCACTATGAGCGGACTAAGCAGCACTGAGGAGTCTATGGATGAAGAGATCAAGGACGTTGCAACGCTCATGAAGAAGCTGAAAGCTGCTGCTATCGACCGAGAGAAGATCATCATCATACACAAGTTTATCGATGATGGAGGAGAAGAGCTGCATTATCTGGCAGCGCAGGTATGACTTTTACATCATTTCGACAGCCGACAGCATCACTGACTGTAATTGAAGGTACCAACTATCATGTCCATGCTCATATTCCAGAACTCGCGTCGCCAACTCCTCTCCACACTCATGGATCGATTCGAGGCTGCCAGGTCCCATCGCGACGAACACAAGAAGGACGACAAGCCAGAAGGCGAAGCGGAACAACGGCGAATCGATAACCTCCTCAAGACTGTCGAAGCTGCAGACAGCGAATGCAAACAACTCGAGTACTGGAGCGATATCAAGAATCTTGTCGAGGAAGGCAAGGCGGGCAATGCTACTGACACGGACAAAGGTTGGGACGAGAAGTGGCAGGGACTGGACGTTAGTGGCGCAAGGCCTCCTGAGCCGCAGCACGCTGAAGGGTCGCGATGAAGCAGGATCGGGGGTGTTTATGGCGTTTGGGGGCATATGATACCTTGGCATTCACCTTGCATTAGCCGGACGTCGAATCGGACACTAAGCATAGCAGTATTGGCGTAATACCTCCGAGAACATGATTTAATAAATATGATGTCCCTTCGACATTGGCAGTCGGTTACTTCTTGACTACATGTAGTCTGACACGTATTGGTCCCCGAATATCCTCCAAAGCCGTGACTCCAACAACCTCCCCCTTCTGCATAATCTCCACCTCTCCACACTCTCTCTTCTCCCACATGACCTGTCTGATATCGTCCATGGTATCCCGCCACTCTGCTGCATCCAAGGTATCGAGCTCACCCCGCGATAAAGCACGAGCAATCTCGGACGGGCAAATCGTCTTTGGATAATCTCTGGAGCTCAGCAGGCGATTTGCATGGCGCAATATAGTGTCTTTCTGGGCGTCGTCTAGGACCATGACAACTGCTACCTTTGTGAGACTGTAGATCTCTCGGACAAGGCAGAGAATGCTTGGAGCCGGTTCGCAAATGTGACGCCGTGGTGGATAATGGCAGGCTGATGATGGATCTCGGCGCTACAAAGCGTGCAAAGCGATCGCCAGCCAGGATGCCGTGGAAGGTTTATCCAATCCGATGATGTCAGAGCGTCCAATCGGGGCGCGCAGGCATCCCAATCCGTTCATTTTCTTTCTTCGCGAGCTGCGCACCGCCGCACCCAAGCTGTAACCAAGCAGGGGCATTCTGTTGGGAGCATTGCGTGTTTGGCTGCTGCATCTCCGCGTCAGGTGTAAGATGCCGCTACGGATCCCCCACGCAATAGCGGGGCGCGCTTTTGCTTCTGTTTCGACGCCCCTCCTGCCGTTGCATCTTGGATCCCTTGCCTCGCCGCTGCTGCGTCCTGCTATATACTCGGCTTCTACTGCCTCAATCTCGACACCAGCTAGACTCTGCTCTTCCTCCTCTTCTTCTTCCTCACCACCTCCTAAGCTGTCCAGGATGTCCAACGTAGTAGACCAGAAGGAGGTTCGCAAGTATCTCCAGCAGACACACGACCGCATCTTCGAAAACAACAAAAAATGGGTCGCGGAAATGAAGAAGAAGAAGCCTGAGTTCTTCACCGACTTGAGCGCGGGCCAGGCTCCCGAGTACTTGTGGATTGGTATGTCAATTGCCTCTTACGCTGCTTATCGTCTCGTTCCTCCGCGCGCTATGCATCAGCACTCCCCGCCTACGATATGCCCCTCCGCTAACGTCCTTCCTCAGGCTGCTCCGACTCGCGCATCCCCGCCGAAGCCATCACTGGTCTCGACCCCGGCGAGATGTTCATCCACCGCAACATCGCCAACCTCGTCAACAACATCGACCTCAACGTCATGTCTGTCGTCAACTACGCGGTCCGTCACCTCAAAGTAAAGCACATCGTGGTCTGCGGGCACTACGGCTGCGGCGGTGTCAAGGCCGCCATGACGCCCAAGGATATGGGTTTGTTGAACCCCTGGCTCAGGAACATTCGCGATGTGTACAGATTGCATCAGGACGAGTTGGAGAAGATCACAGATGAGGATGCCAAGTACAACCGCCTGGTCGAGTTGAACGTGCATGAGCAGTGCAGGAATGTTATTAAGACGGCAGCCGTGCAGCAATCTTGGGCTGAGAATGAGTTCCCCGTTGTGCATGGATGGGTGTTTGGATTCGGGGATGGGTTATTGAAGGACTTGAAGTTTGACCACGAAGGCCAGCTGAAGGAGATTCAGAAGATTTATGATTTGACAAAGGATGCCTAGGCTGTGAAGTGGTAAGTACGTCAGAAGAAGTGGTTTTGGGTGTGCCATAAGCGTGGTGTTGAGGTGTAGAATGATGATTGGATGTCCTGAGGTCAGTCTGGCTCAGTTATAGGGGTATCAGAACAACTAAACAGATTCAACTGTCATCTCCCTTCCACTTGTCACAACGAGACGAGGGGAACATGTCAAGGTACCTACTCCTGCTCCAAGCCCACCATTCCAAAACTCTCTCTCCACAATCTCTGCTCCCCTGCCTCATCGTACGCCCAAGGCTCAAACCCACTGTTCCCGTAGAAAAACATACCCTCCTCCTTATCGATTTCCTCTCTACTCCTCTGCTCCACACAATCAGCAAGATACTTGCCGCCTTTGTGTTTCCACGCCTCGCCTACCGCAGCAGACACCTGCGTAGCCGCGCCCTGGGCCGCGCTCTTGACCGTCCGTTGCGTGTCCACGTCGCCAAAAAGCTCCTTTGCCTGCTCCGGCGGGACATGCACGCCGAGCCCACTGCCCTCGGTGATGACGCCCGGATGCACAGCCGTGGCGTGGAGGTGCTGCGCGCCGTAGTTGCGCTCGATGGCGTTTGCAAGCCAGATGTTGGCCGTCTTGGCCTGCCCGTATGCGGTCCACACGTCGTACGCGCGCGTCTTGTAGTTGATGTCGTCAAAGTGCACGGTGCTGAAGAGGTGGCCCACGCTGGTGACGCTGACGTACCGGCTGGGATACGAGGGCGTGGCGGATACGAGCAGCGCGGGCTTGAGGAGCTGGAAGAGGAGGAAGTGGCCGACGTGGTTGGTGCCGAATTGCGTTTCCCAGCCGTCGACTGTGAGGCCGTAGGGTGTGGCCATTACGCCGGCGTTGCCGATGAGGGCGTTGAGGTGCGAGTTGCTCTGGGAGAGGAAGGCCTCGGCGCCTTTGCGGACGCTGGAGAGGTCATCTAGTGAAAGCTCGATGAGAGTTATCTTCCCGCCGGTGGGGTGTCCTTCGCGTATGATCGAATCGACGACGGCTTGTCCTTTGGAGAGGTTGCGGACGGTGCCGTAGACGTGGGCGCCCGTGGTGTGAAGGGCGCGGAGGGTTTCAATGCCGAGTCCTGCAGAGACACCGGTGATGAGGAAGACTTTATCGCTGAGTTTGCCTGTCAGATTTTCATCCCGGATTATGTCCAGGGCTGTTGGGCGGGCATCGCCTGCTCCGCGCAGGTTCGCGAGCTTGTGGACCTCCGCATAGCGAGACATGGCGAGACGCGAATAAAGGGTTATTTCGATTACAAGGGTATTTGAATACCGGTATGGTTGGACGTTGTAGAATTGGCTTGGAACCGCTGGTTCTCTTGCTGTGACGCTGTCTACCATGTACACATCCTCCTCGCCTTATATCCTCTCTGCTCTTGCGGAACTCCATCTTCTGCAAGCTTACGGCCGAAATGTGGAGGCATTGCATGGGGACATAACCACATTGATCGTTAGCAAAAGACTTTGATCTCTTCTAAGAACGGCGTTTGCAATAAACCCTTGATCTGCTAAAGCCGTTTCTTAAGAGCGAGACACACCGCCTGCCGCTCTACTGCCGGTATGTAAGCTGCATACCTAAATAGTCAGCACCGGTCGTCGCTAATGTTGGCTCAGGCCGCAGCGCTCGGGGCTGAGATGGTCCGCGAACTCATCCGGCACATGGTTCTGCTCCCTTGTGCACTTACTGTAGCGATTCTGCTGTACCGCCTTCTGTCAGTCACGAGGGAAAGTAGCAGGGGTGTCTGAAAAGATGACGAACAAATCACAGATAAGAGCTGCTTGAGGAAATAGTTTTAATTCGTTCGTCACATCGTCGCGACCCTTGTCAATTTCCCTCGTAGCTGACAGAAGGGAGTAAAATAATATGCGCTAGGATAGTGCAAAATGACATGTATGCTCCTATACTACATACCCTTTCTACAATAAGCAGGTAGGAAATTTCACAATGGAATACATACCATACATTAAACATAGGACTTTCTTAATACCGTGCTAGAGCAAAAGAGCAGGCGAATTGCCAGGTGCTTTCTTCGAAGTTCTAGCGAGGCTGCAAAAAGATGAGAAGCCCGATGCGGGGGTCTAGAATATTGTTAGAACGGTGATTCGAAGGTGCGACGTCTGGAGTCTCTTACCGAACCCGCAGCCTTAAGATTGCACTGTGGCTAAGAGTCTTACGCTCTACCGATTGACTGTGTGGTTGTTAGAGAGTGCGTTGTTGGAGTGAAGAGTCATGAACATACGCTAACCGGGCAGGTGTTGATGGAAGAGCACGAATTTTTTTGATTCATATTGTCATTGCAGCTAGTGCCGTTGGCCGCAAAGTCTTCACCCGTAGGCACTGGTGTAACATGGCATGTCGAAATGATTTGCTCTGGGGTCAAGGAGCAAGGTCCGATTGAGCGGGGTACTAGCGCATAGTATTCAAGCTCGTAGCCTTGCTGAGCTTTTCGCGCTCTGATTCGTGGGTGCGCGAAGTGGGTCCACACGCGTGCACGTCAACGCGAGCAGGGCGCGTGCGCGACGGGTGTCGTTTCCTGTTTCGCCAACCCCTCGGCTCATAAACACTTGACAGTCACTCCTTTGCAGCTCTATTTGACATCACCATTGCTTCCAACGGCCATTGATTCTTCTATCCCAGCAGCTTATCCATTGTAATCACTCACCCACGATGTCGCCTATTGTTCCTGGACAGCTCCCGGCTGAGCTCGCCAGTCTCCTCGCGCTCCATTCATCCTTTCTAACTGCTCTCTCCTTACACTACGCCCACAACGGCACTTCCACACCTGCAGACCTCCGCGACATTGCCGCCTCAACGACATTAGTATGGAGACAGCGCAAAGTAGCTAATGATGATATCCGCCTGCTCATTGGCGTTCTCGACCAAGGACCATCCGGGCGCAACAATCCCTACTACCTTTCCGACTACGGCCGCGGCAAGATCTGCATCGAGATCAAGGAGCACAGCCCTCTGATGGAGGGTATGACGAACTTCAACGAGGAGGGTCTGCAAAACATGTTCAGAGAAGGCCTTGACAGTCTATGGTCTCAATGGTTTACATCACGCAAGATGATGTCGCGCCCTATCGCTATCCCCAAACGAGGAAAAGGACGGCCGAAGAAGGCCGACATGAAGCAAACACAGATTCAGGCGTTCCTCGATGATGAATCCATATCGAAATTTCTATCTGAACTTCCTCTTGCCGACATCACCACGTGCGAATCTCTGATCGCGCTCGCACCATCACAAGAGAAAGGGCGCAAGCGCTTACGAGAGATCAAGGAGAGCGTCCAGCAAGGCCGGTCGAACAAGAAACGTCAAGTAAGCGGCAAGGAGAATGAACTTGCTCCCATGGGAAACCAGCCGGCGCAGCCTAAAATCACCGACTTTGCATCTGTCCGCAAGAGTAATCTCCTCGATCGCATTCTTGCCAAGCAAGAAGCCGCGAAGTCAGGTCCAGCCGCCCTCACCCCAGCCGAGCTGCAACGTCGGGCTGCTTTACAGCGCGCGCCAGAAGTCGTTGGCGTTCTTTCTCTTCTCTGCGCAAATCGACCCGGTATGCGCGTTTCCTTCTCTACAACCACAATTCTCCAACAACTACAAGGCTCTATCCGGACACCAATCTCAAAAGAAGAGGCCTTGAAATGTATGCAGGTACTAGCGAGCGAAGTGGCGCCAGGATATGTGTCATTGATCAACATGGGCAGTATTTCTAGTGTTGTTGTTATTCCTTCTATGAGGCCACTCGACATTCAGAGCCGGCTCATCGCGCTTGGAGCCTAGTCCTCTGTGTTTACTGCGTTTTTGCTTGGGATTATTTCTGGGGCTTTGCATAGGCTGCTCCTTGTAGCGTTCAGCGATATTTGATAGCATTAGTAGCAAGACCAGCAAGTCATGTTCGTATTTATGCAACCTTCAGTATCTCGCCTAGGCCTTGCAAACGATCGGGTTGTGAGTAGCTTTGTTAGCTGCTTTGCGATGCGAGTTTCTGATCACTCACCTCGTTGCTGAAAATGGCATAGCAGCATTCGCTTTGCTACATGCATTTGTCAATGTTCTTCCGCTTCTGCACGCGGTAAACAAGCTTCCGTCGTGAACGAAACTTGCACGATACCGCGGAGCACGACATAGCGACCACGCTCGCACGCCAAGTCCAACTCCCCCAATGGACACAGAAGCTTAGCAGCGCAATCCTACTTAGCTGTTTGACCAAACATGCTCACATACGGCTTGGCGGCCGAACATCCAACCTCCCAGGTTTGTGGCGGAAGCTGCGACCCACCTGTAACGCAGACAGCAACACCATGCACCAAAACAGCCAAGCTTGGCACGCATTGGCGTTTGGACACTTTCTCGAACACGCCTAATTGCGCTGCAAATGTCCAGCATCTGTAGCACAATGCCGTGTGAAGTTATGCCAGGGCAGCAGTCCACGATTTCTTTGTGGTAAGCCACTGTCACCAAGACCTTTACAGGTCATGACAGCTTGTGATTTTTCTTATATCATCTTGGTTCGTCTTGTGTGGTCTTGACGTTGGTTCAGCCTCCCCACTTAACTTTCTCCATTGCTGCAGGTCGGCTTTCTTTTTTCCGATTCTCCTAGAGCCACTGTTGTAGTCAAGATGAAGGTCACTTCGGATGTTCTCGTTGCTCTCTTGACAATGTCAAGTGTGCAAGCATTTGCAGTACCTCCTCGTAGTCTGTACATGGTAAGTGAGATCTATAAAGCTTTATCTTGCAAGTGCTAACATTGTGCTAGGCGTCGCTCTCCTCTCGCTCCTATCGTGCCACTCCCGTCCGGCGCGAGGCAGGCTTTGCAAGCTTGGAGGGACTGACCACCGATAGCCTCGGGCGCCGAGAAGCCCAGGAACAACAGCAACAACAAGAGCAGTCTCAGCAGCAGCAGCAGCAGGGACAGCGCCAAGGTGGAGGTGGTCTGACGGTTGGAGGCATCACTCTCGGCGGACCTGGCGGCGGCATTACCGGCCCTGGACTCAAGCTTGGTGGCAACCAACAGGGTAACGGCCAGCAGCAACAAGCCGGACAAGCAGACCGTAATGACACAGCCGCAGCTGGTGAAGGAAAGGCCCCAGCTGCAGAGAAGCCAGCTGGTGAAGGTGCAAAGCCAGCAGCCCCAGCTTGTGTACTCCTACCAGAAGCTGGCGCAGGTGCCGGCACTGAGAACCAACCGGGACGAGCTGAAGGGGAAGCTGCCAAAAAAGAAGCACAGCAGGAAGCTGCGGCCGCGAAGCCTGAGAAATCCAATGGCGTGAAAGCAACTGAGGAGTCGGAGAGGTTCTCCCAAGAAGCTGGAATTACTCTCGATGGCTCGGGTAATGCGAAGAACCTTGGCGGTAATCTGGGGATTACGAAGGGCTCAGATGGAAGTACGTCAGTGGGAGGCGAGAATGGGATCAATGTTGCGTCGAACGGACAGGCGACGGTTGCTGGGAATGAGTAGTGTATGACTAGCTGACCGGTTTGGTCGTATCGATGAGATACATGTACCTAGATTTCTGGTTTCTGCAAGGCTACGATGTAGCAACCACGCACGATTCCTGCCAGTTGATGTGTCGTAGTGTAATTGCTCTACCTGTAAAGCCCTGCGACCTTTGCTTCAGAACAACGAAAGCTCACCGTCTTGTCTCTAGTAAATCGGACCAGCTCGACCGCCTGACGCGCACCAATTAGGTACATGTACCTTCCTATATAATTTTTCTCTGCATTCAACCCACAATCCTGTGCCAATTGACTCCGACTTGCCCTCCATGACTCAGAGCCATACATTCCACTATCATCGTCTCCGATACACTTCAAGACTTACATCACATGACACAAAGCTGTCTTCACCATTCTCGCCCTCGTCGTGTCGTACTGCACCATTTAACCTCACCTCACCATAAACACGCCATCAACAATGCCCAGACTCATTCTCCGCATGGGGCAGGAACGACCAACAACCCCACCTCCCTCCTCCACCCATCGACCATTCATCACCTAGCACCATCTCTCTCGGGAGGGGGGGGGGTTTACAATATGGCGACGAATCAAGGTACATGCCCATGAGCGAAATGCGGATTTTCCGCCCCGTGGAAAATTTGGTGAACTTGAGTATGATGATGCTGACGCTAAGAAAATGACCTGAAGATGAGGCTAAGTTCGAGATGAAATTCGCTTGGGCGGAACGGCGGATCAGCGACCTCGAGGGCGATCTAAAAGCACAACAGCGCAGATATGGTTTGTCTGGAGACCGAGTTCCACCAAGCCGAGCAGATCATCTTTGACGAGGGCCATGTCATCAATGCCCTATACGCTGAGCTCGAGGACATGAAGAAGAGGGCTGAGGAACGGGAGGAGGAGATTGCCACGCTAAACTTGTCTGTCGATCGCGTAGCAAGCCCAGAAGAACAGCAGCCGAGCCTACACAAGCAGTTCCAGTTGCTTAAGTCGGAGAACATGAGTCTGGAGAACAAGTTCGGCATCATGAGCCTCGATTACGATGCGTTGAAGAGTCGACATGATAGTGTGCCGTTGTATGGAGCGCACGTGCACGAGCTGGAGACAGAGCTAAGCGCTATGATTACGAAGCTCCAGGCGCTCGTTTCCGTAGAAGCCGAGCTCACTGCGAAGAATTTGGCTCATGAGAAGCTATAAGGAAACAGGCCACTAAGATTGATTTCCTTCGAGCCAAGGATATGAACCTCGAGCATGATCTGGATGAAGCTCGGTCGAAGATTCGCTTGTTGGAAGGAGATCGAGACAAGTATGTACCGAGAGCCAACTTGAAGTCTTCTGAAAGCTGTCGTACTCCTCGGTGCCGAAGCAAATTCTGAGTAGTGCTGACTTGTGTCCATGTAGACTCCATGCCCACCATATGCAACTGACGCGCAATCGAGCTGCACTCGCCAAAACCCATACTCACACCATGGAGAAAGCAAGGCATCCTCACTCCGAGGATCAGAAGCCTAAGACGGACAAAAATGACATCCAGGCGAAAATTATCAACTTGAAGGACTGGCTCGCCCTCTACCTCACACACCTCGACCTGACGTAAACCGGCTTCCGCATTTTCAACTGCGAGCATATCAACCACCTTAGCAACGTGCCTGATGGAAACAACACCACTACGGAGCTCAAGCTCGACAGTATAGCGCTACATATTTTTCAGGATTGGTGTGATGACGACGTCTCTATGCGGAGGTACAATTTCTATCGACAGTGGGTCCTAAAGCACCATCGTGCGCATGAGAGAGCCGCTGAGGGAAAAGGCATGGCGCCTTGGAGGCTGAAGAAGCATTTTGTTGGGCTGGATCAGCATCGTGGTGCAAATATCACGTACAAATGAAGGGGCGCGTGGAGATACGAGTTTGACAGCTCGGACTGTCGCAGTGGTGTCTGGAGGAAGGTGGTAGGACAGTCAAGTAGAGAGCAGCGAACTGGGACTCTTCGGGGGCAATGCGTGACGCTGATATGTAAGTCAGGACGTGTAAGGGCGAGGTAAATGCACGTGAACAGCAGGCCGGCTTCTTAGCAATCCCAGTACTCCAAGCTTCCACAGACAGAAAGCCAAATACAAGATACAAGATGAAGAGAACAAAAAAAAGATATCCAAGCAATCCCCCCACGCATCAACTCTCAAAATGCCCCTCTACGTGCCTCGCAACCGCCACCTCATCCCCTTCAAACCCCCCACAAACCGGACAATTCACAACCTCTACCCCGCTCCTCTGCCTCCCCCCTCTCGCCTCCTCATACCGCCGATCCGCCTCCTCCAGCACCGCAAAATACCCACCATCCGCAGCACCGCCGCCACCCTCCCCGCCAGCCCCCTCATCATACAAATACCCATCCAACTCCCTCACATCCCGCTCCGCACGCAGGCCCCCCCTCCAGCCACCCGATCCCGTACCCGCCCCCGCATCCCCTCCACGCACACGCTCCTCCCCCGCGTGGCCCTCCGCCAGCGCCACAACGCTCTGCACGCGCCCGACGCGCCCGTCGCGCAGGCGCACCTTGACGCCCCGGGGATGGTCGCCGCGCGTGAGCACGTCGGCGACGACGCCGCACACGCGGGCGCCGGTCGGTTGGTCGATTTTCAGCACAATGGACACGGGGGTGCCGGGGGTGAGGGAGGCGTGCGGGGGGACGCGGGGTGGCGCGGCGTGTGGTCTGTGGGGTCGGTGGGCTGGGGTGGTTTGGCTGCGGGAGAGGGGAGCGAGGGGGTGGCTTCTGGGGGGTGTAGGTGCTGGGGCGGCTTGGGACTGGGGTGGAGGAACGCGTTGGTGGTGTTGGTGGTGTTGGCGGTTTGCGTGGCTGTGGGGTGTACTTCTGCCTCTGCCGCTGCCTCTGCCTCTGCCTCTGCCTCTGGCTTGGTCTTGAGGGGGGTTTTCCATCTCTTGCTCTTGGTGGTGTGGTATGGTGGGGGTACTGACGTGGATGTTTATGGACTTGTTTTCTGGTATGTTTCTGGTCTTGGATAAACTAGGTATTGCTCGCCACAGGGCATGGGGCTTTGTGCTTATTGCGGAAAGTTTTGCTCGGCCGGAGAACATACGGGTTTCTTGAATCAGAACGGCCAGAGTCTTTGCGAGAAATCTGCGTTATTTCGGTTGACGGAACAGGCTTCACGAGCAGATATTGTGCGAAGTGTGTCGAAAGGTCAGAGATTCTGGTGCTGCTTCATTCGGCTAGCCTCGCAGGAGACCCTGGTTGAATTATGTGATAGGCGGACTTTAAATTGTCTACATGCACACTACAGTCCAAGAGCACAGTAATACAAGTATCAATATTCTAGATATTACACTACTCCGCACGCAGTCAAGTCCTGACTATGATTGAGTAAGAATGACGGACGCCAGCAATGCGAGAATGGCCAACGCAGTGCCAATGTCCATGCAATGCCGTCAAGAGACGCATTCTATCGATAGCTCGCTCGCGCTTCCATGTATCCAACGCCAGATGGTATAAAATCGTGTACAAAGTATCGCACCATACGTATAGACTTGAAATGAATGGCTTCTGTAGCGGTTTCGAAGTTGAAGTTCGAGAGTAGAGCCCGGGGTCGATGGAACAGATCGATGTGTTGCGCATATGTGGTTTAGAATGGAAATCCTCCCGGTGGGCCTTGGCCTCTTCGACCATGACCACCAGGCATGCCGCCCATTCCGCCAAATGGACTGCCACCACCAGTCTGGAAGGAAAAGCCGCCACCACGGCCGCCACCCATACCTCCTCCCATTCCACCGCCGAACATTTGCATCACTGTTCATAATGTTAGTGGCTATCAGAAGAAACGACATGTACAACTTACAGATTTCAGGGTCGATACCGCCACCCATACCGCCCATTCCGCCGCCCATGCCTCCACCAAACATGTCGGACGGGTCGATAAGATCTGCGCCAGAGTCATATCTCTCACGTTTTTGAGGATCACTCAGTGTCTCGTGTGCTTCTTGAATCTCCTTGAATCTGTCGACGGCCTCTTCGTCATCTGGGTTCTTGTCAGGGTGGTGAACAATGGCGAGCTTCCGGTATGCCTTTTTGATCTCTGTTTCTGTTGCGTCCTTCTGCAAACCAAGGATCTTGTAGTAGTCTTTCCTCTTGCTCTTCTTGAGCTCCATCTCGGCGTCACGAATATCCTTGGCAATGCCCGGCTCAGAGGGATTCTCTTCCTGAATGGCCTTGAGATCGCGCACTGCCTCTTCCCAATTGCCGTTCTCTCCCAAAGCCTTCGCCCTGGTCTTTCGTGCCTTGGTGTAGGTCGGGTCGAGCTCAAGCGCTTTCTCAGCGTCCGCAATGGCTAGCTTCCAGCTCTTTTGCCGTGTATGGCAGAGGGCCCTGTTTAGGAGAATTTTTGAGTTGGTGTTCTTGTTGGAAGGATCAATTCCCAAAGCCTGTGAGTATGTGTCGATTGCCTCCTTGAATCGCCCAGCCTTGAATGCAGCATTGCCCTCCTGCTTCATGCGCTCCAGTTTCTGCACCATCCGCAGGTACCTGACAGCGTCCTTGAAGTCGGGATCGCAGCTGAGTGCTTGCCTAAAGTGCTGGATAGCCTTGTCATTCTCGCCCTGGGCATACAACACACGACCACGGAGAACGAGGGCGTCTGGGTCCTGGTTGTTATTCCGCAACAGTGCCATAGCAATGTTCTGCGCTTCTCCAAGCGCGTTCGGGTTGCCCATGCGTAGCTGGGCCTCGCCGCGCATAAGCTGCCATTTGCGGGGCCTGTCGACAGCCACACCGAGGCCTTTCTCAGCCTCGTTCAATGCGTATATGACCATCGAGCCAGAGCCACCCCTTTGTGTAGTCTCCTCGGCCGTTCTCAGATGCTTCTGCATGGTAAGTGCGGGCTGCATGTCCTTGACTGTAGCATTGATGGACTTGTACACTTGCACAGCTTCGTCGGGTCGTCCCAGGCTGGTGTAAACTCTGCCCAGGCGTAGGAGGATTTTCATGTTATGTGGATCGAGCTCGTCGGCCATCTTGCAGTCCTCCATAGCTTCGACAAAACGATTTGCGGAAATGTAGGCAGCGGCACGGTTGGAGTAGTAGGTGGGATTCTTTGGGTCGGCCTCGATTGCTGTCCGAGCGAGGGATTAGCTGTGTCCTACCACTGTGCACTGTCGTGCAAGGATCGAGACCACACGGGTGACGGAAGCGGAAAGTCAGACGACGCACCTTTTGAGTATTCCTTGATAGCGGCAGGATAGTCCTTGATCTTGAAGAATTTGTTGCCGGCAGCCTTGTACTCCTCCGCGTCAATGGTGGGCAGTTCGGCGGGCGGGGTGGCTGCCTCAGGGGTGGCAGCATAATTTGCAGACTGCGGCGGCGGGCTCTTGGTGTACCTGTGTGGGGGAGGAGCGGGAGTGTGGCCATTGGCGGCGTTGGGCTTGGGCTCTGGCGGGCTCGAGGGCGCCGGGGAGGACGAGTGCTCGCGGTCAATGTCCATGGGCTGGGGTGTGGGCTGGTCGTTCATGGCGGACATGGCGGAGAAGGACAGGCGCTGGCGCTCTTCGGGGGGCAGGTTCAGCGGGTGAGAGTCGGCGTCGTACTTGGAGGAGCGGCGGGACGAGTAGGAGGTGGGCCGTGACCTCGCAGCGCGGTCGCGGTCTTTGGCGTCTCTGGCGTCTTTGGGGTCCCTGGCGTCCCTGGCGTCCCTGACGCGGACGTGAGGCTTCTTGTCGGGCGAGGCGGGCGGAGTGCCTGGACTGGGGGACTTTGGCGGCGGGCGGGGGGCGAGGGTCGGGATGTCGTGGGGCTTCGACTTCTTGGAGGAGGATTTTTGGAAGAAAGGAAGAACCATGGAGGCGAGGGCGGGAAGGGACGGCGGCCTGTCGTGTGTAACTAGGAACTTAGTGTGGGCTGCAGCGAAGTCTGGTTGACTTGGGCGGCCGGCGAAAAGTCACGCTGGGATTTTGCTCCTAGGGACGATGCTAGAACGTTCCATCCCAATCCGCGCGAGGATAATCCCGCCCGGCCAACTGCCAACTGCCACAGGCGCAAGCCGCAAGCTGCAGCGGACGTGCGGGCCCAGCACGCGCCCCGGGGCTGGAGAGTTCGCCTGTGCGCCCGCCAACCAGTTACCACGCCCTGCAGTGCCGCCGCTTGCTCGCCTGCCCTCACCATGGACCAGCCAACCCGCAAATGAGCGAGGCTGGCACACGCTGTATCGAGTTTGTGGGCAGCACCGACCGGCAGAAACTTGACTGTTCCAGCGCTACTGCTGGAGCCCACCATGGCCATCGTGCATTCTTACCGCTGTGCTGTTCTTGAGTCGCCAGCCAGCCTCTTTATGTGCCTAGTGTAAGACGACCTTTGTTTGCGGGTGCTGACAGCGACGTCCATGTCAAGATGGGACACCAATGGGCATGACGAGACGCTGTGTCACGTGGTCTGGTGTTTGATCTTGATATCCACCTCCATACTCCATAGGTACCTACACACTCTAAATTTGCATACTACGTAGCTACCTGGTCGCTTTCCCAATGTAGCAATCCAAGATGCATCCCAGCCAATCACAGCCAATCACAGCATGCACCGCCCATTGCAGGACAGTCGATGCCATCTCTAACCTCTCTCCTCCCTGACCTCTGGCCTCAACATCTCTGCCTCAGCCCTGCCGAGCTGATCCATCTTGTCGCATCGTCGGCTGCTGCCTCGTGATGCGCCGCGTCCCCGCTCTGCACCGACGTCGTGTCGTCTTACTGATGTGCTGCCTGAGACTTGACCGGTCAACACTAGCACCTCATGCTCCTTGACATTGCTGTTATCTACTACGCTATGTATACCAGCTCAGCTCCTTGCCCCTCCCATCTCAGATCCTTCTCCCAGAATCCTCTTTGTGACATCTCCCTGCCTTGACCCATCCCGGCCGTCTTCCCTCGAGCTCGCCTGCGCACCACCGCTGTCGTCATCCCGCCTTATCCATACTGCACGCGCCAGGCCCCTGCCTCCGCCCCATCTCCAGCTTCCTTGCCCCCTCCCCACTAACACACCCTCGGCGCGCCGTTGTTGCGCGATAGCGTGTGCAACGACACCTTGCCTGCCAAACGCCTCGTCAGAGCTTAGCTCGCCTCCGACACTCCCGCAATCCTCTCCCCAGCAGGACGTATGACCGCCGACAACCAACCACCCGCGGCCACCTCTTCTCTCCGGACCGCTCGCCCAGAGCAGCCGCCACCACCACACCACCACCACCACCAACTATCCCTTCGCTCTTCCGACCATCTTTCCATCACAATGGGCCTCACATACAACGTCTACCTCAACTCGTCGCGCATCTACGGCTGCAAGAACTGCAAGACACACCTGTCCAACCACGATGACATCCTCAGCAGAGTCAGTTTCTCTTCCTCGCGCCTACTCTTCGCCATCCTCTAACACCATGATGCAGAATTTCCGCGGCCAGCACGGCAAGGCATATTTGTTCGACAGCGTCGTCAACATCACCGAGTCGGAGCCCAACGAGCGCAACATGACCACAGGCCGTCATATCGTCCGCGACATCCACTGCCGTCAGTGCAAAGAGACTGTAGGCTGGAAGTACGACAAGGCATACGAGGCGAGCGAAAAATACAAGGAAGGAAAGTTCATTCTCGAGGCCGAACTGCTCTGTACCGTCACTTGACGCGATAACGACGACGTTTTTTCGGCGCATTTCTGGGGTTGCATCTACTTGGAGTTTGGCTGTTTGGTAGATAGGGACATGGCTTTTGGAGAGTTTGCTGTACTCGGCGTCCATGTTCTGGATAGGGCAGCGATGCGGATCTATCCAAGGTACTGACGGCACACAAGACGTGCATCTCAACTCTTTCGATTTTAGCTGCACAAGCACACGCAACATGTATCACATCGCCAAGGCAGTTTGCACGTCTCAAAGAGGTGGTTATGCGAGCAAATGCGGTGGTTCTAATCCACCACCAGTGGAAGTGCAATTGCCTCGGCATGGGAACCAGCTGCTATCCTGCCACTGACCAACATTACCTATGCACAGACTATCATGGCAGTCAAGTCTTAGCCCAGTACATATCGTCCAGGTCACGACACATAGCCATGCGTACCATTGTAGCTTGCTGTGACGCTGCCTCTACCCCGCCGAGGTACACTGCGGGGTACGTGCTCCTAGCACCCTGGACCGACCGCTTGCATGGAAGATGGTGACGCCAGACCTCTGCTCCGTATTTAGTCATTAGACTCCACATTACAGCCTATATCCGACTTTAGTCCTTCATATTTAGCCTTGCAATCAATTTTTCTTATTACTTTGAGACTGTGATTTCAGCATAATCGGCCAAGGAACATCATCATGTCGACCAGTACTATGAAAGCTGTGGTGTTCAAGGGTCCGGGCAAGGTCGTGATCGAGGACCGACCAGTTCCGCAGATTCAAGATCCAAGTGACATTATTGTGAAAGTTGACAAGGTCAGATGAAAACGACCGATCCTTCCTCATCACTAACTGTAAGCAGACAGCGCTATGCGGCAGGTACGGCTACCATGTATCATAGTAACCAGTACAGATGCTGACGACTTCCGGTAGCGAGCTCCATGTTTTCCGAGGGCATCAGCCGTCCGGAACCGATTTTGTCATGGGGCATGAGTTCACCGGACATGTACACGAGCTGGGCTCTTCCGTCAAGAACTTCAAGGTGGGCGACCACATTGTTTCGCCATTTACAACATCCTGTGGTGACTGCTTCTACTGTACACATGGATACTCTTCCAGATGTGTCAAATCTCTGCTTTTCGGATCGACTGTGCTTGACGGCGCTCAGGCACAATACGTTCGTGTGCCTTTTGCAGACACAACAGCCATGAAAGCACCTCCAGGTATCAAAGACGAGACACTTGTGCTGATGGCAGACATCTTTCCTACTGGCATGTTCGCAGCGAAGAACGGTTTCCAGTTTTCGACCCCCGAGGAAATCGAGGATAGCGTAGTCGTGCTTGTCGGCTGCGGTCCCGTGGCACTTTGCGCTCTTTTGAATATTACAGACTACAAGCCCAAACACATTCTGGCTGTCGACTCCGTGCCTTCACGCTTGGAGCTTGCCAAGTCGCTGGGCGCAGAACCATGGAATTTCCAGACCGACCGAGAAGGTCTCAACCAGCGCGTCAAAGAGCTCACCGACGGCCGTGGAGCCGACATAGTCATTGAAGTGGTGGGCCTATCGCCTGCGCTGAGGATGGGCTTTGAACTCCTGAGACCGTGGGGCGTCCTCAGCTCGGTAGGCGTGCATAATGGAGAGATCCCATACACTGGGAACGAAGCGTACGGCAAGAACATCCGAATCCAGATGGGACGCTGTCCGGTCCGAAGCATCTTTGAGGAGGCATTGAAGAGCCTGGAAAGACATCAAGACAAGCTAGGGTGAGTGTGCTGCTGTCCATAACATTGCTTGCATGCTCAAAGACTGCAGATTCATGGCGGACAAGATCATGTCCCTCGGCGATGCAGTTGAGGGTTACGACATCTTTGACAAGATGAAGGTTCAGAAGGTGGTTTTCGAGGCCCAGAAGTAGTGTAATACCTACATAGGCATTGGCGTAGTGGTGAGGCAAAGCATTGGGTTCCGCGTGTTGGAGGAGTGTGTGAGTGTGTTGCAGATGAAGTGCCCGTGCATGGTATGTTAGTTGGGAAATCGCAGCCGGGAGCCAATCATGGGAGCGAGACGCGTGATTAATGCAGGTCGCGCTCCAGTTGGACGGTTTTTGGCGGATTTTTGTTGTCCTGTGCTCGCTGCGGGGTTCACCATCGGGACGCCCTGGGGCTCGACAAACAAGTGCATTTGCGCCGCCAGAGCAGCCACTGCGCTCCGCTGCACTCTGCACTCCACTGCACTGCAACGTGATTGCTTCATCTACGCAGGCCGCGCCCGAGCACGAGGCCAGCACCAAGAGCACCCCATTGCTGCTGCCCGCTGCATTCCATTCAATGCGGCAAGGCTCGTCCGTCTCGCTAAGGGTACTGGGTAACTGCGACCTGCCCCAAATATTAGGTCACCAAAACGTGCTGCACTCCTTCGTCACCTTACTTCGCAACTCCTCGTAGACTCTGCTGTCCCCCCAGCGCGCCTCTCCTCGCTCACGCCTCAGCTCCTCTTCCCCCTCCTCCTCCTCCACGTCCCTACCGCCCCTCTTCCACCCCTGCTCTCTTCGCGCCGGGTCGGCCTCCTCCGCACCGACCACCTTCCCCCGCCACTTCCGTAATCGCCTGTGAGTAGCTCTAATCTGCCATCGCCTTGTGAAACCGCAACAACAATTACTGAAATTTCACGCACCAGCTCAAGCATCTCCTTCCCCCCTCTTCGCCCCCTCATCCCCCGTCTCGCCATCATCTGCTCGACGTCTGCAATCCGTCCTCGTGTATGTGTTTGCAACTTGCGCGCGTCGCAAAGCTACGTCACTAACCACAACAGCAGCAACCACCTAGGCCATTCCTACACCATGTCTTCAGAGGAATCCCAGCCCGGTCCCGGCCAGGATGCCAGCCGTCTTGCAGACCAACTCGACCGCCTGAACGTCGACGGTGAAGGCGATGTGGTCCCCCGCACCGAGGAAGAGTACGCCGAGTCGCAGCTCACCCTGCGAGCCATTGTCTCCTCCAAGGAAGCCGGTGTCATCATTGGCAAGGCAGGCAAGAATGTAGCCGATCTGCGCGACGAGACTGGCGTACGCGCCGGTGTCAGCAAGGTCGTTCAGGGTGTCCACGATCGCGTCCTCTCCGTCACTGGCAGTCTCTCGGGCATTTCCAAGGCGTACGGGCTGGTCGCAAAAGGTCTTCTCGAAGGCGCGCCTGCCATGGGCATGGGCGGTGTCATTCGTACCGACGGCACACATCGTATGTGGCCTGCATGCTCTCTAGTTCTGCGCAATGCGCTGGTCACCATGACAAGCTAACGTGATACAGCTATCCGCCTCCTCATCTCGCACAACCAAATGGGCACCATCATCGGACGTCAAGGCCTGAAGATCAAGCAGATCCAGGACGCCTCTGGCGTTCGCATGGTTGCACAAAAGGAGATGCTCCCCCAATCCACCGAGCGCATCGTCGAGGTACAAGGCTCTCCATCAGGAATCGAAAAGGCAATTTGGGAAATCGGCAAGTGCTTGATCGACGATCACGAGCGTGGTTACGGTACCGTTCTCTACAACCCGGCCGTTAGGGTCCAGCCGGGTGTTGGTCCTGGACCTCTGTCAAACGGTGGCGCATCTGGTGGTCTTGGTGGCCGCTCGTACAACCGCACTGGTCATGGCGCCGACTTCAGCGATGCTCCTCCCGCTTTCTCGCGACGTTCGGGCTCAGACGCGGCCAGCCGTCCTCCTCCTCCTACTCATACCGAGGACGGGGAGGAAATGCAGACACAGAATATCAGCATTCCCTCTGACATGGTTGGCTGCATCATTGGTCGCGGTGGAAGCAAGATCAGCGAGATCCGCAAGACTTCTGGTGCTCGTATCTCCATTGCGAAGGCGCCTCACGATGACACTGGCGAGCGCATGTTCACCATCACTGGTAGTGCCAGTGCCAATGAGAAGGCGCTCTATCTCCTGTATGAGAACCTCGAGGCCGAGAAGATGCGACGCAGCCAAGCTCAGGAGTAGACACACCTAAGCAACAAGATGTGTCGCAGTCAACATGGGAAGGTTTGCGCACGAACCCAAGCAGTTGATGCATGGTCTCGTGGCCTCAATCAGAGGCAGCTACAGGCGCCGACTCCACATTGAACGACTTCACTGGTTCTTCACACCCTACTTCTACTCGAGCATGTAGACTGGACAGTCCCACGACGGGCGTTTGCGGATATGGCGATTCCTTTTATGTTTCTGCTCGATGGATGTCACGATTAGCTGGACATTATTTCTTATCTTTGTACGGGTTTGTCGAGAGATCTGAGTGCATGTTGAGCGGCTCATGACTGTCATGACTTTATGGCCTTTGATATCCGGACTGCTATGTGCCTGAGATTGCACCTCTAGCGTCCAATCTGGTAATTCTGGCGAAGAAGAACTGCGGAGGAAGAAGGGACCCATTTTCTCTCTTCGTCTCATACCACACCCATACTCTCCGACAACTCCTTCATGTACCTTCCCTAATCACTCTCCCTCATCAACACGATTCCTCCTTATCCTGCCCTGACTCAATCCTCCAAATATCGAACTTCAAATCAAAATCTACGTGGTATTATCGGGTTGGGGAGGTCTCGCGAAAGTGATGCATGCGTGATGTACCAGATGGAAGATGTGCGCCATGTGAGCAATATGGCATTCAGGCCAGATCAGCTGGTATGGGCCCGTCTCACTCGGTCGTCAAATGCATCTGCCGCACGTCCGAAAAGCCGTGATGCTTCCCCTGCCAACATCCATACGTCATGTTCAAGGCGCTCAGGTCTCACCTCCCCACGCCCCTTCCTGCACAAACGTCGGCAACACCACGACTTCTCGCCTGCGCCAGAAGTCAAAGGAAGCAACGAGGTGCAAGTTTCGGCCCAATGTCGATGCTTGACAATGCCGTGCATATGACGGGCATGCATATGAAGTCGATCAGGTTGCGGTGAGGTTCGGCGCGAGGCCGCTCGCTTATCCTTCTATGCTTGCATGACAGCCTCGGGAAACAGTCGGACAGCAAATCTGGATGTTGCCATGTTGGTCTACCAATCCTGGTCACGCCGCTTGTCATTTTCAGCGCCATACCGCTTACGGACGGGTGTTTCTTGGGGTTTAAGATGCCTTGACCGCACATTCCCCCATTTCCCATTTTAGCCGTTCGACAGTCTCATATTTCTACGATTTTCCGTTCTGTGGAGTCGAGTCCAGCATAAATATTCACCATCTGCACGAGAGCAGCAACTATCGTGACTGGCCACTACACAGCATGGCACCCGTCCAAACGCAGACAATCACGCCTCACCAGTTGGACACGCCCGTTGTCCTGAGAATGTCGGGACGCATTTCCAAACCACCAGCCAGAACAACTCGCACCAGCAAGCCTCTTCTATCATACACGCCACAAGTCCCGTCAGCACACCCGGACATCAACCTAACTCTCCTCCGCAACAAGCTCCTTCTCACGTGCCGGCAGTGTGCCGCTTCACATCTTCTGCACGAAGCCCTGGCCGATGGCATCTATTCACGAGCTGAGCGCTGGATCACAGCTTCATCACAGAGCGCTTCGAAGCTGGGTAAACGAAAACGCTACTACGTGCTGCATACGGCCGACTTCACCTTACAGTCCATCGGCAGTGCGTGGGAAGCACGCATCATTTCAGGCGGCAGCCAGCCCATCGACGCAGGAAACGGCGTTGTGCTGTTTGTGAAGGAGCGGCGCGAGTGGGATGCGTTTCTGGCGGGTTACAGGCGGCAAGGCAAGAGAGCGGGGCAGCTGATGAAGCTCAAGCAGAAAGACACGGAGCGCATTTGGCGGGACGCATGGAAGAAGAAGTGCGGCATGGACGACGTCGAGTCCAAAAAGGAAGTCAACGCAGGCCCAATGTGGGTGCTGGTCAAGAGCGCAGTTGCGAAGATTGTGCGCGGAGAGGCATGAGAATACGATATCAGCGCTTCTGCCGCCACTCGTCTTGAGCTTGTTTTGATTTGGGAGCTGTGGAGTTTCACGGATGTGGGGGATGGGCACTGGGCAGACGCATGTGCATTGCGCTGGCGTTCCTTGGGGGCTAGGGTTCGGGCGGCTTCTGGGCTTTTAGCGAGGCCTCGCATCATTTAACGGCATTACGACGGGACGATCGCGCTGCGGTAATCGCGCGCCAGACGACTGCATGTCGTCCAAGGCTGCTCAAACAAGAGCGAGACATGCACATAGATACAATGAATATCACGATGCAACGAACAAGCGAGCCCGCACTGCAAATCAATGAATCGCTGTGCCACGCATCCACCCAGCGCGCCACGGCGGTTTCTAGCGCAGCACGTTCCGTGCCGCATTCCGACGATTCCGATCCCTGAGGCTGAAAACCCAAGCGTGGCCTGTGCGACAATGCTTAGCCTTGGGCTAACCCCCGGCTTAGCTCCGCGACTTGATGCCACGGTTGACGTTCATGGAACCACGATGATAGCATTTACAGACCAGCTGTCACTCTTTGCTTCTAACCGCTGCCCATTATTCCTTTCTGTCAGACCAGGTTTCCGACCTTGCGCGACATTCTTTTGCGCTTGTCACTCTTTTGACACCTTCTCTCGTTCATATACTGTCTCGGCCACTGATCGGTATCCGTCATGGCGCGCAAGGCGTCACCAAGCAAGCGCGCTGCTTCGGCGACGCGCAAACAGCCCAATGGCGTTGCGCAGAAGCTGGACGGTGCGGTGCACTCTCTTGAGAAGAAGATTGAAGAGCAGGCGGAACTTCATGCGCGCAGTCCAGCGGAGCAGAAGGAGGCAGGGTTGGTGCAGTTGGTCGTGTGTGTTGGGGGGATTTATGCTAGTTTGTAAGTATACTTTTTCGAACGATGGTGGAGGACACGAGAAGAAAGCGTGGAGTTGGATACTGGTCAGGACTGCGAACATGTACTGACCGACCACCGTAGCATGACATGGGCATTGCTCCAAGAACGCCTGACGACCACAACCCACGGCCCTACCAACGCGCGCTTCACATACTCCATCTTCCTCAACACCATCCAGTCTGCCTTTGCCGCCATCACAGGCTTCATCTACCTCGTCGTGTCAGCGCCGCGCGACCCAAAAACCAAATCCCGCCGCATCCCCGCCATATTCCCTTCGCAAGCCATCCTCCTCCCCCTCCTTCTCATCGCCGTAACAAGCAGTCTCGCCTCGCCCTTTGGCTACGCCAGCCTAAAACACATCGACTACGTAACCTTCATCCTCGCCAAGTCCTGCAAACTTCTCCCCGTCATGTTCCTCCACATCTCGCTCTTCCAAAAACGATACCCCTTGTACAAATACCTCGTCATCGGGTGTGTCACTCTCGGCGTCGCAGTCTTCACCCTGCACAACCCGTCTACCGCGAAGAAAGCCGCCAAAAAGGGCCTCAGCGCCGACGCCTCAAAGACCATCGGCCTGTTCCTACTCGGCGTGAATCTGCTCTTCGACGGTCTTACCAACACAGTCCAGGATCAGATTTTCGGCACCTTCAAGGGCTTTACAGGCCCGCAGATGATGTGTGCGCAGAACATTATGAGCACCGCGCTCACCGTCGCGTATCTCCTAGTCTCCCCTTACATCGCGGGGACCCCCGTCGGCGGCTGGTTAGGCCTCGCGCCCACGGGTAACGGCGAGCTCGCAGACGCGCTATCCTTTGTTACCTCGCACCCCTCCGTGGGCTGGGACGTCCTTGGCTTCGCCGCCTGCGGCGCCGTGGGCCAAGTATTCATTTTCCACACTCTCGCGCACTTTAGCTCGTTGCTGCTTGTCACGGTGACGGTCACGCGCAAGATGCTGACCATGGTGTGGAGCGTGTGGTGGTTCGGCCACGAGATCACGGCCATGCAGTGGGTGGGTGTGGGACTGGTGTTTGGCGGCATCGGCGCCGAGGCTGCCTTTAACCGCGCGGAGAAGAAGCGCAAGATGGCTGACAAGGCCGCGAAGAAGCAATAGAGAAATAGAAAATAGAACATGGAACATGGAAAGTGGCTGCAGGGGAAAGTTTGGGGAGGAGGGGGGGGAGATGAGTGAATCAAAGGGGGCATTTTAGATGGATATAGCGACGGGATAAAAGTACTGATGAAATCACAAATCCGAGTTACCAGGACAGGAACACGTATATTTTTATGTATATACCTGCCACTACACAAAACCATAACCCACCCCGCCGTCGCTCCAGCCCATGAGTCCTCACACTGTTGATTCATGTAGGAGGGAGGCGGAAGGGGAAGATAAGGAAGGATAGGGAAAGGGGCGGGAAAAGGGATGTATGCTTGTTAAGGGAAAGGGGGGATGAAGGAGGGCGTTGGGGTTGAGGAGGGAACTTGACTTGACTTGACGGGAGTAATATATGTAGCGTGTGGACGTTCTTGATGTGGTGGTGGAGCTAGCCTGGAGTCTTGGACCTTTTTCGCATGGTTGGCTTAAGGTTCTGCTGAAGCGGAGTCGGCGTTGAGGGTAAGGGCCGTAACGGGAGTATGTAGCCTTTATGGTAGTGAAGCTAGCTTGGGGTTTTCATAGTTGGTTTTAAGGCTCCGTATAAGCTGCCGCCTGGGCATTCTGTACTAATGTACATACCTAGTAAAACTCAAGTACAGTTAGTAAGCATTGAGGTTGAGAGCTATTTGGAGAGATCATCAGGGACAAGCCTCGGCAGAGGGCGAGAAGCAGGCTCACCATTGGAAGGCTGAAGACGTGGACGGCGAACGAACCAAGGTTCCAATAATTTAAACATTCTGTTGAATGAATTGTGTCGCGATTCATCGGGAAAGTCCCTTGCCATTGCTACGCCTTCTTGGAAGATCGGGACTGTCTCCGAGCCACAGAGGGCTTCAGTGCTGGCTATGCAGATCTAGCGCCTCGACCTAACGCAATGGATGCAATGACAGAACCATTGTGCAGGTCTGCCCAGGATACGTACCTGTTATCGCGATGGTCGTTAGGATCTCCGCTGATCCTTTTGGCACGACACCAGCGAGCCAAGGTTCGCGCGAAGCCCTACCGAGTAGCACACCCGCCAGTTCCTCCAATAAGCAGATTTTCCACCACGGGTACATCGTGGACCCTTGTGCTGTGGTGTGACCCCCGTCCGTTTTTCTCCACTGCGTTCCCCTCACCCATCTGCATCAGCAGATCGCTTTGTAGGCTAGTAATGCAGCCTCCATGCTCGCTACTTATATCGGACGAACTGTCGCAACCCTTCAAAGCACCTTGTCAAACGGTACGCGGTCATGTTCAGTCAGGGCCTTTTTGTGTTGACGGCATTGGCAGGTGTGGCTTTCGGTCAGGATGGTGAGTATCTTTGGCTATTCGTTGTGGATAGAGGTTAACGCTGGAACAGCCATCACGGCATCTGGTACCAACTTCACCTTAACAGCCAATGGCATGTCATATCTCTTGCACGTAGAGACTGACTCGGGGGATCTTATCTCGGATCACTTCGGAGGGCCGACTACCGATTTCACGCCGCCTGCCAGCATCCTGCCATGGGGATGGCATGACGAGAAAGCTAATTTGCGCCGCGAATTTCCTGACATAGGACGGAGCGACTTCCGACTGCCTGCCATTCACATCGAGCATGCCGATGGCAATACTGTATCAGCTTTCCTGTACCAGTCACATAGCGTTGTCCAAGGGAAGCCCTCGTTGCCTGGACTTCCTGCAACATACGGCGAGGCTGGCGATGTCACGACGCTCATCGTCCAGCTGTACGACAATGTCTCGGATGTATCTGCTGCGCTGTCATACTCCGTCTTTCCAAAGTACAATGCTATCGCACGCAGCTTCAGCATCACGAATAACGGCACCGGCGATATTGTGATCGATCGTGCATCAAGCTTCAGCACGGATTTTCCCAATGTCGAACTAGAGATGATCGAGCCGCACGGTGATTGGTCCCGCGAATTCCAGACCGTGAAGCGCAAGGTCGATTACGGCGAGACAACGCAAGTCAATAAACCTACGGATCTACGCCGAGCTGACTGCAAGCAGGTTCCGCAGCACCGAGGGCTATGCATCGCATCTGCACAACCCTTTCTTTGCGCTAGTCTCTCCGACCACCACCGAGAGTGCTGGCGAGGCTTGGGGCTTCAACCTTGTCTGGACCGGCAGCTTCCAAGCAACTGCTGAGCGATTCTCCAATGGCTATGTGCGTGTGCTGCTTGGGCTCAATCCGCTTCACACGAACATTCGTGTCGCTCCAGGCGAGTCGTTCCAGTCGCCAGAAGCCGTTGGCGTGTACTCTTCACAGGGTGTAGGAGGCATGTCCCGATCTTTCCACGACCTCTACCGTAATCATCTCTCGAGGTCGAAATTCACAAAGGAAACGCGTCCGATTTTGCTCAACTCCTGGGAAGGACTTGGCTTTAACATCAACGAGACCTCGCTGGTGAATCTAGCTGGTGAAGCTGAAGAACTCGGTATTCAGCTATTCGTTAATGATGACGGCTGGTTCGGCGTCGAGTATCCGCGTAACAACGACTCTTTGGGTCTTGGTGACTGGACACCCAATCCTGCGAAATTCCCCAATGGTCTACAGCCCTATGTTGCATCAGTGAACAACTATACCGTGCTCAACTCATCCGTGCCACTGCAATTCGGTATCTGGGTGGAACCTGAGATGATCAACCCCAATTCAACACTCTATCACGAGCATCCTGAGTGGGTTCTGCATGCTGGCAAACATCAAAGGACTTTGACAAGAAACCAGCTTGTACTGAATGTTGGGCTGCCTGAAGTCCAGGAATTCATTATCAGTACTGTTTCACGCATTCTCGACTCCGCAAATATCCAATATGTCAAGTGGGACAACAACCGCGGAATGCATGAGCTGTCACGTCCATCCGACAACTATGATTACATCCTCGGTCTCTACAGAATCATCGACAACCTGACCACAAGCTACCCAGATGTGCTTTGGGAAGGCTGTGCATCTGGTGGTGGACGCTTCGATCCTGGTCTCCTCCACTACTGGCCACAGCACTGGACATCCGACAACACTGATGCATCGAACCGCCTCACAATCCAGATGGGCACCTCGCTCGTCTACCCGCCCTCTGCCATGGGCTGCCACGTCTCCGCCGTTCCCAACGGTCTCACAACACGCAACATTAGCATCGAATATCGCGGCCACGTAGCAATGATGTGCGGTTCGTTCGGCCTCGAGCTGAACCCCGAGGAGCTTAGCACCGAAGAAGCAGCCGCCGTACCCAAAATCATGGCTGAAGCCCATCGCGTCAATCCGGTCGTCATCTCAGGAGACTTCTTCCGCCTCGCGCATCCAGACACCAACAACTGGCCCGGCGTGCAATTCGTCTCAGAAGACGGCAGCCAGAGCGTCATCTTCGCGTTCCAGCAATTGTACCAAATCAAGCCCGCGCCGCCACCGCTGCGATTGCAGGGTCTGGATCCAACCGCAAGGTACAGCAACGATCTCGATAACGCGACGTACAGCGGCGCGACGTACATGAATGGTGGCATCAACCTTGCGTGGGAGCGGGGCGACTACAAGAGCAAGCTCATATGGCTGCAGAAGCAGTAGTCCAGTCTAGTCTGGTTCATCACCAAAAAACTCCCACATGATGATGAGTCAGAAGCGGTAAAAAAAAGTCTTTAGATAATCATACCTTGCATTTATAATCAAAAACTTCAGAATACATGTGCAAAACGATCAACATATCTACTCACTCACACTCACGCTTAGACTGACTCTCTTACCCTATAACCTGTCTTGAACATACCTCAAGCGGGCATGTTGCACCAGAAACGGGGAGTTGTGGCGCTGTATGTGCCGTTCCGGTGCCGCTTGAGATTATACCAGCGGGTGTAGGTTTTGTTGGTGCGCAGTCGGATATGCTGCACTGGAAGAAAATATGCGTCAGGATTGCGGTGCCGTGGGTATTTCTGATTACGAGCTGGGTTAATTTGGTGATTGGGCTTGTTCTGGCTGACAGCGCCTTGTAGGCACATGTAGTCTGTGTACATAGTCTCGTAGGTACCGCGCAAGTGGCTTGGTCCCTGTGTACCATACCGGTACCTAGCGGAACACCGATTAATTTCTCTACCACAACAACACAGATACATATCGCACGGCATCACCAAGCTCGGCTTTTGTGCTTGTGCGGGTTTGTGATCTTTACCGTGCTCAATATCACCCTAGGAAACCTCCTGTATATGTCACAATGCTACACATAGTCCACACACCGCTGATCTCTGCGGCATCGGACAGAGTTGGAGCAAGTTGGTGTGTGACAGGCCTGCTTGATGTAATACTCATGTATCGAAACATTTGGAGAGGATGTGTTCTGAATATACCATTGTCGAAGCATCGTTGTTGTGATTGATCTATGAGCGACCTAACGCTCGATTAAATTGGTCTCCTCAGCGAGGTCCCAGCATCCTTCGTGTAGGTATTTACAGATCTGAATGCGACTTGACCGTATTTATTTGTGCTAGCAGAGTCTTGGTCGTAGACTTGGATTTTATAGTCTTCTGACGCATGACTCGCTTGCCCTGCTAATTCCATTTAGATTGACTAAAAAACATCACGACTGCTTGATAGGCAGCTCTGCAACATCACATTTAGGACTCATGCTGGAGTGATGATATATTTGGATTTTTTTCTGGCAGATCGCCGCTGTTTTGAAAAATGGATAATCTGACGACGAGTAGTTAGGCGCGGTTTTAAGCATATCTGGTTGGTTACTACCCGCAGTAAGCCTATTTCGAGTGTTCAGCCTGATCAAGATGTGGACAAGTGCTCTTCGCTCCCCGCTGCTGAGGCTTCACAGTTTTACCTGCCAGCTACACCCCGTGTACATCGAATAAACAGAGACGGCGATGCGCCTCCTGCAGCGCCTGGCAGGCGGCCATTACCAGCTAGTCTCCTTTCACGACGACGACCTTACGCCGCCGTACGCTATCCTCTCGCATACATGGTCAGAGGGGCAGGAAGTCACGTATCGCGATCTCATCGACGGCACAGGACACAATAAGACAGGCTTCGCGAAGATACACTTCTGTCACGAACAGGCAGTCGTAGACGGACTACACTACTTCTGGGTTGATACCTGCTGCATTGACAAGTCTTCGAGCAACGAATTAAGCACAGCAATTAACTCAATGTTCAAGTATTATCAGCGTGCGGCTAAATGCTACGTGTATCTGGCGGACGTATCTGTGTCAGAGCAAGTTTCTAATGTTGCGGCCATCCAGACGACCTGGGTAGATGCCTTTCAACGTAGTCGTTGGTTCACACGAGGCTGGACGTTGCAGGAGCTATTGGCACCGCCCAGCGTAGAGTTCTTCTCAGCGGAAGGCAAGCGATTAGGCGACAGGACATCCCTAGAGCAGGAAATACACAAAATTACTAAGATACTAGTAAGTGTCCTGAGAGGACATGATATTAGTGTTGTTAGCTTTGATGATCGAATGAGCTGGGCGGCTCACCGTGTGACCACGATCAAGGAGGATAGAGTATATTGTTTGTTGGGGATCTTTGGAGTGTTCTTGCCACTTATATACGGGGAAGGAGAAGCACACGCAAGAGGACGGCTAGATGAAGAGATTCGAAAGCGGCAAGCACTTCAACTGGGACAGAGTCGCATTTCCAACGCGGGTAAAGTGACACCAAGAACTATATACCGCTGTGGCTGACGATGCCTTTTACACAGCAAAACCAGAACCTATGCACGCTACCTGCGTAATTCCTTTCCGTCAAGATCCGGACTTCATTGATCGCGGAACGCTGCTCGACGAGATGCAGAAGAAGTCCCTTGCGCCAGCATCTCGGATCGCGCTGGTCGGTCTTGGTGGGGTTGGGTAAGTTGTTTGGTAGATTCTGGAGGCATCAGTCACATATTGCGTCTAACGTGGCTACAGCAAGTCGCAACTCGCCATAGAATATTGCTATCGTACGGCGGACCGCTTCCCGGGCACTTGGGTGTTCTGGGTGCACGCTGGCAGCGCTACACGACTTGAGCAAAGCTACCGTGACATTGCTGATCAAGTCGAGTTGCCTGGTCGGTCAGAACCACAAGCGAATATTTTTGAGCTTGTGCGTAACTGGCTGCGTGACGAGAAGAATGGAAAGTGGTTGCTTGTGCTCGACAACGCCGATGATGCTGCAGTGCTCACCACTTTGCCAGGTCAGGTCCAAGGACATCTGTCTGGATACCTCCCTCCAAGCAAACATGGGAGTGTTGTCGTAACGAGTCGCGTAGAGTCTGTCGCATCGCACCTAGTGGAGGAGCAAGATATTATCCACATCAATCCGATGCATGTCACGGATGCACAGAATCTTCTTCAGAAAAAGTTGTCAGGTGCTGTCGCTGCAGATGAAATAAGTGAGCTAGCAGCAGCGGTAGAGTATATACCACTTGCACTTGTGCAGGCGGCAGCATACATTTCGAAGAGAGGTATTCACTATTCAATCCAGCAATACCTCGAAGAGTTTCGAAAAAACGACAAGCGAAAAGTTAGCCTACTGAACCAGGAGGCAGGACATCTTCGGAGGAATGAAGAGGCCAAGAACTCAATCATCATCACGTGGCAAATATCATTCGAACACATTTGGGGCACAAGACGGTCGGCTGCGGACCTTCTGTCGCTTATGAGCTTTTTCGACAGGCAGGGTATCCCTAAAGCATTACTTCTCGACTCGAACGTTACGAAACCGGCATCTAGAGGCGTGCGGGTAGACAATGGCGAGGAAAGTGATAGCGCTGAGGATGACGACAGTGCCTCAGGGTGCAGCACTGACGATCGCTTCGTGGACGACATTCTGACTCTGAGAGATTATTCTTTTGTCGCTGAAACGACTGATCCTGAAACTTTGGAGATGCACAGCTTGGTCCAATTAGCAACACAGAAATGGCTTGAAGGCAGGGGGGAGGCAGAAAGGTGGAGGCAGCAGTTCATCAGCGCCCTATGTTTGGCTTTCCCAACTGGAAACTACGAAAACTGGAACACCTGTCGCTCACTTTACCCACACGTAATCTTAGCATCATTGAAACGAACCCGGGACGAATGGAGTCGCAAGGAATGGGCTGAATTGATGTGCAATGCAGCGTGGTATGCGCACGAGAGAGCAGACATCCACGTGGCAGAACGCCTAGCGATAGCATCGATGGAAACTAGAACCAAGCTTTTGGGAGCTGAAAATGAAGACACACTCCGCAGTATGGCTATGGTGGGATTGGTATACAAGCTAGCAGGCCGGTGGGCAGCAGCAGAAGAGCTTGAGGTAAAGGTAATGAATATGCGCAGGATAAAGCTAGGCGTAGACCATCCCGACACGCTAACTAGCATGAACAATCTCGCGTCAACATATTGGAACCAAGACCGGTGGGAGGCGGCAGAAGAGCTAGAGGTACAGGTAATGGACATTCGCAAGTTAAACCTAGGCGTAGACCATCCTAAAACGCTTGTTAGCATGCATAATCTTGCAACAACGTATAGGAGTCAGGGCCGGTGGGAAGCAGCAGAAGACCTAGAGGTGCAAGTAGTAGAGATTTGCAAGACAAAGCTGGGCGAAGACCATCCTAACACGCTAGGATGCATTACGAATCTTGCGTTAATATATGGAAGCCAGGGCCGGTTGGAGGCAGCAGAGGATCTAGAGACGAAAGTATTTGAAATTCGCAAAACAAAGCTAGGCATAGACCATCCTGATACTCTTGTCAGTATGAACAATCTCGCAATCACATTGAAAGCTCAAAGTCGCGATGCGGAAGCGATAGCTTTGATGCAACAATGTGTGCAGCTATGGGTTAGTAAACTAGGTGCAACGCACCCGCATACAATTTCTTCAGCAACGTGGCTGGCTAGTTGGGAGTCGCAGCAAGCTGCTTAAGGCCACGTGAGCGATAGACTAGCAAGATGTGCATAGTAGACAGAAAAGCCAACTGCTTGCCTTACGCTCTATCCTTCCTTCTCACGTGAATCATCAGAACATGGTTTGAGCAAATCATCTGTGATAGTGACGTCCTGTCAATATATCTCGGCTAGGCCCGCTTCTATACTACGGCGATGTTAGCTCTTGCTTTGCGGTCCTGCTTGAATAAGACAACAGGTTATCACTGTGCTCCAGCAGCAATGCTGGATGCCAATAGTACGGTTGATATATATTTCCCAGGAGGGAGATGCTCGTTTAACAGGTTTCCGTGCAGATTCGACGCAGGCCAGCGTCGCTCGAGTCAGTCTAGGATGTTCGTAGTGCTACTGCTACATTCCAGCCAAGGGTGCTTGAAAAGATGACACACGATACACAGGCCACATTCGCTCCAGAAACGAATTCTTATTAGCTCGTCATGTGGTGGTGACCTTGGTCAGCGTCGCATTGTTCGTGAAATGCGGTCATAGATATGAAAATCTGGTATGTCCATCCCTGGGTCGCGAGACGCATCCTGTAACAATAAAAACGCAGGTTGTTCTAAAACAAGCAGCGAGTGCTTTTTTATGTACTTTGAGTATTTTGTACTCTTTTGTTATATCAGATTAGTCCTTCTCTAGACTGCTACTATCCTTGTAACTCCAAAATCCAACAGATCTCTAATGCCTGTATGCCTTTTTACAAAAAGCCATGTAAAATACAGAAATTAAGATCTATGCTATACAGCGCTGCGCTTCACACGCGTCGACCTTTAAGATGGATAGCATAATCACCTACGCTTCTACAACTCACTTTGGGAGTGAGAAGTCGCGATAAGCTTTGTGGCGATTTTGGCATGCTGTATAGCTGCGACCTTGAACGGTACTTCAAATCAAAGCGGCCTCTATTCTGAATATTACAATGGTGACTCTGTACCATCCTTATAGCTAGTTTATTATCTATCTCGAGGTATAGCGCGCGTGGTTGCGGCAGTGCTCGATAATGGCAGTGCTGATCAGACCACAGTATTGCCAGGACTGTGGCTAAAATACAAGTTGTCGTGCCACATGTACCTGGGCAAGGCTGATGCGTTGGCGGAAGCTGTGCAATACCAAATAAAGCCATCTTGCCCCGCACAACAAAGCTTCATCGCGCTTTATCAAACATCGACCGTCTTGAAACATATACCTACAACTTCTTTTCTTAGTAATATGTGTGAGTGGGCTTGCCGGACCTTCGTATCCTGTCAACGTAATCCCAAACATGAGATCCGCCACCATATCAATCATTGTCAACATGCTACTCAAAACAACACGCTTTGCATCCCAGCAAGCGGACACCAAAGGCATTTACCACTTGCTCGCGATATTCAGGATACGAACATTGCTGGACCTTGTCCTGTTTGCGAGGGAAACACGCCAGCTAATTCGTCTGACTGATACTCGCACGTCCGTCTGTCCCCCAACATGTATCAAGAGATCGCCGTTGCGCCTGCTTACGGCCCGCCTCTCCAAGATCCGTGAACGTACTAGAAGAGATTCAAATTAGCTAATGAATCTATCAAAGGTCAGGAGAAACCGATCGAACGTACAATGGCATATCTTTAGAAACTTGGAAAATTTGGAGTTCTAGCTGGCTGAGTGTGATATCTGGGACTGTATTGCAGTAGAGATCGAGGACGAAGAAGAGATGAGAAGGCGAAGATGGCTCGAATAATATATGTATGTAGAGATCCTTGTCTAGAAGTTCAAATTCGAGACCTTGCGAATCGAAGAAGGCTTTGAGCATCTCATTCTGAATCTTGAAATGCCGTTCAGGACATTTAAGAACGATACGTTTCGGTGAGACCTGGGTCATTGTAATTGAGACAAATTGCTGCAAAAGAAGGTCAAAATCGCAGATGTGATGGAGTCGATGTCATGTTGATCCAGGGGAGAGGTCGTTGCTTTGAGTTCCGTGTGGCCTCAAATTCAGAAGCGACCAATCACACCAAGCCGCCGATAACGACGCTGTGCGTCTCTAACCGCATTTGGAACAGGCTTGCCGGAAGTACTCATGTACTGTCGATTATGGCCACAGTGCGGCTGATTATGTACCTGGTAAGTTGCACATGGCACTTACGCCTGTAGTTCGTCTAGGAGGGGGGTTCCGGTCGATGATCAGGGCGCGTAGCTCTCCGGGGGCGGGGGCGTTATTGAGAAGACTCTCCTTATTAGATTTGTGACTCTAGTTAGGAGGCATAGGAATATCAGGGAAGTTGTGCTTGAGAATGGCGACTTTTAGCTCAGTTGATAGAGAGCTGAAGAGTCCTGGTTGGGATTCTATTCCCTGTGTATTAGCCATCGCAGTGGTGCTGGTAGTGTTGGAAAGAAGATTTTGGGTATGATTACAGTTGAGCTGGCCGACATTGTGTGAGATGATTAATATGTATGTTGACGGGCACAGGGTGTGAACGTGGGAAGAAGGTAGTTACACAACCAAGTAAAATCCCGAGATTGCTATGAACGCAGTGGCCTGGACCTTGGATTCTCAATTCAGCCTAACAGATCGCTGTGCTCATACCCTATAAGCATCTGAACTGTCACTGTTTACACCGCGAGACTTTGGAAATCCCTCTCATGAAGTATAACCTCGGCAGCTCCCGCGTTTCCTTTAGAGTAAAATCTACCATACAGGAGGTTCCAGGTCAATAGACTATTTTGGTAAAGCTGACGTTGTGAGACACGTGAGAATTTGAAGGATGTCGATTTGTTCAAGCTTGGCTTGTAGTTTCAGACTTCGTCGTCTTCGTCGAGTTTTAGCTCCATGAAACCACTCATGATGTGTTTCTCTGGCTTGATCGCCAGTCGTACACTCGCCAACCCAACGAGGCCTGCGCTCATCACTAACGATGCAATATGGGGCCGTGGCATCTCCTCAATGACAGCTTTGTCATCTCTTGGTAATCCGAGTGTCTTGGAATTGTGCGAGTAGAAGATACGAGAGGAGAGGATAGGTACGTAAGTGTTGAGACGGAAGAAGCGGGGGCCCAAAGATTCTGTCTTCGACAACGCAGTATTTGTACGCTGTCTCTGTGCTTTATTTGTATTTGCTAGTGTTTGACGTCTTTCATCGTGCGGTTTTTTCCGTGTTTGCGATTGCCTCTTTGATTGAGTTTGATCTTTCTTCTCGTCCTTTGGAGAGACAGTGCTTGGCATGAAGGGACCCATGGGATTGATATCAAGGTCCATGAGACATGGTTGCCAGCTTTCATTGAATTCAACAGGCTCAAACGAGGCTCCCTTGTTGCGCATGTAGCTCTGCTCAATAGCTGAATGACCCTCAAGGAGCGCAGGCTGAGAGGCACCATGAAAATTATGCAAATGCTGAAGGAAGCTCTCCTCGGAAGTGTAGAATTCCTGGTTGCATGATCGATAACGGTGATAGTTCTGCGCATGTTCAACATGAGGAGTACGGTATCCGGCACCACAAAGATGACAGTGATGAGCTTTCGCAGAAGGGAAGTCGGGGCAAAGTGGAGGCCCTGCATTGTCGGCTGTTACGTCGTCAAAATTTCGCAGGAAACGACAGCTCCACACTCGACAATGTGAATGCTCATTCATAGACTTCGTGTCAGTGAAGACCATCAGGCAGTATCGGCAACGAAAGGACTCATAAGGCAATGCCGAGTAGAGGTTCTCTAAATGGTTCTCTTTTCGCTCACCCCACCATACTGAACGATCAAGCTCGCGAGCAATAAGATGCTCAGCAATATGCTCACAGCGCTCTGACCAGTCCTTTGATCTCTTGCCACAGAAGCCGCAATGTAACAATGGGTCATCTTGCTTGCTGGGCGCACCAAAGCGGCGCCACTTCATAGCAAGCTCTTTGCACCCAAAGTTTTGGCCCTCGCTTGCCATCAATCGTGCTGAACAGCCAACGCGAACCGAGGGATGTTTCACGCCTGCGAAGTGGACGTGGTGCAGATGTTGTACAAAATGGTCTCGTCGATAGAATGTTCGTTGCGACTCCGGCTTGCTCCTGCATTGTTGAAACTTGTGCCCCGCCATATGAGCATCGTCTGGATGGCTCTGAGCGCAAAATGGACATGACTCAAGGCATGCTGAGCGGGTGTCGCAACAAATCCACGTTGTGCGGAGGGCGTGGACAGAGTCTTCGTGTCGGATCCATTCATACTTCGTTTTGAATGCTCGTGGGCAGAATGTGCAAAAGAATGGGAGGTCTTTCTGTGGCTCGCCGGCACTATTGACACCGTTGATGCTTTGACGACCGCGAGGTGATTCTTTCCACGCGATACGACGTCGACCCCTCCTTCGATCGCGACCGAACGACGAAATATTGCTACGACTACCACTAGATGAGACCGTATACGTTGTCGGTGCCGTACAATCTGATGACGCTGTGACCACTGACCCAGTCCTCTCCCTCGGGGCCTTTGACCAGACTTCTTCACGGCCTAGCACACTGCTTCTGGCTGAGCTGGAGTCGATAGCAGCTTGCACAGCAGAATAATCGATCGCCTCTTCTTGGTAAGATTGGGCAAGATAGACAGCAAGTGGTGGCTGTGGAGCATGGCTCGCATCATTTGCATGTTTGTCGAGTGCCTCGAGACTATCTCTGGATAGCTTCGGTTTCAAAGATCGACTACTGCCGACCGCGTGATCCTGTGTGAAAGATTGAGCGTCATCACCCTTCTTACGGGCACGAGTGTTGTTGAACCAATTGCGCACTTTCTTCACATCAAGGTTGGCTTGATGTGCAATGATGTCCATCTCCCAGGAACATGGATAAGGGTTTGCAGCAAATTCATCCTCTAGAATCTGTCTCGCCTCAAGAGAAATGCGACTCTGGGGTCCCTTGCGCTTGGCAGATGCAGGCTTCCAGCTCGTTGTAGAAGCATTACGTACCCGTTTGGAAGGATCAGGTCGACCCGGATCGCTCTTGGCTGTGATTGCGGTGAAAGTGTCTGGATTTGATTGGTCGACGGGTAGGGTGCGGTGATCTGGTGATTCTACTGTCGCAATCGAGCCCTCTTCGTCAATGCTCCCCATAAGGCCTACTGCCTCACCTGGAGGCATTGATGACATATGTGGGGATATGGATACATCTAACACATGGTCGTTTCCATTCCAACTAGATATATCGGCGAGTCCAGCTTCTGCAACAAGATTTGATGACACTAGCTGACTGGTCGCATTGAGTAATGGCCACTCAATAGTGCTTCGAGCATCAATGCCAGGTTCGCTATCACTATGCGCCCATAGAGGATCCGTCGGACGAACTGTGGTCAGCTGATCTGGACACCAATCCATGGTGATCACATCGTCGAAACTGCAGGCCGCAATCGACTGAGGTTCAAGATTTGGAGTTGGCAGTTCGTCATCATTATCTAAACGCGCAAAGTCGAAGAATTCGTCCATGTTGTCGACTATAGCAGACATGTCGACGCGTCGCAGCTAGTACTGCGCAATGGGTTCAGCCAGGCGTAAGGCTGTCAATCATGAACGGCTTGAGGCGATGCACCCATATGAGGCGATGTAAAGATAGTGGTCCTTGCATGACAGGGTGGGCGCACTTTCAAAGTGGATGAGATGGAGGGCGTCACAGCCGGTGTCTCTTGATGAACTGGGCGCGGGCGATCTGCGGAGAACCAGGCATCCAATGCTGTGCCGAAGTGGTCAGCTCTGCCTTTGTGTGTGCAACGAAGGTACCGGTACGCGTCGAGGGCGTAGCACAGGATCGGCTTCGGGAGCAACCAGGGGATACATGAAAAGCGAAAGAAGTCTCCGTAAGATGATTTATCCAGAGTGACGGGCATCGGGTGTTCGACGGGAGGCGGCCCGAAAGGGCTAGAGCGCTTTCTGGCTTCCATGCTCCACTAAAAAAGTCGTCGCAAGTTCGCAATCGCAGCCCACCACTGCGATCAGCTCCACGCCTGTACGTCGCATAGCAGAATCACGATGGCGGCCGAAGTACAGCTGGTGCAGCCGCTGAAGCTGCCGAAGGGCCCTTCACACCTCACTTCTGAACAAAAGTATTGGAATTCCTTCACCTCGGAGCTCAGACTCGACCCATCGCAACATTCCTCGCCCGTCACACATATCTCAATACCACCGCCTCCACCATCAACCCTCCATTCTGCGACCCAAGAATTGTTTGCAGTGACCACCGGGTCGCGCGTACAAATTTTCTCATCCAAGACCCGAAAAGTGGTCAAGACCATCTCACGATTTGGCGTCGACGACATTGCGCATTCAGGGAACATTCGCCGCGATGGCAGGATTCTTGTCGCGGGAGGAGATAGTGGCGCAATCCAGGCTTTTGATGTGAAGAGTCGGGCTATCCTAAAGACATGGAAAGAGCATAAACAGCCCGTCTGGGTTACACAGTGGCATCCGTCAGAGCTCACCAACCTGATGAGTTGTTCCGACGATAGGACAGTGCGCTTATGGGATCTACCGAGCGACAAGAGCGTGACAAAGTTCGAAGGACATCAGGACTACGTGCGCTGTGGCAGATTTATGCCTGCACAAAGCGGTCTTCTCGTGTCCGGAAGTTATGATCAAACAGTCCGCTTATGGGATTCGAGAGCAGGTGGCAAGGCTGCCATGGTCTTCAAGCACGCTGCGCCAATTGAAGCCGTCCTTCCAATGCCCTCGGGAACTGCTGTCCTTGCTACAAGCGACAATGTGATCAGCGTCCTCGACATCATAGCTGCAAAGCCCATCCACATGCTGCGCAACCACCAAAAGACCGTCACTGCTCTCTCGCTCGCGAACAACGGCGAACGTCTTCTCAGTGGTGCTCTCGATGGCCACGTCAAGGTCTTTGAAACCACCGGCTGGAATGTCGTCGGCGGCCTCAAATACCCCTCACCCATCCTCTCTCTCGGCGTGATTCCCTCGCAAAAGGAAGACAAACACATCGCTGTCGGCATGCAATCCGGACTCCTCTCCATCAAAACACACCTTTCGGGCGAACAGCGCGTGCAAGCCCGCGAACGCGAGAAGGAAATGAAAGCCCTCATGGAAGGCAAAATTGAAGAATATGACCTCAGCAAAAAGCGCAAGCAAGGAAAAGGCTGGGAAAAGCGTGTCCGCGGCAAAGACTTCACAGGCGAGAGCGCCGACATCGTGATAGAGGGCAACGTGCGCGGCAAAATCAGCGCCGGACAACCATGGGCACACATGCTGCGCGCCGGGCAGTTTGCAAAGGCGCTGGACATGGTGCTCGAATCAACCGTAAGTCTGCACCCTCCTATCCAGTCTGTGACTATGAGAATATATCAATTTCCTTAACATGCACCAGGAAGGCAACGCGCGCGAACAATCCCTCACCCTCTTCACCGCGCTGCGCCACCGCTCCGCCCTCCGCGCCGCCCTCGCCAACCGCGACGAAATCTCCCTCCAGCCCGTCCTCCGCTGGATCATCAAAAACATCCCCGACTACCGCATCACGCGCCTCACCACGGATGTCGCGCTCGTGGTGCTGGATTTGTACGCCGATCAATTGGGCCGCAGCGAGGAGATTGACGGGCTCGTCGATGCGCTCATGAGTAGGGTCAAGGTTACGGTTGAGGCGAGCCAGATTGCGTGGAGTGTGAGGGGCATGGTGGAAATGCTTACTGCGAGCGCGGGAGTAGACGAGGCTGTGGAGGCCTAGGGGCCGTGGTGGTGGTGGTGGCATGTTTGATAAGGGCCATGGGATTTGCATAAGCGATGGCGTTTTTCCTTTTGTCGATTTTCCTTTGGTTGCGCGCGCATGGATGGTTTTGAAAAGTACTGTGTAGCTTGTCTTGGGTCCGTCGAGGTAGAGACTTGCTTTAATGCATATTCACGGACTTTTTCGACCATGGTGGCTATGTAGATGAATGATTGTCGTGGTTGGGAAGATTTCATTGTGTGGATGGTGCTTCATGCCTCCGATTCTTCACATCTATAGTACAGAACAACTCGCATCTACCATAAACAGTACTGCCGTTGCGAAGTAACCGGTCTGTCAGGCAGGGCAACCCATACTTTGCGGTTGTCGCGCTTCTTTTTGATTTCTTCCGAGATGCGCATGCGTGTCCTTTCTTCTTTGAGCAGGAAGGAGAAGCCTAGTGATAATCAGTCTTAAGAAACCAACAGTGATGGGACATCTATAGGAAGGGCAAGACTCACTCGTCGTCCGATGCTTCAACATGTTGATCGCGCCTCTTGCCCTATACTCCGGTGTCCGCCAGCTCTCGCCAGGACCAACCCACACCTGATCAATATAGATCTCGGATGGATCTCTGACTTTTTTTTTCGTGCCGTCCTTGAGCTCGATGATGGTCGATTGGCGGGTTTGGTCTTTCTTGTTGACCGCCGTGCCTGGCTGCTCTGTTGTCTTGTAGTTGAAATGGTCTCTTGGCTGGGCCATATCCTTTGCGTCCCGCTGATTATGCCAGCGCTTTACAGCAGATTCGCCGCGACCGAGGCCCATGCCGCGCGCTACGATGGCTTCATTTTGTGCGATTTCGAGCCCCTTGATGACATCGCGTGCAACCTTTTTCTTGGAGAAACGCAGTTGCACGAGGGCTTCAGAGACGGTCTTTCCGGCGATTTGGTTAACGACTTTCTGGAGCTTCTTCACCGAGGTTGGCAGGAGTTTGGACTTGTACAAGCTTTGGCGTTCGGTACGGGCAATCTGTTGTGCTTTCGTCATGCGGCCGTGGCGCTTCACACCAGCGATAATGAGCTTGCGCTCGATCCGTCTCCGCGCGCTGGGATCCGGATCTAGTATCTTTGAGGATAGTCTGCGAGCCTGTTCGCGCTCTGCTGCTTTTCTCTGCAAATGTGCCTGTTCCTTTACACGTGCGAGCTCATGCGGTGGAAGATCTGGGCGCCATCCTGGCATCTCTCGCTCGGGCAGAAAGAGAGATGACGGAGACTTGGACATGGATCCTTCGCGAGGAGCCGGTGTCTCTGCAGCAGAGTTGTTGGCGTCGGTGGACTTCTCTTGTGCTCTCCTTTTGAGGTAGTCCTCGAGAATTGGATTTCGCAGGTCCTCATCCTTGCTGTCGCTCGACGCATTCCGGCAGGCTGTGGCTGCAAATGTTCTCGCGGGCATTGAGCGGGCGGGTCGAGGGCGGAAGGCGAGGACTGGGCTTGTTAGAATTGATATTGCACCGTCCTCCTGCCCGCACCCAGTTCATGGCAGGCGTAGGATGCCGTTGGGAACACTGCATGGATACACACCTGGCTGTCCAAGCCGCCGCGCGGGTAGTCGAGCACTCATGGTGATGCTCGGCACCGCAATGGCGTGGGGAGCGACGCGGGCGTGTGGTGAGGTTGTAGGTAAATTCTACGCTTGGATAGCGCATAGAGATTAGATGGGCGGCAGGCGTGCAAGGGCCGTGTGGCTCGGCAGATCACTACCACCGCTGGCCGGCCAGATGCAACAGCCAACAGGACCTGGAACCGCCACCGCGACCCAAATGCGCGCGCAAGTCGGCCGCCTGCTCTCCTGCCATTCTCTGGTCGCACCGTGAAGCGGCGCCGCGACGTCTCGTTGCATCCCGACTTGCCGTTCTGGTGCGCCTGCATGTGCGCTTTCGACCCGTCCGACCTCAGGTGCCCCGTTATGACCTGATTAGTTCGAGCTTGGACGTGTGAACCTTTTCTCTTAGGCCGAGTGCAAGGCCGCCTCAACCACGAACATTGGTGCAGAGAGAGACAGCTCTCCTACGAGTCCTACCACGTTCCTTGTCCCGCCAACCTACCTACGTGATTTCCTCTCCCCGCCGCGGCACCCCGTCCGCCCCGTCCCATGCCGCTCGTTACTGAGACATTGCGGCTTCTGTGTTCCCGTACCTGGCGCCCGTGATCCGAGCATTGTCGACGTTGGCGCATCGGATATCTTGGATGACGACTGCGGAATCTGAATCGAGATCGGACGACAAGAGCAGGACGTCGCGATAAGCCGCCTGCCATGGACATCAACTCGCTGCTGTCGCCATCCGACTCACCCGCGGGCACGCCAACACCACAGCCAGCGCCCGCCCTCCCCTCGCCCTCGCTGCTTCGGTCGCCCAACAAGCGCGCAATACGCCAACTGCCCTCACGCACGCCCTCGGGCCTCAGCCAGCAGTTCACGTCGTCGCCGCAACCCCATGTCGCCCTCCAGCAGATGCCCTCGCCGGGCTACGCGCACATGGCGAACGGCGCACGACCGAAGCACAGCGCCATGAGCACACCGCAACCACTGGGCTCGCCCCATGTTGCGCGCATGGCCACCCCGCAGCCTGTCTTCAGGCCACACTCGACGCCTGGGATGGACACACTGGCAGGTATGCGCTGCTCCCAACGGAGGCGGCGGACAGGAAACCCGCTAACATACCCACCCTAGACCTTGCCAGTATGCAACAGCAGCAGGCGGCGCGACACGCACCGGCTAGTCATCAAAGACCAGTGACGTAGGTCCACACCTTCTCTTTTGTTTGCCAGGGGAGAACGTCTCATGTGCATTTGGTAGATGCTGCTCAGTGGCCGGGGCTGTTTCGTGACAGCGTTGTGGTGACTTCGTGCCGGTGACGTGGGCGGCTCGTCACGGGTCGCGGTTGCCTGCATAGGGAAATTGGCCTCAGAGATTGCAACACCAAACACTGACCGCGCCTAGACTGCAACACCTCGGACAACACATCTCCGGCGACTCCGTGGCCAGCATCATGTCAGAGTCTTCGCCTCGCCCGCGCAGCTTCGTCACAAAATCGCTCGATGCGCAGCACGTGGAATGGCTCGTGCAACTGGACCAGACTCTGCTCGAAAACCCATTCGACTACTACAGCCATGTCTCGCTCGTCACCACCTTGCACCAAGGACTACAAAATCATTTGGCAGATTTCCATGCAGATCCGAACGCGTATGAGCTCGTCGGCACTTTACGCGAGGCCTACAAGACAATGGTCAAGAACTACCCGCTGGGGGAGCTTCTGTGGCATTACTGGTTGAACGATGAGAAAACACTGGCAAGGACTATCGAGGAGCGCATGACCACACTGGAGCTGCATCGGCAGGCAACTCGGGACGAACCTTTCAGCGCAAAACTCTGGGCCGCGTATGGTGAGTATGTAAGCTACTTGGTTGCATGCTCATGGGAGCAAACCCCACCTGAGGAATGGCCAGAAGAGGAGCGTACGATAGGTCGAGATGTGTTCAAACCACAATTGCTGATCGAAGCGCTGCGCGAAGGTGCCGACAAGGTCAAATACAACCTTCAAGAGAGCAATCTTGTGTGGGATCGCTATCTCCAGGTACTGGAAGAAGATCTTGAGCAAGGCGGCTTCAGCCAAGAGAAGGCAGTGAGGGTTGCACAGATCTATCACGAACGCCTAGGTCAACCACATGCGACCTACTCAAACACGTTGTCCCGATTCTCATCTTTCAACACGCGATACAACCAGACGCGCTACGAAGAAGTCATGGAGCAAGTCGTCCAGAAGAACACACACATCAAGCAGCAATATGCCAACCGCGAGGAGTACGAATTCAAGCTTCTACAGGCGATTCAAGCTGGTGACCAGACAGCAGAATATGCAGCAATGACTCGGTATCTGAAGTGGGAGAAGAAGACCATGGGTGTGTACAGCTTTCATTTGGTCGATGCGCTGTATGAGCGTGCCACCCTTCGCTTTCCTGTCGATCCGTCGATATGGGAAGACCATGTTGAATTCCTAATCTGGCAAAACGATCCCTCACACACCTTATTGGATGTACTCGAGCGCGCAACACGGCATTGCCCTTGGTCTGGATCGCTGTGGTCGCATCGGATACTAACACTGGAGCTGGAGAACAAGCCATTTGCCGTTATAGAACAAATCAAGCATGATGCGACTAGCTCTGGACTCCTTGAATCAACAAGTCTCGACGAGCTCATTCAGGTTCAAATTGCGTGGTGCGGCTACCTGCGGCGCCGAGCCTTTGACGATCCCAGGGCCACCGAAGACGATATCGATGTCGCTGAAGTGGGCATACGGTCTGCTTTGGAGTTTGTCAAAGAGGTGGGTATGAAGAAGCACGGTCGAGATTGGTCAGATCCAGGATACCGTCTGGAGCGCATCCACATGAAGTTTTGGCTGCAACGTGGCCATGTGGATGAAGCTCGGCATATTTGGGAGTCCTTGGTCGAACAACAACAGGATTCATATGATTTCTGGTATCGCTGGTACATCTTCGAAATGGTCTTCTGGTCCCAACACGCTAGCCGAACTGAGCAGAACGCTGGTCAGCAGCTTTTACCGCCTTCTCGCGCTACAGCCATCCTCGAGCGTGCTATGAAATGCTTGCAAACAGTCAATCATCCCGAGCCGCTCATCGAAATGTACATGAATCATTGCGAGCAGCATGAGTCAGTTGCCAAAGTGCGGAGTGCAGCAATTGAGCGTAGACGAGCCGAACGCACGGTTGCTATTCGCAAGGAAAGAGAACATGCCGCAGCATTCGCAAACGCCACACAGCAAGAAACGCCTGAGAGCCAGATCCCGGAAAGTGCAGGAAAGCGGAAACGGGAAGATCATGTTCTCAACGATGCAGTAGCCACGAAGAAGAGCAGGCATGCAGAAGTGCTAGATGTACCTGAACATGTTGCACACGGTAGCGCACGAGTGGCAAGCGAGGCCCCCTCAGAGGCTCTCTCGACAGGCCTGAAGCGAGACCGCGAGAATACCACCATCATCGTCAAGAAGCTACCACCAGACACAACGCAATCTCGGTTACGACAGTTCTTCACCGACGCTGGCACGGTGCGTAATTTGGTGTTGAAGGAGGAGAAGGACAGCGTGACAGCGATCGTCGAGTTTGAGACACAAGATGAGGCTGAGTATGCTTTGAGCAAAGAGGCGAAAGGTTTTGAAGGTCACAACGTCTCCATTGAACGTGGCCAAAGCACCACGCTATATGTCGCCAATTATCCTGCCCACGCTGATGAGGTATTCTTGCGCCAGCTTTACGAACCTTTTGGCGAGATTGTTAGTATACGATTCCCGTCGCTCAAGTTCGATACGCATCGTCGGTTTTGCTACGTACAATTCGCCTCTGCTGAGAACGCTGTCGCCGCAACCAGTCTCGATGGTACTGACATCGACGGACGAAAGCTGATCTCGAAAATCTCGAACCCCGAGGCAAAGAAAGTGCGAGATGGTGCGACTGTCGAAGGTCGTGAGGTCTATGTCTGGAATCTTAACTTCAAGATCAAGCAGAAGGAGCTCAAAGAAACCTTCTCCAAGTTCGGCAAGATCGACCGCATCAAGCTGCCAACCATCAAGACTGGTAATAACAAAGGCTTTGGCTACATTGTTTACGACACAAAGGAGAGCGCAGACGCTGCGGTGTCAGAAATGCACGATCAAGAGTTCTGGGGCCTCCAGCTCAAAGTGCAGATTGCCGAGGATCGCGCCAATGTCAAACCCAAAATCAAGTCTACACTCGAGAATGTCGCAGACCCTAACGTGCGAGAGTCCACACCAGGACAGTCTGAGTCTTCTGTCGATAAAGGCTTCCAGCCCGCTCCTTTCAGCGAGCGGGCTATTGCCATTCTCAACCTGCCGGACACTGTTCCTGATGTGCGCATCAAGCCGCTTGTCGAGGCTTTCGGGTTCAAGAAGATCCAACTCGAACCACAACATGGTGGTGCCGTCATCGAGTTCACTACAGTGGAAGCCGCAGGTAAAGCTGAGATTGCATTGCAGGGTAAGGACTTTGAAGGCAGAAAGCTTCGCATTGGCACTGTCCAAGAGCTCAACAAGCAAAAGGGTGAATGGAAGGCTAGCAACAACTTCGTCCAGCCAAATCGTGTCAGCCGCCCCGTGGCGCGAGGTGGCGGAAGAGGTCGAGGACGTCCCGGTCTTGGCTTCGGTCGACCTGCCATACCAAAGGCTGCAGCTGCAACCAACGGCGAAGCGAAGAGCAACGCCGACTTTCGCACTCAGTTTTTGAAAGGATCTACAAAGGAAACGGACGACAACAAGGATAGGATGGAGGAATAATGGGAGGATGGTTTACGGCTGCATATCAGAGTCATATATGGCACTCTGTCGGTGTTTCTTCTTTGATCACAAAACGGCTCGGCATGGGCCAACGGCGAATAGCTCAGCTTTCGGTTATTGCATTCTAGGGCGTTTTGCGGAGTGCATTCGACGTGGTAATTTTCGGCAATCTCGAAACGACATGGGGAAGAGCTTACTTCACCCTGGACTCGTCGCATAGTCATGTATGTATGTAGGATAATGTAATGCAAGGGAAGGAGACTTACCTTGGTTTTCTGAGCGTACGTTGCGTACTTGAAGAACTCTGATGCCACAGCTTTCGATCGACTTTTTGCTACAAAACTGCTGATCATTCCCGGTAACGTGAGGTCTTTGCATCGTGGACTAACCGCATTGTATCGACGACGGACATCGCCATCGGCACAGTCCATCTGAATGGAGACAATCAAGTGCCAGGATGTCAATTTTACACAGTCTTGTGGCCGCCGTATAGAGCTGAAACGGTAATAGGTAACCAGACACTTTACTCCAAAACCAGAGTATTGGTTTGTAGAAGACGGACGTGATCGTAGCATTGGCGGTAAACCCTTTCACAAGAAGGACAAACTGAAGGATCATGTCTCGAACATGCAAGGGTCACAATGTTAATGCAATGGGTTGACATGGACTCTGACGCACGAGATTGCTTCGATGAAGGACGCATGTGTTTTCCCGTGTATGTCTCCGACTCCGAACTCGAGGAAAGCTAGCGAACAACACACATGGCCCGCTTAATTACGGAGACGTCATCAATCATTCATCTTCTGTATATGCCTTCGTCAACAATGTTTGTAAATCCTCCTAATGAGATCAATCTTCCCGAACATCGTTCAACAACCACTGCTGCCCAGCCCACTGCTCCTTCACCACCGGCCAAATCTGCTCAGGCGGCAACACAAAGCCACCACCCGCCTGGTCCTGGGGACTCAGCTCCATTGTCCACGAATGGTTGGCGCCATAGACACCATAGTGGTGATCCCGCGAGTTGCCCGTGGAGAAGTACAAAATCTGACATCCAGGCCCAAACTCATACGTGCTGTTCCGCGTGCTCGCAGCCTCCATGGCCCGAGCAGTGCCGCCCGCGACTTGCAGCATGCGCGGCAGCGACTCTGGCAAAGGATCGCACGTGTATCCGTAGGGCGTCAGGATAAGCTGGCCGTAGGAGTGGAAGTCGACAAAGGAACGGATGCCCCGGCCCTGTGCCGCGACCCGCGCGGAGAGACTATCCACGGCTTGGTTTTCGGGAGTGTCGCCGGGCGCGAGACCGCGGTAGGTCTGGCCACATGGATCCGGGGTCGAGCCGCCCTCGGGTGGCTCGGCGTCCCATGCGAATTTCCAGTTGCGGTTCCCGTCTGTGCCGATGCATGTGCTGTTCGTGGTCGGGCGTGGCTGGCGATTCTTGCGCCAGAGGCGGTCGGTGGTCTGCGAGTAGAGGAATCCGTCTGGGTTGTGGAAGGGGACGAGGAAGAAGTCGTACTGGTCTAGCCAGGAAGTCACGTTGGCATCTCCTGACTTGAAGCCGTCGATGAGCTGGTAAGCTAAGTATTCGATGACTGCGAATTGTTTAGAGCTCGTTCAAGTTCTTGCCCAGTCTTGGTTTGTACTTACCCATGGTGGAGATCCATTCTCGCGCGTGCACTGTGGCATGCCAGAGAATGACCGGCTTGTCTGTGTTGTCTGCGTGCTCTTCCTTCTCACCACCGAATAGGTGAAATGCGTATATAGTCCTGTTCTCATAGCTCTGTCCTATGGGAAATTTCTTGGAGTTGTCTGGGAAAGCTTGCACGAGATCGTCCCAGTACTGCAGATGGTCTGCATACGCATGATACGTGTCGAACCATGAAAGGTCCGGCAATTCGCCGCGCTTGTGCAAGTTCCTATTGTAAGTGGCCTCCTTGTTAGCCGAGCGAATGTATCCGCCAAGGTCTGCGTTTATAAGACGAGCTTTGAGTCCCAGTGCGTTGAACGACTCGATCTCGTTTGGCGGGATCACAATCGATAGAGAGTCCCGGATGGGATGAGTATGGTGATTCGAAAATCGTCTCTCGAGGTCGCGTGCTTCTTGGCTAGTTGACGGAGTTACGCTATAAATTCTATACCCGTCGTAATTGGCGCTGGCGTCTCGAATAGCTGGACTTTCGATTTGAAATGGAGAAGCTGTTACCAAGGGAACAAGCAGTACCCAAGTATTCAACTTCATCGTGTCTGCTTAGCGGCTCTATATTTGACACAACTGAGCGCTGCATGAGGTGCTGGCAGTCTCTATATAGCCCGCACATCCTTGTCGCCTCTTATCTTCCGATTACTTATATGATGCGAAAGTTTCCCTGTATGCCTACATCTGCAGCTAAGTTAGCCGTCTCAGTATACAGCCTACGGTATTACCTGGCGAAACTCGAGCAGGCTAGTTTAGCGTTTCCGTCGCCAGTCTCCAATTGGTGAGCGAGCCTCTAATTCTGCCATCTTACAAGCGTATTAAAACAGCAGAGGGGCAGGCGGTATAGTACTAGCCTGCTCGAGTTTCGCCAGGTAATACGGGTATACAGACCCCGTTGTATATACAAGCCCAAAACGTTAGTATACCGTATATGTATGCCAAGGCCGGCCATCCCTATCTGCAGCACACTTTCATAAAGTTGAGGGGAGGACGCAGATTCGTCTTGTCTTTCATCTTGGCAACGAGACCCGATGAGGAAGCTGTAGGCCTTCTAGGTACATGAAAGCCTAGGCGTCTGGCTTGGCTCCACCATGAACACCGTTGCGCATACTCGAAGTGGACTAAGTCGTGTCGCTAATTAGAATGTCGACATTAAACGTTGAGGTGTTTCAGTACCTTTCTATGGTGAGTTTGACAAGTAGAGGTCATGATTGGATGTAACAACACCTTCCATTCTAGGCATACTCAGATATTCGACCGCGTGGAAGAAGCTTAGAACGAATAAGATATCGCAATCGATCAACGCAAGTCATGGTTGCTGAGTTCAGGTATCGCTGCGGGACATCAGGTAAACACGACCAGGACTTATGAAGCACGCTTCATGCACGAGAGCCAGAGAAAGTTCATCATTGAGCCAAGCATAACATCAAACGTTTGGCCATTGGTCATGATTATCGTGTCTCTGAATCCAGATATCATTAGACCTTCTTAGTCCCTGTCGTCACCTGCTCTTCATTGCGTCTTCTCCAGAGTCTCATCATAAAGCCACGCTCGCTTGATGGGTGGTGGTCATAGTAGACGCCATCAATGGCGATATCGGACTGTCCCTGTAGGTGCAGGTACCAATACAAGCATCCAACAAAAAATCCGCCACCAATGATATTGCCGAGAAGAGCCGGAATGATTCCTTTCCAGATATACAAGCCAACAGTGATTGTTGACGAGCCATGAAAGATAGCATTTGGTATGAGGAACATATTTGCCACTACGTGGTCTGTACAATGGTCAGGACGCGAAAAATCACCGCCATCGGGAAAAAAAAAAGACTTACCAAAGCTGAGAGAGACGAAAGCAAACACTGGCCACCAGAGTCCTACTACTTTCGAGAAGTAGTCACGACCGGAGCAACCGAGATAGCATGCTAGACAAACTAGCCAATTCGCACCAATACCACGAAGAAAGACTTGGTGCCACGCTGGCACAATTTGCTTCTTGTACGCAAAGGCCAGGGACTCCTCGTGGTACAGCTCGCCATCGAAGACACCTCCATCTGGCATGGAGTCAGTAACAGCAAGCCACGATATAGAAAAGCTACTTGCATCCAACAATAACCAGACAGACAAACAAACTACCCGCCAGGTTCCCCCAGAACGTTATGAACCAGTGTCTCAGCATCCTCAGCACACCAATACGTCGATGCAAAGCCGCAACCGTAGTATACAGGAAGCTTCCCGTGCAGAGATCGCTGCCGGTCATGTGCACGAGGACCAGCCCGTAGGGAAACACCAGTGCGGCGATGGTGCGGAGCAGTCCCGGTGCGTTTTCCTGGTACCACGGCGCAGTGTTGGTGCTGATTAGTGTTGCGCACGCAAAGGACAGGAGCATCCCGGCGGACACTGCGCTGAGGAACGCTTTCTCAACACGCATGTGCGCCTTCTTGACGCCCATGCGAGACACGATCTCGAGCGTCTCTGCGGGAGAGTAGGCATGGTTTGTTGCGGTGTTGGCGAGGGAGGTTGCTGAAGGGGGACTGGGCCAGAGGGAGTGGTTGATTGGCGTTGCGGTGCCAGACGATGTGGCGTGAAGTGGAAGAGGCAAGGCGAAGTCAGGTTGCGAGATGAATTGGGACATGATGGCGCAAAGGATTCGAAGCATAGAAAGCACAATACCCTAAGTCAAATGCACCAATTCATGCGTGGAATAGAGGTCAAATATGAGTTTTTTCTCCTATGAACGCTCCACCCTCACACCTCTCCATCACCGAGACATCCCCCGAGCAATGCCCTACCATCTCCGTGCAGTGGAGAATCTTCGGACGCAACAACAGGGCGACAATGAAAATCGCTATCGGCACGACAGAGCGTGGAAAATGCCTAGATTCGGAATGCGGCGCTGCTGATTGGGTTCGTTATCTACTTCGTGGCTTGGACCAAGACCTTGGCGATGTCACGATGCGGCGGAGCCGCTACACTTAGCCTCAAGACTCGCAATGGGCAAGGAAGCCACATGTATTTCTGGAGGATATCTCCACTTATATGTTACTTGATTGTCGAGATGACGATTAATAGCTGACGTGTCAGTCTCATGTATTCTTCTCGATCGTTGCTAAGTCGTTAAATATCGATCGCCGTTAACGGGGATCCCGCGGATCAGCAATTGCAATTCAACCTTGCTTTCACCTTTCCTTGGTCACTGGATGCAAAAGCGCTGTGCCTAGCACCTTTGCTGCATCGTGGTAGCATGAATGTTACGAGAGGGAGATTCAGTATCCGAAGATTGGCAAATTGGACCATTATCATGAACGCGCTGGCCGCCCGTGATAGTTAGAATATGGTAGTATTGATTCTGAAACCAAGTTTGCGTTTCAGCGTTACCTGACGGAGGTTGACGACTTGTGGAATACATCGGCTCGCAATGTATTATGCTTCTTCTCCGTAAGGTGAAACGAACCCAAGTCGAGATACATCTATCACTGTCTGATACGGTGAAGAAGCGCCCGCATGGGAATTTTCCAAATTAACTTTGAAACAATACGCTGCGTCCTAACTCATTGCTAGATAGCGGAGGGACACCCTTGCTGTCAAAGATGACGAGCACAAGAGCATATGTCCGGTGACGTTGAGAACCGCAGAATTAATGACGATCAAATCGCATTTGATTGCCAAAGTCGTACAATTGTACATAGCAAAGAGCTAATGTCCTTCGTATAATCCGGCGAGGAGCTGGATGTGAGGCTTTGGGTGCTTTGTAACCCTCTCGTCTCTGCTCTGTGAGATCTGATTGGATTCACCTCGTCCGGCAGAAGTATCCTCGCTGCAAAGGGAAGGGGTGTTGTACAAGCAAACGTGAGCGAAGAAGTCATGCTTGAATCGTCGAAATTCCATGGCATAATTCGTAGGTGTATCTGGGATGAAGTTTCGAGCATGTACCGCCGGCCTGAATTCTTGGTATACCATTCGGTATGACGAGAGGAACAACGTGCTGGTACTGGACTTACGGGAATAATCGTTGTCCTTGGTAGAGTGCTGTAGACAACTTGATTTTCATGGTCTTCGCGTTGTTGTATCCGCCGTGCGATGCTTTACCTATCGGTTAAAAAATTTAGTGTGTAATCGAAGACACAGCTCAACTGCGTCTCTTTTGGAACAAGCAGGTGTACAAGAAGAGTATGTGATCTATGCAAACCATCACACGGCATCCGGCTCCGGACGAGATGAAAGAAAGCATGGAATGGTGGGGGAGCATTGGATGCTATGAGAAGTACCACGCAAGCACAAGCGAACCATGGCTGCAAACAGAATTAACTCCATGTAAAGCAAGACAAAACGGTAAAGTACCGTCCATGCGATGGGTTCGAGGCATGGTTGTAAAACGACTGCCGAGAGGGAGGAAAGCCGAGGAGAATAATGTGTTTGAGCCAGCAAGAAATCGAGAGAGTCAATGCATTGAGGCCAAATCATAGATATCTCAAGTAATGGTGACATAGGCTCGGGCAAGCGCTGCAGAAGTGCCGAGTTTCTGGGGCCTGAGGAATGACCGATGACAGTGTGGTCAGCCGAAGCGATTAAATCTTGCATTCGATCTTTCCTGGAGATAGGTACCCGGAGGTTTGTGTAAGCTTCCATTCTCAGATCGTCGATCCGGCAGTGGCTGATCATGGTTGTTTAACCAGCAGCTCTCGCGTAAGACTGGTAGTGAAATGCGCAGAATTGCAAAACATTTCGAGTCCTAAAAGTAGACGCTGGAGGGGAGCGTATTCCCCCTGGATGACAAGCTGAGTGGGCCGAGACGAAATTCTTGAACAAGGCAATACCGGTACCGGCAGAGTCCGAGCTCCGGATTTTTTTGCGAAGAGACTTTCCATCATTGAGAGAGCTCTGAAGTCGACTACCTACACAATACCTAGGTACAAGAGTGTCAAACAAGACCAACGAACTGCCGACAACAAATGGTGATAGGCACATGAATGAGCGTGCTCCTTTGATACCTATTCCCCTAGCGAATGGCAAGATTCGGAACTTCCCCGCCAATAGGCTGGCACTGGCGCGACGGGCCCTTGCTCAGCTTCAACGCAGTGACACTTTGGCAGCCTCATCTCGCTTGTCTGTCAAGCTTCCAGGCCGTGCTGTTAGGTGGCCAATAGGTGCCGTAGAGTCTTGATGATACAATAGCAAGATCGACGTTAAGTCGCAAGCAGCTGAGCCGTTGCATTGGATGGAAATGAGCTCTTCACTTGCTGCAAGTTGCTGGGGTCTTTCTGAGGCAACTCTGGGTGAGATGCTTCTAACACACGTGCCAGCTTTTGCTCAATGAGCGCGAGGCGGTCAGTATCGCACTATCGAGTGAGAACGTGCAGCGCCGTTGCGACGCCCGCTGGGGCTGGGCTTTATGTAGAAAGAGGAAGCCCACCAAGATGGGGTCTCAACTTCTTAGTAGGCTGATGACGACATGTACGCTCGTCACTCGGCATGGGGGCGAGGCTGAGACAAGAGCGCTGGAGGGTCGTGCCGAAATGAAGGTGGACGATAAGCATCGCGAGAAGGATGAATGGGGGTTAGGAGAGGTTGCGCTAACTGTAATGGTCGATGCCGAGGCTTTTACTGAAGTAGCAACGGTCCTTGGCATCCTTTATCGATTCGCGGCACACAGCGCATCACACCAAAAATCGGCGGTTAGGTAGGTATGCAACGGAGGGTCGAAATCGAGACCATCGACAAGCTACCTACGTACTAGGTAACTGACCACCGAAATGCGCCATTGGTTACCTCGATCGCGTGCGGCTGCGATGCACATGTGCGGTGATGACAATCGGCGGTGTTTTGTTTCATGTGTGGGTTCGTGCAGGCGGCGGTCAACATGTTTGCAAACACCAATGCTGACCGGCCCTGCAGATTCTGCGACGCTGACACCCATTGGGTCTTTCGAGGATGCTCCTTCGGGTCGATGATCTCCAGAGTTTTTGATTGCAGCCCCATGTCGCGCTGCATTTGGCGGAGAGCGTGCAGTGCCTCCTAGGGGGCAGCCCCTGAAGCCGGCCAGGCAGGCAGGTACCAGGAGTCCAGGACAAGGAGGTAGTGTGGTAGTTCACGCCCGCGCAAGGTAGCGTTCGAGCGGATGGCCAACACGTCTCTGCCGCGCAATTTCAGGATCAAATGAGAGTGCTGCATAGGTACACCGTACCGACTACCAACGCCGGTAAGAGCGCAGATGCAAGCAATAACCGCCGGGCGGAGGCAGTCAGCAATGAGCACGCGTCGTGCCGCAATAAACAGAGCCTCGACTCAGCACCCACCGCCGGCCGGTCATCTCTGCGACACGAGCAGCCAGCGCAATCAATCACGACCAACCTGCCGCAATGGTGCTAGCGCCAAGGCCCGCACGGCGTCCCAGTGGCCAGCGCGCGGCACGACCACTTGGTTCCTGCATTAGCCCATGCAACCGCCTGGGCCACTCGCATCCTCCAGATGCATCCTGCCCCTGGCGCCCACCTTGAAGTTGTCCCCCCCCCTTTCAGTGGCCACTTGCGCCCAGTCCGCGCTATTGCGCTGGCAATCTCCTCCGCTACATAAGACTACCTCCGCGCGCCGTACTGCTTTTCTTTTTCACTTCACAGCCAACCTCTCGAGCTCCAAGTCCATTGACCCGTCGGTCGTCCACTCACTTACCAACTAATACTATCCTTAATACCTCCGCCCGCCACCTCTCAACCACCCACGCTTTCGACTCTTCAAGTTTCAAACTTCTATACCCACAATCATCAAGATGCGCTACACCATCGCCGCCGTTGCTGCTTTCGCCAGCCTTGCCGCCGCTGTCCCCAGCTACGGCTACCCTGCTGAGCCAGCTGTGACCCCCAGCGCCGCCTACCCGGCCTACCCGGTCGAGTCCTCTAAGGCTCCTGAATACCCGGCTTACCCAGTCGAGTCTTCCAAGGTCCCTGAGGCTTCCAGCAAGGCTCCTGAGTACCCAGTCTACCCAGCCTCCTCCAAGGTGCCCTCATACCCCGAGAGCAGCAAGGCTCCCGAGTACCCTGCCGTTCCTGCCTCCTCCGGCAAGCCCGAGTACCCTGCCTCCAAGCCAGAGTACCCTGCTTCAAAGCCCGCCAAGCCTGACACCTCTTGCGTCAGCTCTGTCACCGTCACTGTCACCGTCCCTTACCCCACTGGCACCCCCGTCAAGCCCTCCGGCACTGGCTACCCTGTCGGCCCCGGTGGCAAGCCCTCCGGCCCTGCTCCTTACCCCATTCCTTCCGGCACTGGTTACGCTCCTCAGCCCCCTGCTGGCACTGGCTACCCCACCTCGACTGGCGGCTACACCAAGCCTTCCACCCCTGCTGAGTTCACTGGTGCTGCCTCTGCTCTCAACGCTGCTGGCTTCGTCGCCGGTGTTGGTGCTTTCGCTGCTTTCTTCTTGTAAATGTCATACCCTTCAATTGAGCATACCCGAGGGTGTGCTATGACTTTACATGAACATTGCATATAAGGATTGGTCTCTGTTCGGTAGATATCCTTGGTATTGGAACGGATAATTGTAATTAGTCGGGGACGTGGTCGTTGAATCAGAACTTGGAAAACTATGCTTCATTGCCCCACGTGCTTGTGATGTGTGTGATTGTCTTTGTCCGTGTACACTCCAGATCGTCTTCACATCGTGCCTGAGTATCTTTGAGCCACTGTACACTGCTACTTACACTGCGCATGGGTTTTGTCGCCACCATTGTCACGATACTAGACAATACTTGTTGTACTGAGTGCTTCTGCCTCTCCCTACTTCTGACTCGCCACGGACATCTCAGACACGAAGTGAGTACACGTATCCCAACTCGTGTCGTGTCCTTGCCTAGGTTCAACAAGAGACGGCAAGGCTTACTTACCCACAATCATGCTCTAACAACGTTTCACTCAAGCTAACCTACTCGCGTGAACCGAGCAGCCATCCATCACAAACATCGCGGCATTTCCCCGACCAACCGCCTCATCTTTTTAAAAAAAAACCCCCGGGAAACACGAAACAACGACATTGCCGCACAGCACGACATGTCGACTTCACGCAAGGTCTCCAACCACGACATCATGCGCTCGGCCGCAATGGACGTTGTCGCAGTGGTCTCAGTTACACATGGATACCATGGGGGTCCAGGGTTCCCGTTGAAACATGACATCCGCCAACGTGGGAATCCGCATGCAAGGGCGCGAGGAAGCCGCGAAACATGTTTCCTGCGGTCCTGGTACCGTGGAAACAAGGCGCACGAGAGAGCTTGGCGGCTACACAGTTGTGGGGTATGCGAGGAGAGGAGGAAGGGTGGACGAGCTTGAAATCTCAGTGCGGGCCCAGGCCTGTTGTGAGCGTGTGCGGTGTGCGGTGTGCGGTGTGCGGTGTGCGTGAAAATTCGCAAATAATTGTATTTAGGCTGTTCGGGCGCAGGACCGCTTCGCGCGTTGCCGGTACAGCAGACAACAACTAGATACAAACAAAAAAAAGATTGTACCCGCCCGATCCAGTTACGCCTTGTTGCTGTGGTGCTGCTAGGCGGGGTTACTACAGTACTGTGTTGTGCGCAAAAATAATGGCTTGACTTGGTGTTTGGGCGCGAAAAAGGCCGGGCAAGTTTCAAGCATGCGCCGTCGCCGTGCCTGGTGCCGCCTCAAAGCCATCGCGCAGCCGGGTGTCGGAGGATCGTCAGGTACCATCTACACACACGACTCCATCTTTTCACGTTGACTGCCCACGCGACCCAATGTACTACAAAAATGATCCTCCATACAGCAGCAAAAGATCGGAACTGCGAGAGATGTGTTTGCGACAACATCAGCCGCAACAGGATCATGCCAGTAACGACAATCAAACTCCTCTGGGAGGTTCCGGATCTTCCGCCATTCTCCGCCAAGTCTTTCTTCTGCAAGCCACATTCTGCTTCGACCCTCTCGCCCAAACTTGCCTAAACCTTGTTCTGGAGCTAATCGGCGAGAGTTGGGGAACCGTTCATTTGAAACAATAACCCATGTGCTGGATTTAGAATCGTCGTCGCCTTCCACGTCGTTTCACCAACATGTGTATAGCACGAGATGGACGTCGGCATCCATGGATGGCTTCATCTTCGTCGGGACAGACGACTTGTCCTGGGTGAAACGGAGCCAGGCTTGCCTGGAAGTTGTCCGCGGCGTTGATAATGGCCAATGGGCGTGCAAGTCGCCTTACTGAACCAAGGAATATTGTATCTGGGTAAGATCAGTGAGTATGGTCAAACAATTTGAAAGGACTCAGCAGTCCGGATTCCTGTGTGCCTGCCATCAAGTATGCCACTACAGTCTGAGCCTATAAATCGGTCACTGCCTCAGAACCTACCATGGTATCCTTCTGGTATCCTTCATACTGGGACCATCCATTAATCATAATCAACCCCCATCAAGTCCAGTCCCCGTCACCATGAAGACAATTACCATTGTTTCCACCCTCCTGGCAACCGCCCTCTCCGCCCCAGCAACCTCGTCTCCACGCACCCTCCCCTCCTTCAAAACCCTCGCAACATGCCCTCCCAACGCCGCCCAGCCCACGGGCAAACTCCCTCCAGGAAGCATCTCCACCTCGCTCCTCGTCCCCATCAGCGCCAAGCACCCAGACAAAGCCTTCCCCGCCGACACCTGGGCGACCATCACGCCAAACGACAAGTGCACAATCTTCAACCTGCAGCTCGACTCGCGCCTCACGCAGGGCAAAATCTGCAACCTCGTCTTTGATTTCCCCGCCACGCTCGCCGCCCCAGGCCTCTTCTACACGTCCGGCCCGGGCCGCTTCACCTTCACGGGGTACGCCATCAACGCAGGCGCCGTCGCAGGCGAGACGACGTTCAACAAGCAGCCGCAGCCAGGCCCGAGTCCGCCGAACCCCCCCGCGACGCTGAAGCCGGGGAACAGCTACGTGGTCAACGCAGCGCCGTGCGGGATCCCGCCGGGCGCCGGCACCGTCACGGTGAGCGGCAGCCTGTGCAGCGCGGACAGCACGCTTGTGTTCAGGCAGAGCAACGTGGCGTGTCCGCTGGGCTTCTACGTCGTGCTGACGGACGATCCGAATGCGGGAGCCGCAGACGCGCCGCATTGAGCGGGCGATGTAGGTACCGTAGGGGACAAGAGTGCGTGAGGGCGCGCGCGTGTGCGGGAATTATCTAGATGGAGCATCGAGTTCTTCTTCTTACAGTGTACATATGTATATATATATATATATATTCAAATCAGACAAATCCGCGTGTGTGCCCATCTTTCACGAAGAAGAAGAAGAAGAAGAAGAAGAAGGGGATTATATCTGGAAAGATTAAGTGTAGTTGTACTGTAGCACGGGATACAGTCTCTCCCGAGTTCACGTCCAGGGGAAATGGGACACAGCTTCAAGCAATCGCAGTAAATGAATCGTTCATCACGAGGAGGTTCTCCGAACACCACGTATGTTGTCGCAGACCAACTCCAAAAAGGGGCATTTCCACATGCTCATTCAAAATCCGTACAACTAAGCTTACACTTTCCGCTATTTTTCTTCCTACACATGAGATCAATGACTCCAAGCGAAAAGCAAAGGACCCAACCAACACCATGCTAATACAAAAACAACGTGCCATGGGCACACCTGTACTGATGACAAAACCGTTTCCTGTTCCCGTTCCATGTCATGCTATGCCCCGCTACGCTATGCAGCCTAGCAACTCCATTCCTGAAAACAACACCTATCCTGAAAACGCCGTATATAATGTAACAGAACCCTACACAACATGGCTCGCACGCAGTGATCTTGCCTAGAGCGGCATTGAAATGTTAAGCCTTGATCTTGCCCAGGAACCCGTCAAGATCAAACTCCTCCTCGTACTGTCGCTCATCCCAAAGTTCGCCCAGATCGTCCAAGAAGCCCTTTTTGCCCTTTTCGCGTAATGCACCCGTAGCGTCCACCGCATCGTTTTCGTCGATGCCAGTACCGTCGTCCTTGGCGTTCGACGGGGGTGGCGGCAGCGCTGATGGGTCATTCGAATCGGCCGAAACGTTGAATAAATCAAGGATTTGATCTGTTTGCATAGACCCAAGACCAGCGTTTTGTTGATTGACGACTGTAGATGCAACGTCAATCTTAAAGCGCTGAAGGTTTAGAATCTTCTCTTCCAAGGTACCACGTGTGACGATGCGGTACACGTTGACAACCTTCTTCTGACCAATACGATGCGCGCGGTCCATGGCCTGAATATCTTTCTGGGGGTTCCAGTCGTGCTCCACGAAGATGACTGTGTCAGCACCAGTCAAGTTGAGACCAAGACCACCGACACTCGTCGTTAGAAGCAGCACATCGTACGAAGGATCAGAGTTGAATTTGTTGACAATCTCCTGTCGCTTCGTGGCCTCCACACCTCCATCCAATCGCATGAACTGGACGCTAGGTAGCAGTTTCTCGAGCACATTGTGTTGGACCATGTCGAGCATTTCCCTCATTTGACAGAAGACAAGAGCACGATGCTGAGACACAGCTTCTGGCAAGTCTCCGGTGGGGTTGGCCGATTTGTCGCCTGCGACATCTGCCGCACCGATGCCGCAATCCACTAGAAGGTCCTTGAGTGCACCGAGCTTAGGCGCATGCACAATGTCATCGATAGTGGTGTTGTTCTTTTTCAGGTATTGTTGCGTCGGCTCGTAAGCTTTGTTTGAGGGACCCTTAACCACAAGGGCAGGCGAGTTGCACAGCTTTTTCATATACTGCAAGGCCTGGAAGATGTGCTGTTTGCTCTCGCGATCCGCGTTGCCAGCCTTGTCTTGAATCTCCTTGCCTTGTCGCCGGGTGAAGTCATCGAACAGACTACGCTGGAGCTCAGACAGGTCACAGTAATAGTTCTGCAGAATCTTAGGAGGCAAGTCGTCCAAGACTTCCTCTTTGAGTCGCCGCAGGAGGAAGGGCAGGACCTGCTTGTGGAGCGCTTCTATGGCCAGTGCACCTCGCTCTTGCTCCTTGGACGAGCTCTTGGCGAATCGAGAGGCAGCAATCGGCTTCGCGAACCGTTCTTGGAAGACCTTTTCCGATCCGAGGAACCCTGGCATAAGAAAGTCGAACAACGACCACAGCTCGAGCACGTTGTTTTGAATAGGCGTACCCGATAAGATGAGACGATGATTTGAAGAGAACTGCTTAACAGCCTGACTGGTTTTTGACTTTGAGTTCTTGATCAAATGACCCTCATCCAAAACACAGTAATTCCAGTTAATAGGCTTGAGAATGTCTGCATCATTTCTGCAGATGTCGTATGAAGTGATGACGATGTCGACCTTGTCAAGTTCATTGCGATGCTGACCGCGAATGGAAGGAGATCCAACATAGGCAACGCAGCTGAGGAACGGTGCGTATTGACGAATTTCCTGCTGCCAGTGACCAGAGAGAGTAGGGGGACAGACGATGAGTGATGGCAATCGGCGAGAATTCGGATCGCCAGACTTTGCAAACTCTTCAGCGCGGAGGTGATGGTCACTCGCAACCATGCAGAGAGTTTGTAGTGTTTTACCAAGACCCATGTCGTCGCAAAGTATGCCGTGTAGATTGTAGCGATTGAGGAAGGCTAGCCAGTTGACGCCATCTTGCTGGTAGGAACGTAGCGTCGCCTTGATACCAACAGGAATCTCGAACGGCTCAACCTTCTTTGCGTCCAACATCTGCGCGACGAATTTCCTCTCCCGATCACGGCCTTGAAGCAAGGACTCGGGTAGACCAGGTGGGTCCGGGATGCCGGACTCGAGCGGTACAAGCTTGACAAGAGTGGCGAAACTGGTGGTAGCTAGCAGACGAATGTCATTGTCGGAATCGCTCATGCGACCGAGAACTGGAGTGATGAGGAAGATGACATATGGCAAGATGGCGTCTTCCATGACGTGAATGAGATGGTAGATGCATTCGATGGCACCTTGACGGCCATGTACATTTCCACCGTCACTGATGGTGGGTAGGACATTCTCCACCAGCATTGTCACACCCTCGACAGACATGACACTGCATATGGTCGCGAAGCATTTCGCAGCTGCATAGCGGAGGACATACAGTTTGCTCTGTAGGGCTCCTGCAATGAGTGGCAATAAGTCCTTGACAAAGCCGCGAACGTCGGGATGGAAGCTTCCAACGAGCGCACGCAACGTCGACAAGGCATCAACCACTTCTTGGCCAAAGATACCATCTTCGCTGGAAATTTTGGCAGGCAGTGTCGCTTCTGAGAAGGCCTCCTTGATGGGCCTCTCGATGAGGTCTTGCAGGATGGGGACCTTCTCGAAAATCCGGGCACCGAAACTTTGAACCACCTGCTCAAGACCTTCGCGAGCACCACGCTTAGTGATTCTGGCCGCTCGGGACTCTTCGGCGAAACGAGCTGCATCTGGATGATCGCGAACGTCTTCATCCTTCTTCAGAGTAAGGATACCAGTCTCGATGTGTGCTTGCCCAGCAAATTCGGGTGTTTCTGCAGTTTCCATGCAGTAGAACTTGACAAGGTTTCCAACAACCTTATTGACGACACCCGATCTATTTGCATTCACCAGATAGACAATGTATCCGGCCACGGCAGTGGCCGACCGCTTTTGTAGCTCGACGTTCTCCTCCTTTTTGACACTGTCCATCATCGCTTTGATGGGTGGCGATGGCTTCTTCGGAGGCGAATTGAGTGCAACAAGAGCGCCAGCAGAAGCTGCCTTGATGCGTACATCCCGTTCCTCCTTGATGTTCTTTGCCTCCTGAAGGCTAGTCTCCACTTCCTTGCGTGTGATCTCGAGGTTGGCCGCAGCCACCATCCGTGCAGATGGTGTCATAGCCTTCTTGAGCTTCTCGTATTGGATTGTGATCAATTTTTCAGCATCTGCGACGCCGAATGCGTACTGACTTGCGGCCGGATCACCTTGAACGACGATAGCCAAATTCGGCAGGTTTTGTACATGTCCTTCACGGAAGATGTTGAGAAGAGCTGTACACTGAGTGCGCACAATCTGGAGTTTGGGTACCAAATCTTCGTAAGCGACAGGCCGTTCACCTTCCAGAACTGGTAGGAGTGCTTGAACAAAAGCTTCGGCCAAAGCGTCCTTGGATGTAATGTTCTTTCCGAATTCTTCAATGATGATCGCGGCCGTCAATTGCGTGGTCGAGTTTGGTGATGACAGGTATGTGAGGAGTCTTGAAGCGAAAACCGCATATCTTGACGCCTCTGGCCAAGCGCCCATTGCCTTTCCAAGAGCTGCCGCGGCAGACGTTCTCGATCGGATCATAACATCGGCACCAATCAATTCTAGCTCACCGCTGATCATGTGCCCATCAACGTTATGGGAACGCTCAGTTGGCGCAGGCGTTGGCATGTCTTCTTTCCCGAATCGTGACTTCTTGCGCTTCTTGGCTGCTGGTTCCCCACCAGGAGGAGGGGGGGTCGATCTTCGACTTGGCTGAGGCTGTAGCGCAGGACCCATGACTTGTCCTGATGGTCGGACAAGTAGAGACATATCCATAGACACTGGATGACGCGAAACACCAATGGGGGTCAGTGTAAGTGGGATAATTGCGTCCAGGACAGGCTCCAGATAAATCGGTAGTTCTGCACCAAGACTGCTGATCACAGCATTCCAAAGCTGTATGGACAGCTTCAATACACCGTCATTGCGCTCAAGGATGATGTTCTGGAAGATCAGTTGCAGGGCTTTGCTGTCAATCCATCTGTCCGAACCTTCACTCTGGATGTTCAAGAATGTGATGAGAGCTCGCAGTACCGCCGCGCGGACACTTGTGATGGTGTGTCGGAGAAATGGGAATAGGCGTGGCACAAGCTCATGGAAAGACTGTGTCGGGTCTTGCCGAGCATTGGCCTGCATTGCTTCCAGCACTTGCGGGAAGCTACATAATTTGGCCAGAAGATCCATGATGAAGCCGGTACTAGCGCTGAGGTCGTCTTGCAAGCTTGACAAGCATGCCCAGACCTGGTTCATCAAGCCTTGCAATGCATCAGGCCGTATTTCGATGCATTCCTTGACGATGGGGATGAGTGTTGCAGCACTTATTGCCCGAACGTCATCGTCCGAGTCGCCTAGTCCTTTGTTCACAGCGGCGAGCACGCCATCCATCAGGTCGCTGTCCTCTAGCAGAAGATCATTTCGCACGGCGACCAGGTAGCGCAGGCCAATCATGCCGCCTTGACACAAAGCCCAGGGTGAACTTCGAGCGTCGTTGAAGAAGGGTAGATTTTCGTGCTTGATCATGCGGTGAAGGACATTGAACGTTGCAAGGACATTCTTCGGAGACATGTACTGCAATAAAGACCCAAGGGCTTGGCCAGCTGTTTCTCGAATGGGTGCAACAGCACTGTCGCCTGTGAAATCGGTCAAGCGATCAAGCATAAAGACACAAATCATGCGGCAGGCCAAGTCGTTGAGCCATAGTTGATTGAGTTTATCATTCTCGGCGCGAGTTTTGCCTTTCTGTCTGCCGGCTCCCCCGCCGTGGATGCGGAGAATTTCACGAATACCCATGGCTGCACCGTGTCGGACTTCCCAGGTATAATCGAAGAGCTCAACGGCGAGATAGTCGCAAACGCGTTGAAATGGCCACCCTAGGCCGGCCTCCTCAGCCTCGGTTTGGAAGGACGATTTGTCGGGTATCGGTGCACCCTTGAACTCCTTTACGAATTTGGCGTCATCGTCACCACCTTTGCGCTCAAGAGAGAAGTAGTCATTGACGCCCTCGCTGTCGTCACCGTTTTCAGACTTGTCAGCCTTGATAACAACAGGATGCGGTCGTGCAGGCGTCTCGATGATTTCAGATTGCGAGTCTCTCTTTGTACCGGGCCCAAAGTCGACGAATTGAGTCTTGCCGCCTCCCTGGGCGTGCTTCTTTTGCTTGCGCTTCATGGCGTTGAGTTGGCGTTTGCTGAATTGTTGTTCCCCATTTGGTGTGGCGATTGGTGGTGAAGCGGCACTGTTCATTGTGTCTGACCTCGAGAGATTCGTGTCCAGACGATGAATAGCAGGGGTTGTCGGACCAGGTGTCTGGGGCATCATTTCCTCAACAGGGGGTGAAGTTTGCTCAATGTATTCACCCTCGAAACCCAGTCGCTTGAGCAGGGTGCTCTTTTGGTATTCCAGTCGTTCAGTCGGGGTCATGGTCGCCAGTTTGTAGTCTTGTTCCTTGGAGCCAGCGCTGACGAGGGACTTTCCGAACTTGATGATGGCTGGCAGATCGAGGGTAGCGAGATCAAGCCAATCTGAGGGAGGTGGAAGCAGAGGGTCACCGTTCTCCTCCTTCTTGACGGTGTTGCCATTGCTCTCGTCGACTTTGACGTGGCCATTGGTTTCGGACTTGATTTCGGTCTTGAGGGGCTCGTCTTCAGCATTGGGATCGAATCTTTCAGCATTGGCGGCGATGCCTCCTATGGCCCTGGCAGCAGCAACCCGAGTTTCCCAGCTCTTTGAGCGCAGATAGGGTATGACGCGTGTAAGGAGGTTGAACAGCTCATCTGGATGTTGTTTCTGGACATCGGCCAGCTGGTCGGCTGCCGTGGTGCGGATGAGTGCGGTGCTGCCAGTCTCGAGCAGGCTTGGCAGAGGGTTAGCGCTGATGCAGGAAGTGTGGGGTGGGGAAGGTGCAGGCCGTCAAGGAGCCGTGAGGGGTGCAGTTGGGGAGACGGCAAGGAGGCTGCATGACTCTGTGCAAGCAGCGACGGTGGTTGAGCAAGGTAGCAACAAGGGTGGACTCACGTTACGAGACGGTCCAATCTGGTGGCACTATGTGAGCATTAGCGGGCATCCTCGAGACATGCATGCAGTAGGCGAAGCGACCAAAACAAACATACCTCATGGTGGGCGTCGCCACGGGGGGGCGGGCAGGCGGGCGCAGGCCAAAGGGCGCGGAGGATTAGAAATTACTGGATGCCCGCAGGCAGTGCCATCGAGGCGCACACCGGGGGGGCGCGGGCGTGCACAGGATGCAGGAGCGGGGGTCACGTGACGCGAGGGTAGCGATGTGACGCCGGGAGCTGGCTCGGAAGGTGCGGTGGGCTGCGGGCCCATCTAAGAGAATGAACAGGTCATTAAGTAGGCTGGATCACCACCAGGAACGGGCTAGCGCCGCGCACGGGCCGTGTTCGTTTCAGGGAGAGGGAATTTTTTGCGACCGCAACAGCACCGCCGAACCATCGTGCCATCCAAGCGCATCGCACACTGGCAATCTCGCATACTGGCAATCTCGCAGACTCGCAGCCTCGCACACTCGCAGCACTGCGGCGCACTCTGCCCATCGTCGCCGCGGCCGCCGAGAGCCCGTCCGCGTCGCTCCAGGGCTGCCTTTCTTCGACAGGGTGGCTAGGTATTGCATCTTTGCATCGCGCCTTACCGCTTCCATCACCGCCTCATTGTCCTCAGTGCCCACTTCCTAGCCTGCCGACTTGGGCCCTCCAACTCCAGCCTTGACTCTTGACTCTTGAGCCTTGCCCGTACCATACTGACCATCAACTCCCATCGACTCTCATCACCACACACACCGGCCTCTTGCAGCTTGCTGTCCTCCTCCACCCTGACCTGCTCCACCTCTGACACGCCCCCGCCCAGCCTCCGACCCTACTGCTGCTGCATCATGTCACTGTCACCAGGCTGCCATTCTGACTGCCAGCCGACGTCTTTGGACGACCGGTATTCGTTGTGGCTTGTGACTCTGAGGCTGTTCCCCGGTGCACTGCTGCACTGCTGCACTTGACTTGACAAACCTAGCCACTTCACGCGTCAACTCCTCCCATCGCGCCACCAGCACCGTATCCGCCTCATTGCACTCACTCCGCTGCCCTCCACGCTTGTCTCGAGTCTCGATAGCATCAAAAAGCGCCGCGTATCCAGTCTTCGTGCTTGCTGTAGTCTTGCAGACATCTCGGATGCACCGGACTAGACCCCCGCGTCGCGAACGCGTCAAGGCAGCTTTGCGCTCGAGCCACCTTCTATTGATCGACGTTGCAACTGCAAGTACTGCTGACTGGGTACCTATGTAGTCAACGCTGGCTTCTTGACACCTCATCTCCTCGTCCTGCTCTCCAAAACCTCCCCAGCGCTCTGCGCATGCGCATTTCCTGCCTCTGCGCTTTGTGTGTCGCTCACTGCAGTATTGTGCAGTCCATGTCAATCACGAGTTCGTGCCTAACGCGCCAGCCAATGGCAGAGCCGGGGCCCTGGTGCACCCAACGTATCCGTGGCGGGCAATCTACCTAATCTCTGCCATATCAGTGGTAGCGAACGTGGCTGCAGAACGCGGTCCGTGACATTTCCGTGGCTTACCGTGATTCGTGTTCGAGCTGCCTCCCAACCTCACCAGGTTGAGGTCAAGGCCGTAATACCTACAAACAGTACATGTCTCCTGAGCACGTGCACGCAGCAAAGGCAGTCGCACCACCCTGTCGATATGCATTCTTCGTTTGCATCTCCCCTACACTACTAGCCCGGTGGCCTAGACAACCAACCGAAACTGAATACCCTCGTATATGCTATTTCCGGCTCTCCAAGACCTCCCCTCCGTCCCCACTTTAAGCAACACAGCGTACATAGATGCTTTTGTTTGACCTTTTTTTTTTGGCACGCCGCACGACGCTCTGAAAATAGGAATCACGCTAACTACCTACCGTACCTACCACCGCTTGAAAAACCCGCTCTACCTATCTATGATTATGAATTGGCACATCCATGCGTCGAGCTCGCCCTGGGTCCGTGGGCACCCGCCAAGCCGAGCATCCACATCACCCTTGGGTGTGAATACATAGTACATAGTCCATGGTACATGCACTTACAATAACTAACAAGCCCCGTTGGCGTTCAAAAGGGTTGAACCGAGATAGGTAGGGTAGGTACCTAATCTATTCCATGCAAACTTGATACACATACACATCATGCGATGCATACATGATGTACCGGTATACACCGACTCACGCCATCGCCCCACGCACGGCCTGACATCCCTGGAATTTCATCTCTTGGCCCCCGATCCAGGTACCGAGTGCGTAATGACCCGAGGACTGGGATATGGGAACTATGGATGGATGGATGTACTGTATGTATATGTAAGTCAGACATGTGCCACGGCGTAAACCATTACCTTCTCCTCGGACGTGAATTTGTTGTCTACAACCCCCATCCCAGGACAAAACAGTTACTCGAGAGAAGAAAGAACCATGAACCAAAATGTGTGTGTGTGTGTAATATGTTTAGCATTCCATTCCATTCATTTACATGTGTTCTCCCCTTTTCACTTTGTCCCTCTGCTCCCACCTCTCCTCCCTGACCAAATCGTGCGTACATCCAACCGGAAATAGCTTTCACTCGGCACAAAAATCTACACTGACCTTTTTCTGTCCAGGCAGGCCAGCGTGAGCCGAGTTTTGATCGATTGCGCTGTAAAAAAAAACGATCCGACGTGGATAGAATATCCATGTTCCGAGGCGGTTGAACAACATCAAGCCATGCCCTCCTTCCAAAAGGAGAAACCCCAAAAAGAAAAAAACTCTCACAAACGCCTAGGACCAATCGCTCATGACATTAGTAAATGCTGAAACGACTCCAAAAGATGGATGTAAATATACAAACGAGCGAACGTCATGTTGTTGATGGCTGAAAAAAAAATTGTCGATGATGATGACAATGATGCCGGACACTAAGAGTAGTCAAGGTGAAAATGAGTGTGAGGTTGTGGAGGTTTCGGCTGGCGGAACTAGGGTGACTAGAAACTAGGACATTACTGTGCGTAACTCAACGCGCTGTGCTACCTCCATAGCTGAAGTAGATGCCGCTGATATGCTGGCTTGGTCGAAAAAAGTGAGGAATTCTGGACGCAAGGAAATGCTAAAGGCTGTAAGGTTGATGTATGGTTGTGAGCTCGGCGATGCGCTCCGTCGGGACATGCCCGTCTGTGTGCTCTAGGCAAATCTGGATGCTTTCAAGAGCCTTCGCACCTGCTCTGAGGCCGCTTGACTTTTTTCTCATGGCGATACAACTTTCGCCAGGGCGGCTTGACCCTATCTTGGTCGATATTTCCGCGGGAAGCCACATCGTGAGCCAGGTTTCCACGGTGATAATCACTTAGTGGCGCCCTGCAAACGGTAGAGTCGACGCTCTCGTATCGGCGGTTGCCGCTTCAGACACGCTGGTTGGTTGAGAACATCTCAAACAGAAGCCTTCACAAAACATCCCAGATGTTTCGAGTAATTGGACTGCTGCCAGTCTGAACTGGACTACGTGGGTCGACGGTAGCTTTCTCAGGAGTCCATTTTCGTGGCAGGGGCTCATTCCAATCATGTTCGTTGCGACTTTCCTTAATTGTCTCATTGGATGATGCAGGGCTTGCATCGTCATCCACGGTGTGCAGCTCGAAATGGAAGGGATTTCTCGTGAATTCCTCAGCACGTGGCGACATGAGCGCGTCGATATCGTCAGCGGCGTGCTGGGCGACTGGCGGTCTCGGGAGCTTCGATTGTATCTCAGTTTGTAGCTTGTGCAATTTACGTTGCTCACGCAAATTCGGCGACGAGAATCTTGTCCTGATGGTCTTGGCTGGTGTTGATAGAAATGACTGACTAGGGGACTGAGGTGTCTCCGGAGCTCTTCGCAGAGGCTCGACGTTAGGTACAGGTGACTCGTACGAAAACTGTACTTGAGGTTGAGGAGGCGTGCTAAGGCTATCAACGCGTGAGTCAATTAATGTGTCTGTCTTGGCATTGATGCCAGACATGGCGATGAATGGAGCGAAAGCAGGTTGTGCTTGCGCTGTACCATCGAGCGAGGCGAAGCCATTGAATGTCGAATGAGCAGGTGGCAGAATGGCCTGGAACGAGCGCCGTTGATCTTCTGTATCGAGCTTATGGAGGGGTGCAATGTTCGGCCTGTCGAAAGGATCACTAGCAAATTCAGACCGCGTAGGCGAGGTCAGACCGAAGGGATCTACGTCCGCTACACGTGATTTCAATGGAGTCATGTGGAAGTCAGTGGCCCTTGGCGACGAAAGATCCTCTTCCAAAGCATCGTCAGACCCGTCAAGGATATCCTTTGGAAATTGTGTTGCGAATGGCGAACCGGTCTCAGATGTCTTCAAAGGCGTTTCAAGATTGCTGCTCAGCTGTGGAATGTCGAAAGTCCCCACTCGCGGTGATCGAAGTGGTGGAAATGACATTTGTGGGACATGCAAGCCTGGAGCAGCTGGTTGCGGGTCTAGGTCGTACCCGCGCCAAGGGTCGTCAAAGGATGTCTTGATAGGCGACATGATCTCATCCGACTCAAATGACTGGTCAAATGATGGCCTCGAAGGGATGTTGAAACTGGCGACGGCTGGTGATTTCAGCACATCAAATCCATACCTTGGTGAAGGTGCATGTAGCTCTCTGGCGTTGAGTGGTTCAGCATCGGTGCCGCTCGCTTGCGACCGTAGCGGTAGTTGCCTCGAGAAATTTGGCACCGGTAGCGACCTCGAAGATGGCTCTTCGCAATCGAAATTGGTTTCGCTTCCAACAGTCTGCTCATGTACCGTGGGAGGATTGTCAATGGTGAGAGAAACCAGTGGCACGGGATGAGCTTTCGTATCTACATCGGGAGCGCTGCTTGGTTCTGGCTGCGATAGACCAAAGTGCGTTGCACTCGAATCCCATGAGCGTCTGAAGCCAGGAGAAAAAGCGCCAGTAGGTGCCGATAATGGACCTGGTGAGAGGCCCATGATGTTCCCGGTGCTAGCTCGCTGCATGCTGATATCACAGTCGGGAGGTAGCGGAGCCGTCCTGGGCGTACGTGAGCCGGAGGATGTCTCGTGGTCGAATGGCGAATATCTCGTTGCGCCACTCGACCTTGCCGTCGGGAGTCCTGCAGAACGGCGTCCAAATCCTTGATTGTGGTAGGAACGGCTTTCATTTTGTCTGAGAAGTCCATTTCGGAACTCCTGGAGCTGCATGATGAGATTCATGTTCGGGCCAATCCATTTGCTCCGTTTCTTGGCCTTGTCGTATGCCTCTTGCACGCTCATCCGGGGGTCCTTGTACAGGCCGTACGCAACAATCAAGCTAGCCGAACGGCTGACGCCACATTGGCAGTGAATGAGTACACGCTTGCCTTGTTGTACTCTCTCATCCATCAACTTGACTAGCTTGTACAAATCCGGGACGATGTCTGTGTTGTGCTCCCATGGCATGTGTATATATTCTGGTGTCATATGCTTATTGCCATTGATGCTAACCTCGCGTGGTGGTATCACCTGCATGGTTGGCGTGGCCTTCGGCGTTGTGGGAGAGCTACTATCCTGCTTGCCAAATGAGGCCGGCTTTGCGCGCTGCGCGAGGGATGTAAAGTCGACATTCTCAGCAGGAGGCCCATCCACCCGACGAGCATCAATAGCCTTTTGCGTATCTGTTCCTGAAGCGTTGAAGGGGTTTTGTACCTCGCTCGCAACATTGATGATTACGTCAAAAGTTGTCGCCTGCTCAGCAGTGGGCTCGAAGTACAAGTAGACTCCAGCTTCGTAGATACAAATGGGACCATTCGGATACGCTGCGGGTTTCTCCTCACGCGATTGGGGAACGTCAAAGTTTGGTTCTTGGTCTTCCTCCTCTTCCATCTCAAAAGGTACCTCGGACAGCCCGCTGCGATTGGTTGTGAGAGGACGGAGGGCGGGGAGGGTCATGCCTCCCGCGAAATTGTTGCTCGGTGAACATAGCGGTAATGAAGGCGACGATTGGAAATGCCGCAGTGCAGGGCGATTGAAGGATGGCGTCGAGGGAATGATCAGTCTCACGGGCTTGTTGTCAGTGCCACCAGGCGTCGCTATTGTTAGGCTGAGATTCGAGGGCCGGCGCTTGGGCGGTGTGGGTGGCTTTATGAAGAGCGGAGATGGTGGTGCCGAGTTGGTCTTTTCTTTGGGCGCGACGGCTATGGGTGCTGGTGTATGCGCACGGAGATTGCTCAGGGATGAAGTCGTGTTGATACCGAGGTTCTTCAGATTCCGTGGTTTCTTCGCAGGCGTGGTCGGCCGTTGTAGCTCAAAAAAGGCACTTGGCAACGAGTCACTTAATATGGGCTCCGTCCTTCTCGACCTGAAGTCGGCTACGAATGACGAAGGTGTTGCCGTCTTGGGCAAGGGCGACTCAGGTGATACGCCTGGCGAGGGATCGGTGACAGATGAAGAGTCCATGGTGGAGATGGTGGTAGTAGGCGAGTTGTCCGAGGAGGCAGTGGATGCGCTGTCGCGGCTCTCGCTGTGGGCATGAAAGGAGGAGAAGGGTGCGCCCGTGTTGGTGTGTCCGCTCGAGGCAGGCCGTGCTACATGACTGCCGGCTAGATCTGCATGTTCTTGGTTGGAGCCGAAGACAGAGCCGAACGAGGGCATGGGCATGAAGGATCGCGCGCTCGTCTGAACCATGCTGGGTCGGTGACTGGTGGTGGTCGTGACCAGCCTCGCGGGGCGGGTGCCGATGCTACAGGGCCGTCGCTGAGCCTGGGGCGCGGTGGAGGGTCGGACGGGGCAGTGTGCGTAAAACTGCTCCCACTGTTTGCAAGGAAAAGAAGAATTACAGGTGGAAAACGGTCTCTGGAGGGTGGGGGAGTTAGCATCCTGTTTTGGCGAGGCAGACATGGCAGCCAGGCGCGGCGTTTCAAAACGTGCGGTGCGTGTTGGGGCAGTGGAGCATGGGGGGTGGACGTCTATGTGGAGGCATGCAGTGTGGTCCGAAGACTCGAGGATGGGGAAGAGCGAGCGCATGGCAGGCGGGCGGTGGGAGGAGGAGGAGATTGTTGTTCGCGTGCGACACTCTCGTCAAAGAGATGGACAGCCGGGCGATTGGGGACTCGGGGATCAGGGAAACACGCGAACGCACCTGTTGGCCAGCTGCAGTGTGGATGCAGCAGCAGCGGCAGTGGCAGAGGCAGAGGCAAAGGCAGAGAGTGGGAGTGAGCGATACCAGATCCTCAACTAAGCGCCGGCGGGAAAGGAGCGACTGGACGGCGAGCGCCTATGCGGGATGCGGCGTGGCGGCGTGGTGGTGGTGGTGGTGGCGGTGGTGGAAGAAGCAGAGCAGCGACTCGACGTGACGCGGGTGCGGGCGTGTGAGGGCGTGAGGGCGCTATGTGGGTGGTAGTGGTGGTGGTGGTGGTGGTCGCGGTGCACGCTCACGCAGCAGGTCCGGCAGGGCACAGCGATGGTGGGAGGGCAGGGTAGGGTAGCCGGCGGAGAGCAGCCGGTGGGAGCAGCGCGAGAGCCGGCGGTGGTGACTCTGGTGACTCTGGTGACTCTGGTGACTCTGGTGAGCACGGAGGAGAGCTGGCTGGCGCTGGAGCGCGGGCGCGAGTGGAGTCGTGGAGCGTGGAGCGTGGTGTGGACGAGACAGGCTGCAATCTGTGTGGCCTCCAGTTGGGGTCGGGTCTGCGCCTGCACGAACCAGAGCGCCAGGTTGGCGCCGACGCGGTTATTAATAGCCCGCTACGAGCCCGCGTCCAGCCTGCTCCACACACTTTTCCCGCCCGCCCAATCACCGCCGCCACGCCCTGCCTACAAGATGGAAGATGCCCGCCTGCCCTTCTGCGCGGATCCAGCACGCAGCTTCAGCTGGTCAGCGCCCCGTGGGTTGCGTTGCGCGTTGCCCACTCGCCGCCGGCATCACCGCACGCCGCCTCGTGTGTCCTGGACTCCTGGACTCCTGGACTCCTGCGCCCGCCGCGCGACGACTTCCCCTGACCCACGCCAGCCCGCCAGCCCGCCAGCCCGCCAGCCCGCCAGCCCGCCAACACGCGCGAGGGCGGGCTGTAGTAGTATGTAGGCAGCCGTGAATGCAGGCGCCTAGTTCGCCCTGCCCTGTCCTGCCCTGCCGAGCAAGGAGGCAAGCGGGCAAGCGGGCACGCCTTCAGAGTCTTCAGAGCAGCTGCTGCACTGCTGCAGACGTGCATTGCGGTGTCATGGCCCGATTCATCTCGTCGCAATTCTCCGCACAGGGACATGCCCGCCTCGCTTGACCTCCTGAAGCTGCCGTTTCGATACTCGAGTCGCTTTGAACTGACTGTTGTAACGGTTTCTCCAGGCACGCAAAACAGCACAATGGCTGCCATTCTGCACTTGAAACACAAGGCTGCCGACGGAACACCGTGCGACCCACTCGTTGGCGGGGGACTCTGCGTTGCCTCGTCCTCGCCACCATGTACTCGCAATTCTGCCCGTCAGCTGCTTGACTACCCGCGTTTCACCTTGGCCGCCAGTCGCTCTCTTGACACATTCTGCCATACCTACCGAGGTGCATAGGTACGCAATCTGACCACATCGCTTGTAACTTGTCCCACGTTCGTCAACAGCACGGGACGGTTGCAGAGCCGCAAGGCTGTCCGTTATTGCGATGTTCTGCCCTGCTGCCGTTTTCGTCTGCTCGGCCCGCTCTTCGCTACTCCAAGCGGTCTGGTTCGCCCAGACACCTGTGCCGCTGTGTTTCAGCATCTCGACATGCCCGCAGCTGCCCTTCATGGAGAGATTGTCATTGTGCGCCCGTTGAACCCCCGCGCAGATCTCACCTCATCCGGGACTGGCATGTGATCTTGATGGCGAAGATCGCACGACCAGCGCCATGGGCGAGTCTGACCCGGAAATTCCAGCTGACTGGACTGGGTCGTGGTCGACACCGTCGTCCGGAAGTGAAGGCTCTATCCAAAATTCTACAAACTCCCTTGACTCGTTTCGAGGGTTCTCATGTCATGTCATGTCTACCGATCCGATTCCTCCTCAATCACAGCTGTTTCCGTGCAAAGCTCCACAGCGCCGACAATGACGGCCATCGATGCGCATCGGGCAAAGATCTGTACACCCCTGCAGTGAATATTTCTTGCGGCAGATCCCAAGGCAGGTCATCATCACCCTTGTCATGCAACCATTCATTTGCAAGCCAACTTCTATCTTCAGCCCTCTTCCAATCTGCAATGTGTAATAATTCTCCAGCACGAAAGATGGTCGCGTGTGCACGCCAGATTCTGGTTTGAGCATAGGTCCGTAGACAATATCGTAGGTGCTATGCCTCCGAGTTTCAGATTCCCGCATTATGGCATCAGTTATGGTAATATAGTGTCAGTGACACACCGCATAAGACTTCATAATATAACCAAATAGATGGCTATTTTATACATGGACATGTCGCATACAATTACCTGAGATTACTTCTTGGCAGCCAGCACATCTTGGTCGAACAACCGCCGAATATGGTTCAGCTCTACGCGCAGGATGTTCTCGATCGACTAGAACTCTTATGAAATTTGAAAATCATGTGCATGACTCATATCGACGTCCATCATGCCTCGAGGAGAGTAGCGAAGTAGTCTAGGTAGTCTTCTATACCAAAGCAGTCAGTCCGTATATTCCGTGCAGGGTTGTCATAGAGCGGCATTCGACAAGCCCGAAAGAGAATCACAAGACGAGAAAGTCTATAATTGCAATTTCTGAAGAACTCGGTACTTTAGTCATCCATGATGAGACTGGCGATGCGTTTGTCTCAGTTGGTCAGTGAATTCATGTCGCGTAACTGCTTCCTGATTATGTAGCTTTGTACCCATAGATCAATCATCATTGCGGGCCATGACAGTACATCACTCTTCCATTGAACAATCTTTGAGGATGATTCACGCTCCACAAAGCGAATCAGCGAGATTTATAGATGCAGAGGTGTTTTGACATGTTGCACTCTCGTGGTGTGACACTAACAAGAGACCCACTAGTCCAGAAGCTGCCAAGACCCCAACGCCAACGATTGGCTCGCAAGCGAGGTGCCGTCCGCACGAATATCCAATTTGCTCAACTTCGAACTTCATCGCGACAACTAACCTTTAGGACAACGCCCACATAGTCACCATGTCGAGGCCGACCGTCACCGTCATCTCCGCCAAGGGCGAGAGCACCAAGGACACCCTCACCGTCCCCAATGTCTTCAAGGTCAGTTGCATACCGCAATGTACACTTTACGAGCCAGTGCAAAAGCCTGTGGAGGAAAAACGGATATTTACGACGCCGTCACTACCACCGAGCCGAGACACATTGCGATGGAATCGAGCAATTAGCAAAGACGCGACAGTGTGTTTGCGAAGCTGTATCAACCATGACGTTTCGCACTTTCAATGTGCTTGGTTGGGTAGTGGCAATTGACTTTCACGATGGCTGCGCAGCACACACTGGCTCTGGAGAGCATGACAACAGCGAAGAAATTGCTAACAATTGCTACAGGCCCCCATCCGCCCGGATATTGTCCACGCGGTCCACACTGGCATGAACAAGAACCGCCGCCAGCCATACGCCGTGTAAGCGGTTTCCCATACCACAAACAATATCGATCTGACAGCCGTGATAGCTCTGAGAAGGCTGGTCACCAGACCTCTGCCGAGTCCTGGGGTACTGGTCGTGCCGTCGCCCGTATTCCTCGTGTCTCTGGTGGTGGTACTCACCGTGCTGGTCAAGCCGCCTTCGGTAACATGTGCCGCTCCGGTCGCATGTTCGCGCCCACCAAGGTCTGGCGCAAGTGGCACCAGAAGATCAACCTGAACCAGAAGCGCTTCGCTACCGCCTCCGCGCTCGCTGCCTCAGGAAGCCCCGCTCTTCTCCTTGCTCGTGGTCACCACATCAGCACCGTCCCCGAGGTCCCTCTCGTCGTCTCCTCGACCGCTTTCGCTGATGCCGCTATCAAGAAGACCTCCGCTGCCGTTGCTCTGCTGAAGGCTGTTGGTGCCGGTGCTGATGTCGAGAAGGCCAAGAACTCCCGCAAGCTCCGTGCTGGTAAGGGTAAGCTTCGTGGACGCCGCCACAAGCAGCGCCGTGGCCCTCTGGTCATCTACAACCCCGATGAGGATGGCAAGGAGCTCGTCCTTGCTTTCCGCAACATCCCAGGTGTCGAGACCTCGTCCGTCTACTCCCTGAACCTCCTCCAGCTCGCCCCTGGTGGTCACCTCGGACGTTTCATCGTCTGGACTTCCTCTGCTTTCAGCGCTCTTGACACAATCTACGGCTCCACCACCGAGCCATCCGCGCTCAAGAAGGACTTCCTCCTCCCCTCCACCATCATGTCTCAGCCCGACTTGAGCAAGATCATCAACTCTAGCGACGTCCAGAAGGTCCTCCGCCCTGTCCGTGGCGGCGCCATCTCCAAGCGTGGAGTTGTACAGAAGAAGAACCCTCTCAAGAACTTCCAGGTGCAGCTCCGCCTCAACCCATACGCCGCTGCTTACTCGAAGGAGAAGCTCGGCCAGAAGAAGGTCAATGCGACCAAGCCTCAGTATGCTGCCGATAGCTTCACTGAGCGCCTCCACGAGAACTAGAGAATTGTGAAGTGATTATGATTTCCTACGGTTTGGGCATGGAACGATTACAATGGTGTTAAGCGATGGACGGCTATCAAGAAGTAGCAGTCATGACAAAATACCTCACTACAAGGTTTTCTTCTTCATAAATCTTATCTTGGTGACACCCATGTGCAAAAGTCCACGTCTAATCACCACCACTAGCTCACACCATTACTCTCCCCCTCCCTGGTCCCCTCTTCCACCCCAAACATCTTCAAACACTCCTGCCTCTTGAACATCCTCGCACAATCCACCGCACTCGGTTGTCCCGCCTGCACATCCGCCCCTCCCGCAACCAACACTGCAACCACATCTTCATATCCCTTGAACACAGCCCCCGCCACCGGACTCTGACCCCTTGCATTCAGCACATTCGGGTCCGCGCCCGCCGCCAGCAGCATCTTCGCCGTCTCTGCGTGACCATGGTACGAAGCCAGCATGAGGAGCGTGTCGCCGGTGCTATTGGTGAGGTTCGGAGGGATGCCGGCGGCGAGGTAGGAGGACAGTGTCTGGGAGGAGCCTGAGCGGGCGTGGGTGAAGAGGGTGGACGCTAGGTCGATGGCTGCCTGGGGGAGGGTAGAGGCGGACGCTGTGGTTGTGGTTGCGGAGGAGGCGGTTGCGGCGGATTGGCCGTAGGCTTCTTCGAAGGAGGGCATTTTGCGCGACGACGATCGGACGATGTGGGTGGGAAATGTAAGTGGAAGCGGAAATGGGGTTGTAGCTTGGTGACGGCGGTGCGTCTATATATTCGGGGGGGATTGTGGATTTACATTGTCTAGAGGGTGATTAGTAGAAGAGAGGACTACGCGGAAAGTGGATGACTGAGGTCGATGACGAAATCGAGCCGTTTGGTGCCAGCCTTGCCGAGCAGCGCGCTAGTGAGGCACGACCGTTTTTTTGGTTGGGCGGCCGCGACCGCGTAGGTTCCCTTTGGAACGTAGAGGAGTAACCAATCCACTTGTTCCTCTCACCACCGGGGCTTTTCTCTACAGCGCCTACGGAAAAGGCCAGTGAGGATATGGCGTCTCCTCCGCCACTTATACCGCAGCTCAACGTCCCGCGCAAACGCTCCAGCATATCGTCGCACTCCGGCGCGCCCAACAAGAAACGCAAGCCGAGCAACCTGCGCAATGCGTTCAGTCCAGATGCCGAGAGCGTGGGATCGCCGCGATTCTCGCGCTCGCCTTCGCTGGATAGTGTTGCGACGACTTCGGTTGTGAATGGCGCGGGTGGAAAGAAGAAGCGAAAAAAGGGCGACACTGGAGATGGCGCAAGTGTCGCAGGATTGAGCGTTCGAGGTGGGAAGGGCAGGAGTGCTGTGAATGGCGAAGGAGATGGTGCGGATGGGGAGTACGATGACGCTGAAGAAGATGACGAGGATGACATGGGCGAGGAGATGGATACTGCGATAGAAGGCGGCATGACAGTTGAAGCACGGCGGAAGCAAGAAAAGGATCACGAGCGGTGTGTTCATTTCCGTCCGTCACATTTGAGGATATCACGTACTAACACACCACAGCATGCTCATGGACTACATGACGCCCGCGCAAATCGACCGGTACGCAACATACCGCCGCATCCGCCTCAAACGCGAAACCGTGCGGAAACTAGTCAACCAAACCCTCTCTCAATCTGTCCCACAGCCCGTCATCATCGCCGTGACTTCCTACGCCAAATCCTTCATTGGCGAACTCATTGACCGCGCCCTCACCGTCCGCGACGAATGGGCCGCTGTCCGCACACATCTCCCCAACCCTGCCCTTCCGCCTCCCATCCTCAGCCAATCCCTACAGCGACCCAGCGCACATATCAAAGACGATCGCAATAAACCTACCAACACAGATATCTCGTCTGCAGGGTGGTATCCTAATCAGGTTGATCGCAGCGAGATGTTGTGGAAGGAAATCAACAAGGATGCGGATTTACAGGAAAGGATCAAGCAGACGGACAAGGGACCGTTGACGCCGTCGCATTTGAGGGAGGCGTTGAGGAGATATAAGAGGGATAGAGAAGGTGGAGGCGCAGGTTTCGCGGGAATGAGTTTGGAGGGCGTGGAACGGAGTATGGCAAGGACTGGCGGGAGGAGGCTATTTCGGTGAGAGGGTGGGTTAGTGATTTTTGAAGAGGTTCATGGGCATAGCGATGGCGTTTTGGGTTTGGGAGTATAGCATAGTTTGGTGCTATCCTTTTCTTTGCGACGGGTTCGAGATCTTCTCGAGGGCGGCATGTCAAGATTGCAACTTGCTGCTCTTCAACCATTGTTGAAACCTTTCAAATTCTTCGTGATTGCAAGTTTGAGAGAATAGTAATCATGTGAGAGTGTCCAGGTCGCGACACAAGAACCATCCCCAACCGTCCAACTCACAAAACTTTCTACACCGGGCCACATTCACCCAGCCCACGTATTCTTGTCGCTGACCCACCGCAGCATTTCGTCATCGCCCGCCTACCACACCTCCGGCTCGATCTCCTACTGCACATACTGTAAATCCATGCATCCACATCCCTGTCATCGTCCTCCCAACCTCACCCTCCCCTGCACCACCACGATCACCACCACGACGCAATCCCCCCTAGCTCCGCCATATAATAACGATCCACTTGCAACCGTTGAATGGCTGTTTCCCAACGTCGTACCGCCAAGCCCTTACCCGCATACCTATTACCAGTTTTTGTACTGTGCGCGCGGGACGATCACCTCGCGGTCTCGATCTTGGTTTCGCGGATGACGTAGGCAGGTAGGCAACGGGACCAGGTCGCGTCAGCACCACAGCAATCGAGTTTTTGCGACAAGAAAACAACCCACACGCCCACACACCCCTGCCTGTCCCCCGATCAATCGCCAGTCCAGGCTCCCCGACGCGGGACAGGAAAGGAAACCAGGTTGGCAGGGCCGTGGAATCCTGTATTGCGAGGGGGGGGATGAGATCACTGGGGCGGGCTAAGCAGGGTATGGCAGTGCGAACGGGAGGCAAGATGCATCGCAACGCAACGCAATGCATGCTTGTGGCTGTGTGGGAATGATATGTACGTATATAGGTATATATATATGCTTGCCTGTTTTGGCGTGTACATTGGCAACGGACAATTCCTCTGGACATACACACACTACAGCATCTACCCACCTACCAAGCTACTACCAATATCTTTTCTTGGAGATTGTCCACACCCATCTTTGTTTCATAAGGAGCAATCTGTCACAAGGCAAGAAGTAGTAGATTAACACGAACCACATCTCACAACTCACAATGACCAACTCAACCCCCGAGAAGAAAGAACAGCAGACCTACCGCCAAATGGCAGGGAACTACTACAACCAGAAATACGAGACGTGGATGCCGTGGGTCGAGGACCAGTACTTGAAGTGGTTCACCAAGGACAACAAAGCGAGCTATGCTACGAAACGTACGTCCCCGCCCTTTTTCCTTGGTCTGTTCCTCCTGTCGGCAGGTACACATTGCTACTTCGTTTGTACTGGCACAACAGTGCCTTACACGATGCCCGGGTACCTGAACGCCCAACACGTAACCCTCATCTAATGCGCAATACACATTATCCTAACCCCCCGCGCAGAACAACTCGACAAGACAAAAGTCACGGGCATCTCGCAGGTCGACAACGTGCAGGACGGCGTGCACGGCCTTGTCGGCGGGCAGATTGGACAGGGCGGGCTGCTGCAGCCCGTGGGCGACGGGCTCTCCAAGGAAGGCATTAATCGGGCGGAGCGCGGGGGCAAGGATGAGCAGGGGAGGTCGCTGGAGAGTCAGGGCCCGCTGGGGGGGTATGGGGCGGGTGCGGCGGAGGGGGTGAAGAGCGGGGCGGGGAGTGTAGCTGCGGGCGCGAAGGGGGTAGGGGGGTATGTTGGGGGGATGTTTGGGGGAGGGAAGGAGGAGAAGAAGTGAGCGATTGAGAGAGTGAGAGAGTGGGAGGAGGGAGGAATTGTTATGATACCACTTTCTTTATGTTGAGATTGGGAGCGAGGTTTTAGACTGGAGACTTGTAATTGGATCTCTATGATTTGCCGACTGTAGTATACTACTGAATCAAGGAATGTGAGGTGACATTTTCTTGGTAGTCGGTGATGGGGAGATAGATGGCGGAGATGGAATCCAGGCTGAGACTAGTGGCATCGGTGCATGCTTGTCAGCTCAGCTACGCTCGATCGCTTGCTGACTTCACCCCACGACACGGGTGTCAGCCTTGCAGACCAGGGCGTTCAATAGCCCCGTAGATAGGACCTGCGGCTGAGATATAACCCAGATTGATCATTGCTGACCCACGAAACTATACTTACATACGTGCAGCAGAACTCCATCGCTTCGTGCGTGGACAGACATCGCAGCGACGCACTTCTACACACTTCTACACACGCTTCTATCGCATTCGCAAGAGGTGGGCCACCAAGCACTCTCGCCTTCATCGGTACTATATACACTGACTACTGCACCCTCCGTCAGAACCCCAGCATTTCCTCACGCACAAAATGACACCACCAACCCTCCTCTCCGCCTTCCTCTCCGTACAGCCCCTCGAGCCCGTCCTCGTCTTCTCGTCCGCCGAAGACGCCGCGCACTTCCAGTCGCGCTGCCGCCAAGGGCGCATTCTCCCCTCGACGTCGCAGTCCTGGGTGTACTTGCCCATGCCGCCGGGATTGCTGAGGGTCAGGACCGCGAAGCAGGGGGACGTGGCGTTTGATTTTGAGAGCGAGAAGGCGGCGAGGGCGTTCAATGAGGGGATTCGAGGGCTGGGGAGCGTATATCGGAGTCCTGCGGGGAGCGAGGGGTGGGAGAAGGTAGTTTATCTGGGCAAGGAGAAGGTGTGATGGCGGATGGGGGTTTTTTCTCAGTCTACTGGGCTCTCGTTTGGGATAGACGTGTTTCCAAATGTCAGGACGAGCAGCCACGACAAGGTCACGCTGTCAATTCAAGTGAAGTGCATGATGCGTGCTACGCTCGTTTCCATGTTATTCGCGCACGTGCTGGCAACGGACTGCTCCTTCTGCCTCACCTTCACCTCAACTCTGCACTAGTCCTTGGCGCCTTCTCACAATCACCACCTCAGTCTTTCCACGCTGTACTTGACTCTTCCATGATCGCTTGTGCGCTTCCCCCGTCGATATCATCGTTTTTTTCCGCCAAACAGCGTATCCTTACAAACAAATATACTCTCGCTCACAACACCATGTCGGAGGAAGGTAGTACTTCCCCCAGACGATCGCGATCCTCAAGATCCGGTCGCAATCAACCACGCCACTTTCCGGCCGACTTCCCGATCCGGAACGCTGTACTCAGCAACGAGATCAACAACCTCACCGCCTCGCTGCAAGAACTCGTCACTGCCTTCGGCCAAGTGAGCACAGAGATTCAGCAGCTCCAGAACCTCCCAGCTCAGTATACTCAGAGAGCTCGTCGTAGCACCGGCCTCATCGTGCCGCAGGTCATCGCGATGAGTCCAGGCACCATGCAGACAGCAAGGAACGAGCCGAAGCCGCAGAGACCCGTCATTGCCGTTACCTCAGCTCTGCCAAAGACGCCGTACAAGGAGGAAGATGGCGCCGAACGATCACGTGCATATGTTCAGGTCCAAGGAGCGTTGCTCAAATGGCTCACCAAGAACCCGTCCGACACCCTGACGGCACGGCAAGCTCGTTCCTGGACTGAGAATATTGACATAACGTCCAAGAGGCCAAAGGCAAAAGAAGCCCTCGCGCTCTGCTACTATATGCGCTCGCAGGGTTTCGACACATATGGCCTGCTCAGATTCGGTCAAATCAGTTTGTATCTAGTGAGCCCGGCTACCAATGCTTTGCCCCAACGCGCTTCCATGTACTGGCAGCAGAGTGTCAAGACCGATGTGGTGACCTTTCGAGCCGTTAGGAGCGACTATATGTTCGCATCGCCTTTCGCGGGCGCAGCTGGCATAAGCGCTGGAAGTGGTCCAACAGTCGGCAGAATCCGCGCCCCTATTCCTCTGGGCATGAACACTTTGCTCGCGCAACTTCAGACTAGTACGCGAAATATACCTCTCACTAATCCCGGTGCCACAGCACCTAGGCAGAATCCACGCTCTCCACCAAGTGTCCCGCGAAACCCGAACATGGACACATTGCAAGCCGAAGCAGAAGAACATCTCAACCGTCTGCTGTCCCAGGGACCCTTGGCAGACTCTGCGTGAGGCTTCCTTTGTCTCTTGAGGTTGAGTGTGCTAACATACACAGTGCTGTTGAAGCCGCAGTGGCCCAGATTCAAGAACTACACAGTATAGATCGGGAGTAGAGAGACCAGATCCCTTCCAGTCATCCTATTGAAGCACCAGGCGGGATGGATGTGATTCGACGCATGGAACAGGTTACAGCTTCTCGTGCTTGGAATGCTTATGTTCAAAGGACGGGACATGTGAGCAGAAATGTTGGGGATCCCTTGGTCATTGCACAATGATAGTGTCTTCCTATAGACGAAGCCCCGAGTTATGAGGATTTTGCTCACTTTGGTGTGCTCACTTCAGTCAATAATAAGTGTGATTTTTTATCATGTTTTTCCATATAATAGGGAATCGTGTTGTAGATTGGATACAGTGTCCTGAGGCTACCTGGTGTGCGACTCAGTGCTGCATAAGACGTGCTCTGCATCCACAATTGGCGATACCGTACAGGTAAAACTTCCTCCCCTCCCACTGAACATCAATTCTTCTAAAAGACATGTCACCGATGTGAATTTGTAGTCAGCAGCTGTACTACACTGAGCGACGAGACCGCACCCATCCAGCTCGACCCCACGTATACTCTGAAAAGCTTCCCACCACAATACAATCCATCATACTCCCTTCCGCGCATATCTACACTTCTCGTCCCCAGGCAGCGGTCTTCCCTATCGCCACGGCAAGTCAGTCCCCCGACATACCACACGACAACGCCCACTCCCATTCCATCTACCCGCGTGCGTACTTGCTCCATCTCGCCACACCGCCACACCGCCAACTAGCCCCCCCTACGACGTCGCTGCCCAGCCCACGCACACGGTCCAAGATACACTGAGTTGGATACGCGGGTCTTGGGTCGCCGCATGCAGAGAGTCAGGAGCGAAGGGCTGGATAGATGTGCTGCGGTGCTTTTGCAGGGATGTTCTGGGGAATGATGCTGTTTTCTGTGGTGTTTTGCTGGGTGGGGAGATGACGAGGGGAATGGATGGTGTGACGAGGGGTTCTCGCAGGTTGGCGGTGGGGGTGTCATAGAACAGACCTTTTTCCGTGATGCAGGGGAAGGATGGTGGAGGGAGATATGTGGAGCGGGAGTGGGGATGCTCGAGCAGTGCTGTATCACGAAGAGCCTGTGTGTTGGGTAAGATACATGTATACAGGCTTAGATCTTTGGAGAATTCGCAACGTTTGCACAGCGCGCAGTTCAGGCGATACGGTTTGATTCTGTCCGTGCAGTGTTTGGAGGTAGCTTTCAGGATCAGTAGGTTGTGGTGTATCTATTAGGCTGTAAGCGGTAGGCGATTTGCAACTTCAGCTCTACGAAGGGACACTAACGTGTCACCGCGAATACCCTATGGCAAGCGTGGTTCGAGCGACATGAGAGTATGCCTGCACTGCGTCCTTCAGCGTACCGGTACACGACTACACCAAAAACGAACCTCGGCAACTCTGGTCGGCTACCTCCAAGTATCAACAACCATCCTCACGCTCAAGCATAATCTTGCGTAAACGAGATTCAAAGTACGCAAACGCGCCATAAAACAGTAAACAGATAACATACGTCCCTCCTGAGAAACCAACCGTAGCGCATCAAACATGCCAGAGCCACTCGGTCTCGACCTCGCCTCCAAGAAACTCCGCACAAGAGCCGACTACGTCTACCACGAAGACTACCGCTCAAGATGGTACCTGTTCCCCCCCTCTCCTCCCCATAATCTCACCTTCGTCCTCGCCACTCCGTCCCCGATATCCCCCTCTTTCTACGAGCCCGGCTAACATGGCGCGCAAGGAACGACAACGACATGTTCCACCACCTCAACAACCCCGTCTACGGCGTGCTCATCGACTCCATCATCAACAGCTACCTCATCACACGCGCCGGCTACTCAGTCTCTGCGTCCGAGCACGTGGGGCTGGTGGGCAACAGCTACTGTGATTACTTTGGCAGCGCGCATTATCCAGGGATGTTGGATGTAGGGCTGCGCGTTGTGAAGATGGGGACGAGCAGCGTAATGTGCGTAGCCCATTCCATTTCCCTTTTTGAACTTTAATTTTTTATGTATTGCACTCATGCATCACTCGCCACTCTCCTCTTTCGCTGCGCCCCCCCCCTAGATCTCTACCTGTCCTCGACCTCTACCCTCCTTTCTCCATGCCACCAATTCCCCCGCCTCTCCACCACACACGCAGCGACCCGTCTAAACACCATCGCACCGCACCGCTAACCCCACACCCCCGCCTCTCCCTCACAGGTACGAAGTCGGCATCTTCCAGCGCGACGACCCGGCCGTCAAAGCCGTCGGCGGCTTCGTCCAGATCTGGGTGCACCGCGCGACCAACCGCCCGACGCCCGCAGGCATCCCCGCGGGCATCCGCGCACAGCTAGCCCTCCTGCTCGCGGGCCCCGAGCAAGAAGATGCCACCACGGCTCGCGGCGCCGCGAAGCTCTGACGCGCGCGCGTTGTGCGATGGGTATTACGGTACTTTCGTATTTGCGTGTGAGAGGGAGGCGGGGGGGGGGGAGTCTGCGTTTCCACGTCCCAGTGAACTGTGAACACAATGTGTAGGACATGCATGCAGGTGTAACAATTCTTCAAGTCTATATTTTCTACTTGTCCCGTAGGATAGGAAATGAGAGTACTTACAACACACGATTATCTTTGCTACTACATTACATATTAAACACGATAACGATTCTAAATCTTAACTCTTGCTAATACCTCTTTCTTTTATATTTATCTATACACTATATACATATATATATACTCCCCTTCCCTACTTTAACACTATTCTATATATATATATATATATATATCTACTCTACTAATAATTTCTGCTCCTATATTATTCTCTTATTATAGTAGGTAATTGTATATTATAAGATTTTTCTAGTATTACTTTTTTAAAAAAAAGCTAGGTAGTAGTAGTAGTAGTAGTAGTAGTAGTATTCAGGAATCGTAGAAGCTACGACATGTAATTCTATTTCAGAAAGTCGTTATATAACCTCATCAATGTACCTCATCAATGTACAGAAAGCGAATGTGGGTCATGGGGCTATCTACAATAGCAGTAAGATATAATGATGCAATGGCGCAGCCACAAACAAGACAAACCATCACTACAGCGATGAATAACAGTAATGAATGACGGGAAGAAGAGGAAGATGATGATGGTGGGATAGGGCTTAAAAGAAGGTGAGGATGACGAAACAAGCAATCTTTTTTGCTAGTTTCGATGGACAAACACATGTACGAAGAATAGAAAATGGTGAAGAAGAAAAAGGGACATGGCGCTTGTTGGAGCACGGAAACGTGTTTACCCAAGAGCGCCATGCCGTGGATATAAAGAAAAAGTAACAACTATAAATATACTTATGGTTTCTCGACGCAAAGTGCAGCTCTTGCCGCGTCGAACCGGTAGTGGTAAAGGAAAGATGCCTGGAACGCCGGAGTAAGGGGAAAAGATAAATGTGCCCGCAACGCCGTGCGCTTCATGGTGCTGGAATGGGTATCCTGCTGTGATAGGAGGTTTGTTTGCTCGTGCTGTGTGCTGAGTCGTCTCGTTTCGAGATGACACTGCATACAACTGCTTGCGGTCTCGACTGGAATTGCGACGATTTCCACGTCACAAAGTCTGAGCAATTCGCACACTAGTACACGTACGTGACAGTGCGTCCTAGCGTAGGCTTGCTAGCATACTCTCTGTCATTCTCGCGATTCTTGGGAGCCCAATTGACATCCTCGGGACCGTATTTCTGAGAATACTGCACGTCTGCAGGATTGTAGCTGGCTTGGCGTCCTCGGCCGTGGTTTTCGCCACCGACTTCGCCGTACAGTTTGGGCCGAGCAGAGCGTCCACGATCCTCGCGGGTAGGAGAGTAATTGCGATTCGAATCAGTGCGGGCCATGGATGGACGAGGTGCTGTTGGCTTGGTAGTATACTTTGCAGCTTCCTGTACATTGGGTCCCATTGGAGGACGACCAAGCGGCGACGGGGAACGGTGGTGGCGACCAGGTTCCCGCAGGATGGTACGTGGCTTGCTCGATGGGCTGGCAGCGTCTTCTGGTCGCAAAGACACGCCAGCTCCAGGTTTGTATGAGTAGTAGGTAGTTTTACCAGCCGAAGGCTGTGCAACCGGAACCGACGGATAGGCATCACGTTCTGGGCTATGATGCTCGGGGGTGACTGTTTCACGGAGGGTGGATGGACGAGCTGGTGCAGTGTCCTTCCTGCGAGGCGCAGAAGTGTGGGGGAGGCCGCCAATAGGCATTGTGGATGAACGATGCATACTTGGGGGTGGCGACCTTTCGGCACGTCTTGATGAGTCAGTGTAAGAGCGGACTGGGATGCTGCGCGAGGGGACCTCGATGTTTGCAGGCGAAGAGGAAGAGTGCTTGAAGGTGGGTGGTCTCCGGGTATCCTCACCCCAGTCGACAATCTCAGGAATGCCGCGGTCGCTTTCGCGCCTCGACGTTGAAGATTGACGCTTGGGTTGCGCGGATGACCTGCGCACGGTCTCGGGTCGAGCGGGCTCGCGCTGTGAAGTGCGATGCGACGACGACCGGTGCTCAGGCGCGTAATAGTCCCTGGCCGAAGTTCTGACTGGGGATGGGCGAATCTCCTCCTGGACACGTTCGCGCGTCTTGTGCTGGTAGCGAAGGGCCTCCTCTAGCTGGTCACTTGACTTGCTGGGGTAGCGGTCGCGCTCCTCATATGAACGGCGGTCTTCTGCCTTGCGCCTGGAGGCTTCGGCCTGCTTGCGAGCCTCATCCTCCTGGCTGCGTCGCTTGTAGGCAGTTTCGTAGCGCACCTTCTCGTCAGACGATGACTCACTCTCGGGCTGTGCAAACTTGCGGTCGCTGCGGAGATCCTTGGCACGGGTCTTGTCGCGGTCGGATCGAGTGCGGTCCGATGCAGCAGGCTTGGAGCTCTTGGAGGACGACTCCTTTTCCGAGCGTGAGCGTGAAGAAGTGGTGGGCTTTGGATATGCGTCGTAGGTGTCGTACTTGTCGCGCTTGCGGTTGTCCTGGTAGTGGTCGTCGTCGTACTGATGCGAGGGCCTGCGCTCTTCTGTCGAGTATCCGTGTCGTGGTGTGGTGGAAGCTTTGTGGGTTGCGGCGCCTGGAGTGGGCTGCTCGAAGCGTGCAGATCTCTCTCCGCGGGGCGCGCTGGCGTTGGCTCTGGCGGCCTTTTCTCTGCGCAATCTCTCCAAGGTCAGATGCGCTTCGTAGTCGGACCTCTTCTCGTCGTCGACGAGCGTCTCGTAGGCCTGCTGGATTGAGTGGAACCTGGCAGTGGCGTCCTCTCTCTGCGCGGGATCGGCGACCTTGTCGGGATGGCACTTGAGGACGAGTTTGCGGTAAGTGGACTTGATGGTGGCAGCATCAGCATTCTTGTCCACGCCCAGAGCCTTGTAGTGGTCAGGAAGGGGACCGTCCATGATTTGGAACAGCGGTGAAGCGGCAATGGGGGAGGGGGACGGGAGGGTGTCGTGTTCTTATGAGAGCGGCGCAACAGTGCCAGGGACATGCAGAGGCGGATGAACTGCTGCGCAAGCGAGGTGTGGCGGTGACGCGCGGGCGAAGCTGGCAAGCGGCGGACCAAAGTCAAGCGGAGATGGACAGGCACGAGAAGGGGATGCGCAGGTGGGCAGAGCAATGACGGGCGGGGAGGGTAGAGAGGGCCGGGTGGTGTGACGGCGAGAGATGGCGGGAGTGCCTGGATGTGCGGGTGCGGTGACGAGTGTGGATGGATGGTGGCAGTGGTTGCTCAATGCTGAGCTAACGGGCAACGCGGACCCTGCTTGGCCCGCCGAAAGAAAACCGGAGAAGGTGGTGGCAAGGCGAAAAGTCGAGGCTCGGCGGGTGTGCAGTGGGGAACAAGTGGTGACAAAGACTGCGGTGGCTGTGGAGGCGGACGAAAACAAAGAGGCTGTGTATTGTCTTTGAAGTGGCAGCAGCAGGGTGCTGGCGTGTCGTTGCCGGGCAGCGAGACAATACAATGGGCGGGCAGAGTGCGGCAGACGAGTTGCGGTGTGGGCTGCGACGTCACCGGGTCCGCGATGGCAAAGCCAAAGTCGACGGCAGGCGATGTGGACAGGTGGTGGCGCCTGGCGAGTGGGCGTGGAGGCACAGATTAGGATGAAATGATCAATGGAGCACAAAAGGGGAGGGTCAAGAAGAAAAGTCGGGCAGCAGGAGAAGAAGGACAAGGGGAGGAGGGCAGGCAGTCAGCGAGGGCTTTTTCGGGGGGTCGACCGACTATATCAGGCTCACTGCACGCTGCACGCTGCACACTACATGTACACACTGCACCACACGAAGCAGAAGCGTGACGGACTACGGTGCAACTTGCAAGCCTGGGGGGAGCGGCGTCGAGGGCAGGCCGCCCCCGTCTGCATAGCAAGTGCACGCCCGCATGAGCATGACTCTGCGCTGCCTTTCCTGACTGGGCGAGGAGCCGGGTGAAGAGACTGAAGAGCAGCATCCCGTCAGCATTCCAGTGCATCCAGTCCTGCGTGCTGCCTGAGTCGCCGTGCAGCACCCCATTGTCGCTCACGGCGGCTACGAAACACTGGCTCCAATCACGCCGCGCCCCCCCAGCAGTTGGCTGCGTCGAGTGCGCCGCGACCCGAGATGTGATAGGCACTCGCCCGCCACGGCGCTCGAGACTTGCATACTGTCACTGATGACTGGCCCCTCTGAGAGCGCGATGTGACCATGGGCGCGATCCAATCACGTACATAACACCACAGTACTTTGTAATGCTCACGTGTCACTCCACCCCGCCAGCGCCCTCGACTGCCACTTGACCAACCCGCGGCACCAACGGCGTGAGAATGAAGCACGCTCCGCAGCAGCCATGATCCATCCCATCGCTTTGCACATGTGACATGACATGGTACCCTTTTGTATGCACGGGGCTGGGCGTCTCAGCATCTGCTCCAGCCCTCGATCCGTCCCGGGAGGCAGAACGTTGGCCGGCCGCGTGCTTGGCCCATCTATCATAATCCAGTGCGCCTCTGCGGGGGGGACGAGGAGGATCCGTCGGTGGCGGGGCACACCAGCCGGCAGCCCACCCAATGACTTCAACGTGGTCGTCCTCCATTGCCTGGCATCTGCCCTTTTTGGAGCGAGCGAGAGCAGCCTAGAGGGCGAATGAAAGCGGTTTTGAAGTTTTCCCAGAGGGAAGTGGAGCGGGCTTCGGTGCATGTCTGCCTGTGTGATGCGGACGGCCATGTCATCCCACATCAGCCTGCTACCTCATGCTACAGCCCTGGCTCCGCTGTTCCTCGCCCGGCTCGCCTCACGCTCTCAACCACGCACAAGCAGCACCACGTCGACCTCCCCTCGCCCAGTCTAGACGCTTCCTCTAGCCAGGCACGCCGCGACGATCCCCTCCACCACCACGGTAGCCATACCTACCCCCCGAAGACATGGCGTACGAGTACGTTGTATGTTGTACGTAGCCGTCTCGACCTCGCCCTGTCCTGCTTGCCCGCCCAATACCTTATGTACATACCTACATGACCTACCTACCGCCTTATCCCCGCCCACCGCCTCACTCCGCCCATGCACCATCAACCAACCCAGCCCCAGCCCTGTCCTATACCGAAACCCAGCTCCATCATATTTCATGCTCCCCCTACAAGAATCCCCCCCCAGCACGCCTCACCATTTTGATTTGATTTGATTTGATTCTGCTGCCTGAGCCCTTTTCCACGTTCCACGCCGTGTATGCCCATGTACAGTTACGTCAGCGCCTGCCTCTACCTCTGCCTCTGCCTCTACCTCTCCATACCATACCATGCCATACCATAACTCCCCCCTGGCGAAAATAAATCGATTATCGATTATCGATTATTCTGAACGTACACTAGCTACCTACCTAGCTACCTATCTTAGATATTTTTTCCATGCTTTGGCAAAACTCGGACACCCCTCATGCATCTATTCACGTGACCTTGCTTTGGACAGTCATCTTCGGATCCGCCAGCGACAGCGAGCAGTGTCATGGCAGCACACAATTCATCACTCCATCACTCCATCACTCCATCACTCCATCACTTTGTTAAACCCCATCTCCTCGTCCTCCTTCTTTTTTTTTATTTTTAACCTTTTTTTATATTTTCTCGATATTTAATCTATCTATCCATCTAGCACCACAAGCACAAGCACAAACACAAACTGTAAACAAAGTAACAAAGTAAGAAAGTAACAAAGAAAGAAAGTAAGAAAGAGAGAGGAGGAGTTAAAATACAGCATTTGCATACCAGAAACCCCAACCCCAACCCCCTTCCGTGGATCCTCCCTCCACTTAGTGAAAGATTGCAACTTTTTTCTTCCTCCTCCGCCTCTTCTTCTTCTTCTTTACCGGCAGCCCAGAGTGGCTGGCAGGCCATGTGCATGTACCTAGTTCCGCAATGGCAACAGCATCCTGATACCGGAAAGCAAAAAAACAAAAGCAAAAGCAAAAACAAACAACGCCCCACTAGTAGTAACAAGATCGTGCTAGACAAAGTGAGGGAGAGAGGACGTATGAGTCCTGGGCGAAGAAAAACAGAACCTCCAAGACATAAAGTGCCCCGTTCATCTGGTGCGATGAAAACGACAACTCCAAAAAAACACAATTTCGCCAAAAACACCCCCCCAACTTTTGCCTCCAGCGTAACAAGCGAATAACCACAAGACACGAGCTTGTGGCCATCTCTTTCAAACTCACTCCTGCATCGTCGTGTCTCCGTCTTCGTCTTTGTCTTGCTCCTCCATCAGGACACTGAAGATGACGTCCAGTCCGACACCATTGCTCTCCCGCGATAGCCCATCGCCAGCCACGTCCAAGATCAGCTGCGTCACTGAGTCTTCAGAAGCCATGACTTCGGTATCGTCTGGTAAATCCCCGTCATCTTCGTCCCTCATGATGCTATTTCCAGCATCGTCCAGTGCATTCTCATCAACGTCGTCCCTCATGCTGTCTCCAGTATCGTCCAGTGCATTCTCGTCAGCATCGTCCCTCATGCTATCTCCAGTATCGTCCGGCACATCCTCGTCATCATCGTCCCTCATGATGCTATTTCCACCATGTTCGTCTGCCATATCGACATAGATTTCGTCCGCTGCGTCGCTACCAGCCTCAACTTCAGTGGCGTCCATTAGCATAACATCAGTGTCATTCTGGTCCCGCCCCAGAGAAGGAGAGCGGTGCGCAAAGTTGCCTTTCTTGTGCCCTAGGCCCCAGTCTCCGAACCACGAATAGACAGGCGGCTTAGGAATGCACAAGTTGTCAGCCGTATGGGGAAGGAGCTCCACGCCCGACTCGCATGCAATTTTGTAATCGTATTGCTGCGCAGTAAGAGGGGCCTGTGTGATGGTCTTCCAGCGAGCAATGCTGCGCTGAATATAGTACCTAACATGCAACGAATGGAAATGCTGTGTGAAGAACGCAGGAAATGTATGGTCCAGATCCAGCCAGCAGTCATTCTCTCTACCCATTGCTTGGTGGTCTATGATCTTCCGGCAAAGTATCATCGTCATCAGATAGATGAATGGGCCACATGGACCGCCATCCCCAGCGAACATGTTGTTGGCGTACTGGTCAGGACTGTGGTGCTCCATGTAGAATCGATATTTCGCAAGTTCGAGACCGAGGATGAGGATCATTCCCGTAGCGACTTGTTGGGCGTTTTCGTGTCGTGAGGAGTTGCGCACAGAAATGGAGTCATAGTAATGAACGCTTTCACCACAGACATCGATGCCAACGAGGGACCAATGCGAGCCATGTGTGCCGTTGCTAGTGGTATCGCTGTATCCGTCGTTGATGACTATGAATATCCATCTCTTGCCGTGATACTGTTGCCTGTAGTAGTCATATTCACTGCCACATGCATCGCCATAGGCGAACGCCATGCGGAGAATCTGGGCACTATCTCCGTTGACAATGGCAATGCTATGATTGTCGCAGTCGAGGTCTCGACGCAGCACCTCGAGGGCCATGGAGATACTGTCGCCCGTCATCCAAACCTCTACGCCAAAGTCTTGGACATTTACGCAGCTGATGCACCTAAATGCAACATTGGACAACTGAAGGCCTCCCAGATTGAGATATGTCTTCTCGTCACAAGGCGGGACAATCGGTAGTCTGTCCGAGAGGCTAGCATAGCGCATGGGCGTTGGGACAAGCATTAGGGGTCTGCGACAAATCACAAGATCCGTCTCGTTATGGTGGCTCATCAAGTAACGCTGGAATCTGTTAGTCTCTTGCCGCGACGAAAGGCGGGCACGAACCGTAGCATAGGCCAACTCCTGTTCCCTCCATGTCGCTCTGTCGGGTCGCTTAGTAAGAACCTCGATACTGTATCGCCGTGCAAGCAGTGGGGGCGTCGTCTTCTTGGAGGGCAGATACCCGGATCGAGGAAATCCGCGCGTAGCGAAGATGGACATGTTCGTGCCATGGAAGCCCATCATGTCACGTGTATTACCGAAGATCTGTGCACTTGCGTGGAACTTACTCCTTGCGGCCGCCGCTTCAGGACATCGATCTGGAAAATTCTCAAAGGTGGTGGAAGAAGCGACCAAGGTAGAGTTGGGAGAATATGATGGGGAGGACGAAGTGTATACATGGGACGGTGCATAGCTCTGGATGCCATGGGCGGTGACTGACAGTGGTACTAGAGCCTGAGGTGCTTCTGCACTTCCATGGTTTGTGTCGGAGGTTTCAACCACTGGAGAAAGTGGGGAGGTGGCAGGGCCACAGTCGGCGTGGTGGCGGCCATGCGCGTCGTCATGCGTGGCTTGCAAGGAGAGGATCTCCATCTGGTGTCCGCTGCTGTTGGTGCTGTGTATTTCCTTGGACGGTGATGTCATGCTGGATATCGGTGGGAAAGGCGTGTCTGCCTGACGAGAGGCAGGCGCGCGATGACTTCGTTGTTACGCTGCCCAAGCAAAGCGCGGCTCGTCGCTGATTGTGCGCTTGTATTCCAATCTGTTTTAATGACAAGTTAACACGCGAACAACTCAAAAAAGCACGCAAAATTGTTAGTATCGTGTGCTACTGCATGTGTGCTTGCTTCGCTGCTTGCTACGAGTGAGGTTGACCGAGACTGTGGGCAGGTGGGTGGTGGACGGAGACTGAGTTTACCGAGCCGCACAGAAGAGACTGGAACTAACCGTGCGTTGCAGGAGATGAGGAGTGAAGGCGTGAAAAAGTGCCACGACGTGCTGCGTTTTCACCCGGGGGGGAGTGAAAGTGACTGGACGACTGCAGCAAAAGCGGAGTATCATCGACAAATTGTTGAACAAAACCGGGCTTGTTCAAACACTTTATATAGGAGAAGAAAGAGGACAGGTAATGAAGAGACAGTGAATATCCAGGATCTGCTCGTACTACACCTAACTGCCAATGCAAATGCCAATTGTCCATGTCATGATTGGGCACCCTCTATCGATCCCTAAGTCAATTGTTTGGTACATCACATAATGGAATGGCATGTGAGCCCAAGAATCACCGTGGACTGTGAAATTGTTGAACCTGGATGGAACTTGGTCCATATTCAAGGATTGTTTGGGTCGCGCCGTGGTCCATCTAGGACAGCCTTCCGAGGACGAACATCTCCACAAGCATCCGAGGCAGCCTTGTCGAGTGAGGTATCGAGCAGAAGCACTGATGTATTGTTAGCCATGTGAACACACGAGTATTTGCACCTACAGGCGTCGCTCATATCACGCGTTGGTTCGTCTCTGAACGTGGCCCGCACATGCATGTCTCTGTAGATGTTGCCTGTAGAATGATTGCACATTAGTAGTGTGAGAAGGCCACAAGATCCCAACAAGCATGTAGCGGTAGATATGCAAGTGGCCTCAAATACGAGCAGGATGCAATCTGGGGCATACTGAAGTCAAGTGAGAGCACCGCGCTAGGCCGGATTGGTACTACTTTAAGAAGCTAGGGTCTCCGAACGACACACGTGACACGCACAAGATGCCATGTTAGCTGTTCTACCATGGTATATCGCCCTTTGTTGCTCGCCGTCCTGGTAAAGCATGCCCTTTCCAGGCAAGCAACACATCTTCAGATTTATCCGAGTCACAGTAGTCGAGGCGAATTAGTGGCTCGAAGCCATGAGTTGTACGTTTAGAAGCTGAGTTGATAACTATGTACATGGCTCAGGCTCACATGTAGTAAACAAGAGGAAATGCCGAGTAATTGCAGTAAGAGTGGCCCCCGCGCCTACGTTGCTCATGGAGAGTAAACACTTTTGCTCGCTTGCTTAAATCAATGCTTCCAATGTCGTGATCGTTGTAACACCGAAATGCAGGACGCCTGTCGCTTGAGAAAGGATAATGCTGAACAACACCGGAGGATCGCAAATGTTCGCTATCGTATCGAATGTCTTGGACGCTGTGGATATCGATAAGCACTCGTATGGACCCTACGGCCGTCTTCATGTTCGAAGGTAGAAAGTAGTTTGTATGCTTGTTCAGAAACCGGACTCAGGCACCGTGAATCATGCACCGAATGTGGGATCGTCACTCGCCGCCTGGTAGAGAAGCTCGGTGTCCTAGGGGTAAAACAATGAATCGTCAACATATACTCGAGCCACGTTGAGTCTTTACTTCTGCTCACTCTCCAATACTTGATCCACGCATCCTTCTTCCTAGGCTCACGCTCCTACCGAGATCGGCTACGCCTCCGATCGAGTTGCGGTTGGGGTTGCGAGCGACGTGTAATTGGGCCCTCGCTCGCAGACCTCCAGACATCTGCTTCTCGTATGCCGGTGAGGCCTCTCTATTTAGTTGATATCGCTGTTGGTTCTCCCTAAACAGGAGGCTGTTCTCGTTGGAGCCGGACACTGTCGGTCGTCGTAGACTTGCAGTGTGTGACAGAGCGGACGATGGCTGAAGGTCTGGCATTGGCTCTCGAGAAGTGTACTGTCTGCCGAGGCTGAATCTGCTCTTGTCACTTGGCCGTATGCTCCGGAAATCTGTCATTGCACGAGATGGCGCACGTGCAGCCGGATCGTCGTCATCTTCGTCAATACTGCCACGGCTCCGATGTAGACTCGTGCCAGCTCGTTGCAGGCGAGAAGGAATCTGCCTGTCATCCAGAGGGTCTTGACTAGACTCGCGGTGCACGCCGTTGGTGAGCATGCTTGTGCGTCGAGCCTCGATGCGCGACATTGCTCGACTGGGACTAACAGAGAGAGTGTTGCTTTCGGGCTCGATACTTTGCCTGATTGTTGGAGAATCACCGTTGATCTGTACGCTAGGTCGGCGCGATATTGTAGATAGCGAAGCTCGGTAAGCTGGGCTTGTAAGTCCTGTCTTGGTGTCACACATGGCTATGCATAATTCTGTGAGACCGCGGCAGATGTTGTCTGCTTTTCTACGGACTTGACGGTCTCCTACAACACTGCCACCCAGGATCGAACTAGCAGAGTGCAACGTGCCTTGAGGCCCTGCACTGCCTGCCATTTCTGCCATTGTTAACGCTTCGGTGGCTGTCGCTTCCAACGTTCGATACACTGCAGGCGAGATGTGCTGTCTGGCCTTTGCTAGCGCGTCTCGCAATAATGGATGACTTCTAGTATTGCTGTTGCTTGGTGTTTGTGTGCCTGCCCTCGACTCTGGCGGAGAAACGACTGGTTTCCGCTGTTGATTTGGGGATGACGAGACTGTGGTTGCCGCCGTGTTTGCCGTTCGAGGTCGATCGGCTACGGCCTGAGATATGGCTGCGCCCGAGGTTGAGGGAATCTTGCCTCCCAGCTCGATTTTGCGTATCCTGGTCTTCAACTCGTCCAGCTCGTCCCACACCGAGGTCGCTGGTCCTGTCGAGCCATGCGATTCAGTACCGTCAGCACGTGACGCTGTTTCATAGACGGGTTCTCCTCGAGGAGTCTGCGGCTCATCGCGGGTAGACGAGTAGTTCAGGTTCGAGGGCCGGTATGAGGGCGTCCGCTGGGGAGGTGTCTGGAGTGATTCTGGTTGCGACCCTCGCCTCGTTCCCAACTGAGAGAGAAACTCTCGCGGCGACAACTCGGCGTCTCGTCGCGAAGAGAATGAGGCCTTGTGCGAGACCTCTCGGGTTCGTGAAGTATTGATGGGCGCGGGCGCAGGCGAATGCCTGTGTTGCTCGAGGGACGAAGTCGGCAGTAGGGTGGAGCGGCGCTGACCGCTCGATCTGGATTCCGTCTGCGGGGCAATGCGCGTAGTCGTAGGCGTGGTGGCACTCGAGGGTGCTGGTGACGGCGACAGGAGGTTGGTGGGCAACGACTGCCTGTTGTTGACCCTGGCCACTCGCGACTAGGGCACGTCAGCATGCGATTGAGCTCTCAGGGACCCCTCGCGGTTGGTTGGACAGCACGTGAGGTGACAGCCGACAGACGACAGACGACAGCCGACAGACAACAGAGGACAGACGTACCTTCAGCCTGTCGATGCGCCCGGCCGTGTCGGCGGGCCGTGGCTTGGGCGCGCTGTCGGCGGCAATGTTGAGGAACAGGTCCTCGGACTGGTCGCCCTCTGTGCCCGAGGCATTGCGCGAGGCGTCTCGGGACGCATTGCGTGAGACAATGTGTGCGGCACGGAAGTCCTCGAAGCGGCTGCGCGGGCCGGATTCGTTGTCGGACGACTCGTCGACGGAGCTGGGCATCTTGGGGGCGGGGCGGGCGATGCTTGAGGAATTGCGGCGTGGCGGGTCGTTTGTGTTTGTTTGTTGTTGTTGTTGTTGTTTATGGTGTTGTGGGTGTGGAAGTGGTGTCTGCGGGGCGCTGTCGCTTGTCACCGACTCCCGTCTGCTCTTGTGCCTGCTGGAGCTGCGCGCCTCTCCACCAGCGCTGCCGCTGCCGCTGCCGCTGCCGCTGCCGCTGCCAGACGAGACCAGGCCCGACTGCAGGAGCTGCTGCTGGGCAAAGGCGAAGTCGGGGGCGGGCGGCTGGGCGGTCCTGCGCGCAATGTCCGAGTTCCCGCGCGTGAGGAGGGTGACGGGCGGTCCACGCGAGTTGTCTATGCCATGGCCCGAGTGCGAGGCGGGCGGTCGTCTGGTGGCCGGCGAGCGCGGATCGGGGCCCGCTGGTGCTGGGGCCGGCTGGGGGGAGAAGGACGAGGGCGAGGCGGCGGACGAGGCGGAATAGGGCGCCGTGGGCGTGGAGGGGCTGGTGGATGTCGTGGCCCGGCGCAGACGTGTCGACGCGGCGACGGATGCGGCGGTCGAGGTGGCAGACGGCAGGCGCAGCAGCGTGGGCGGGTCGGGCGCCGTCTTGGTGCGCTGGTGCTTGGGCGGCGAGGCGGCCTGCGAGTGGGAGCGGCGGCGCGCGTGAGGATGGTGTTTTGCTCCCGAGCCCTCTGCAGACGATTTCCGGGAGTGGGAATGGGACGACGGCATGGCGGCGGCTGCGGGCGTGCTTGTGCCTGTGCTGGGGCGTGGGCTGTGCTGGCGCTGCCTGCAAGGATGGGCGCGGTACCGCTGTCAGGTTACCAGCGAGAGCGCGTCATGCCAGCAGCAGCTCGGGGGCCCGCATCCTCGCGCATGGCCGTCTCTTGTTGCGCCTGCGACGGAGCGTCTGCTTGTGCGTAGATTAGAAACACTGCTTGCCCGTGCTGCGAGTCGCGACCATGGCCACGCCTAGCTTGTGGCTAGGGCCAGCGGCAGCGCTGCACGACTCGTCACAATCCCATGCCCAGCGAGGGCCGCCACAGCGACAGCCCTGGCCCTCTCAGCCTTCACCACCGCTTCTTCCTGCCATGTGACCTGCCGTCACCGCTCCCTCCAGCTCTCGCCAACGGAAAGCGAGCCGCCGCCGACCCCAGAGCACGCTTACTGCTACTGCTACTAGAGGACGGGGGAGCATCTCGACCAAAGCTGCCATCTGGAGACTGAGACACGGGAGCACATCATTTCCACCATGTCGTGCATGTCTAGTCAGCATGCCTACATACCTGTGTGCCTGTCAGCGCGAATGGCCTGGCAGACAGCCGCCTTGGCTGGTCCTTGCATCCAATGTCATACAGCCACAGCGATCTTGGAGTGCAGCAATAAACCTTCAAGGACAAAGCAAAAAACTTTCGTCTTCGGGTAATGCTTCCTGTACCTGTTGATTCTTCTACGCAATGATCCTATGTATCAATGTTGGCCATACCTAATCATGCTCGAGTCAGTGATGCTCGGCACCTTGTCCGACCACGAGAAATATGTCCGTAATTAGAGCATTCGAAGGACCTTCAAACGTTGATCTCACACTACGATGTACCTAGTCGAGAGACACGGTCGAGGTTGTGCCTGCTATTTCTGAAAACACCGATGTGGGAAAAAGACTTGATTCAGAAGCTCATCACGAGCACGCTCATCACACAACAACATGCATAACGAGAACGAGTAAGCTCGAAATATGTCTAGCGTGGCAGAGGGCCGTGTTCTACACAGGCACGTGATAGATACCTACGTAGTGCGCCCACGCGAGGCTGCCCAATCACGTGATGGTCGGAGCTCGCTGAAGTAAGCGCCGACAAGTCTGATGAAATAATCTGGCAAGCCATCGCCAACTACACGCGCCCCCAACACCACTCATCACCCCTCGCGGCTCCGCAATGTCTGTTACAGCCCTCTCGAAATCGCTGCCGAAGCCCAGATATACTGGCGAAGATGAGGAGCTCACTAATAGCACCCGCGTGCTGAGCTCCGAGCAGTATGAAGCCCAGATCGCGAAAAGACAGAGTGGCCCGCCTGCATATGGAAGCCGCCAGAGCTGGAGACCACGCGGCCCAGATGACTTTGGAGATGGAGGCGCGTTTCCAGAAGTTCACGTTGCGCAGTATCCTCTGGACATGGGACGGAAAGGGACGCCCTCCACCTCGAACGCGCTCGTGAGACGAGTTGACGGTGAGGGTAAAACAAAGTACGACGAGATTGCACGGCGGGGCCACAGCGAATCGAGAATCGTACAAGCAAGCTTCAAGGACCTGATACCCTTGAGGCAGCAGGCCAATGCTGGCGAGCTGGACCTGGCTCGGCCAAGCGAAGATGTTGTGCAGGCAACGAAGCAGAAGACGGAGCAGGCTCTGATGGCTTTGGTAGCCGGTCAGACTGCGGCGCAAAAACCGAAGAATGTCCAAGGTCGTAAAGACGATGAGCCAACATTTGTGCGCTACACACCAACTGCCCAGATGGGTGAGGCCCAAGGCAAGACTCGCATCTTCAAGATCCAGCAAAGACAGATCGACCCAATGGAACCCCCCAAGTTCAAGCATAAGCGCATCCCACGTGGACCTCCGTCGCCTCCCCCGCCTGTTCTCCACTCTCCACCTCGGAAGCTCACCGCTGAGGATCAAGAGATGTGGAAAATTCCGCCTCCGATCAGTAACTGGAAGAATCCCAAGGGCTATACTGTTCCACTGGACAAGCGTCTAGCCGCTGATGGTCGAGGCCTCCAGGATATCACCATCAACGACAAATTCGCACAGTTCGGCGAAGCGCTCCAAGCGGCTGACAGACACGCGCGTGAGGAGGTCAAGCAACGTGCGATTATGCAGCAACGACTGGCTGAAAAAGAGAAGCTTCAGAAAGAGGAACATCTGCGCAATCTTGCAAAGCAGGCACGTGAGGAGCGTGCAAACGCGTCGCGGCGCCGATCGCAGAGTGACTCGGAGAGCGACTCGGAAGAAGAAGCAGTACGGAGACGTCAAGCAGAACGCAAAGAAAAACGTGAAGACTTCCAGCGCGAGCTTCGACAATCACGGATGGGGACCGAGCGCAAGATTCAGATGCTTGCGCGCGAGCAGAACCGGGACATATCTGAAAAGGTCGCTTTGGGGCTAGCAAAACCTACGCAAAGTGGTGAATCTATGTACGATTCTCGACTATTCAACCAATCCAGCGGCTTCAACGCAGGGTTTAACGAGGACAATCATTACGACAAGCCACTTTTCGCTGCTCAAGACGCCATCAGCAGCATTTATCGACCGAGCGTAGGACAGGATGACGACGGGGACGACGGCGGCGAAACTTACAATCGAATCACCAAATCGAGCAAATTCGAGGTTCTTGGCAAGGCCAAGGAAGGCTTCAAGGGCGCCGATCTACAGGAGCAGCGTGAAGGACCGGTACAGTTTGAGAAGGACAGTGACGACCCTTTCAACATCAACGCGATGATTAATGAGGTCCGCGGTGAGAAAGGAGACGAGAAAACTGGAGAGAAACGTTATGGCCTGAGCACTCAGGAACCAGAGGGTAGAGCAGCTAAGCGGGCAAGGGTAGACGATGACAGCGATTGATCAGCATTACACCGCGGCGTCGGAGTAGCATCGGTTGAGATAAATTTCACGGCATTTAGTCAAGGACCGTGAGCACACTTTGCTTTGAAAACCCAGCAATTTGTTCTTAGCTTGTGGAGTTCAAACTCGAACAACAACCGTGGACTTTTCAATTCACATTTGGTTATGTACGGGTTGGTGCCAATTCATTTATATTGATGAAATCCCACGAAGATTCATCTGAATACTACGTCTGAACATCAGAGTGCTATCACCAAAACCAACCGTTCGCGCTGACTTTCCATTTGCGATCGGAAGTGATGTGATTCGCTGCCAGGACGTTCGGATGGTTCGTCAGGTTCGGATGACGCACCTTGACCGACAACGACTTCCGCGACGACTTCCGAACACGCACATTACAGGCTCCACAGCCCCGCCATTCATGCCTCGCCTCTTCAGGATCAGCTGTAAACCCTTAAAAGCGGTCCTTAGAGCTTCTCTCGAACTTCTGCCGCCTGTCTTCTGAACAACTAACCATCATCTCGTACCGATCGTGAGGGTTTGAGTCTTTTCAAATATCGTTCCCACAACGATACCAAATTACGAGAAAGCACATAAGAAATGGCATCACAAACAAATGGCAACCATGCTCCAGCGGTGACTGGCAGCAAACCGCATAAGTTTGATCCCAATTTTACGCAATCAGTCATCAACGCCACGGGTCCAAAAGCTTCGCCACGCATAAGACAACTCACATCGAGCTTAATCCAGCATCTTCATGATTTTGCAAGGGAGAATGAACTTACCGTGGATGAATGGATGCAGGGCGTCGAATTGGTACGTTTCGATTTGTTCTGCAAATGCTCAATAAAATCTGACAGAGACTGCCTCAGATGAATGCCGCCGGGCGCATGTCTGACGACAAACGCAATGAAGGCCAACTGCTGTGCGATGTGCTCGGCCTGGAGTCTCTCGTTGATGAGATTACATACAAGCTAGCATCGGATGCCGCAGACGAGCCAACCGCGACTGCTATCCTTGGGCCCTTCTACCGCCACAATGCTCCCGAACTTTCAATGGGCTCTTGCATTGTGTCAAAGGAGGTCAATGAGCAAGGCGACAGGACCTGGATGCATGGCACAGTCACAGATTTCAAGACCGGTCAGCCAATCGAAGGCGCAATTGTAGATGTCTGGCACACTGCGCCAAATGGTCTATACGAGCAACAAGATCCTGATCAGCCAGAGATGAACTTGAGAGGAAAATTCACCACTGGTAAAGACGGCAAATACGACTTTTACTGCCTGCGACCTGTGCCGTATCCTATTCCGTTTGATGGTCCTGCTGGAAAAGTGCTGCAAGCACTAGACAGACACCCAATGAGACCTGCCCACATTCACTTTTTGGTATGTTTCACAGCGTGTTCGTTTCTAGCCTTGCTTAACAATTCTACAGCTGCGAGCACCAGGATACAAACCCATTGTTACACAAATCTTCGACCGTCAGAGCAAGTACATTGAGGACGATGCCGTATTTGCGGTCAAGGACTCATTGCTAGTCGACTTCAAGCCGTTCCAAGGAGATGCACAGGCTGATTTCGAATTGCCATATGACTTCAAGATGGCAAGTTTTGAGGACGCTGAGAAAGGCTCGACCAACGGAGTCACCGAGACAACATCGGCTTAGAGAATTACTGAGGGGGTTGAATTGGAGATTTGTCTGAAACAAATGCTTGGGTGCTCAATGTTCAATGTAGCGGAATATCAAAGTCTAGATCATGTACAAATTCATGTACACTTTGGTCATTGCCAAAGGAGTGGTTGCTTCGCTGCTCTTGAATCTGTAACGGTTGACAACTTCTGCAGCTGGCAAGTTGACGTTACAAGCATGATGCTAACCCGAAACGCAGCCGTGAAATCTAAGTATACTTGAAAACGCATCAAAAGGGACGGTACTGCCACGTGAAACGAATCTCGGTCTTCTCGGTTCGAAGCTCTATTCCGCATTTGATATTCAATACATGGCGGGATCTGTACGAACTCTGGCTCCCTGTTTTGGCTTTCTTAGGATACGGTACTGTAGAAATAAATCGATAACAGAGGACGTTAAGACTTCACGAGTGTAGGAGTCTTCCTTGTCGGCGCCGTTGGCCGCAAAATCCTGTAGACCTAACTCACTCCGAAGAAAGACCGACTCCCCCGCACTTTCGTAGTTGGCTACCGTACCTACTTCGAACCACTCTCGCATGCCGCGTGCAACCGAACCGCGGCTTTGCCAACATGCAACCACGCCCTGTACGCCCTGCTACCGCCCACATGGTATCTTTTCCTACCAGCCCCTGTGCTCCAACGTTTCGATTATCTTGATCGTGCAGCGGGTCACGTTATCACATTTAATCGGTTGCCGGATTTTCGAGCAAACATAGCAGTTCCTACCACTATTAGAAGTTTGTAATATCCTCCATCGAACTAGACACCAAGAAACCAGCGTCTTAGGGTTTGCTTTTATCCACCGACCTTGACGGCATCGTGTCATCACTCGAGTAGCAATTTCTTCTGTATCAGAATTTCGCATCACGAAGAAGTTGATCGCACGAAAGAGCAGGACAGAAACAATGGGCGAAATGCCTACCGGAAAGATCTCGCTTGGGCGATACATGTGGGAGCGATTACATCAAGTTGGCATTGATACAATCTTTGGCGTCCCCGGCGACTTCAACCTCCAATTCCTTGACTCCATATTCCTTGTCGACGGCCTGAACTGGGTTGGCAACCAGAACGAGCTCAATGCTGCATACGCTGCTGATGGCTACGCACGCGTCAAAGGTGTTCCAGGATGTCTCGTCACCACACACGGTGTCGGTGAGCTAAGTGCGCTCAACGGCATTGCGGGCTCCATGTCCGAACATGTCAAGGTAGTGCACGTGGTTGGACAGACGACAAAAGCTATGCAAGATAATCACATGATGATCCATCATTCCATCGGCCGCAAACCAGATCATCAGCAGTATGCGAAGGCTTCTGCTGGATTGCGCTATGCTGCCGCTGAACTCTGGGATCTTAAGACTGCGCCGGCGGAGATTGATCGCGTGATCAGGGAGTGCTTCATCAAATCTGGACCGGTGTACATCTTTCTGCCACTTGATCTCTCGGCCGAGCAGGTGGATGCGACTTTGCTAGATACACCTATTGATATTGAACCGCATGTCGATCTGGCCGCTCAGGACGCTGCTGTCAAGGCCATCACATCCGCGATCGCGGAAGCCCAACATCCTTCCATCATTGTCGATGCGTGGACACAGCGCTTTGGTGCAGCGAATGTCGCCCAAGAGCTCATCAGAAAACTCAAGGTGCCATTTTTCTGTGCCAATATGGGTAAGGGCGTGATAGACGAAACAGAGGAGACGTATGTTGGTGTGTGGAATGGTGAGGTCAGCTATCCTGGTGTCAAAGAAGCTGCCAAAGCTGCCGATCTGATCATCACTCTCGGCTATATACCGTGTGATACAAACTCAGCTGGCTTTTCGCGAAAAGTCGACGATGCCAAAGCGATCCACATCAATCCTTTCGACGTCATCGTTAAGGGACAGACGTATCCTAACACTTCAATCAAATCACTCATCACCGCCTTGACTGCAGCTTTGCCCGCAGAACCACAACATCAGATCGCGAAAGTTCAGCTAGCACCGCCACGCATACCTCTCGATGAAGATGCAAAGCATCTCACGCAATCCTTCTTATGGCCCCAGATGGAAGCATTTCTTCGCTCAGGCGACATAATTGTCGGCGAAACCGGCACCACAAATTGGGGTCTCTGCGACATTAGTTTCCCCGCAAATCTCCAATTCATCTCTCAGATCTACTACGGCAGCATCGGCTTTGCCACCGCCGCGACCATCGGCGCAGACGTCGCCCGCCGCGAAATCGAGCAGGCAACCGGACGGGAAGGGCGAACAATTCTTTGCACAGGCGACGGCTCCATGGCGCTCACAATCCAAGAGATCGGAACCCTGATCAAAGCACAGTCCAAAGCCATTGTCTTCGTGATCAACAACGCAGGCTACACAATCGAGCGCCTGATCTGGGGTGCACGACAACGTACGTATATCCCTCCCCCTATTTCTACATATATGGCACACGCTTTCCCCCCCCTGAACCTCGTTCTCAAATCCTACTCACACATCCACAACACAGCATACAACGACATCGTCCCGCACAACTACTCCGCGCTCCTCGCCCTCTACAACCACCCCACCCCGTCCACCTCTTTCCACCGCGCAACCACCAAAGCAGAACTCACCGCCATCCTCGCCAAGCCCGCGCTCCAGAACCCGCAGAACGTCCAGCTCGTCGAGCTCGTGCTCGATAAACTCGATACCTGCTGGCGGCTAGGCACGCAGTTGGCGTGGCGCAGCGAGGAGCACAAGGAGTACCTCACCAAGGAAGGATTCGTGGATACGTATGGAGGGTGGGGCCTTGAGGGCAAGGCCGGCGGGGATGTGAAGTGGAGTTGAGCGACGTCGATGGAGAAATTATCATGTCCGTGTGCTTGGAAGAAAGTACCTTGTCCCCCGGCGGAACAAGGTCCTTCAGAAGCTATAGACTTAGATGCAAACATAAGTATCATATCATACTTGAGCAAGCTCGTGTCGTGATGATTCTCTCATCCTACGCCCTGGCACAAGGCAAGACACCAGCGAAGAAGTCCCCCTTTTTTTTTTATCGCTTTACCCTCCTCGTCCCCCGTGAAACCTCTACATTACTATCGCCAGGACCCAACCAGCTCTTCCCCCAAGACCGTGGCCATGAGATGTCGAATCTCAGTCGTAGCATGTAGATTTGTTACACAGCACACGAGCCCCACAGTGCTCCGGCGTGTGCGTGCGAGGACGTACCGTATCCGGTATCCCGCAGAACAGGGAAGCAAGGGGGTAAAGTACCTACATGTACATTCTGAGCCACGAAAGTATACCTCCGCAAGAGCAGTTCCGCGTGGAGCGGAAGCAGAAGCACACGCTGTCGATCGATCGGCCGCCACGTACGCACGCACCAAAGGTTTGTCGCGCATAGGTATGCTCCGCCATGGCCATCTGAAGAGCCGCCGAGATGCAGGTAGTAGCGAGTTTTCTGGTAGCAGACAGCACGCGAGGAGCAGGAGACTTGTGCTGAGCGTTGCTTCCCCCGGCCGTCTTATCCTGTGTACGGTACGGTAGCTCACAACGATACATCATACATGTACACAGACAACTATACGGTGCTGCGGATCCAGACTTGAAGTCTGCTGCGAGGGTCTAGATCGCAGGTGATCCTTGACCCTGCATCGATCACATTTCTAGCGCGGACGCCACCGGTACCGTAGCGGTCGCTCAGGCACGCCGCACATCATGCGCGAGTCTTCGGTGACTACGGCGTTCGAATCTTCGCGTGCTTTTCTGGGATTTGGGTTCGTGATGTGGACAGTGGTAGACTATTTTGCGACGAGCGCGTCTTTGGCGGTGGCATTGTGTCGATTGATCCGTATAGGTAGCTGCCTGCCACCGTCTCAAAGCCAATCGGGGGCAAGCTTACGTCCCATAAACGCCCGGACGAGTCTCTCAAACATACAGCACAAGGCAATGGCGGTCTGAGCTGGACGAGCGAGGCTGTCGGCGGAAGTGCACGTGGACCCGGCATACGCGATGTTCTCTGGCAGGCTGGAAGCCTCCACCTTGACTTGAGCAAGCCTCTACGAAGCCTCACCACGCGATGTCGACGCTAGGCGGACAAGCGAAGGGGCTCAGCTAGCCAGCCTTACCAGGGCTTGTTGTGAATTGGCGCAGCTGTGTTGGGAGGATGATAAATGGATGCTGCCGGCACTTTGGACGAGGATCCAAGCATTCGACAGAGGCTTCGGCGTCGCCAGCATCAACTCCCCATGATGAGGGGCTCAACTCTATTCTCCGTATTGGCGATTGCTTCCACTTGTGCGGCTCAGTTCGATCCAGAACAATGTGGTCCCAAAGCAGGGAACCAAAAGTGCCGACAGAATAAGTGCTGCAGTCAGTATGGCTGGTAAGTAGCGGTTCAGGAAAGCGGTTTTCACGCTCGTTGACTGACATTTCATAGGTGTGGTACAACCAACGCATACTGTCGCGCAACTTCAGGATGTCAACCATTGTTCGGTCGCTGCACTGGAGCCGTTCCCCCACCGCCATCGCCATCGCCATCAAGTTCTTCTCCGCCTGCGACCCAGCCTGCCAACGCCCTCATTTCCAAGGATGGCCGTTGCGGAAGTGCTTTTGGTGGAAGGACCTGCAAGGGAAGCATCTTTGGAAACTGCTGTAGCGCATACAATTGGTGCGGCACTACCTCAGGTCACTGCAAAGCTTCTTCAGGGTGCCAGCTTGCTTTCGGTACCTGCACTGGCGTGACGAGTAGCTCTTCCCTGAGCGTCTCGCGTTCTTCGAGCTCCATCAGACAATCCTCTAGCAGCCGCGTGTCTGCCACGCCGTCTCGAAGCGCAGCAAGCGCCACTTCCAGCACGTCATCTTCGGCAGTGTCTTCTTCTTCCGTCGATTCGAGGAATCCGTCCTTTTCCACTGTGTTGTCCAGCGTAGTAATTCCGAGTGCCTCGAGTGCTTCCTCCCACAGCGCTAGCTTGAGCTCTTCCGCCGTTAGCAGCAGCATTCCAGTCTCATCGTCCGCAGCAGCATCCTCGAGCCTTGTTGCCTCGAGCGCGATTACTAGCTCGTCTTTGTCAGCCGTTTCGAGTCAATCTTCCTCCACCACTGTTCCAAGCAGCTTGTCAAGTGCGGTCTCTGCAAGCAGCTCCATTGTTAGCATCAGTGCCGACTCGGCGTCGTCAGGCGCTGCGGGTCAATCCTCAACGCCTGTGATTAGTGACTCTAGCTCAACAGCGGCTGTAATCTCCTCTTCCTCCATGCCTGCGAGCCAATCTTTTTCATCGGTCGTGGGCAGCAGCTCCAGTTCGCCAGCAGTTCTCGCCTCTCCGTCATCGCTGGTCATTACAAGCCAATCTTCTTCAGCGTCCCCTAGTGTCACTGTCGTGCCAGCGTCCTCTATCGTACTTTCTCCTGTCTCAATTTCCGACCAGTTGAGCTCAGTATCAATCCCGGCCGGAAAAGTGGTCATAACGCATGTCCTACGAGCTGCTCGTAATCCCGCTGTCAATCGCATGGACCCTTCGCACCTCGAGCCATCCAATATCCTTAGTTTCTTCTACGCCGAAGATGGCACTTCATACACTAACACCATTCAAACCACATTGGACAATGGCGCAAAAGGAATTCTCCTCGAGAACATCGCTGGTATCACTGGTGTAACTTGCTCTGGCTCCAGCATCAGCCTTGACTTTGATGACGATAACACTTCAGATGCAGCTGGCCGCTGGCCATCGGGTACACTCCTATTCGCCCTGTCCGATACTTGCAATTCCGGAACGGAGCGTGGAGTTTATAGGCTTCAGACTCCGACTAAACTGAGGGCCCGAGTGACAGGACCTGTGATGATCATATCATCGTCGTCATCAGAACCGTCAGTCCCAGCATCAACAACATTACCAGTGATCCCGCTGAGGAGAGCGAGAACTCTTGCAGCCTTGAAGATAGCCATTGCGCAGGCCATTGCGCGGTATGAACAGATGCTGGCCGCCGCCGCACAGGAGGTCAGGGATGCCTCGTCCACGCTGGTGCCATCGTCCACGGTGGACATGTCGAGTGTCACACAACCGCCTGTGATATCGGCCACCACCACGCAGATTGCGACTAGTTTCTCCCCTTCTAGCATTGCCTCTTCCGCCACATCATCTGCGCCCAAGCCGGCCGTTACCATGGCACAATGCGGCGGCTACTACCCAGGCGGTCGCATGGACATCGGAGGGACCTCGTACCAGGTTAACTGCGGTCGTTCCTCCACTTACCGAAACATGTGGCTATCCATGACCTTCCAGTCCTCCTTCGAGGCCTGCATCGCGTTGTGCAGCGCCAACAAGCAGTGTCTCGTTGCGACCATGGGCGAGACCTCAGAGACCAGCGACAACAAATTCAGGTGCATGCTTTGGGGCGCCGTGGGCTACAAGTATACCAACCTTGCAGGCTCAAACGAAGCTGTCAAGACCTCCGCCGTTCCAAGCGTCAAGGCTACTCTGGCGGCTAGCTGGGCAACCAGTGTTGTGTCTAGCTCGAGCCCTGCCACTGCTGCGAGTTTCACGAGCGAGTCTTCCAGCTATTCTCCAACCAGTTCGAGCGTTTCTGCGCAGGCTACATAGTAGTGGGGTATGATGTTGGCATAGATACCATGATCTTTAATTCCTCGCAAGACCTCTGTTCTGCCAATTTTGGCACACGTTTTGTCTCGAAAAACGAATGGTCATTCTGCCTTGCACATGATGTGAACACGTTGTCACGATACTCGGTCTCTCGATTGTCAGGTAGCATCGCGCGGGTAGAGCTCGTCACACGACAACAAGTTGCAGGATGAACTTGTCGTTTCATGCCACAGTCTTGGTGATCACTATATCATCTCTTTCATGTGTGATTTTGTTCATCCGCAGCTCCGCACTGCATTTTCTGATCCGTCAGCTCCGCTTCATCAATCTCATAAAAGGTGTCGTGATCCTTGTTTCCTCTTGTATATCGCTTGCTCCGACTTGCGCCTTGATATCCCCCAATTGTTGGGTACGCATTTGCACGATTGCTGCTCTCATCGACGGCGTTGAGCGAGGGAATGCAATGGCCGAGTAGGTACTTGATGGTAGGGCCGCAAGTTCCGATGATTGCCAGACCGGACTCAATGTTCGACAACGTGTAGTTGACACTGTATGTTGGATCAGATACAACTTCTTTGCTGACAAACACTTTCACGAGCACGCTTGTGTGCGAAAAGCTCCTACAATGGTGACTGCGATACCGAATGAAAGGAATGCGATAACCATGAGCTTGCGCCCAAGTGGCATGTTGAGATCGTGTAGAATCCACGACGGCATCAGCAGGATCAGGACATCTGTTGCTAACACGATGGATGAAGTGCTGACTGTGTAACCGCCCACATCAACACATTTCCCGGGAATAATCGGATCCCAGTATCTTGCAATTGGATTACACTGGAGGATGCAGGCAAGCGGCGCAACAATTGCGAAGCAGCCATTGAGGATTAAAGTGGCCCACAAGCAACAGTTGATCCATGTGTTTTGAGATCGCAGCTTGATTAAAGTCAAGAGGAAGGAGGCTTTGACAAGAGCAAGGATGGGATTGTAGAGTTAGTAGGGATCGTTCGAGAAGCTCCGTACGCGGTGTGATAACCTTCATCATGGAGACTGGATTGACGGCTTCTTCAGGTATGTCTCGAGTATGGTAGCCAATGTATGCTGTCAGTATGTACCCACAGGTTGTGACGGAGAGAACAAGGTTCAAGAGGGTCGCGATAACAAGAAGTGTGTCTTCTACAGCATCGTCACGCGTTAGCGAAGGTTCCGTCCTGCCGGCCAGAGAATCACCGAAGCCATATTTGCTACCTTTAATCCACATACCTATGCGAACGGCTACGATCAGTACGCAAAGAATGCTGGGAAATATGGCCAAGAATAGCGCCGCCGGCTGCAAACCTGTGTCAACCATTCTGAAGTACACGACGAGAAATTGCAATGCGAGACGATACGTCTTCTTGCTCAGTGGTTGAATCAGCAGGGGGATTGTATAAGATATGTAGCAAAAGTTGGCAACTTGGTCCTCCATGCTAGGTTTCCAGGCGTGTACGGCACAGGCAATCTCGAGTGGTCGCTGAGCCTGGGAGCCCTGGAGAAAACTTAGCGTGTCAGACATCTCGGTTACCTACAGTTCATGTAATATTCCGGTGCTTTGTTTTTGGTCAATCCGTCAAGTACACCTCCGACTGCTCCATGCAGATGTATATTTCCGCTCATTTGAAGATGTGCGGTAAGAGCCTACGCTTCGATTGAAACGCTCGATCAATCGTAATTCATACGATGTGCCCTGCCGTGTAGCTTCGCTGGTTTTTCGTTCTGGATCCCCACGCTATCACAGTACACTTCTTCACTTTCTTGACGAACTCGCGGAGACCAACCTCGTCCTTCCAGTGGCACAGTCGTAACATGAAATTTTCAGCTCCGGGATGCCCCACAATGTCTTTGACTGGCCGTGATACAACCAATAGGATCGTGCCCCGCAAAGTCTTCTAGCATGCTGCGCTGGGATCAGATCCGCTTTCAGTACTGTGCCGCCAACTGTGCCACCTTAGCCAGGACGTTCGATTGACCCTGCCAAGTCACAAAAGCGGGCGTGGACCGTTGCAATTGGGTTCTCGACAAGCGAGACGGGCCGCAGCAGCAGAGTTATGTAAATAAAGCAGTAAACGAAGGTCGAGCCTGGCGTTCCTGCAAGTCTACCTGCGAGTAATGCACATACTGCAAGTACGGCAGGGTCAACATCCATTTCGCCTGATCGATGTTGGCAGTGAGATCCTGCGTGGTGGCGAGGTGGAACTGATTTCATTTATTAGAAGCACACTGCCCAGCTTTGCAAATTCCACCTGCTGGTTACACTTCGTATGAAATTCGTCTGTTCTTCCGATGTCTGCGCGCTACTTTTCGCTCGCTTGCTTTGCAACCGCCGTATGTGGTGCTGTTGTGAGGCAATCTTCTCCGTCAGGGATCGGCATTGTACCAGCAGCAACCACGGTTTCCAAACATTCGGATGCTGGGGCTACTCTTTTCGATATCGAGGCGATTCAATTAACGAACGCGGTCTTGGAGTCTCTTGATCTTCAGACGAACCAGACAGATATTCTGGCGCTTTTTGGCTTTGAAACGAGTACCGACGCCAATCTGTCTTCCTTGGTTCGCCGCAGTGGCTCTTGCAAAGCCTTCCCCGGCGACTGGAATTTCCCGCCTCCAGCAGTATGGTCTATCTTCGATCTGTTGTTAGGGAAAGCACTTGTCAAGACTACGCCTATCGCAGCACCTTGCTACAAGAGTTCTGGTAGCTACAACGCAGCAGAATGTGCCGATATTTCGGCACGATTTACCACTGCGGACCTTCAGTACGTTTCATCACATCCCACCATGGCAAGTCGTTGACTAGCAACAGCACAAGTGACCCCACATCAATGATGTGGCCATTGTTCCAAGGTCGTACATGTATGCCCACCGAGGATCCGAATGGTACTTGCACCTTAGGTGGTTACCCTTCGTATTCAATCAATGTCAGCAACGTTGCGCAGGTTCAATTGGGTGTTAACTTTGCCCGCAACTTGAACTTGCGATTGGTCGTGAAGAACACTGGACATGACTACATTGGCAAATCTAGCGGTGCCGGGGCTCTGAATATCTGGACGCATAACCTGAAACAAATTTAGTTTATCGAGGACTATAAGAGCATAGATTATAATGGGCCTGCATTCAAGGCTGGTGCTGGTGTCCAAGGGTTCGAGATTCTTGAGGCTGCTCGTGACTATGGGAGAACTGTCCTTGCTGGTATTTGTGAGGTGAGTGACCTTGAGTTTCGTCTGATATGGTTCTGATGAAAGACAGACAGTTGGTTGGGCTGGCGGCTACCTTGCTGGCGGAGGCCACAGCCCTTTGGCTAGCATCTATGGTATGGCTGCTGATCAGGTTCTTGCCTACGAGGTTGTGACTGCCGATGGTCGCTTTGTTACTGCATCGAACACTGTCAACAAAGATCTGTTTTGGGCTCTTCGAGGGGGTGGTGGCTCGACATTCGGTATTGTAACGTCTGTAATTGCCAAGGCGCACCCCAAAATCAAGGTGACGAAATCGGTCTTCTCATTTCAAGCAGCACCAGACAATTCGACAAACTTTTGGAAGGCCGTGAATGCATATTTCAAGCGATTTCCAGAGTTCACCAACGCTGGGACGTACTCGTACTTCTGGATATGGAACTACGGCACAATCCTTGATTTCCAGATGACTCCTTTCTTCGCTCCGAATCACACTATTGAGTCTTTCAACAAGCTTACAAAGCCATTTTTCGACGAGCTCAAGGCCCTTAATGTGTCTGTATCTCCAAATACCACCTTCTACGAGGATTTTTACTCAGCGAACAAGGGGTCCTGGGGTGCAGATACGCTAGGTGTTACCTTCATTCGTCAAGCAACTCGACTTTTCCCCAAAAGTCTGTGGGAAACCCAAGCCAAGTTCGACGCGTTCTACACCACGATCAAGAATACTGTCATGTCAGGCCACACTGTCGGTGGCTACCACATGGCTCCGGGTAATCCTTTCAAGGTGGACAACGCTGTCAACACCGCATGGCGTAATACCCAGTCGTTTTTGATCACGGCAAACATGGTGCCGGAAAATGCGACACCGGCTCAGCTGCAAAATGCATCTGATACCCTGACTTTTGAAATCATGGAGCCATGGCGCCAGGTTGCACCCAATGCCGACGGTGCTGGAGTCTATCTCAATGAAGCAGATATACAGGAACCAGATTGGCAGAACGACTTTTATGGAGCGGCTAATTATCCAAAGTTGCTCGCACTCAAGCGCAAATGGGATCCTCGTGACGTGTTTTATGCGACAACTGCTGTAGGCAGCGAGCGCTGGGAGATCCAGGATGGGGAGCAAGGAACACAAACACAGAATGGTCGATTGTGCCGTCTGTAGTTTCTACCTGACTGCCGTGCGCCTGCTGTAGTGCATATAATAGATGAATATAAAGTGGATGTAGAAGCTTGAACGTCCATTGTCGGAGATATCATGTGGGGTCCGTATGGCTGGGATGCGTGCTCCGCATGAATCTATAGATATGTACTTAGCGCGAGACGCGCCACCAGCCACCGTACAGTACGCCACCAGACGCCACCAACACATCACAACAACCTCGTTCATGAACATCAAGAATCGCAACAAGACCTTAGGAAGACCTGACGAGAAATTCACCGTGGCCTCAAAACGTAGTGCTGGATTATTTGGCCACGTCGAAAGCACACCACATTGATAGCCAAGTCTTTGGCCCCACATTCCAGCACTTTGGGATCATCCTGACGTGCACCACTATCGTGCAGCTCTCATTTCTGGGTAATGTTGATGGATCTTATCAGTTCTGAATCCCTCTATCGTATGTACACGCGCACGTCAAACTGGTGTTCATATCAATTGAGACCAATAGCAACCATCAGGGCGAGCGGATGTGGCATCATGATAGGGCATACTAGTGATTGCTGACCCCTAGCGATGCAACAGGCTATAGCACGCGCAGGGTACTATTGTATAATATGTATCCCCGGGGTAATAACGTGCTCGATATCATGTTCTCTCCGATTCCATGGCGCAAGAGCTCAACAGGGGACCGTTTAGATGATACGCAATCAAGACGAGGCCACCAAAAAACTTTCTTCATAATCGCAGTCGCGGGATATAGCTGGCTCTATTTAAGTGAACAAAGTATTGTGCCAGGCAGCACAGAACCGTTCCTCTCACGATTGTATCAGTAAACAGTGCAAAAGCCACGCGATCAACTCCAACTATCCAACTATGGCCTCAGCAACAAAGGTCGCCCGAAGGGTGGAGTGGAATGGCAAGGATGTACCAGTATACGAAATGCAGACAATCGACTTTTCTGCACTACTTTCTCAAGAACCACAAGAACTCGAAAGGGTTCTGGATTGCTGTAAGAACGAGGGATTTTTCTACCTTGACCTTAACAACATCGATGGGCGCAGATTCCTCGATGATCATCAGGAGCTTCTCAAGCTCATGCATCGGTTTTTCGAGTCGCCTCTTGAGGTGAAGAATGAGTACGGTCTCATCTCTCCTCATCTTGGGTAGGTTACCAGGCTAGTGGTTCGATAACACACAAATTGATCATACTTGACAGATACGAGCCTGTAGGCTCCCGCAATGGCGTACTTGAGGACAAGAGAGACGGCTACGAGATGGTGAAAGTATCTCGTGACGAAATTCAGCGAAAGTCACCTCACATTCCACGCAATATCAAGAACAGTAGCGATCTGAAAGTGCTTGAGAACGCAATCTCGGGTAACAATATCATGTCAAAGGCCATTCTGACAGCTCTTTCGACTGCTTTCGGCCTCACGGGAGCTGCTCGCTTCGAGAACTTGCATCGCAACCATCGCCCTTCGACTAGCACCTTGGCCATGATGCATTACATTCCATCCGATCCAGTCAAAGATGCAAACGTCGGACATCAGAAGCACACCGACATCAGCTCGCTGACAGTGCTTTTTACGGAGCAGTGGGGCCTACAGATCCGTCCTCCGGGCAGCAAAGAGTTCGGCTTCGTGGAGCCCAAGAAAGGTACTGCCATTATCAACGTTGGTGACTCCCTCCGCTTCGCTAGCGGGCATACTTTCCAATCCTGCATTCACCGCGTAGTCCCATATGATTATAGCGAGCATCGTTACTCTGTAGCTTACTTCCTTCGAGCTGAGGATGATACCATGTTCCAGGACAGTGAGGGTAGATACGTCACGTCACGTGAGTGGCATGACGAGAAGTTCATGGCCTTCATTGCTTCGCCGATGGATCAAGCCAAGGCGCCGAGCTCATTGTTGCTAGGTGGTATGATGGAGGATGATACGGACGTGTACGGTGCGAAGGCCGCAGAGCCTGCAGCTACGGATGTGACCAAGTCTTCCGCTATCGTCGTCGCTGCTTGAGTTGTTCGATTGCCGATCCTTAATTGTCACGCATGAAATCGTAGTACAAAGTTGTCAAATTAGTTGGACGTTAAAATGAAATCACTCTCTTGCTTCACTCAGATCCTCGAGATGTTTCTTGATGCACAGGACACGGGTTTGATTGGGACATGAGCAGCACGCCCATGATACCCATGGATCAAATGTAAGCATGCCTCCTGATGCATCACTGATTCGTATATTTGCCTTAAATTTCCCGGATGTAGCGTCACACTAGTCACTCGAGCGGGTACATCAATCATTGGCGCGTATACCTTTGAATATATATGGATAATCACCCACGCCCATTCTCCTGTCACTTTGACATTTTACCATTGTCAATATCATAATGAAGCTGTTGTGGTCAGTATTTGCAGCCGCGTTGGAGGTGCTTGCGTGTGAGCGAGAACATCATTTTCGCCGACACGACAGACACATACTTCCACGAGATGTATTACAAAGCTTTCCACCATTATTAACGGCGAACGAACAAGTACTACTCTCGTCATTTGACAACACATCCCTGTCAAGTTGGTCGGACTACTACGGTACTTAGCTTGACATCACGATCTTCAAGTCCAGCTCATAATACATATCATATTAGGTCACAAGCGAAGCGTTGCGGGTGAAAGTCAAACGTTCGCTGATTGGACGGCAGAAAATTGGGCAAAACATGGATTTCAGTCGAGATTGGACTCCTACAGCAAGTCGCGATTCTGGTCAAAATCACATCTTCGCTGATGATTTACTAGATGTATACTTGAACTACCCGGTGCACAGATCCATCGATCTGGAGTACCAGAATGGCAGCATCTATCGACCGTCTCTGGAGGAAGACGTACTTGACGAAGACGAGACGACTGGGCATGTTGAGAGCGGATTTTGGATACCTGTGCTAATTGCTTGAAGCTACACCGACCGAGTCCCTGCTTTCCATGGATATTCATACTCTGGAACTGCTACAGCAGAATATGTTTATGTCGGTAGGTCATAAATCACCTCAAGAATTACCTTGATCTTACCTCTTTCAAGGTCGTGGTCAGCAAGAAGATTTTCGGCGACTGAAAGTACTGGGCGTCGATGTGAAGGGCAAGATAGCTCTCGCCAAGTATGGAGGACCTTTTCGTGGTCTCAAAGTAAAGAATGCGCAAGAGAATGGGATGGTGGGCGTGGTTACTTTCACAGATCCTGGTGATGATAAAAACATGTCCACGGCACATGGACATGCAGCATATCCGGATGGTCCAGCGCGCAATCCAAGCAGTATCCAACGCGGAAGTGTGGCATTTCTCAGCACCTACCCAGGTGATCCAACAACGCCTGGGTATCCATCCAAAGAAGATTCGCCTAGGATGGAATTTGTAACCATGCCAAAAATTCCTTCTTTGCCAATCTCGTGGAAAGAAGCTCAGCCAATACTACAAGCACTCAATGGTCATGGGATGGCAGCCGATACAGTGAATAGGTCAAACTGGATCGGCGCAATACCGGGTGTTGCATACTCTACAGGTCCAGCATCTGGGAATATGCTTACTCTGAATAATCTCATGGAAGAAAAAATTGCGTGGATTCATAACACAATCGGAATCATCAATGGCACAAACGAGGACGAGGTCGTGATTGTGGGTAACCACCATGATTCGTGGATGATCGGTGGCGCAGGCAAGCGACGCATGAGATGCGGAGAATGATGCACTGACACTATTAGCTGACCCACATTCCGGTTCTGCAATAATGATCGAGCTTGCGAAAGCATTTGGTAAGCTTATGGAGACAGGTTGGAAGCCAAAAAGAACGATTGTCCTAGCAAGTTGGGATGCAGAAGAATATGGCCTTGTCGGAAGGTAAGCTGCGATCACCTACTCACCACAAGCGGTCTTTCTAAGCTTCGTAGCACGGAATGGGTTGAGGAGTTTGTCCCGTGGCTCAAAGAATCAGTCGTGGCATACCTCAACATCGACGTTGGCGTATCCGGCACAATTCCCGATTTTTCTGCTACTCCAGATCTTCATGCACTTGTAACGTCCATCGCGCAAAAGGTCGTGTGGCCACATGGTGAGAATAAGACCTTATATAATATTTGGGAAGCAAAGACAGGAGAAATTGGAGCCTTGGGTGCGCAGAGCGACTATACTGCCTTTGTCCATCGAGCTGGTGTAGCCTCCATCGATGTAGGCACGACACGCGCACCGGAAGATCCGATCTATCACACCCACTCGAATTATGACTCTTTTCACTGGATGAAAAAGTTCGCAGACCCAGGATTTCTCATGCACAAAAGTATAGGACAATTCCTTACTCTTCTACTCTTCCATTTAGCCGATGATGCTGTATTACCGCTCGAGCCCGCATCGTATGGCCATGAGATGCGTGCATATTTTGGGGAGCTCGAACATACCGTTCAATCGCAAAATGCGTCTGCCGTGGTCGATCTCACTCTGCTTCAGCAAGCAATTTCAACATTCGAATCTGCTGCACAACACTTCGACTCCCTTCGTAGAACGACAAACACAAGCAGCTCAGAGCATGTGGGAGATATCAACCGACGCGCCCGGGATTTCTCTCGGGCCTTCGTCAACCATGGAGGGCTTCCCGGTAGAGACTTCTACCAAAATCTCATCTTCGCTCCGGGGATTGACACTGGGTATGCGCCGGTCACGTTCCCTGGGATCACCGAGCAGGTCGTTGCTGGTGACAATCATTTGGCACGAATATTCGTCAACCGTACTGCACAGACTATATTCGCAGCTGCAACAATTCTGCGTTCGTAAAGAACCCTCGAGCTTTGGTGCGAGCGTGAATCGCATCGGCTGGCCTAGTGTTGATAAAGACCAACATCGTCCGGCATGATGCACTCGTAGTCTCTCCGCCCCTTTTCGACAGTGATTAGCCGAGCCTTTGTATGTAGCAGCTTTCGCAACAGCTCTTGCGCCCCCTTCGAAAATGCTATGCATGTCATCGTACTTTTGAAGCAATCGTAACATGATGATTTCCATTTTCTCCACGCTCATGCTCGATGATGTATTCTAAGCAAGGTGCAGACATGTCCTCCGCTGTAGGAGGCCAAGTCCGATGTATGTTATTGACTCGCCGACCTATACCTTCGAACTTTATGCATTCCATCGCCAACCGTGGATCTTTGAGCAAAGCGGGTAACATCCACTGCTTGAAGAGCGAATCCATTGGCCTTGAAAGCCCCGAGCCAGCAAATCGTACTCTTTGTTCGCGGACATATCTCGCCTGTGAGAGAGACTTGACTATTGCGCTCCTCGATGCTAGGCTCGGCTTCAGATTGGTAGTAGCGTATGGCATCAACCTAGATTATTTGAGCTTGGTCATCGTATCGAAGATGCCGTAGAGCTGATTCGCAAATAGGTGTGATGAGGAGTACCGATCATCACGAATCAGACGCTCGCTCCCAACACGCGAATCCCATACAGATGACAGTACCTCATACTGTGGGGAAAATCTTGGGTTATGTTCGTCAAAATTGACTTCTAGCAAAGCGATCTTTAATCGATGGTTAAATGCTGCTGCGGAGTTTAATTCGAGGAGGTGAATAGAGCGAGCCGATGGCAGGCGATGATATTCCAAGATAGCACGCGGTTCATGCGACGTTCTGCGACGGTTCCTGATAACAACACTGATCCACCCACACCAGTCTATCAAGGCCGTTTAACTCGAGACATGATGCAAGATGGTGGTAGTAAGGTGGCAACAGGAGGAAAGTCAGTGCCGTGGGCGTTACTCTACATCGTTGATCTACATTGTTGCTCTACGTCATTTGTGGTGCGCAACCTCCCGTATCTTGTGTCGTGGCTCCTTACCAGCGTCCACTATTCTTGCTCATCGGCCTGGCTACACGTTTCGAACACAACGTGACGGGAATCGCCTTGCTAATCTCTTGAATGAATCCCATTTCGTTGCTGCTTTCAGTAAAAATTTATACTTGAACAATGTCTAAACAATGACATTAGCGAGAAAACTTGTGTTACATGACCTTTCCCCCAACATTGCCAATGTATACCTCTGGCAATTGATCTTATCCTTTCATGGTCGTGATGGTGATACGTGCCGATCTCATGCGTTATTGAGACCTTTTTGCAGCTCCTGCACCCACGCTAGCCTGCCCTCTCCAAAAATCTCCGCTGTGGCTGGCATACTTTCGCCTCCTTCCAACAGCAATGTGCGGACTATGATTTTTTCTGGCATCACGTCCTGGTGATGGTAGATGTGGCTTGTGCATATTTTGCAAAAATAGCAATGCACAAACCTTCCTGTCATATGTTCAGCACCTCGGTATGGCAGAATCTGTGGGTTTGCCACAGGTTACTTACCACTTGCACCCTTGTATTTATACTCTCCAACATTTTCTTGTCCCTCGATAATTTTCAATGCTTCTTTTGGAACGATCTGGTTGCAGGAGTAGGGACCGCCGCCTAGCTTTTGGCAGGTTGAGCAATGACAAAGCACGTGCTCGGCATTATCCAGTTTCGCAGTCCATCGCACACCTTCGCAATGGCATGCACCCCTCCTGACACCTTCTCCTTTTGCTAGCGGATGTTCCGCAGCAGTACCGAAAAGCACACCATCTTTGATATCAACTACCAAGCTATCCTCGATCAGAGGTTTCGCGGCTTTCGAGAACGCCTGGTGTACAGGCTCGGCGGTAAGGTAGTAGTCCAGATCCTCTTGATTTGCGAATTCCAGGACAAATCCGTGGGTCATGCCCTTGGAAAATGGTTCCCAGGATCTATTCTTGCCAGCTTTGAGTGACTGAATGAGTGGCTTGCCCGTGCTTGGGTTCAGCGAAGCATGCTTCAATGCCATGAAAGACTCAAAGTGCTTCTCGAAATCTGTCCATGATATGTCCTGTCGGTACTTAAACAAGACGATATGTGTGATTGGCTGATTTTCACTCATGATGGTAATAGAAGATGATGGGGTGACTGGGGCGCTTGTCAAGGGCGTGGTAGAAGCAGAGTCTTCAAATGCGATAGCAATGTTAGGAAACATGCGAAGCGCGTGGGGAAAGCAACTTTGATCAGTATGTAACCAGCGACCAGACCAGTGCCATTATAGCCGCAGCCAGAAGTTCCTTTCATCGGAACAGAAGTCCAACGAAGCGGCGATTCGATACTTCTACCGATGGCGCGACATTGTCGTAGGAAAATTGTCCGAACGTAGCAGTTGTGTCCGCCTCCGCGAATGCGGGGTTTGCCAAGCTTCGAATTGGGATGCATGATTTCTGCCGAAGTCAGAGACCTCCCCATATGAATTGACGCAACCCAGTGAAACACCAGTTTTCAACGTGCGGCAAACAACAAGCGTTTTGATCAAGCTTATGGGCTTTGCTGTCGCCATAACCTCTTACCATTACTCGAACCTTTGGAAATTCTCCTCAGTCAGGGCCTTGCCTGTTTGCAAGATTTCTCGCAGTCTGCCCATTCATTCTCTTTGCGCAGATTTCACGTTGTGTGGGTGATCACATTGTTGAATTGCACCAAGTATAAACATTTCTCGGCTCGTAAACTGTTCTGAATTGGAGGCAGCTTTATATGCAAAATTGTTTTCTTTCGTAGGCTCTCGTTCGTAGGCTCTTACACGGAGGCTTTCCGGGGCTCTTATATGGAGGCTCTGATACAGAGGTCGCACGCTTTGCCATTAGCAGTCCCTACAAAGAGCCATGTGTAAGCAGCTACACCAGGCGTCTATCCGAAAAGTCATAGCGCTTATTACACGCAAGTTCATTTTCTTACTATACTAATTTCTTAGCACTTAATGCTAATTAGCGTAAAGGATTGACATGAATTGCTACTCAGCGTGACTCCTGGTAGATGAGTGAAGCCCTTAGGAGTTGGGTTGACTTGTATTTAAGCTGCGATTGTCTTTGTAGAGTCTAGCTAATATGTCTTGACAGGACTTGGGAACGCGTGTCGTTGTTCTACGGTATCGCTGCCAACTCGTTACGTTCCGGATCCATGAAATAAGATATGGGCCGAGATGCATGGTCGTTAGGCGGACCGTCATTTACACAGCCGGGAGGTATGCAGCAAAAGGAGTACGGACAACCTCTAGGCAACTTACCCGGTGAAAGCAGAGAAGGCTTGCTCGCCATGCTCCCGAGCACCAGGAGGTTGCGCGGTATGGTTGGAACATTCTAAAGCGTTCTTGCAAGCGGATCCACAATCAGGATGATCCCAACCTCAGGAAATTGAAAAGCTGGCAACACAATGATGCGTCACCTACTCGGCGAGTCGGCCCCAACGGCAGCTGACGTCGGATCTCAATACCGTAGATTGCCCGCGCGCAGCCACAGCGTTGGATTTCGACGTGGGTCGCCTTAGGGGCCGAGCACCGGTAACTCCTTGCCCCGTGCTGTCCTCGGAAATTACCACAACACAACCAACAAGGATGTGGACAACGCGATCTACCGTGCCGGACCGGTACCTGCGCTGGTAGGTGAATGTTTCAGTGGTCAACAAAGAACACCTCAAAAGGTATTCGTGGCTCAGAATTGGTAATACAGACTTGTCCAGCACTAGGCATGCCACGAATCCGACTCCGCCAACAAGAGTAGGTGCATCTTGTATGGCAGGCTGGAGTAGCAAAAAGGAGTATCACATCGCATAGACGTGGTACGATTGCCCGTGTTTGACGTCGGGCTGCGGCTGTACTGGCAGAGCTATCACGTCGAACTCGTGTTTACATACCTATTCTTATTGCGCCGACCGCGGAGGGTGCTGGTTTCCAGAGTACCTATTGGTACTCTTTAACTTTGGTTCGGCATAACCAAAGGTCTAATTACAATGCGGCCCCGTGAGTGTAGACGGCCCTATTGTAATCCCTGGAATCGGCGCACTCGGTAACAAACGTAGGTGCACCCGGTCTTCTGGGTAAATGGAAGTTGCATTGGCAAACTCAGGATTACAGAACATGCCATGCGGCGCCCAGCCAGGAGCTAGGTAGGTAGGTACTCAACGGGTGGAAACGACGGAGGAGACTGCGGGAATAAATAGGTCGCGTTTGCTCGTTCGAAGCAGGAAATACATTGAAGCAATATCGTTTTGACCAAAGTCGATTTTGAAAATGTTGAAAATCGCGGCTTTGTCGCTTCTGGCATTGGCTAGCAGTGCTAGTTGCAGCGTCTTGTCGCCTCGATACAGAGTCTCCACCGGTGGCTGTGCAAGCGCGGTAAGCTTTCAGCATAGCACTTGGAATAGAAGAGTGTAGACTAACGAATCTAGTGCGATTTCCTGAAGAATGTTCTCCAGGAAAACATCACTACTACCGCCAGCGACGCGGTGTCATACACCGGCTTACAGGCCGGTTACTATTCTTCTTTTAACTCGGAACTCGCTCCCGCCTGCTTCGCGCTACCCGCCACCGCAGAGGAGGTCGCCCTGGTGGTAAAGACCGCAAAGTTCTTTCAATGTCCTTTTGCCGTCAAAAGCGGCGGTCACAGCTACTTCAAGGGAGCGAACAGCATTCAGAGTGGCATTTCCATCGATCTTCGGCGCTTGAATCAAATAACACCAAACGATGATGGCACGGCCAGTATAGGTCCTGGCAATCAGTGGGTACAAGTCTATGAGACCCTGGATCCCCTTGGTTTGACTGTCATGGGTGGTCGTGTTGCGTCCATCGGAGTCGGTGGACTCCTTCTGAGCGGCGGCCTCAGCTTCCTGCATCCTTCTCAAGGCTTCGGCTGTGATCACGTTCGGAGCTACCAGATCGTAACCGCGCGTGGAGAAATCCTCGAGGTGAACGAGCAGAACTATTCGGACCTGTTCTGGGCTCTGCGTGGTGGAGGCAACAACTTTGGCATCGTGACACGATTTGACCTGGATACTGTCCCCCAGAAGAACTACTGGGGTGGCGGAATCTACTATGACATATCACAGCTGGATACTTTGCTCGCGGCATATGACAAACTTGCCCAGCCGGAGACCGCCGATGTCAAGGCGACCACATGGTTTGCACCTGTTTATCTTCCAAAGCTCTTTACTTGGCTCATCAGTAAGTTCAATCGGTGTGGCAGGCAGGAAGCACGTACTGACGAGATTGCTACAGATGTCGAACCAGTCTACCTAGACCCGGTTGCTACCACACCGGAGATCTTCAAGCCCTTCATTGAAGCGCCTGGCCAAATCTCCAACACGGTCCGAATTACCAACACCTCTTCATTGTCTCGCGACACCGCAACAACACCTGGAAGTGCTTCCGCAGAATGGGACATTACCATGAAGATGAACACCGAGGTCGTCTACTACATCAAGCAAAGGATCGAAGAGGGTGCTTTGAACCATCCCGCCCTCGACGTGATCAACTTCCCGGTGCAGGCTCTCCCCAAATCAACCTTGAGCCATACAGGCAACCGCGGCGGAAATGCTCTCGGCCTGAGCGAAGCAGATGGCCCACTGCTCATTGTGCAGCTGGGTTTGTCCTGGGCAGCAAACGCGACTACTGCCGCCGACGACGATGCCATCATCGCTCTCGGTGAGACATTTGTAGCAGAGTTGAAGCAATGGAGTGTGGACAAAGGCCTGGCGCATCGATACATCTACATGAACTACGCTGGCCAAAACCAGGATGTTTTCGCCGGATACGGGCCAGAAAACCAAGCGAGGTTGAAGCGGGTCGCAAAGAAGTACGACCCTGAGGGCATCTTCCAGGGGCTGCTGCCAGGAGGCAAGAAGCTATTTTCCACGTGAAGCTTGTGTTGAGCCTACGGTGCATACTTATTGAGCACCAAGACATTTGACTATTTTTTTCTTGATTACGCTTCGGGGGGACATCCTGTTGCCTAATCTTAATTTCTCTCGCTCAGCGTGCTCAGACTCCCTGGACACGCTGGTACAGCCCAAGGGCAACTAGTCACCGATTTCTTTTGTAAAGCCTGCTTGATATACCGTTTTGTATATTATACCTTTATATTAGATATTCTGTTCTTACCTTCAAAAAATTCAAGCACATCTGGCTATTGACACGAAATTCTCATTACTAGCATGAAGAGTCCTCCACTCTAACTTACACTTCAACTGTCTAGATGCTTTCTAGAAGCCCTACTAGCCTATCATACAAGCGGCCAGCCAATGAAGAACCTGGAGACGGAACAGCAAGCTTGTGACACAATAGTTGGTCTCGGGGTGTTGTCATATGGTCATCATACTTACCATGTAAATACGAGAACCTGCATCATCCCCAGTAAGCGTTCAGATTCGTGCACGCGACGATATCGTCAACACTCTTGAAGTCCGACCCGGTCACATGACCGGCGTTGACAGCAACCCCTTGGTGCAGACAAGGCCGGGCAGAAACATCAGTACAAGACGTATATATGGCGAACATACACGTCAGAATGGCCTACCTACACTGCTCACATTACATACTGATATATCAACCTCATCTCTGATACACTGCGCGACTAGGAAAACAATGGCACAATACGACGTCGCGGTCGTCGGTCTCGGCGCGCTGGGAAGCGCGGCTGCGTACCATGCAGCTCGCAAAGGCGCAAAGGTTGTTGGATTCGAGCAATTCGAACTCGGCCATGTGCACGGGGCATCGCATGACACATCCCGCATTGTCCGCACGTCGTACTACGCGCCCGAGTACGTGGCGCTGGCAAGAGCTGCATACAAAGATTGGGCAGAGATTGAGGACGCGGTGGGATACAAGCTGATCCATACGACGGGGGGGTTGGTGTTATTCGGAAGACAGGCGCCCGCGCAATGTAGCGACTATGCGAGCAGTCTCGCGGCGAACAAGGTGCCTTATGAGGTCTTGACTCCAGAAGAGGTGTCGCGGCGGTGGCCACAATTCGACACCTCGGATATCGTGGACGCAGTCTACACAGCGGACTCGGGCATTGTGCACGCTGCACGATGCGTGTCAACCATGCAGAACCTCGCTCGGTCTCACGGGGCTGTCCTGATGGAGCATACTCCAGTGAGCCGCATCGTCCCAGAAACCTCAGGTACGGGCGTGCGGATCGAAACCTCAAAGGGCGAATTCCGCGCAGCCAAGGTCATACTCGCTACGGATGCGTGGTCGAATAAACTCCTCGAGCCATTGGGCGCATCCATTCCTCTCAAAGTGTCGCAGGAACAAGTCACTTACTACAAGCCGACGGATACTGCAGCATTCGATATGTCCAGATTCCCAGTCTGGATTGTCTTTGATGCGAAATGTTACTATGGGTTCCCAACCTTTGGCGAACCCAATATCAAGTGTGCCCGCGACGAGGCAGAGAACTACATGATGCCCGACGAGCGGACCTACATACACTCTGAGGAGCTGGAGCAGGAGCTGTCAACATTCATGCAGACTCTCGTTCCTGACAAAGGCCGGCGGATAGCCAGGACAGTCACCTGTCAGTACACCGTTACTCCCGAGCGCAATCTTATCATCAGTCCACTTCCAAAGCATCGTGACATCATTGTTGGGCTTGGCGCAGCACAAGGATTCAAATTCGCTCCAGCTATCGGTCGTATTCTGGCGGAGCTCGCCCTCGATGGGAAAACAAAGGAAGACATCTCTTTGTGGAGTCTGATTGACAGTAGCGTTACGCCAAGTAAGCTGTAGTACACTGTGTCTCGATGTTTAAAACAAAATTTCAGTCTCGGTATTCGATTCGAGGATTTCTCTTCTTTTCTTCGTCGTTTCGATAATGCGTTTGACGTGAGAATTCTGATCCAACACCGCATTCTCCGAGGTTCTTCATGGCAGTTGGAAGCGATTCTTCGAGGCTGATCCGCAAGCTATACACATGCTGATCACGTATGAATGTCGGAATTCACATCGAGAGGGTAATAGTCCAACCACGACTTTCCGAAGAGGGACCAATCTCCGTATGATGCTTCTGCTGACTCAAACCCAGGCGTAGACCCAAACGTGAAATCCGGAACGTGCATGTCATTCGGTTGCACTGTCATATGTTCGGTGATCGACGGACTAATCTCATCTGGAGGCACTAACATGCTTGGATCGCTGACACTGGTCATCCTGCTGTGATTTGCAGTGCCAGCTGGATGGTCGCGAGTTGAACTGTGGTCTGTGCAACCAGGGCCAGGCTTTGAGGTGCAATCGAATAGCTTCCACAAGAGTTCCACGTCTTCTTCGTCGAGATAAACCTGCGTAGGGCCTTTCAAAGGTACGGCACCGTCATACTTGCTCTCGACATAATTCATGTTGGAACGGTAGCAGATGCGAGATTTTATACTGTCCAAGACTCCAACCTAGATAACCATCAACTCTTGCTTTCACATGTTTTGTATTTGCACGGTACTCACCTTGTCTAGCATTCTCGGCCAGTCATCTGCTATCTTCCGTACAGTATTGACACAATGCTCGAACTTCCTTCTCGCCGACGTAGCCACAGCTTCATGCTGGCTCAACGTTTGTTCAAGATGTATAGATGCTGCTATAGCTACCAAATGACCGAGGAAAGGGTCTCTTAAAGGAAGACCAGCGTTCTCCATGTCTTCAACGAGTGTAAACACCCAATTCGCAAAGATCATGGAGTAATTGTAGGACTTTTGCAAGACAGTCAATGGGACATGCACCTTCAATTTGCTTATTTTGATGTAAATGACGAAAGGATGATTTCTAGCCGCGGTGTCAGTAACTTACATACGGAACGACGAGAGCACACACAAACAACAGTATATCACGCAGAGGATCAACTGGTGGTATGCCCAGGTGAGATAATATTCGCGAAGCTTCGGCTCTTCCATGACCCGAGTGACAGGTCCGGTAGCGGAGTAATGATGACATGATCTATGCGAGCCTGTTCACAGTCAGCAGCTATTTGATACTAGAATAGCATGAAAGCCATACGAGTCTCAAAGTCGAGAAGTTTGGTTAAGATCGTAGCCCTTGACGAGTCGTGTCTCCAGAAGGGCACGTCTGCGCTCGAGGGAGGTCGTGTGATATCAGTTATGACTTCTTCCCAGATCCGCAAAACTTGAATAGTAAGCGATCCTACACTGAACAAGGAGGTCGGTGGCTCGAAGCTATCAGAGTCCTCTAGAAAGCTAATACCATACGCCTCGCTGGGCTGATCTGGAAAAAGAGGTCCGCCCTGATGGAGGGGAAGCTCGAAAGCCGCTGCGGGTAGTGTTGCGTTGCGCGACCTGCCGCCTAACAGCATCCTATCGAGCATGAACAGAGACCATACAATCTCCTGCCGACGGTTTCGTTCAGCCAGCTCGAGAACTACTGACTGTCCATTGCTCAACATACCTCGACTTTGCGCCAATCTCAAACCTAGCGCAGTCTGCAACTGAGCTCTTTCGAGTCTCCCATCTATGGTAAAGGTAAGCATAGGTGCCGAGGGAATGTATGAAACTTGCAGGACTTACCTCCGGCATCGACTTGCGCAAGTAAACACAAGCCTTGCAGATAATCGTCACCAAGATCCGCATCATAGTAGGCCTGACTCAGTAAAGTCCAGGCATGTTTGGTGATGCTCTCTAGCCATCCACGCCTGTCTATTCTATCTTTCGCGAATTTGTAGTGAGATGAATGTATGCTCAAAGCGAGCATTGGATACAAGATGATGTCAGGTAGCGGGGCAATCTCACTCATACCCACTGAACGATATTGTGAAAGTATCGGGCAAGGCTGATCACAGAATTCAGAGAAATAGACTCTTATAGCTTCGGCAATCATTGCTTCGGATAGTTGCGAGAGTGTGTCGCTGCTACTCATTAGCCAAGGTCCATCAACAGGTGACTAGATGTTCGCACAAAAGACGTGTTGGTAAAGACTGGCCGACCGTGGAATCTGGAGATGTTGTCCCAAGCTCCGGACCGTGCCAGATTGTCAGCGGTGGAGAGATTTCGGTGTCAATAGGGTAAGCTGGGAGATTGCTGGACACGGACTGTTTTCGCAAACTATACTCTCTATCAGAGTACAATCAGTCATTGGAAGGACAAACCCACCTGATCGTAGCTGCTAGCTCCTTTATCTGATCCTCCAGAGCAGAGATACGAGTCGACTATGGCGAAGTGAGTGACAGATAGCAACAATCAAAGTGTGTTGGCGTACGTGGTCAACATCGCGGGAGTGCTCATTGCCACCAAGCACGTCGACCCCGCTTTGAGCTCGAATTCGATGTCGCCGCGCATAAACACATTGCTGTTGCAATCGCACACAACATGAGCATTCCGGTCTTTCGCGTGAACACGCTGACTTCTTCCGCCTATTGTCTTGTCATTCATCTTCCTGCCATGACGTTACAATGACAACGAACCTGCAATTCTCGCACGCCTGCCTTGCACGTTTAGAAAAGACTCTTGGTATCGGAACGACAGGGCGTTGTCTTTCACTCATAGCGAGCTCTTAAGAACTGGGAAGGACGGAGATTCTGCTATCACTGCACTCTCTCGGGTGGGTACCGTAGATTTGTCGCGATAGCGCCACGCACAGACAGCTCTACCCCGCGACCCCGAGCATCGTAATCGGTGATGAGGGCGGATCGTCCCATGATTTCACTGATTGTATTGGCAAAGTGTAGATAAGGCTGCAGTCTGTCCTCATGACATGGAGGGTTGACCGATCACCTGACCGGCGATTCTCCGTCACGTGAGCGCTTTTCAACTCCTCTGCCACGATACTGCTCTCTCTGCCCAGCCTTGATTCGAGGACGCCGTGATCGTGTTGAATCTCCCGGGATAGCAGGCTGAGATATAAGGCTAGATGTGAATCCGGTAGTTTCCAGCGATGGTTTTGATTCCCCTATGTGATATTTCTTACTTGCATGCAGTATGAGCCAAACCCTGCTAGGCTTTCTCGGTTACGGAAAACCAAAGACTTCACCTACCAGTAATGCGCTTAGCACGACGCAAGGGCTTACCTCGACATGGTATAGATCCAATGCCATATATCAGCTTGAACGACGTGCGATTTTCTCTAGAAGATGGATTCTCGTCTCCCACAAGAATCGCTTTGGCGCCAGTGGCGACTATGTTCGATTCGAAGAGGCTGGCTTTCAATTCTTTCTGTGTAAAGATCGTGAAGGGAAGATCTCTGGATTTCACAACACATGTCGACATCGTGCATTTCCTATTGTCACAGAGCCTCGGGGTCAGGCGCGCATCTTAGCATGCAAATACCACGGCTGGACTTATGGATTGAATGGCAAACTTACCAAAGCCCCCGGGTACGAAGAAATGGAAGGGTTCGACCGATTGCAAAACAATCTATTTCCTATCAACGTCCACATTGATGCGATCGGGTTTATATGGGTCAATCTGGATGTCCAGAAAGAAGTGCAATGGGATGATGATTTCAAGGGGGTTGACAAGCAGGAGCGATTCAGCATTTTCAACTTCGACGACTATCGTTTTGATCATACCTGGGAGATGAGTGGAGAGTACAACTGGAAGACGTTAGCAGACAATTACAATGAATGCTATCACTGTCCAACGAGCCATCCGGACGTTCGTGGTCAGGTAGATGTAAAGTTCTACTCTGTTGACACAAATGCTGGGCATGTACAACATCAAGGTCAACCGCCGACTAGGGTGTTGCAGGATTGGCAAAAAGTATGCAGCACTTATTACTTTCCCAATGCTTGTATGACTGTCACGTAAGACATCCTTCTTGTCAAACATACCAGTACGCCTGCTAATTGTAGCAGATCACATTTCTTTTACCTCATGAGATGTGTACCAACATCGGTGGATCGTTGCTCCATGGAGTACGAGGTTTATCGACACAAAGACGCCTCAGATGAAGATTTCAACAATATCGATTCCATGTTTAAACGCGTCTTGAGCGAGGACAAGTGGCTCTGCACTAATGTGCAGAAGAATTTAAGCGCAGGCGTTTTCGTCAGTGGCGAGATGCATTCAAGGATGGAGAAAGGTCCGCTTTACGTCCAGCAAACAGTACGTCGGCAAGTACAGGAGCACTACCAGCGGGAGAAACAACTACAGAGAGAAATTTGGCCGGCACGGCAGTTATCGTCAACATCAAGTATGAACATTGAGCAGGACGAGTCATTTTGCGCTAGTGTAGCATGTCAGAACGAAGAACTAGTTTGGTAGAATCTGGGCGATACCTCTGAGAACTTTACTCTTGATCCTTCTTGACCTCTGAGGCCCTAGTCGAAGCCGAAGTCCTGGTCTCTGAGACAGGCTGAAGGCTTCAAAACATAGTGAAAGATTGAGGAAACATCTATTGCAATGGGAAGATTGCTCACGTGCAGCGAAATTGGCTGATCACAGCGCCGATCAATATAAGGCCTGCAAGAACTGCGCTTTGGATGGGCGCAAACACCGCAGATCGCAAAATGACTAAGGTGCCGACAATGATGAAGGTGACGGGTAACAGTGTACTCGGACGGTATGGCCGTTCCAATTGTGGCTCTCGCCGTCGCATGACCAGCAGTCCTACCACAGTGCTGACGTAGAAGACCCATTCAGCCATGCCGACGAACGTTAACAGCGCTCTGAAGCTGCCTGTAATAATGTAGATGAGAGTGATGACGAGTGCAAGCATATTTGCAATCCTGCGTAAGTCAACAAAAATAAGTCGTCTTGGACTGATATGTGAACTCACAGTGGCGCATCGATGCTTGAGGCCGCAATACGTGCTTCCTCTCCATATATGCCGAAAGGAAGACCACGCTTACTGAAAACGGCCGGAAGGTAGTGCCTTTGTGATGCCGCTATGGTCAACCTACCAACAGAAAAAACGTTGCTCGTGATAGACCCAGCGCAGGAGACTGCGACCAGGATTGTTATTAGGATGCTAGCGGGCCGGCCAAATAGTGCATTTGCGGCAGCTACAGCCACAGCATTACTGCTACTCATTTTTTTCCACGGGACGATTACATAGTAGGCAATATTGACAAGCTCGAAAGAAGTCAAAACTACTATCATAGCTGCCTTTATAGCTTTCGGAAGAGCCCGGCCAGGGTCTTGAATCTCACTTGCAACTACGTCGGCCTTGATATGGTGTTAGCAATCTGCACTGGCCGCAGGACAGATCCTGATCTCATCTGTCTCATGATTTTTAAATGGACTCACATTGTCCCAGCCATCATAAGCCCAAAGTCCCCCGTAAATGGCTGCACAGTAATGACCATATCGATCCCAAGTGCTCAAGGAAGTCCAGTCAATGATTTTCCCGTCAGCAATGGTTGGTCTGGGTTTGAACCAATTCTGACTGTACCAGTCGCTTGATCCTGACAGACTCGATCTCGGGTTGATCATGTGAGCAAAGACTGCGATGGAACCGCCAAGAACGATCAATGCGACTGTGGTAAGTTTGAACACTGCGAATGACTCGCTTAGACGAAGTGTAAATTTCGTGTTGATGGAGTTCAGCAACACCATGGATACGAAAGCAAAGGCTGCTACTATTTTGAGAGTGTGTGCGCCAACGTCATTTCCTACCACAGAACCAATTGATTCGGCGATGACGATACTTTGAATTGCCATAGATGATGGCTTGACTGCCATGATGTAAATCCATGCCATGAGAAAGGCTGCTGTGTCGCCAAAGACGTGACGTAGATACTCTTGCATGCCTCCATTGAGAGGTAGGGCGGCACCTAGCTCCGCGAATGAGGCCGCCCCGGCCCAGGAAAGCAAACCTCCCACGACCCATACAAGTAGGGCGGCACCGGGTGAAGGGACGTTGCTGTCAACCTGAGCTGGCGAGGCAAAAATTCCAGAACCAATTTGAAGGGTGACAAGGACAGCGAATGCATGGCGGGTTGTCAGTTGTTTTGACAGTGTTTGCGTAGGTTGCGATGGAGATGGAAGTGGAGGCTGTGGAGCTAACAAAGGCTCTGTCTCTGCTGTAACTGGCTTCCGTGACTCTCGATGACCGATGTCATGTGGGATGGTTGATGGAGCCATGATCCAGAGTGGAGATTCACAAGACTGTCAAGACTCGTGTTTCCTTCCTTGCACAGGGAATCCGGAATCTTGGATCACGCTGAGGGACCGGGGCACATTCGAGCAAGCAGGCGTGCAGGCGTAGAGACCTGTTGCGTGCACGGTACCGCACTGCGCTAGAAGCGGGGTAGCGACAGGAGGCTCAAAAGGGAGGTGACGCACAAATGGAAGCGAAAGACAGCGCAGAGGAGGAATGCATCCGGAAGTCCTGTCTGAGCATCTCGAGCCTTTTGGACGGGTCGAGTGACCTGATGTGGTGTGGACGGTGAGGATGTTGGTGATTGGCTCGTGGTGTTGGCCGCCTCATGTGGCGCAGATGGAATTGCTTGGCGGCAGAGGAAAGCACGACCGCAGAACTCGCAGCAGGCACGCCCACCAAGACCATAGACTACACTGCCCCAGACCGTACACCAGGCGCGACTCTGTCCCACACACCACCCGCGACAGTAATCAGGGCACACTGCTCCTCGCCACACAGCACCAGCCGCCATATTCTGCCCAGCTGTGCTTGCCCCCGTTGCCCTGACGCCCCTCTTCGCTACCCGCCAGCAGCAGGTACGTCAACACCACACCCGCGCGCCAGCTCTGCCGCCCTGCAGCCGCGAGCTCACGCCGTCCTAGGGCCCCTCTACATTCGACACACGCCGCTCCCATATCGTCTGCGCCCCCCGCCATCCTCACGCTGGGCAGCTGACCGCCCCACGATTCGCATTTCCATCACCCCCCCCCCCCCACCCCACACATACCCACACACACCCGATCTCCCACCATGGAGGCGAATCAAAACGACGAGCTCTACCCAATCGCCGTGCTCATCGACGAGCTGAAGCACGACGATGTCATCCTGCGATTGAACGCCATCCACCGCCTGAACACCATCGCTCTTGCACTGGGTGCGGAACGGACGCGGGAGGAGCTCATACCTTTTCTGGACGGTGAGGCCGAGCCACGGCATGTTTGGCCAGTTCATGCGCGCTGACAACCCGCACAGAGTCGGTCGAGGACGAAGACGAGGTTCTCACAGCACTGAGCGAGGAACTGGGCAAATTCGTCGAGTATGTGGGCGGGCCCGAGCACGCGCATGTGCTCCTGTCGCCTCTCGAGAACCTTGCGGCTATAGAAGAGCCCCTGGTCAGAGAGAAGGTACATTGGCCCACCCTCCCCAGGCAACACGACATTAACATGGCCAGGCTGTCGAATCCCTGAACAAAATCTGCGAGGAGCTGTCGCAGCAGCAGATCGAGGACGCATTCATCCCGCTTGTCTTGCGCCTGTCCAAAGCCGACTGGTTCACCTCGAAAATTTCCGCAACAGGTCTCTACCAGACCCCCTACACGCGCGCAACCCCTCCTTCGCAGGAGGCTCTCAGACAGCACTACGGCCAGCTCGTACATGATGATACCCCCATGGTCAGAAGACAGGCCGCGAACAACTTGGCCAAATTCATCAAGGCTATGCCGCCGTCCATTGTCATCGAGGAGATGATTCCTCTTTTCCAGCACCTTGCAGCAGACGACCAAGACAGCGTTAGGCTGTTGACTGTTGATATTCTGATTGCCATCGCGGAGGCAGTACCGAAGGAGCAACAGTCAAGTCATGGCGTCCTGCTGACCGCCCTCCGGAGTTTGTTTGAGGATAAGAGCTGGCGAGTACGATACATGGTTGCAGACCGGTTTGAAAAGGTTGGTATTAGGGTTGGTTTGAACGAAATCAGGTGCTGACACGTGCCAGATTGCAAAGGCGGTCGACGAGGAGGTAGTGAATCGCGATCTTGTCCCAGCTTTTGTCAAGCTTCTCAAGGACACAGAGGCGGAAGTTCGCAGCGCCATCGCGGGACAGATTCCAGGTATGACCTACTGCATGGCAAAAGCATTGGGTGTCTCTAACTCTGTGACCCAGGCTTCTGCGCCCTCCTCGAACGCGAGACCCTCCTCCACGATGTCATGCCCAGCATAGAGGAGCTGGTATCCGATCAGTCACAACATGTGCGCGCCGCGCTTGGCACCCAGATTAGTGGTCTGGCGCCCATTCTTGGGAAAGAGGAGTAGGTTTCCCGAGACGCGTGACCACGTGCCTTGACCTGACCACGACTAGGACCATCTCACATCTCCTACCCATGTTCTTGCAAATGCTCAAAGATGAATTTCCCGACGTTCGGCTCAACATCATTTCCAAGTTGGAGTCGGTCAATAACGGTAAGCATCCATGTATCCTCTCACTAGCACGAACTGATCCATCAAAGTCATTGGCATTGAGCTTCTTTCGCAATCCCTGCTCCCAGCGATTGTTCAGCTTGCTGAGGACAAGCAATGGCGCGTTCGCCTCGCTATCATCGAATACGTCCCGCTTCTTGCGTCGCAACTCGGCGTCAAGTTCTTTGACGAGAAGCTCAGCAGTCTTTGCATGAGCTGGCTTGGTGACACAGTTTTCTCCATTCGCGAAGCATCAACACAAAATCTAAAGAAGCTGACGGAGGTCTTTGGTGTCGAATGGGCGAGCGATGCCATTGTACCCAAGGTTATGGCTATGGGTCAACATCCCAACTATCTATACCGCATGACCACCTGCTTCGCTGTCTCAGTAAGTGAATTACGTTGCTTTCGACACAAAATCTGACGACTACAGACACTTGCACCTGCTCTTAGCCTCGACGTCATCGAGCAGTCCATCATCCCTATGATGGACAAGCTTGTAAACGATGACATCCCCAACATCCGTTTCAATGTGGCCAAATCATATGGACAGCTTATCAACACTTTAAAGCAACTGCCGGAACAAGGCACCGTCATTGCACTCGAAAAGGCTGGTACACCAGGACAGGGCTGTCCAAAGGCGACGGATGTCATTACAAAGAGCATCTTGCCGAATTTGGAGAAGCTACAGCAAGATGACGACGTTGATGTCAGATACTTTGCGACGACAGCAGCACAAGGCTTCACCGATGCGATGCAGACTTAGGAGGTGGTTCTGCATGCACCGGGAAGGGATAGCGTGCTTGTCTTGTGGGTACGAAGTTTTAAGAGTGCAGCATTATGAGCATGGATAATGATACGAATAGAGGGTGCAAGGCAGGAGCAAAGAGCAGTGTCAGCCTAGGCTAGCTTACATTGGTAACGTTAGTGGAGCATTGCAGCATGGTCGCAAGCTCAGGCTCTGGCATGTGAAGTAGGATGGGTGGTTGAGCTCAATAAGAAAGCAATACGATTACCCGCTAAAAGTCGAAATGTGTGCTCGCACGTGTTTCCTCGCGGTGGTGATGTCAGTCATGGTAGATGTTGTATTAGAGCTCTACACAGTGTACCTCTATACAATGTACCGCTGTGCTATCAGAGTGAACCATTGTGAGGTCTAATCAGAATACATCAATCGTAAGGTCCAGTCAGGGTACATCCATCACGAGTGTCTAGCCACGCATTTACAGCTTCCCTTTCTGCGCCGCGACAGCAGGGAGTCAGATGGCACCAGCATCCTTGAGCAGACTGCCCAGCTCCTTCTTCTTTGCCTGCAGATCGCTGTTTCCTCCGATGTGCTTCTGGGCGATGAAGATGTTGGGCACCGTGGTCTGACCCGTCAGTTCGCCGAGCGTGGACTGGATGGCCGAGCCGTCATCTGTATGGTTTCGCTTGTTGTTAGCTACAGCTCGCGAATGCGTAATCGAACAGTTGCCAGAGAGAGAGAGATATATATATATATATATAAGTATCTTTCTCGATAAAAAAACATACCGACTTGATCCAACTCAATGGCATAGAACTTTGCGCCGCTCTCGCTGAGCAGCTGCTTGGCCTGCTTGCAGTACGGGCAGTAGGATTTGGAGAAGACGGCGACGGGGTTCTCGTCGATGATGGACTGGACTTTGGTCTTTGTGGCGGCCATGGTGGCGGGGCTGGCGGCGCGGTGGAAGAACCGGGCGAGGAAGGAAATTTTGAGGACTTGGGGGACCACCCTGGAAAGAAGGCGGTTTTGGGTGGGTTGTTTGGGAGAGATGGGGGTGGGTAGGGCTGGTGGGCGGCGTGGTGAGTTGAGTTGGTAGGTTAGGTACTTGATTAGTAAAACAGTATGCACGCCACCCCGCAGCTGTGGTTGTGTAGGGGAGGGAGCAGATTGTACAGATGGATGATGCAATCGCCCGAGACCACGCCACCACACACGCCCGCTCGCACGCGATTCGCCACGGTTTAGCCGAGCGGAGATGTGCCGGCGATTAGTCTTGCCGGCTGAGGGAGGGGGGGGAAGGTGTCACGTGAGTGGGTGGTCCGACAGGTCACAGGGGTGCGCGAGCATTGCATGACGACTCATGCTCAGACGGGGATGCCGGGGCGTTTGTTGCCAGACACGTTCATCGCGACCCTTGGCGCGTGGAGTGACATTGTCGATTTAGGAGAATGCGTCTGATGTCTGAACGCATGTTCAAGGGATAACATCGACGTTTCACGCCTTGTGCTTCTCCTTACCGCCACGATCCGCGCAGGGCCCGGACGTTTTCCAACACACTGCAGTGTACACCCTCTCCTCTACACGCTGCCGCCTGGGCACTCTCCACGTCCACGTCGCTAGGTACCGCCCCTCCCACAGTCCTACGCACCGCCGATCCATCTTCTACATGCGCGCCTCCACATCCCTTTCCCACCACACACCACGATGACGTCTTCCGCAGGCGGCTCGACCGCCTTCTTCATCCTCTCGCTCTTCGCCATCAGCGGCCTCGTCCTGCTGCTCCTCCGCTACTACCTCCCGCTGCGCACGACCCCCGCCTACGTAACCGTCCCCGTGTTCCTCGCCATCGCCCTCCCCGCCAGCATCATCGTCCTGCTGCCCATCGACCTCGCCAGCAGTGCTAGTCTGGACATCCAAGACGCCCGCGGCATATGGCTCAACGATGCCGTTGTCTACAAGTCATGGCGCATCGTCTACTGGCTGACGTTTGCGCTGACGTGGGCCATTCTCCCCATGCTGGGCGAGTACTGCGATTCCGGGTATCGCGAGCCCAAGGCGCGCTTGGCGTATGCGCTGCGCAGTAACGGGCGGTACTGGCTCATTGTGTTGAGCTGCAGTGTGCTTGGATCCGTGTATTTGATTTGGTTCAACGGGTTCAAGATCGATACGTTCAAGAGCTTGGTCATGGCGCTGGCGTACACCTGGGGTCTTATCATGGGTATCTATCTTATGGGCCATGGGCTTGTGGCATTTCCGAGGAGTCTGTTTAGGTATGCGAGCGTGAGTGAGAGGTTGAAGCGGATACAGAGTCAGGCGCCGAAAGTGAAGGATAGACTGGATGAAGCCTTGGAGAAGTTGGATCAATATGAACTGCAAGTTGTGCAGCTAAAGCAGAGAAAGACTGCCATGCCACAGGAGTTTCGGGAGTGGATTGACGAACTGGCGGAGAAGAGCAACTTGCCGGAAAGCAGGGCGGGTACTGCCGGAAGATCGAATACGAGTACGGTCCCGCCAGTGGTTACGGAAAGATACCTGGCGGACCTGACAAGAAAGCTTAAGAGAGCTCGACACGCGAAGTGTCGGTTCGAGAACGAGTGGGATCATGTCGTGAGGAAGGCGAGTCGGACACAAGCTATCCTCGACTCAAAGGGCAGCAAGCGATTGGAGTTCAAGACTCAGCCAGGATCGAGAGGGATCTTCGATCGGTTCACCATTCTCACACCTTCCACGCGCTATCACCTTCACGTTCACATCATACCTGCCCTCACGTACTTCTCATGGTTCGTAACCATCCTCGCCTCAATTTCGATCGTGTGGTCAGAATGCGTTCGAGAAGCCCAAGACCTCGGTGGTCCCAAGTTGTCGATTATTGGATGGACTGTGGTACAACGGCACTCGACGGGTCGCTCCTCAATTGGCTTCCATAGCCAGGTGATCGCTGCAGCATGGCTATGCTACATGTGCATATGTGCCTTCTACAGTCTGACCGAAGTCAAGATCTGGGGCAATAGAGCTCTTGTGCGAAGGAACACATACCAAGAAAGCGCAACATGGTATGGACTGCAGGTTGCCAAGTTGACGGTCCCGCTCAGCTACAACTTCCTCACCATGACGGACAAGAACATCTGGAAGGAGACCATGTTCTACAAGTTTCTCGGTCGACTCATCGTTCTCTCACCGCTCGGGGAGGGGTTCTCAGCCTTCTTCCCCATCTTCATCCTCGTCCCTGTTTTTGCCACAGCGTTCGGCCTGTATGGCAAGATCAAGAACATTTGCGGCTTTGGCGATCTTCTTGAAGACGACGAGGAAGACGCATCTGGCTCCTACGTCGGGACTGGTTCTTGGCGCGAAGGCCGCGCTCTTATCGAACGAGAAATCCAGGGCGCAGCAGGAAATGGGAATGCTAGCCTTGGCCTCTCCGCACGAAGCCCGGCCAGTCCGCCCAACGAGCGGTATACAGATAATCCCATCTCTTCGCACATTGCGGACTCGGCAGCATCAAGCAGCGGTCCAAGTTCGAGCACGCGCACGCTCGGCCCGACCTCATCAAGCCGCCCCGAACGACGAAGACCCCTCCTAGACGACGACGACGACGGCAACTTCTTTGAAAATTTCGCCACGCGCGTCAAGAACACATTCGAGACCGCAGACTTCACATTCACGAAACCCAAATGGATGAGTGGCGACGATGAAGTAGAACGCGGGATGCCAAGAAGAACACAACAACAAGACCGAGGCAATGACCCAGATCGAAGTAACGGGTTCATGAGTTTGTTTGGAGGTCGAGCCGAAGAAGGACGAGTCCGACTGTAAAAATTCTCTGTATGGTTTATTGTAACAGGATAATATCGCAAGGTGTTTACTTTACGCCAATTCTTTTTTGGGGGAGTTTGGGAGATTGTGTGGCATCCAACGACTTCCGTGCTAGAGGCCCCGAGTAGAATATCTTGTAATACCACCTTTAGACTACCTACATAAGTATTAATTTTTTGTTGGATCTTTTTATTACAGTAGTCTTGATAGTGCAAGTTTATCCCCTCCCAACTTGAGATTTGGTGGTCTCGGGTAGAGCTGCGTGAATCTTATCTACATCAATTGAAGAATGATTGTGATTGCGTGACTTCGTCCTGGGCCACGAAGTTGAAGTGACGAAGCGAATGATGGCCTGCTTTCTAAAGCAACGCTGGCTTGAGATTCATCCTTCGTCTGTTTGGAAGCCCCGATTACCTTGCTTCTCACGCGGAGTGAGGCAGTCTCTACAGGCCTACGAATGTACTGATTACCTTAACACTGCTGACACATGAGAATACCAGCGAATGGAAATCTTGGAGAAATTCCGCCTACTTGCATGGATAAGGCTGACTGTTTCCCGTATTTCAACTAGGAAGGTGCAGTTGCAGGGCCCGTGACGTGACACGCTGTTTCTTCAGCCTTGTGCCCACCTGCAGCTTTCATAACTTGGATCACCCCGCTGTTTACGCAGACTATCGCTAGACTTCAGTCCGTAATTATCACCGTAATTATCACCGTTATTATCACCGTAATTATCACCCATGTCTGGACTAGAGACTGCAGCAAGCGCTTTCGCCGTTGTGGGGGCGGCGGATGTCGTGTTTCGCCTCGGAATCAAGGTATACGGTTTCCTCAATGATATTGTTGATGCACCACAGTCTCTACAGTCTCTACGTGACGGAGTTCGAGACGTTACAGCCCTGGCTAGGGCTTGTCAAACGTCGCAGCAGACATTGAGAAGCAAAGCGCAAACGAGTCAATCAGGTCCATCTCCATCACAAGTCGATTCGGCTCTAAAGGCTGTGGAACGTGCATTACAGCCACTCAAGAATAATATGGCCAAGTTCGCCGTCGGTGCGCCTACGACATGGACCCGCGTCAAATACGTGCTCGACGAGAAGAAGATCGAAAAGTCGCTTATCAGTCTCGAAAGATCAAAGACATTACTCATGAATGCCCTCATCCTTGCTCACGGGTAGGTATCACTTCTTGTGTCTGAGTCTCAATTCCTGATATCACATTCCCCATCGCTGATCGTTCGCGTTGCCATGCTGATATGTTCAGCAGAGAAGATGCAGTTGCTGGGCACCAGGCTATTGAAATGCTCTTACACAAAAGCCTTCAAGAAATCACAGCCAGGGTGAATGACTTAGCTGGTACTTTCGAATCTGCGCTGAGTGATCAAGCCCAAAGGATCGAGTCTCAACTAAACACAAACAATGCAAGTATCACTGCCAGTGGTTTGAACCTCCAGAGACAGATCGCGTCAGGCCTGAAACGTACTTTGTTGGCGTGTCGGATCATTCACCTTTCATTTTGAATGCCCGATTTAAAAAATCATTCGCAGATTTCGTGGCTCCACAACTGTGTATCCAATTGAACATGTTTACGCTTGTGGAAGGTCATGCAGCAGAAATCTACTGGGATATGTTTCAAGATAGCTCTCTTCCTGAAATCGACCGTGCTTTTAGAACTGGTATGCTGTCCCCATATAGTATGACACGTTTCGCTTGTTTAGACATGAACTTGTGTCTTTCAGTAAGTTACTGACGATTCATAATCGATGCTTAGAGTTTACATCAGATCCACACTGATATCAGTTGTCTTAGTTTGCTGTACAGTTTTGCAGGCTCGACGTGTTAGAATACTTAGATCAGCAAGGAATCGGTATCAGAGCCCTACGGTAAGAACTTCGAACGCAGATCAATGCGTCTTGCTCATAGCAACAGGCAGGATCACTCAGTCTTTATGGGAGTCGGTAATGCAACAGTTCCTATCAATGCCACCTATCAACTCAGAAGCACGCTTGCGCATGTGTACAAAAGCGTAGCAGAATCAGACGATGTGATTGATGTAGGCATTTGGTCTATGTTGGAGAACACCGGAAAATTGAAGACACAGGATATGGAGGACTTGATTCAATTCATCAAGTCCTTTGTAATGGATGAAGATTTCGATCAGCTTCGTGATTCCGAGTGCGCTTCGTTGAGGAAGACATGGCTAGTGTTCAGCACAATGCCAGATGTGACAGTTCTGCGAAATGATCGGCTACGCGGTGTATGGCTTTGGACGTGCTCAGTGGAGCAAACGGCGATAAGTACGTGCTTTCACGCATGGACTCTACACTATCTTCTTCGAGCGGGGTCGATTTACTATCGAAATAACGACGAGGCTGCGATGACTTCTTCCTCAGCCTGGGTATGGAGGAGAATTGTGCAGTGGTGGCCATCCGATAATAAAGAAGCTCTTAAGCCTTGGCGACACAACCACCACCATTGGTTATTGAACAAAGTCAGAATATTAAGGCAAGAGGAAGAAACGCGCGCTACACGGCTGGAAACCTCACCATTCGTGCCCTATGAAAAAAAACGCCAGGGAATACGACGCGGCGAATGGATATTCAGAGGAAGATGATACTACGGATGAATATCCAGAGGAAGACGATACTACGGATGAATACTCAGAGGAGAGCGATACAGCGGAAGGATATTCAGAGGGCGATGGACGGGAATCAGACTACTCGGACGATGCTGCACTTGATGTATAGTGTGGTATCACATCACGCCACCAGCATATATACAATGAAATTGAGGCCATATCTCATAATACATCATCTCGACATGGTGTGGATGAGTCACATATACACGGTACTACCCACGACCATGAAGCCGAAACATTCATGTCCCCTAAGAAGATCTATCCCGCTATACGCACCTCGCAATCTCAACGCCTTGTGATACTGCACTTCCGCCTGCAAATACATGGTCGACCTCACCATCTTGACGACCGCATGTTTGATCTGATTGATTGTAAAACAATCTTCGCCATCTCGCTCTACTTTCTGTCCTGGCAAATCCTACCACCTCTCTACTCAAGCGGCTCCTACACACGATTGAAGCGCCTGATTTCAGCTCAAGATACCGATCCAGGCTCGAGCGTCAAACTCTCCCACAAGCAAAGAAATAGTCCATAGCAACCCGAAGCTGACTCACGCGGATATCCTCGTAAAATCAATGGGTCGTTAGCTGTACCCGACTAGCGCATGACCACTACAGCTCCCCTCCCAGTCACGTCCCATGCGTCCGTTTGTGGTATGCCGCACACAGACATTCGGCGAGGAGCCGTCGATCAGAAATGCTCTCTCGCGACAAAATAACCTGAACTGTGTAGTCCGAGATGGAATTCTTCCGAGGAGATTGTCCGCGTTATACTCTTTGTGCTCTTCTTGCGTGTTCGTACTGGGGGGGTCCAAGACCCTCGGTGTTGTTGAGGAGCTGGTTCGTAGGTATCGGGCATGGCCCACGCCGATGCATCCTCGTTGAACGTGGCGCTCGCAATGGGAGCCAGATGATCCGTGGAGACTTTTGAGGTTGGAGCCTCTGCGACCGTTTTTGTATGCAAACTCTACTCGTGCCACTGGCTCATTGGCCTCCGAGAAACATCGTTGTTGCACAGCATGACATGCAGTTCGCTATGACGTGCGGCATATCACGAAGAAGATGCCTCTTGACCGCCCTGCCGTTCAATAATCGGGTAGAAACCATCACTCCGAAGTAAGATTCATACATATAAGACGTATCCCCCGTGCCACGATGACACGAAACCGGAGCGTGAGGTTTCGCAGGACTTCGGTATCGTGCCAACGGACTGGGAGTCTGGGACCCGAGTCACTAGTCGAATAGGTGTAACTTTTTTTTTGGCGTGCCGCAATGCTTCGGTTGGGGGACTCAGTTGTGGACCTTGTGCGTGCACTTCAAACTGTCTTGCCAACGCATTGCTGGACGTCGGATTTGTGCACGTCGTACGCAAGTCTCGAGGGATGCATGAAGATTTGCATCTTCACGTGGAGAGATGTCGCAAGATCATAGACTCGCGTGATAACATGGACCTCAAGAGGTGTAGTTCTGTTCGCTAGCTTACGTACTTTCCATCTAGCGTAGATCTCGGTACTTGTGTTTCCAAGTTATCGATGGTTCAGCGTGCGATGGAAAGACTGGATCATGCTCCGCGAAAGGAACGATATACCTGCATTACAGACAATTTCCAGGTGTGGAAGATGGTGGAGGGAAGAGCCGTCAGACCTATGGGAGCCGAGGCGTGGGAAACCATTGGGTTGGGATGCGTGTTGTTCTTCACATGGCAGGTCCCTTGTGTCCCTGCGGATACTTATGGGTGAGGTGCCTGAGGGAATCGAACTTTTGTTGTCGTTGTTTATCGTTTTAGGAGTAAGAACGGTGGTAGGTCTGAATGTGCATCGAGGGATTCACGTTGAGCACAGGAAAATCGGGCGATTCAAATTCTAACATGGACCAGGAAACTCTATGTTCCTTTTGGTAGGTGACGCAGAAGTCAGTCAGGAGACCAGGATTTAAGCATTGTGGGCACCACGCCATGGATCGCCATCTTGATCACTATCAACAAGATAAACAGAATGAGAGGTCAGTTCGAAGAGTGGTTGCAATCTCCCGTGATCGCAGGGGGTACTCTATTCATTGTTCACATGGATAAACGTGCTTGCTTACATGCCGAATTGCCGTCTACAAAATGCGGGTATTGGGAATAGAAGAAAGCGCTTGTTGCTACCGGCACCTATAGGAAGGGTTCGAGATTGAACTCTAGAGTGCTGACAGGATATGGTAACTCGAATTTTCGCAGCACACTTGGGTGCAGGATACCAAAGACACCAATGGTATGATTTTTGCCGCCGAGGTTCAGCTTCACGGTGGCTGCATGGCCTGCGAGGAAAGTTGGGTCTATGATGTATCAGTACTAATTTTGTTCGGTGTTGTCAATCGAGCTTACCGTCGACCTCCTCGATCCAGTAGCCTTGCAGTTTATCGTTCTTAAGACCGTCCTCTCGGGTGAGAAAAATGGATCGCAACATGAGCATCAGGCGGTCTAGCAAGCCGTGTACTTGCTCAAATCCACTAGTCTTGCCCATAATAGCTGCTGCAAAATGTCGTTCGTTCCTGCTCTTCCTCTCTTGGTTGTCATCGATAAGACCAATGTCACTCACTTCGAAAATCTTCATGGGTACCGAGTGGTGCTTGTTTGAATTGATTGTCTTGAGAAGACCGGGGAGTAGTGATGTCCGTACGATCTGGTACTCTGCGGTCTTGGGATTTGCCAGCTTCACCGCGGTGTTGCCATCATCTTTGCGATTCAACCACGCAAAGTTCTCCTCGTGTGAGCAGAGAATAAGCGGCATCACTTCTGTCCATCCTGCAGCCGCTGATTCTAAACGTATGATATCGCTGACCTTGTTGATGGGTAGAGGCGTAGAGACCGCAGCAGTCTTGTTAGGGTAGAAACGCGGTAGCTTGTTAAATCCGTAGGCGATCGCATAGTCCTCCATGATATCGGCCTGGTGGAGAACATCTGCACGGGTGATGGGGACCGAAACATCCAAGAGATTAGTGTCCTGTTTTGATGGTAGCACATCGTGGCCCATGCGTGACAGCAGCTTGCAGATCTCTTCTGGCGACAGATTCAAGCCGGTGACCTGGTTGAGATAGTCCACCTCAGCCTGAGTCGCGCGAGGCGATAGATCAGGTGATACCCGTGTCTCGCCATTGTGATCCGAGTTGATTTGTATAGCCTCTATTGAATCTGTGTAGCCAGCAAACATGGCGACCATCATGTGACAGACAATTTCGACCTTGGTCTTATCTGTCGCCGTGATTTCGATGAAGACATTCTTCGTGTCAAGAGTGATTTTGCTGTGGTTGCTGTTGATGATGGGCGGTAGCGAAAGGACGGTGCGATTTGCGTCGTAGATGACAGGGTATACGGGCGAGTCGCGGATGATGTGCAGGAAGCGGCCGAGATGTTTGTCTTTCTACAAGCTGTTAGGAAAATCTATGCTCCTGTGTGGCTCGCTTACCTCGTAGAATTCCATGAGCTCTTTCGCGTTCATCTCCTTTTCTTGGTTAAGGGGAGTGAATTTGATCTCCTCTGGCGGCAGAGCCTCGTATGTGAAAGGACCCTGGATTGCTGACTATCGTCAGCCTACTATCGCTACTCTGGCAATAATAACCTACTATCCAAATCGTGTGTTCCTATCGACACCAGTGTACGTTGTCTTGCCAGGTTGGAGTGCAATTTGTCTTGGAGCGCGATGAAGGAATCGTAGCGTTCTTTCGTGAAAGTGATACCGCGTAGGATGACGCCTGAGCACAAGGACCGTATTTGTTGTGTCTGAGAGAAATCAGTCCAGTCATACAACAGAATTTCATGTGGCCTACCTCTGGCTTAATATTCAAGACTTGGAGCTGCCCATCCTTGGGCGCAGTTGTTGTCCACTTGGGAAGCTTCTCCTTCTCCAGAAAGACCTTCAGATTCATGGCAATGCCTTCGAAACACAGCATGTCATATCGATTGGCGGGGATCTCAATCTTCAGCTGCGGCGGCTGCGCTTGGTCTTCTGGCTTGGTGCTATTGCTCGTGTCCTCGTCCAATTCGATGCCAAACTCGAAACATAGCTCGTCAAACTCCTCAGTGGTGTACTCGCGACCGAGCTCTTTAAAGAGCGCCGCTTTGTCCACAGATATCGTCGGCATCGTGGATCGTGTCGTTTGCGACTGCTCGGTAATGTAATTGTCCTGTGCAGTATGGCGGGGCAGATGGAGGGGTGATTTGTATGGCTTGAGCAGCGAATGCAGGGTCGTCCGGAAATGCGGCGGCACTGCTGGGCCTGCAAAGATAGCCTTCAGGCCAGAGTCCAATGCTCGACTACGCTAGGTGTACTGTCTTGACTCTCGAGTTTCCTCGTTATAGTAAATTATTTGATGTGACTCCGAATCTCGAGGTCGCCGGAGTCAAGGTCGGACCGATGTAATCCACTAGTACCAAGCAGGGTTAGATCTCCTTGGCAGGACGCGAAACATTCGTGCTACATACATCCCAGCCACCAAGTTCAAGTGACCATGGCTGACTTTCCCGACGTGCTAGATCATTAGGGATCGAAGGCTGGACCTGTATTAAGTGTTGACACATAGCCTGACGAATCACTTGAGACGAATACAAAAATATCGTTTGTGTAGATGATTGGATATGGCTCATGTGTAATCAGGTATCGTCTTCGCAAAATCGTCGCTCAATGCAATAGCACAACACCATCTAATGCCTCGCTTCATGCCACGTGAATACAAATATGACCTTCGTCATGTACTTCCTCCTGTCTGTCCAAAGCAACGTGCCATGGCACGCTCGAGCACCGCTCATAAGCGTGGATCTTGAGCATACCAAGTCATACTCAGACATATGTTTGTTCCATGTCAATCTCGTCCTCTTCAGGTACCGCAATCAAAATGGATACCACTGCCAGCCTAAGGCCCTATGCTCAACACGTGACCTCAGACATCGTGGAGAGAAATCGTGATTTGGTAGTCGTTCTGTTGGTCCTCCCTGCGCCAGACGAGCCAAAAGATCTGTCGGTTTAATCCTTCCAATCCCAAACCTGCTTCAGAAAGAGGGTCATGTTGACCTTTTTCGATTTCATCTCTATCATCCATGGGTGCTCAAGCATTCGCCATGGCGTGGCTCTTCGTGGACAGTCCTTCTCGAGACTACGTATGATTAGCTCGGGTTCGAAAAGGCTGCTGATGATTGCAACACGTACCAGCATTCAATGAAATACTTGAAGTTCTCGCTCCACTTGATGCCAGCCTCGGGTTCATCTTTCAGCTTGGGAATGGGTTGCCGAACAATGTATGTCAACAAATCGATGAGCCCAGCACGAGGGTTCATCTCAGTGCCGTCGGCCGGAAAAGGGAAGCGATGTTGGGCGACTTCGAGCAACGTCACACCCAAGCTCCACACATCGCTCGTGATAGTGTAGCTCTGTCCAGTGATTCGTTCGGGTGCCATGTAATACGATGTTCCGATGAATGTGTTGGCATCTCCTTTGGTTCCGAATTCTCCAGACACACCGAAATCGCATAGCTTGACCTGGCCATTCCGGGCGAGCAAAATGTTGCTAGGCTTTATATCTCGGTGGATGATGCGATGGGAGTGGAGATAAGTCAGACCGTTGAGCACTCCTTCCGCTATCTTGCCGAGGGGCTTTTCGCCGGTCCGGCCACCAAGCTTCTTCACTTCTCGATACACAGCATCCAGCGATCCGCCTTCGCAGCACTCCATGGCAATGCTAATGGTACCCGTGCTATCGTCCATGAACGCGCCATAGTAACGGCAAATGTGGTCACTGGCACAATTCTTGTTGAATCGAAGCTCTCGAATGATTTGTTTCTTCACACCTGGATCAGGATTGGTCGTGATGATCTGGAAAACAAAGTTAGCAGCGAGAATGTGAAACGTGACAAAAAAGCATACCTTGAGCGCAAATGTGGTCTTGCCGCCTTTGAGCCTGCACTTGGTGACAGCACCACCAGCGCCTTCTCCGAGACTGCCGTGCTCCTCTATCATGCCCCTGTTGCTTGCCGCCCTCCAGCCGGCGTCATCAAGATCGTCCACCTCCAAGGGCCGGCCCTTCTCGAGGGCCAAAGCGTCCAGATCTGGGAGTGGTTGACTGCTGTTCTCTCTTTCCATCGACGCAGGGCCGTCGCTGCCGCCCTGGGAAATTGCCGAAATCGGGTCCGTGGCTCGGCCCAACCCCAAGGCAGCTTGATATGGCGATCCTGAGCCATTGGCTTGATGATCTCCGAAGCTTCCGTTCCGTGAATGTGCGCTGGCATCGCTCGAGCCGCCTGCGGATAAGCCAGTGCCAATCTGAAGTGGCGTAAGCACTCTCAGTGCTGGCTTGCCTGTGCCTTCGTGGGGCGCTCGGTGTGAGCCCATGGGTGTCTGCACGCTGAGAGAGAGGGCGGGTGGCATGGGGCGAGCGAGGGGCGGCGGTGCCTCGGCCTGGCCGTTGACGAGGGGTCGGGCATTTGGCGACGCGGGAATGGAGAGGCCGAGGCGAGGAGGACCGCCGCGACGCCCGCCAGGGTTGGGTGCCCGTAGCAGAGGCGCGGGCGACGACATGCTTGGATGTCGAGCGGGTGCAAGGCCGTTGGCGGAGGGCTCTGGGAGGTCTCAGCACGACTGGGAGGTCTCACGCGACTAAGTGCTGCAGAGTGCTGTGAGCGGCGAGCCGAGCTGGGCTGTACACGGGTGTGGGATATGGCTTGGGGTATAGGATGCGGTGTGGTGTGGTGTGTTGTGGTGTGGTGTGGTAATGTGTGGGAATGTGTGGGCGTGTATGCGGCAGAGCTGGTTGGGGTGCGGTGGTGCTGGCGGTGGCCGTCGTGGCCCGTGGGGCGCAAAAGGGAGGGTGGCAGCCCAAGTGTGGTGAGGGACGCAACAGGCGAAGATGCTGCTCAGCGAGCGACAGACGAAAGAAGAAGTCGTGGTCACAGACGAAAGAAGAAGTCGTGGTCGAGGTCGTGGACGTCGCTTCCTCAGGTCGGGGGTCCGGGCAGCGAGTGACGTTGCGGGCCACGGGTCACAGGCAGGTGCGGCTGGACACTGGACAGGCAGGCGGCAGAGGAGCGCCAGTGGGCGGCGGCGACGGGCACGATGGGTAGCGCGGGCCAGCGTCGAGGCAGGGAAGCACGGCGGGCAGCGTGCACAGGAGCGAAACCACAACCAGATCGCAATCGCTGCTCGTCCACGTCTGTACACTGTACCGGCGGCGGCGGCGGCGGCGGCGGCGGCCTGGAGGGGTGGGCCGGGCAGGTTTCAGCCTTCGAGGGCGACCGCACGGCGGCGGAGGGGCTCAGCGCGGAGTGGAGGGAGAGCGAAGTGTGGGTGAATAGGCGCGAGCCAATGAGCTTGCCGCATTCGTCCCGGCGCCTCGACGGCTCCTTTCGAGGCTTTGACGCTCTCCTCCCACCCACGCCACCTTGCAGTGCGTCTACACAGTACGGCCGGCTCAGGACTCAGGAGTCCCGACGCTGCGTCCAATGGCGCGACTGAGCAGGCGAATGCGAAATGACCAACTCAAACAACTACTATGCTGTGATTGGCACTGGAATGGTAGGCCACGGCGTCGTGGATGTGCCCAACTCGACACTTTCGGGATGAAAAAAAAAGGGCTCCACGTCGACCACCTCCCGTATGAGTCTATGACTGACGACCAGCGCTGAGCGGCTGCACAACTTTGACTCCGACTGGCTGCCCCTCCCTACTACGTGTTTCGGGTCCCGCCAGCCACCATGACAGGTCACCTCGGTCGAGCTTCAGCCCCATGCGGCTGCCTTCAACCTTGTTGATGCCCTGTCGAGTTCCTGTGCACAAGCAGCAACCACGCCGAGACGAGCTGGCTCCAATACTGATGATACATAATCCCTTTTGGTGCGGAATCTCACCACGGAAAAGCTACAATGGTACAGTACGACGCCCGCCATGCGACATGCATTGCCCTGCATGCTGTCGTGGCTATCCATCCTGCAGACTTGGCGTGCATCTTCCCCAACTTCTGCCGTCTTCGCCTTAGATTTCTCTGTGCTGGGCAGATGGCGTCGCCCAGCATTTTGCTGCCGCTGGTAGCCATGACAATCGCCTCCACCTGTCCAGTGTCAGTCGGTCGGCGACGATGGAAACTGTGTGCGGGCGAAAACCACTGACTGGGCGCTTACTGTGCTTGCAGCGGCCAATGAGGTCGCGGGTCCTTGAGTCCGTGCATGGACCCCCTCCCTGTCACGTGCCTGTGCTGGGGAGGGAGGGGGCCGGCAGCAGCACCTGCGGCTTCATCTGCCAAAATGAGTCTCACAACCACACCTCTATTTGAGTCAAGTCCTTATATCGGTTGCGAGATGCACTCGATGACCACGACATGAACCGCCTGATTTGAACCAGCTCAGTCCAGATCCACCCCTCAATCCCTCCTTGCTCCATTATGATAACGAGGGGGTAATTTGCATAGTCGACACCACGGAGCCTCATTCATGCCACACCACTCTCTGTCTGCTCCACATCTGAGCTATCACTACACGGCACAATCCCTAATTCTTCACCACCCCCTAGCTTCGCAAGTGCATCACTCGACCCATTCCCTTTCCTTGCTTCCGACTCTCTCTTCTGCCTCTCCTTAACTTTCCTAGGCTTCTTTGCACTCACTGGACCATCCGCACTTCGGTCTTTCCACTACAAAAAAACGAGTTATAAGCCATCCATAAGCATGAATAGCCACCTCCAAGAATCCTCTCAAACACTTACCATTCCACCATATCGATAATACGGAAATTCGTCCTGTAACCCTTTTGCATCTTCAACGCCGCCTGACACGGCCTTCCAACATGCTCCCGGGCATACGAAATGCCATTTCTGCGTCGAGTCGATTTGGCACCGCACCAGCACGTCGCGTTGCTTGTCGCAAAGGGTACATGATTTTGTCATTTTTTTTTTAACTTTTCGCGTTCTTGACAGCATCTCTTCGCGCAGTAGGTATTGTGATTCCTTTCAGTGGAACAAAAGCACGCTAAGCTGGAAGTCGATGACATCATGCCAGCTCGACCACTATCGTACTTGACAATACGGTACTGCATGGAAACAAGTGCTAATGTCTGCAAGCGACAATGGTTGTACGTGTGGATCTAGCCTCTCCAGATAAACCAGTACCACCGGCATACCCCTGATATGCGGGGTATTAGCTTTCTTCGCCTTCGTCATTATTATCTGCTGTTGAGGGTAGTTTGCGGAGCAACATTTGTGCAAAAACATCGGCTTTCCTACCGGTCCGATGATGAACAAATTCTTAGTCGTTGATGAGACGCGGAAGCACAACTATGGTCGGGCATGGCATGACCGAATCGAGATATCATATTTCGCCGCATATGGAAGCATTCCCACATTCCACTTAGACAAGCTCGAGAACGACAAACTTTTGATATTCCGACGTGTCCGAAGCGCAATACCGCGCATCCTACGTTACACACGCAAACAAGCCTCCGTACATTATATACATCGATCAAATCCCTGCATGGCGACATACATTCGTTTCATACACATCACTACTGAATAGGAGCACCGGAAGCAGCCAACGTGACATAAAAAAGCCTAGTTTGACCGGTGATAACCATGCGCCCATTCCCAGCGAACTGGAAGTTGGCCGCAGTAGTACCAGTGTAGATCTTGCCAATGAGCTTGCCGGAGGTATTATACACCCAAACGCCGTCTCCAGCGCCGGCGTAAACGCGGCCCTTGGAATCAGTGTGGACACCTAGTGATATCGTGAGCCATTTCAACGAAAAAAGCGCGCATGGGGCCTTCTTATTGACGTACCGTCCGGGATGAAAGCTGGAACGTAAGCAAATGTCTTGCGGTTCTCAAAAGTACCATCTCTGTTGATGTCGAAGGAGTAGATAGACGCAGGGGACGACAAGTTCCGTCCGTAGAACCCAAGCGCAATACCAGTATCGGTTACATACGCCTTGTTTCCGTCCGGAGAGATAGTGATGCCTTGATTTTCCCGTCATTAGCAACGTGCATCCTCGGCATGAGGCATCTCCTTACCATTGGGCAGAGTGAAGTCGTCAGCTACGACGGCAATGGCGCCAGTCTTGAAATTGTAACGGTAGACCTGGTTTCGCAGGCCGGGAGCTGGACGGAAGTCCTGCAGGAAGCCGTACAGAGTGTCTGTGAAGTAGAGATCGCCGTTCTTGGGGCTGACGACCAAGTCGTTGAGGGAATTGAATTGCCGGCCAAAGTAGTTGTTGATGAGTGCTGGTGATTATAAGTTATTTGATTTTTTTTTGTGCACAAGTGCATGGCCGGATACGTACTCGTCGTGTTGTAAGGAGCAACGGGATTCATAACATATAGTGCTGACGGCACATTGTCGCCCTGACCTTCGCCGGCAAAGATAATGTTGCCCCTGTAGTTTGTTCCACCGTTGGGGTTGATCACCTGGGGATTGGTGGTGTTTACAATGGTCACTGGAGCTGCGGCCAATGTGCCATTCCGCACTTTCTCCGCATCGGACAACGATATCTTCTGGATGATGGCTGACTTGTTCAATCCCGTGCCAGCCGCCAGCGCACCAGCATTCTGGACGAAGAATACCTCGTCCCGAGGAGGATACCTGAGACAGCGTCATTAGTCTGTGGGTCGCAAGTCTGATACATCAACCTGGACATACCACGTGACGGCCTCATGGAAGATGGGATCCGATACGGAGGACGCAATCTGGGTCAGAGATGGGTCGTTGCCAATAACATCGTAAAATTCCTCGTCATAGATGTGGAAAGGCTTGGCCAGTAGAGACTCGGCAGTCACGCCTGGCCAGACGAACAGCTGTCGCTGGTCAATATTCTGGGGATATCGAAGCGAAAAGCCAACAGGGAAGAGCATACCGTAGATTCATTCGCAATTGCAGGCGGCGGAACCGATGGTAGGACATTGAATACCCTTTGATCAACAATCTGGGCAGCTGCAGGTACAGTCTGTGCCAAGGCACGGCCGACCACAACGCTTGCCGCGAGAATAGCACTTGAGATTGGCATTGTTCCGAGGCGAGCTTCTGGCGCGCTTCCGACGTGGAACGTGGAAGGGTCAAGACACGACAATTCAAGGTGGAGGGAATAAGGTTTGCACATGGACCCTGACCCGCTCATATACGGACGGGAGGTTGGCATTACCATCGCGAGAACCTGGCCATGGCGTCACGTCAGTATCGGCAACAATGCGGCTTGCGGGAGGCTAACGTCACGGACTCACGGCACTCCCTCAGGAGTTGGCGGACATTGCTTCTTCTTCGGCACTGGCACCGTAGAACTAGAGCGTTCGCCCCAAACTAAAGGCCCGTATAGCGCAGTTGCGGGTGGCGCGAGCGGAGAAACGCCCTTGCCCTGACAAAAGTGTCGGCGGGCGCCATTGTGGGAGGGAGTGAAGCTGCGCAAGCTCAATGCTTCGTTCACGGTTTCAGTTTGCCTGGGTACGGCAGAAGTCGATGTGCATGTTTATAGCTCAGCCAGATCTGTGACATGAACCACACGTCCACGGGGCGAGGCAGGGCTGATCAATTGCTTGGAGACGCGTCAAAGAAGGCCCGAAGCTGGTAACTGGGGGCAGCGATTTCCCCAGCTCGCTTGTGGCAGTCAACCCCCTGGGAAGTTGGAATACCTACATACTATAGTATATGGCGAAAGTAGTATATCAGGCCAAAAAAAGCAGGGCTTCTTAGGGGTTAAAAATACCTGTATTTAATACTTTATGTAGCTGCCTTAGGCCTTAATTATAGTTAGGCACCTCTCTCTTATACTATTTACTAGGTAATTAAGGTAATCTATTAAAATAAGATCCTAAGCCTTTTATATAATACTACGTAGCCTTTTAAGCATATACTACCTACTAGTAGGTAAATCTAGATAGTTTTATTTAATATAATTCTTTATTATATTCTATACTATCTTAATTAGATTTAGATCTAGTAAAAAGGGAGGCTAGAATATAGGATAGACCCCCCTCTCTCTTAGCTTATTATAGGTAGCTTAAGCTAAATATTCTAGAGCCTTATCTTATATAAACTATAGTTAGGGCCTTATATATAGCTATCCCTTAATTAAAGGTACTACCCTTTTATAATATAACTAACTATTAATTAACCCCTATTCCTTCTTCTAGAATAAATAAGAACCTTTCTTACTTCTAGTAAAGTAAGCCTAGAATATCTAGCCTTTTTTTTTTAGTATCTTATTAACTATATAAGTATTATTAAACTACTTACTAAGTAGACGTATTACCTACTTCTTCCTATACTAACCCCCTATAACCTACATCTTATTACTCTATAAGACTCTAAACTAGGCTTCTTTATCTTAGAAAAGGTACTTATAAGCCTAAACTAGGTATAGTTCTTAATTCTTTTAGGATAAAGGTAGCTTAGCTATTACTATATAATATAAATAGCCTTATAAGTAGAGGGTATAGTAAATAGAGTATTTATAATACTACTATAAATTATTATCCCTAAACTAGTTAGCTAAGTCTTTATAGCTTATCTATTAGGTCTACTAGCTACTCTTTATAAATAAAATAAGCTTATTAACTTATAAGATATTAAGTAGAGGGGGTTAGCTAGGCTTTTACTAAGGTGTAAGGTAGTAGTTAAGTAAGTAGCTAACCTATTACTTAGTTACTCTAAGGTAATTAGCTATAGCCTTATATATATAGCTAACTAAGTATAATATATAAATATAGATCTAATTATTATATATAAGATATTAGTACTATAGTTAATAGTATATAGGATATATAGGTATAGTTAGAGTTTTAGCTATATTCTTAAATAGATATAAAGATAAGATAGAAGGTTAGGATTACTATATTAATATTATTATTTAAGATAGGATAGAAGCTTCTAGAAGCTAAATATTTACAGATTAATATAGGCGCTAAGCCTATCTCAATTATTACTAGCTATCTCTAGACTTCTAATGCTATTTTGCCCTGTACACTACTTAAGCCATATACTATAGTAGGTATGCCCAACCATCCTCGACCACCACCAGTAACCATCCCAGCATTTGCCCACTGATTCAAGGACTATAAACGGACCGAACAACCTATCAGCACGCACGTTTGTCGCAGTCGCCTCTTGCAACGAGTAATGAAAGACTTGGCGTTCATCTGGCAGAATGGCCTTGATCACGAAATCCCTCTTCATCAACGCCTCACCAATCTTCCTGAACTTTATAAGGTGTATCCAGAGCCATGGAATGAACACCGCATTGATGCAAATCTGCATAGCATCCACCCGAAACGCATGGTATGCTGGTTGCCATGTGCTTGGAGCCATGTGTCGTGTCACGATTTCAGGTTTGCTAACGCCCAGGTACATGAACCAACTCACACAATGCTGTCGAGGATTTCATGCAACACGTCAGGGTTGTTGTGAATATCATTCGATATCTGCATTGCACGCTTTTGTGTTGTTGCACAGTCTTATCGACTCTGAGGTTGTGCACAAGCTGGTGCGAACCACGGACAAGCAATACCCGTTTAGACGACGCAATCTGTACAACATTGACTTCGTTAACGAAGATACGTTCAGTACCTATATCGGCTACTTGTGATGGTTGGCTTCAACAGCCGTGGGTTTACACTGCACAGCCATCTCTTTCTCACCCTGTGAGAAGGATGAACTTGCAACACCACATCGAACGACATTCGCAATCCTGATGCATTCGACTGAATCTCGCACGTGGAAATGCCGCATGCTAGGATTACTCCAAATCACCCTTGGGCGAACCTTGTAAATCACATTTGAATGAATCAGTATTGTGGATGCCAACCAATGAGATTGTCAAGTTGTCGCGTTCGTCGTATCACCATCCTTGAACAGGGCCGAAAGATGAACCACTACATAGCCTCGAACTAGAGGGTGAAGGGCCGAATCACTACTACTGCCATCAAAGGAAACAACTAGCGATCTGTAATCCAGCAGGTGTTCATCACAACGGGTTTGCCGAAGCCTCTGCGATGTGATCCCTATCTTCAGCCTTCCAAAGCCATCCGTGTCCTTCGTGTTCATCATCGCTTGCGCGTGTTGCAAGTCACGATGAGCCAAATTACTGTCACACAAACGATAGTGGTTGTTCTGCTCAGTATTGCGTTGTACAATTTCCTCGAGCTAAACGTCAAAATCTGGACCACCTTCAAACGGCGCAAAGGTGTTTACTTCTGGAGCTTTACCATCGCAACATGGGGGATCGCATTCAATTCCATCGGCTATCTACTCAAACACATGGAACTCACTACCCAAGGCAATGTCTACTCCACACTTATTCTGATCGGCTGGTGCTCCATGATCACAGGCCAATCGGTCGTACTGTACTCCAGACTACATATCGTTATGCATAATGCGAAACGTTTAAGGGCTGTATTGATCATGATCATCGTGAATGCCATCTGGCTTCACATTCCGGTTTTCGTCCTCGTCTACGGAGTTAATTCAGAAAGTCCGGGGCCATACCAGAAGCCCTACGACATTTATGAGAAGATTCAGTTGTCGGTGTTTGTCGCACAAGAGTTTATTATTTCGGGTTTATACGTGTACGAAACAGCAAACCTCCTCAAGCTTGAGAACACCATCGGCAATGAAAGTACCAAGAAAGTCCTGCATCACCTTCTCTGCGTCAACGTCGTTGTCATTCTCTTGGATTTCAGCATTCTTGGATTCGAGTTCGCGGACATGTACGAAATGCAAACGGCCTGGAAACCACTCGTTTACAGCATGAAGCTTAAACTTGAGTTCAGCATTCTTAATCGACTCGTCGAATTGACCAGAAATGCGCGCTCGCGTAGCGGGGATTGCTCCAATGCCCGCCAACCTGCTAGACCAGGTGGAGTAGCTTTGGGGACATTGACAGGGTCTGGTCCACAGCCGGCCATTGCGCAGGGCGCGACTAATTCAAACCGATGGGAGGTTCAAGTCGGCAGCATGAAGCAAGATAATAGTGCGCTTGGCTCGAGTGTAGTCAAGACAACGGAGTTTAAGATCCAAAGCCATAGTCGCCGGCGAAGCGATGTAAGCATGGCTGAAAGTGGCAAAGATATCCTCGCCGAATCCGCGGCTGAGGATGCACAGAGGTTCAACATGGAAAGCGCTTCATCTGTCTCTTCTGAATGCCGAGATAGAAAGCTCGATAACACTCGCTGGTCATGATGATAATGTTTAATTTTCGATTGCTATACCATCTTTCTTTGCTTATTCTGTCGACTAATGGAAGTCCTCAATCTTGTATGGCACATAATCAATACCACAATCGTTTGCGACTGGGGCTTCGTCTATGATCTTTCTTTTTGAACAAACTCAAGCTGAGGCCTTGATGTCTTACTTCCTGTATGATGAAGGATTTTCACTCGAACAGAGCGGCCTCAATGCTTCAAGGCATGCACGATCTGATGCAACAGCCACGGCGCAAAATTGCCACAGACCAACACACCTTCCTGGTTGCACTTGCAAAATCATCTAACTGAATCCAGCCGTTGAACAAATGCCGCCTCAACATCTGCAAGATGATTTGAAGTCGTCGTTATGCTAGCCATAAGATAAATCACGTTTCCTAGAATACGCGAGTGAATTCGGAGACCTTTTTGCGATGCTTGATGCAGAAGCGCATCACGGAGGCCGATCGCAGCGGAAGACGTGTAGCCTAGTTGGGTCAGTGAGCTATCTCCTATACGGCCATCTCGAAACGTACCACTGCCAGATTCATCCTTCAGAGACACAGCAAACACCGAACCGATGGCGTTGACTGACGCAACGCGTTCATGCTTCGAGACGATGGTGACAAAGTCTTTTGACCACATACTCCATACCAGATCTGGGCCCGCGTTCTTCACTTCGCGCGATGATGGTTGACTAGAGCTTTGCTTCAATGAGTGGGCTGACCATTGTGTTCTGAATTCTGCCCACTCGTCACCATGGCTTGCTTGCTGCATCAAACTCAAGCTAGTGTTCGCCACATGACAGCCGACAGCATGAGCTGTGTAGCTGTGGCCATGAAGCAAAGCTTCTGACTTATCATCTCCCCAGAATGCTTCGAATATAGACTTGCTGGCAGTCGTGACAGAGAGCGGAAGAAGCCCGCCAGTGAGCAGCTTCGCATGGACGCTAATGTCTGGATGAACGTCGAGAAATGAAGCAGAGGAGAAACGGCCGAGACGATATAGCCCAGTGAATACTTCGTCGAACACGACAGGAAGTCCCGTCCAAGCGTGTTCGTCCGTAATTTGCAATGCTGGCTCTACGTTGCCAAAATTGTAGCTTCGAACAACACGCACGAGGCTCTGCTGGAACAACGGGTCCACGAAGATCATGCCACCAGCTCCGAGTATTACGGGCTCCATTATCAGCGCTCCAAATTTGCGACCTTCTTCATGAACGAGACGATCGAGGCACTTGGCGATGTACGCTTCGTATTTTTCGCTATGCCCACGCGCGGAAAGGTTGAAGATGTCGTCCTGGTGCTCGAAATGCTGCGGTGGCCCGAACTCTGTCTCCATCCCTCTGGGCGCTTCAACGACCCAGCGACCATTCTTCATGCTGAAGACGGGGTAGTCGAACCAATATCCTCGACCACGATACCAGTCAACCTTCTCGTTGTAAACGCACGGCTCCGATGCATCCATCGCGCCGATCGTGTCTCCATGGTAGCTGCCCTTGAGGCCCAGAACGCCAACTGCCTCCTTAGCTCCATTCCAATCATATCTCTTGCAAGCTGCGCGAAGACTCATCTTGATACCGACTTCGGTCGCCGTGCTCCCGTTGTCGGTGTAGAATACTTTCGCCAATCTTGGATTCTCAAGTCCCTCGAGCATGGTTTCCGCAAGCTTTAGTGCAGGCTCATGGGTTGCTCCGGCAAACATCACATGCCCATATCGACCAGCTGCGTAGGCTGCTTCTAGAGCTAGCCGTGGATTTCCGTGTCCTAGTCCTTGCGTCCACCATGAGGCTGAGCCATCGAACGCAGGATACAGAGTGGATGGATCGTCATCGTCATGGTTTGCCTTCTGGAGCGAAGTTGTGGCATGTTTGACTTGGAAGTAGTCACCATAAGCTGAGTCAAAGACCAGTACGTCGTTTGCGATTTTGACGTGTTTGTGCTGAGTAAAAGGATGCCAGATTGCTCTTTCTGTCCGCTCGGCCATGCTTGCTAAGCTTGCGTGTCGTTTCTCATGACGATCAATAATGTGTTGAGCAATCTCATGCGCATCGCTTGATTCAGATCTTTTGTCATAGTATCTTCGCATGACGGACTCTTCCTCGATCGTCCCACCTGCGATGCCGTCCAGATTGGGAATCCATGGCAGTGTGAAAGTGGACAATCCCACTTTTTGGAAGTAATCACTCAAAAACTTCGCGTTTTCGTATTTACCTTGATCGTCGAAACAGATCACCGCATCGATATCGTAGCCCCTGATTTTCAGGGACTCAGCAGCGGAGATGGTCGATGCGATGCCCCCAAGACGATGGTCACCGACAAGAACAGCTGGTAAACGCATTGGTCGGAACGCGTCCGCTTGAGGTGTCCCTGATGGGGTAGGACTGAGAACCCCCCCGGCTGTTTCGACAATCGCGAGTAGCTTCTGGTTGGCATTCTGAGCCAGTAACCCAGCTTCTTCGTGAAGGCGCTTGAATAACACATGATTCAGCTCATCGTCTGACGGCTATACAAGTTGATCAGAATGTATTGCAGAACCATGCGCGAAAACTAACCACGTGTGTTGCACCTCTTGCCGCAACATGTGGGCTTACAGCATCGCCAAATTTGAACAGCGTTGATACTTTCTGCCCGCTGTACTTGTAAACATAGCTTGGGCGTGTCAATACGTGTTCAGTCTGCTGATGGCAGGAATTACGCACCTATCATCAGCCTCATCAGCAGGTCCTGTCGAGACAGGCTTGATATATCGGACACCCCACGGAGCCAACCTCTTCCCAAAATGTGCGCCCAGCAGCGTCGAGAAGACTGTCTTGCCCACCCCGGTGTTGGCACCATACACCTGGACGGCCAAAAGTTTTTTCCAAAGACCCGAGGGTACTCTCGCCATGATCTCACCCCTTCTGCCACTCAATGACCTTGATTTGCATTCTCAAGCAGTGACATGTTGCAATGATGATCCAGGCCGGTGCAGAGTGGCGCTAACGCAGAGGCCCGGTTCAACCTCCCGCTCGGGTTGTCGGGAGTAGATGTGTCAAACCGTGACCAAAAAACTGCTCAACCGATCTCGGCCAAGGAAGTCCGGCTACCGACGGCCGAATTTAAGTTCCATGGAGTTGAAGGGATCTCATGGCCACGGGAACGAAGCGTGTCGCGCACGAGAGATAGCTGACCCCACGGTCAACGTGTCGTTAATACGCTAACCGCATTCAACGTCATCGCCCTTACCATAATTCTACAAGCACATCAGTCTCGGTTGACTCGCAGAATCCCTGAACGAGGCATGTCAGAAGCATTGCGCATCGGCGCATTGGAGAGTCAGCTCAAAGGCCTGCTTGAGAAGCGACGCGCGAAGTCTACGCTACGTAATCTCACACTTCCAGCCGCTGGACTGGTCGACTTCTCATCAAATGACTTTCTTTCGTTAGCAACTTCATCACAGCTGAAGGATGAATTTCACGAAGAACTTCGTTCGTGCGATGCTCCCCAAGGCAGTGGAGGATCCCGACTCCTCGATGGAAATTCCATATATGCTGAAGAGCTGGAGCACGACATTGCGAGATTCCATGGCGCTGAGGCAGGACTTCTTTTCAACTCGGGCTTCGATGCAAATGCGGGATTCTTCTCATGTGTCCCTCAACCGAATGATTGGATAGTCTATGATGAGTACGTGCACGCGAGTGTGCATGATGGGATGCGCCTGTCACGAGCCAAAGGCACGTTGTCCTTCCGTCACAACTCAGTGCAAGATCTCAAAGAGGTGCTACAAAAGCTCACGGACACGATGGCTAGCTCCGAGCATCCCGTTGGCAATATCATTGTTGCTGTGGAGTCAATCTACAGTATGGACGGCGATGTCGCGCCACTGCGCGGAATAGTGGACACCGTCCACAACATTGTGGGGCATGATCGCGGCTATATCGTTGTAGATGAAGCACATTCGACAGGTGTGCTCGGATCGGAGGGACGTGGTTTGGTATGTCAGCTTGGACTTGAGCGGCGGATCCTCGCGCGTCTTCATACATTTGGGAAGGCGCTTGCAAGTAACGGCGGTAAGTACACGGATAGTCAAAACATCGTCCATACTAGAATTATCGTTGCTGATCACGAGAAGCCATCATACTGGGGTCGTCGACACTACGGCACTACCTCATCAATTACGCGCGACCCCTCATATACACTACGTTCTTATCTTATCCATCATTGGCCTTGGTTCGGTCGTCATATGCATTGCTATGGTCAGGACGGACAAGCTTATTGCAGGAACATCTTCAACATTTAACAAGCGCATTGTTTGTGGGTTTGACCCATCTGCACGCCACGTCACAGGCGGCACGATCATGTCTCCGTATCCCGAGTGCGTGTCCGCAGTCCCCAATATTCGGTGTGCAATTACAACAGCCGAGATTGATGGCGAGTTTTCTCCAGAGTCAGCGCATGATGGTCAGAGCCGTGGTTCCTCCTACCGTGCCGCTAGGCACGCAAAGAGTCAGAATATGCTTGCACGCTGGCAACACAGTGCTTGAAATCGAGGAATTGATTCGCGCTATTGAATGGTGGTGTGACGGTCAGATGCTCGAGGTTAGGGATGAGGTCACTAGGAAGGAGGAAACGCGACCTATGCTATGACAGCGAAATCATCTAACATCACGTTTCGTTTCATGTATCTTCCAATTATCTCAGGCAAGGGCTTCAGCTTGTGCAAGAGCCTCTACTTGCTGTGCCTCTTCTTGGCCTGGCACTTTGCCTTTCTCTCCAATGGTTTCCTCCATTTTCATAGGTCGAAGGCCCCATCTTGCAAACATAGCCTTGTCTTCCTCCCAGCCATTGCACGCTGTGGTCAACATCTTCTCACCCGTGAAGACAGCATTAGCGCCAACTTGGAAGCACATGATCTGCTTCTCCTCGCGCATAGTATGTCGGCCAGCGGCGAGCCTGATAATGGTCTTCGGCATGACCAACCGCGCCGTGGCAATGGTTCGAAGGATCGCATCGAAAGACACGGCCTTAGTGTCACCTAGTGGAGTTCCTTTGATCGGGACTAGGGCGTTGACTGGGAACGACTCTGGATGCTCTGGTAAAGTGGCGACTGTGTGGATGAGACCTACATGGTCGCGCGCCTTCTCTCCAAGTCCCAGAATCCCACCAGTGCACACATGAATACCAGCTTCTTGTACGTTCTTGATGGTGTTCAGGCGCTCGTCATAAGTGCGTGTAGTGATGACGCTTGGATAGTGCTCTCTACTGGTGTCAACATTATGGTTGTAGGCAGTCAACCCAGCATCTTTAAGCTCCTTGGCTTGTGCAGCATCGACCATGCCTAGAGTCACGCAAGCTTCCATACCCATGCCACGTACACCTTTGATCATCTCTTTGATGTTCTTGAGATTCGTCTTGCGTCCACGCATGTCTCGCCATGCTGCTCCCATGCAAAATCTCGAGCTTCCATTCTCTTTTGCAACGCGCGCGGCTGCTAGAACAGACTCGACAGAGCTTAACTTGGTCGCCTTCAAACCAGTATCGTAGCGTGACGATTGTGCACAGTACGAGCAGTCCTCGCTGCAGCCACCAGTCTTGATGTTGAACAACGTGCACATTTGAATGGCAGCCGGGTCATGGAACCGCCTATGCACTGTGGCCTACATATAAATGAGACTCTCTCACTAACTATCAATATTGAACGTGAGCAACATACCGCGGCATGAGTAAGATCAATTAACGACTTGTTGTAGACTTCGGAGATCTCATCCCTAGTCCAGTTGGTTCTGGAACCGACTGCACCAATTGCCTCCTCAAAGACCGATGATACCCGCCCCTGCGATGGTGGGGTAAGTTGTTGTGTTTTCGGGTCGATAGGCGTGTCAAGGACAGTGCTGAAAGCACGACGAGCGCGAGCTGCGGTCGTGAAAGCGCCCTGTCTGGCAAGTATCCTCTGAGCCATATCAAATGGTATCAAGGGCTCGAAGAGTGAGGCACCGTGTTTGAGAGTGGTTGATGAATCTGAACCAACATGTACCTATTCCCTCGGTCTGACCGGCTCCTAATGAGTACGGAATGATTGGCTGCGGAGATACTCCGACCACCCCCAAGCCGCCCGCGCCTTCAGGGGCAAGGCGCAGATGCGGGAAGAATTTGGCACGGACCGCTACGGCTACTTTAATCGCAAACATGTTTACATAACGCTCAACTTTCAAGCTATCTCCACTTCTGTTCATGGTTTTCGGCGGCGCCGCAAGCACGTGACCAAGAAGTCATGGCGCTGGTAACTTCCGATAGTTGGCTGAAGCTTCTTTAGATCATACCTAAGCTTGACGAGGTATCCGTTCGCAAGTTGCACGGTGGAGCTGAAGCATGTTCAATTTTCATTACTAGATCATGTTCCATTTTCATTACTAGATGAGTTATCATCGTCATACCTCCTACCTATTGCTCCCGTACCTTGAACAGTGTCTGCGTGCGGCCTTGGGATTCGATAGGTCTAGCCAGTACAAACGTTCTCCGAGCAAGTGCCATGCTGCTGACGAGTTTTCTGCATCCCTCTCGAAACGCCATTGCTTCTCGCAGCTCACGACGCTACAAAGCCCAGGCCAGAAACCCCAGAACAAATGCCAATGTTCCACCTGTAACGGTATGGACTGATGCCGCGCCAGTGAATTGTGCAGGACTGCTCGGTGCAGTTGCGTTGTGGGTTGGGGTTCGACTTGGTTGGACAGTCAGAGTGCCGTTTCCTAGACTCGAACTCGACGCTTTGAATCCATTGCAAAGTCCATTGTTACAAGTGTTGTAAGCACATTGTGAATCGCTTGAGCAGACTGCATTGAAGTTTCCACAAACTGCGATTAACCCAGCATTGCTAGCCCAGCATTGCGCACCGCCTGCGCACTGACTCGGCGTCACAAAGGGATTGCACTGCGCAGCGAGTGGCAAGGAACCAGCGGGAGCAGAGATTGTGGGAGATGGAGCTCCCAAGAACCCTCCAGCCGATGTGATTGTACGAGTAGTTGACGTTGGAGCTGATGCCGTTGGGATGAATCCGTTACACAAGCCTTGCTGAAGATTGCATGTGTTGAAGGCGCATTGCTCATTGCTAGTGCAAGAGGCTTGGAAATTACCGCATCGAGGTTGCAAACCAGAATTCGTAGCATAGCATTGTGAGCCGAGTGCGCAGGGAGTGCCACCAGGCACGCAGTCTCCGCCCACCGGAACTGTTGTGCCAATGCTCGAGGGGATGGCAGTGCCTGATGTGCTAATTATGTCCCTACGTAAGTTGCTGATAGGTGGTGTCTGTTGTGCTGATGCCAACGACAAGCTTGCTGCAAGAATAAGGGTGTTGTAGCGCATCTTGGGCGATGTAAAAAGATACTGTGAATCTCAGGCGCGAAGTGATGTCTACGCTGATGAAGGGGATGTTTTGTGTAGACGCGGCAAGCCTCGATTCGTATAGTGTGCAGTTGTGCTGGTTATCATCATAAACGTGGTAGGGGGCTCTTTTAATACTTCGGTCGGCTTACTCGGACTACAAGCTAAAGCTCATGGCTGGCGGTCGTACAGTCGGCTGCTTGGCGCTCGTAACCTGAGTTACCAGCCTCTCGTGCAACTAGTTAGCATCGCATGATCGCCACCCCCCAGAATTTTGACCAATGGCACTTCAGAGAGGCAGTGAAGTATGTTTCGAATACGAACTTGAAACTCTACTTCAATATTTGTGTCATGTAATCTTGTCTGGGATCTGGGAGATTGTTGGGTTTGCATGCAAATAAACAATCGGTAATCATAAGAACACTGTTCACGATGCATTCTAGAAGCCCGGTCCGTTATTGTCGCAGCCTTGACAGTTTAAAGCTAAGTTACGCGCTGATACGGTTGCGATTAATTTTGTACATACGAGATGACGATGCCAATACGGACGAGGTAGGCTAGGCGTGTGGCTGGGCCGACCGTCCGGCCGACAAAGCCGCGTGCTACTACTCGGCCCCAACGGCGACTTGAGTTAAATTTTAAAGACACTGCCCCTACTACGTAGGGGCCTCCTAGCTTAACATAAATCATATACTTAACAGGATTATTTAAGAAATCTTTTTATTCCATTTTCTATCTTTTAGAATAATTACATTTTAAATTCTTAAGTTAAGCTTTTAGTAATTCTCTTAAATTCTACTAGCTAAAAAGTTAAAAAATAGTAGTATTTATATTAGTATTAATTCTGTTTAGAAGAGACTTATTTCTTTACTTAAGAGGTTTAAAAATAAGGCTTTATTTAAAAATAATTTTATTTTTATTACTTAGGCTAGTTATAAAGAAAGAAAACAGGCTTAGGGTTAGGATTTTTAATATCGATTTTTTTACTTAGATTAAAGGGTATTACTTTTTAATTATAATACTACCCTTTACTAAGGTTTTAAGGGTATAGTTATAGAAATATCTAATACTAAAAAAGGTAGCTATAATAGTAAATAGAGAGAATATACTAGACTTAAAATATATTTTAGTAGTTATAACTATCTTATAACTACTATAATACCTACTAATATATAGTACTTTATAGAATAATAGAGAAAATTTAGTACTATAATATATAGGTTTTATATACTCTTTATAATATTAAGAAAGTATATATTAGGACCTATAATAGAGTAATATAGAAGAGATAGATTAGAAGGCTTATATTATAGGAACTAAATAGACTAATTACTACTATATAGTAATAGAGGGGAGTCTACTACTTATAGTATAATATATTCTCTTATAATATAGTTATTTAGATATAAGTATTACTACCTTAGAAAGAGTAACCCTAAGTACTAATAATATCCTCTTTCTATAGTTAGCTATCTTAGTTTATATCTAAATAGAATAGAACTAATATTAGTATAATATTTAAGGCTTTTCTACTCTAGTCTAGGCTATAAGATATTTCTATAGTATTTTATAACCTTTTTTTAGGCTTTCTATCCTAGAGTAGTTTAAGTAAAATCTTAGTAGAATTCTAAAGTTAAGGCTTTTTTTTACCTTATTAGTTACTACTACTTTTACCTTACTTTTATAGGGTATCTAAGTACTAGTAAATAGTAGCCTAGAGGTAATATATAGAGGCCTTACCTTCTATCTTTCTTATACTAACCTCCTTAAATTTAGTAAGTTTATACTATATTCTAGAATTCTACTAGGAATTTACTTTCTACTAATTTATACTATTTTAGTATAGAGTAGTATAAGTAGGCTTTTTTTAATAGGTTTAGGGCTAACTAAGCTAGATAGGTTTAGATTAGTATATTTTATCTAGTACCTATATAACTAAATATATCTTTAGCTTTTCTAGTTTCCTATAGCTATTATTATTAGTACCTAGGGTTACCTCCCTAAGGTAATAATAGTTACGTTAAAATAACTATATTATAAGAGAATAAATTATACTATAAGTAGTAGACTTCCCTCTATTACTATATAGTAGTAATTAGTCTATCTAGTACCTATAATATAAGCCTTCTAATCTATCTCTCCTATATTAATCTATTATAGGTCCTAATATTCTAACTACTTTTACTCTATAAAAGAATTAAGTACTTAACTATAAAAAGAACTTATTTAATATTAAACTTAGAATATATACCTACTATACTATAAGCTTAGCTATACTTTCCTATAATCCTAGTAACCTCTATACTTTAAGTTACTAAAACTTTTTTATACTTATTAAAAATAAGTTATTACTACTTAGAAGGTATTAGTAATAGAGAAAACTAAGTTATAAATAATATAACTAACTTACCTTTTTATAGGCTAGAATTAGCTAATATAACTAATTTATACCTAACTTTAGATAAATTAGATAAAAAACTATAAAAGTTAGAAAACTAGTTTTAGAAGAAAAAAAAGTAGTATAAACTTACTTATCTTTATAGAATTTAAACTAGATACCTTACTAGAAACTAATAAGTACTTTATAAGGCTAATATAACTCTAATATTACTAGTAGTAGTAGCTACTATACTAATATTAGGGTTACTATAGCTAGTACTACTATATTAGTTTATAAAATATAATTAAGCTAACTTTAACTATTAGAAGTATAATTATAAATAGTTTTTTAAGAGGTTACTTTAAAATTTTCTAACTAAAATATAAAAGGTTAAGTTTAGAGTCTAATACCTCTCTAAATCTATAAAGATATTATAGAATACTTATTATATTAATTAAGAGTATTAAGAAATCTTATAGAAGATAATATAGTTAAATCTAAAGATAGTTATATTAGATTCTTTTAGTTCCTAGATAGAAAAGTATTAATAAGCTTTTACTATATTAATAAAGGTATATATATTACCTTCTTAGATATATATAAACTTATTAGACTATATATATCTATTTTAGGAAAAACTTAAAAGTATTTATATACTAGAGTTATAGGTTATTAAATATATCTAAGCCTTCCCTAAAGAAGTCTAGAAATAGCTATTTCTTTATCCTACTAACTTATCTAGGAGACTTTTTAACCCCTTTAGCTTTTCTAACCCCTTTTTTTTAAAAGTCTTTTTTAGGCTTACTAATCCTAAAAAAAATACTAATTTTTTTTTAAAAATGTTCTTATTAGGAAATTTATTTTTCTTAATTTTTTTCTACTTTTCTTTTCTTTTCTACTACTAAAAAAAAATAAAAAAAAAACTAGAATTATCTAGACCTTTTTTTTTCTATAGTAGTAGGGATTATCTAGACCCTTTTTCTACTTTTTTTTTTATAGTAGAATTATTTAACCCTTTTTTTTATTCTTAGTTTTCTATCTATTTTATTAGTAAATAATAAGTATTTTACTATAATAATAAATTATATAGAAAAAGTTTTCTAGTCTTAAAAAAAAGTTTAAAAATAGAGGATTATCTAAACCCTTTTTTTATCTTTAGTTAGAACTTTTTTAATAAGTTTATTTTAGATTTTTAACTAGAATATAACTTTATATAGTTTAGAATTTTCTAGCTAAAAAAAAAGTTTTAAAAAGTAGGATTATCTAGACCCTTTTTTTTAGTAGGATTATCTAAACCCTTTTTTTTATTTTTAGTTAAAATCTTTTTTTATAAGTTTATTTTATATTTCTTATAATAATACTACTTTATATAGTAGAAAATCTTTTTTTAAAAAAAAAGTTTAAAAAAGTTAGATTATCTAGACCCTTTTTTTAAAGTAGGATTATCTAACCCCTTTTTTTATTTATAGTTTTATATCTATTTTATTAGTAAATAATAAGTATTTTTCTATAAGTATAGACTATATAGTAAGAGTTCTCTAGTCTAAAAAAAAAGTTCTAAAATAGAGGATTATCTAGACCTTTTTTTTAGTAGAATTATCTAACCCTATAGAGTAGGAGTAATAAAGTTAAGTAGTTATTAAAGTTAGGAGGTTAGTGTAGTTAAGAGGCCTAGTGCAGTTAGGAGGTCGACGCTAAGGCCTAGACCTATAGTAGTAATATTATAGTTATTTCTCTTCCTAAACCCTAAGTTAAATCTCTATACTTATACCCTATACGTTAGTAGATGTATTAGCTTAATTAGTTTAAGTGTCTATTAAGTAGGTATACACTAACTATACGTAGCACTCTATATAATAATATCTTAATTAGAGATACTATATCCTTTTAGGTTAGTGTAGGCCTAATTATGTAGGCTAGGGCCTAATACTAGGTATCTATCTGTCTTGTAGAAGACTCTATTATTATTAAACTAAACTACTAATAAAAACCTAGTACTTACCTAGTATAGTCTTTATAAATATCTATAGCTAATAAATACCTTTTCTTAAAGGTAAGAGAATAGATAACTTATTCTAGTACTTTTATTAGCTTTTTATTACCCTTTTATACCTATACCTATAAGTAATAAATACTTACCTATAGAGTAGAAGTAATAAAGTTAAGTAGTTATTAAAGTTAGGAGGTTAGTGTAGTTAAGAGGCCTAGTGTAGTTAGGAGGTCGACGCTAAGGCCTAGACCTATAGTAGTAATATTATAGTTATTTCTCTTCCTAAACCCTAAGTTAAATCTCTACGCCTATACTCTATATATTAGTAGATATTTTAGCTTAATTAGTTTAAGTATCTATTAAGTAGGTGTACGCTAACTATACGTAGTACTCTATATAATAATATCTTAATTAGAGATACTATATCCTTTTAGGTTAGTGTAGGCCTAATTATATAGGCTAGGGCCTAATACTAGGTGTCTATCTGTCTTATAGAAGACTCTATTATTATTAAACTAAACTACTAATAAAAACCTAGTACTTACCTAGTATAGTCTTTATAAATGTCTATAGCTAATAAATACCTTTTTTTAAAGGTAAAAGAATAGATAACTTATCCTAGTACTTTTATTAGCTTTTTATCGCCCTTCTATACCTACACCTATAAGCAACAAATACTTACCTTATTACTTACTACCTTTCTACCCTTTATAAAGTTACTAAATTAAATTATTTATTCTAGTAATTATCTACTAATACTTTAGCTTTAGTTACTATATAACTACTTCTATCCTAAATAATCTAAAAGATAGTTAATACTATATTTCTATACTTCTAAGTATAGCCTATATAAAAAAGCTTTGTATAGTAGAATAAGAGAAAAGATAGGTATAGATAAAGTTCTATATTTATTATAATATCTGTAAGTATTAAGAATAAGAGGTTAAATCTCTAAGTAGAGATTAATAGTATTATTTTTTATCTATAATAGTTATAAGCCTTTCTTCTACTTAGCCTAGGTATATTACATTCTAAAAATAGGATTAATATAATTATTAGTACTTTCTACTTCTTTAGGAGGGAACCCTACTAAGGCTACTAAAGGTATAAAAATAGTTATAGTAGAGCTTTAAGCCTAATAGTAGTAAAATAGCCTATTTAGCTTAACTAAAGTACAGCGTCCCTCTGCCTAAGCTAGGGGGTGTATTAAGGATAAGAGGTTAAATCTCTAAGTAGAGATTAATAGTATTATTTTTTCTCTATAATAGTAAGTTACTATACTTTTAGTAATAATAGTATTACCTTAACCTAAATATAGTTTATAGGTTTAGTATTATATTTTAAATAAGGTAGAAAGAAATAACTAAACCTCTTTTCTAAGAGATTTATTTACTATGTCTACCTACGTAATTAGCACTAGTCTTACCTTCTTTACTATTACTAATACCCTACTATTTAATCCTATAGTAATTCTTTACCTATTCTAAAGTAGAGTAGTTTAAGTTTAAATATTTAATAGCTAGTTACTAACCTATAGGACTATAATATTATAATGTAAAATAAAGTTAAGTATAAGTAGTAGAATAAAGTTATATAGTAGAGTAAAGTATAGAAAGGTTAACTTAAGTATTAGTTAGCTAAAGCTTAGTAGGAGATTAAAGTTATATAGGCTATTAGTTGTGTAAAGTATAGAGGTTAACTAGACTATTATAGTTAGCTAAAGTTTAGTAGTTAAGTAAAGTTAAGTAGTTAAGTAAAGTTAAGTAGTTAAGTAAAGTTAAGTAGTTAAGTAAAGTTAAGTAGTTAAGTAAAGTTAAGTAGTTAAGTAAAGTTAAGTAGTTAAGTAAAGTTAAGTAGTTAAGTAAAGTTAAGTAGTTAAGTAAAGTTAAGTAGTTAAGTAAAGTAGAGTAGTTGTATAAAGTATAGAGGTTAACTAGACTATTATAGTTAGCTAAAGTTTAGTAGTTAAGTAAAGTAGAGTAGTTAAGTAAAGTAGAGTAGTTATGTAAAGTATAGAGGTTTACTAGACTATTATAGTTAGCTAAAGTTAAGTAGTTAAGTAAAGTTAAGTAGTTAAGTAAAGTAAAGTAGTTGCGTAAAGTGTAGAGGTTTACTAGACTATTATAGTTAGCTAAAGTTAAGTAGTTAAGTAAAGTTAAGTAGTTAAGTAAAGTAGAGTAGTTATGTAAAGTTAAGAGGTTAACTAGACTATTATAGTTAGCTAAAGCTAAGTAGTTAACTAAAGCTAAGCTATAGAATAAAGTTACGTAGTTAAGTAAAGTACTAAGGCTAACTAGACTATTATAGTTACTATAGCTAAAGCTAAGTAGTAGATAGAAGCTAAGTAGTAGAATAAAGCTGCGTGGTTAATAAGTAATAGTAGTAGAGTGTAGAGTTAACTAGACTATTATAGTTAGCTAAAGTTAAGTAGTTAAGTAAAGTTAAGTAGTTAAGTAAAGTAGAGTAGTTGTATAAAGTTAAGAGGTTAACTAGACTATTATAGTTAGCTAAAGCTAAGTAGTTAACTAAAGCTAAGCTGTAGAATAAAGTTGTGTAGTTAAGTAAAGTACTAAGGCTAACTAGACTATTATAGTTACTATAGCTAAAGCTAAGTAGTAGATAGAAGCTAAGTAGTAGAATAAAGCTGTACAGTTAATAGAAACTATAAGGAAAACTAGGTATATAATAGACTATTACAATTTACTATAGTTATATAATAGAACTAAGTTATATAGTTAAGTATATAATAGACTATTACAATTCGCTACAGTTACGTAATAGAACTAAGTTATATAGTTAAGTAAACCTATACAATTAATTATAAATTTTATAGTACTAGATAAGGATAGGAAGCCTAAATTATCTATTTTATATAGAGGAAACCCTTCTTAATTTCCTTTACATATCCTACCTCTCTATCTCTTAATTACTAACTACTTATTAAATATTTCTCTAAGTAATTCTATAGTATAGCTAATATTATTAATACTATATATCTTATAGAGGTCTTTTAAATACGTATATTAAGTTATCTATTAGGGCTCTAAATATCCTCTAGCCTATAAAACATACCTACCTTTAGCTCTACTAATAGTAGGTCCTTTCCTCCCTCTATATTAGGAATTAGAACACTATATTTAAAGCTACTAAAGCCCCTACTATAGCTAGGGGTAAATCCCTAAGTATAGCTTAAAAAGTTATATAATCTAACTAGGGACTAGCCTATAGACAGTAGATTACGTATACTACGCTATTAAGGTTTCTTTTAGACTACCCTTAAGACTTTATAGTGTAAAAGGGCTGCCTTTTTTAGTAAATCTACTAAGTAACTCTTTAGAATTTTATAGGCCTATATAGTTAGCTTAGGAATGCTTATATAGAGTTATAGTACTATTACTATGTTTAGGGTAGCTAGAATAGCCTCCTTTAAAGGAAAATAGATATATAAGTAGTCTTCTATCTATTCTTTTACTATTTCTATATTAAGCTTTAAGTTTAAGCTATAAACTACCTATCCTAAGGCTAAGACTAGTAGATTAGTAAGGCGTCCTAAAGATAACGTAAAATACTAAATAATAGAAAGCCTATATATAGGGTGTAGGTCTAACACTATAATAGTACGTTGTAGTATTTTAAACCTATTCTACTTAGTATTTAGCCCCCTAAGCTATTAGCTTCTTATATACTAGGAGGTAAGTAGATAGCTTACCCTATATATATAAAACTAAATAATTAATAGGTGTTAAAGTTATAATTATAGAGTTAGAGATAGATTCTTAGGTCTAGATCTAGAAGGGCTATATAGTTAAGCAGCCCTATAAAAAACTAATTACTGTCCTACTTTTTAGAAGTACTAAGCCCTTAAAGTTAGGGTAAGTTAATAATCTAGATATAGTTTTCTAGTATACTTAGATTAGATAGGAGAAATTAACTATAGATAGGTAGGGATGTGCCCTATTCTACCTACTATAAGTTTCCTATAAGAATTATAATATAAAGGTAGCTATCTATCTAGAATAGGAGTATAAGCTTACTATAGTTACTATAGTATTTTACTAAGGCTAGTGTATAGTAAATCTTATATTGCTACGCGTTACGCCTAGGAAATTGCTTAAGTACCTAGCTAGTATAATTTAGAGTTAGTCCTCTAATCTATATTAAGTTAACTTAGTCTAGCCTAATTATACCTAGTAGCTATATCTTATCCTAGGTATATAAGCTAAGGACTGTATATTTAAGAGTTACTACTTATAGTATATCTTATAGTAAGATAGTATTATAAGAGTTTACTATTCTATAGCGCTAGACTAGTAAGAGGGTACCTTAATAATATATCTTTATTAATACTAGACGTATAGGTTTATGTACTATATATAAGAAATAAAAACCTAGTAATAGTTCTCTAGCCTTAGTACCTATGTTGCCCTTATATAAAGGCAGAAGGCCTACTTACTCTTATTATTTTTAGCTACCCTTTCTTTATAGGGCTATAGGTAGCGTTTCCCCTATCTCCTAAGGTAACTATAAAGATTTTAACCCTAATAAAGTACCTATACTATTAAATAACTAAGGTAAAGATAGTATAGAACTTAATAAAGATAGTATATATTTTTACTATAGTAAGTTAGCCTTACTTATTAGATTAAGGTATAGGGTGTAAGGACGCAGCTGCTTGCTTTACCTATCCTTAGTAAAGTTTACCTTTTATTTTCCTATAGTAACTTAGTAATAGGGTAGCGTATTATATATAGAAGTATTATTTAACTTAATAGAAGGGCGTTTATCCTTACTAGATATAGTAAGATTAATAGTATCTACTATTTAGTAGAAGTAGTTAGCTATATGCTAGTAAGGTATAATAGAAAGTAGTATATAAGTATTAGTAGGTATATTATAGTAGTAAAATAGTATAGAGCCTTTTATTATATATTATATCTACTATATACCTATATATATAGTAATAGGATAGTTACTCCTCTATAATATTTAATTACTAGTAGTTAGATCCCTTTAGTAACCTTATATTATATATAAAGTTATATAGATCTAATATTATCTAGCCTAGGGGATATATAGGGTTAACTAAGGGTAAGAAGTTAACTAAAGTTAAGTAGTTAAGTAAAGTAGAGTAGTTAAGTAAAGTTAAGTAGTTAAGTAAAGTTAAGTAGTTAAGTAAAGTAGAGTAGTTAAGTAAAGTAGAGTAGTTAAGTAAGGTAGAGTAGTTAAGTAAAGTTAAGTAGTTAAGTAAAGTAGAGTAGTTAAGTAAAGTTAAGTAGTTAAGTAAAGTAGAGTAGTTAAGTAAAGTAGATTAGTTAAGTAAAGTAAAGTAGTTAACTAAGTGCCTGTAGTTAGTGTAGTAGTTTAGTAGAGTAAAGTAGTACTAGTTAGCTAACTAGCCTAGTCCCCTATAGTACTAATAGCATAAGGCTAGAGTATATCGTATGTAAGGGTTATTTGTAGTAGATATTAATAATACCTTAATTTAGTAAGTAGAAGTTATTAATTTACTAGGTACTAGTAATAGTATGCCTATTAAGTTGTACAACCTACTATAGTATTCCTTTCTATATATAACTATTCCTAAAGATTACCTAGTATCCTATATCTCCTAGAACAACTTTATAATCTCCCCTAACAGCAATTTTATCTATAAAACCCTATCCCCTACCTTTTCCTACTATACTGCCCCCTTACCTCCTCTAAGAAGAACCTACTTCTTACCTATACCTCCTTAAATACCTTAATACCTTACTCCTATATAGCTATACCCTCTAATTTATAAAATATAAATAGATAGATACCCTAAGGTAGGATTTTATAGAGAGTATACTATACTAGATATAGGAGCTATATAGTTAGAGTATAGTACTAAAGGATATAGAGGTAGAGGTAGAGGTAGATATAGATATAAATATAGATATAAATATAGAGCTTAATATAATATAGAGTAGGGTAATATTAGTAGAGAGTATAAGTAGTATATTAGAAGTAGGGGAAGGGAGGATAGAAAGGAGGAGGAGGAGGAGGAAGAGGGTAAGAGGTGTTAGAAGGGAAAATAGGGGATAGGAAGGAGTAGGAAATAGTAGATTAGGGGATAAGAAGGCTATAGAGTAGTTAACGGCGCTAGTAAAGTATATATTATCTTACTAGTAGTATATTAGTTTTCTATACAATAACATTACTATAATTCTCTTCTCTTAGTCTACCTCCTTAAGCTTACTATATTTTACCTTACTATTATACTTTATAATAGTTTGTTTTTTATTATTAATCTACTAAATATCTCCTTATATTAATACCTCTATAAAATATACTACCTTTCTTTTCTTCTTATAGCCTACTTATATACTTATAACTTAAATCTAATCTAGTCTAGTAAGTAATACTTTTAGTCCTCTTATTTAGACCTTTAAGGAACGTAGATGCAATATCTAGCTAGGTATAATTATAGTATTCTAGATTAGTTATAAATATTAATACTAGGAAACGTATAGTTTGTATATCTATAGTATATATCTGCTAAATAGAGAATCTATTAATAAGACGTAAGATAAACTCTTTAATATAGTGTATTAATACTTTTTATATACTAAAGAACTTAGTAATACAACCTATAGCGCCTATAATATTATTATTTAAAATATAATTATAATTACGTAGTATAGATCCTACTATAGAGGTCTTAAGACCTATCTAGAAAGCTTCTAGGAAGAGTAAGCTTGTGTAATGTCTACCTATCTATATAAGATCCTAGAGATCTTTAATAGTAATAGTATAGAGTACTACTTCTTCTAGAATACTACTAGAGTAGATATAGTTATACTTACCTAATCTTATATTAATAAAAGAATTAGTATATAGTATAAAATAGATTACCTCTATATTATACCTACCTAGTAAGTCCCTACTTTTTTAGCTAGGGAAAAAGACTTTTTATATAAAATAGTTTATTTACTTTCTAGAGATAAGAGGCTAAAAGGTTAATTACTATAATACGTAGTTTATCCTTAGTAGTAGAGTAGCTAAGTACTTAAAAAAGTAACTACTTAAGTTAAGATAGTACTAATTATTTAAGATATA